>JANAVB010044218.1:5800112-6400112 GCA_029216955.1 Iris pallida | reverse complement strand
CGTGCGATGGATGGTTCATGCCAAAGCAGTCCATCGTCTCAATCTTACTCGACATGCAAGTTCGCTGCCACCTAGCATTTAGTATGCAATAATATCCTATTATTATTATTATTATTATTGTTGAAGTGTCTTTTTTTTTTTTCGGCTTGACAAATGTCAAGAAAAGATTCGATTCTGCGTCATTCATGTCAGGATCCTGTTTCTACCACTAGACCACAATTCACGGACATAACATTTTATTATTAGTCTCTGTTTAGTGCCAACTTACACCAGCTACAAGTCAATGACCAACAAGGGTTATTCTATTGCTCTAAAAATGATTTGAATAAGAAGACAATTCATAAAACTTTTTTTTATTTTTTTGCATTAATGATTTCAGCCTATCTATTGAAGACCATTTTTTTTACATGCATCAAAGACAACAAAAATCAAAGACAACCAAAATATAATTCGGATCGAACAATCCAACTCCTGCCTCCTGGGCCAGACCTGCCTAAACTTAATTAGATGTGGGAGTATTTTTCTCATTACATGCATGATGCATGCACACGTAAGTCATATATATATATATATATATATATATATATATATATATATATATATATATATATATATATATATACTTCTCCATTCACATGCACCTAGCAATAGTGAATGAAGCCTTCTCCAGTAATGGCTTTGCTTGAAGATCCACTTATTTAATCACTTTGGATATATAACTATATCCTACATGAATGTGCATGTACGTGTTTAAAATAATCAGTTGACAATGTCAATGTACGTGGCAGGCATGCAGAGGCAGAGCACACATGCGTGTACAATGAAGCTATATTTGACTGGATGGATGCAATTATGGAAGTACTAATTAATTAGAGGAGACGAACGTACAAGAAGGATCCTGGTGAGCTCGTCTTAATTATTTTTATGCAAGTAATCCAGTAGTCTAGCTAGCTTGGATGGATACAAAGACACGCTAAGCTTTTCTACGAGTCCATTTTTGTTCACCCCAAAAGTAGATGTTCATCCTTGATTACCACGTATTATATTAATTCAGTCTAAAATTATTTTAGAAATGATTTGGTAAATATTCACAATTCCACACTAATTTCGGCCACTCATTTGACGCGTTACAATCTTGAATGGAATGGAGAATATCCATCATAGTTTTGGCGGACGAATAAATATATATTCTATCTTTGTGAATACCAGACCAGAGTACAAAGATCTAAGGGGACGTTTGGTATGCGGAATACTATATAGCCGGGAATTCTATATTCCCGGGAATCAAATTCCAAGAAATTAAATTTCCTGGAAAATTGCATTCCCATGTTTGGTGACAATATAAATATTTCCGGAAAAAAAATAAAAAATAATAATAACGAAATAAAATGAACAAATATAAAAAAACGGACAAAAACGACAAAAAATCGATAAAAACGAAAAAAAATGGTAAAAACGACAAAATAACAAAAAACGACAAAAACGATGAAATGACAAAAACGATGAAAAATAACAAAAAATCGGTTAAAATGACAAAAATGACCAAAAAAACGAGGAAAAAATGTATAAACGACAAAAAATAACAAAAAATGGTAAAAACGACAAAAATAACCAAAACACGACAAAAACGACATTAAATCGGTAAAAACGACAAAAAAACAAAAATGCGGCAAAAACGACAAAAAACAACAAAAATTCGGTTAAACGACAAAAAATGACAAAAATCGGTTTAAAACGAAAAAAATCGGTTAAAAACAATAAAAAAAATCGGTTAAAACGACAAAAAATCGGTTTAAAACGACAAAAAAATCGGTTAAAACGACAAAAAATGACCAACAAACGGTTAAAAACGACAAAAAGGTTAAAAACGACAAAAAAAGGTTAAAACAAAAAAAGTCGGTTAAAACGACAAAAAATAACCAAAAAGCGATAAAAACGAAAAATATTCGATAAAAAGGACAAAAAGGACAAAAAATCGGTTAAAACGACGAAAAATCAGTTAAAACGACAAAAAATAACCAAAAAACGACAAAAACGACAAAAAATCGGTAAAAGCGATAAAAATGACAAAAATGCCATAAAATCAGTAAAAATGACCAAAAAAAGCGACAAAAACGATAAAAAAAGGACTAAAAATCTGTAAAAACAACAAAAAAAAACTACAAAAACGACAAAAAAATGCTTAAAACGACAAAAAATTGGTAAAAAAGACAAAAAAGCGATAAAAACGACAAAAAATAATCAAAAAGTGACAAAAAAGACAAAAAAAAATGGGTAAAATCGACAAAAAATTGCTTAAAACGACAAAAAAATTGGTAAAAACGACAAAAAATGACCAAAAACGATAAAAACGACAAAAAATAATAAAAAAGTGACAAAAATACAAAAAAATGGGTAAAAGCGACAAAAAATTGCTTAAAACGACAAAAAATTGGTTTAAAAACAACAAAAAATGACAAAAAAGCGATAAAAACGACAAAAAAAAAGAAAAAATGTTCAAAACTAATCAAAATTGATCAAAAAAGAAGAAAAAAATTTAGACAATATTTTTTTCCCGGGCAAAAAAAAAAATGCCCACCTATTATCCAGGGATAGAATTCCCATGTTTTGTGGGTAAACTATTTACCCGGGTATTTATAATTTCCGGGAATAAATTTTTTATAAGCCAAACAAACGTGGTAATAGATTCTCATCTTAAATTTTTCCGGGAATAAAAAAAATACCGCGTACCAAACGCCCCCTAAGAGTTATAATATTTCGAGTTATATTGACAATATTTTGAGATAATATTTAGGAAATATCGTTGTCACAGAGAGAGTGCAGGCGGGCAAGGAAGCGGCCTTTGGGCTTTTTGAGGCGTAATTTGCACTTAGATATTAAAATTGTATAATTATGTAAATACCATCAGTTATAAATGTATATTTTGTGGGTAAAGTGCAAAAAATTACTCGTTAGATTGTCGCATTTTGCATAGAAATATTTCATGCTCTTAAAATTCATTAAAGTATGAAATATGCTCATTAGGTCCATTTCTGTCCACTGGTGTTAAGTTGGAAATGTAATGACTATTTTACCCCTCTTCCACTCCCCCCCTCCGGTGGTGCGGGGAAGAGGAGGACGGGGGCGGGGAGGAGACACGGAGGGGGGGTTCGGGGGGTTGGCCGAGGCGGGGCGGACGAGGGGGCGGAGAGGAGACGCGGAGGGGGGGGGTGGGTTTGAGAGAGAGGGAGTCTCTGTTATTGAAAATGTGTATATTTTAAAAACAATAATTTTATGTATGTGTTTTGAAGTACGATTTTGATAATTTAATAACTAGTGCAACTTTGAACATAACATTGAAATACAACAAATGTGTATAAAAATTACAATTATGAACATAATTTAACCACGATGACAACTTTTAGTTCGATCCATTAAATAACATAAATATTTCAACCGAAAAGGTCGAATATACATAATCGATTTATTCAATTCGTTTCGATTTCGATTTTGAGTTCTTAGAATTTCGGTTTTGACTATTTCAGTTCGATTTAAAACAAATAACTTGAATGCTCATCCCTACATGTATCTGCCATCTAATAATTGGAACTTTCTAATAGCTATATATTTACAATGGACTATTGACATAATAGTCATACATGGATGATAGAAATTCTCATGAAACCTCTTAGATGTAAGGAGCATTCAAAAAATATTCATTTTTTTTCCAGAGCTTCACTACTACAAAAATAGATAACAATGACGGCTAAATATGCTAATTGATGACATTTGTTTGGCCGTCATCTATGAAGGGGTCATCTTTATTATTAGTAATCAATGACACCTCAACGCACGTCATCTTTATTTAAAAAAGATGACTTTTATGTATCATCTTTATTTAGAAAATATGACTTTTATATGTCATTGTTATTTACAAAAAATGACTTCTATCGTGAGACAACAATGACAATTCCACGCACATCATCATTATTTACAAAATATGACTTTTATGTATCATCTTTCTTTAGAAAGATGACTTTTATATGTCAACTTTATTTACATAAGATGACTTCTATCGTGAGACAACAATGACAACTCAACACACGTCGTCTTTGTTTATGGAGATGACTTTTATGCGTCATCTTCATTTACTAACGATGACTTACATACGTCATCATTATTTATAAAATATGACTTATCGTGGAAAAATCATGACAGCTCAATACACGTCATTATTATTTACAAATAATGACTTATGTATGTCATTGTTATTACAAAAGATGACTTATATGCGTCATCTATATATACAAAAGACGACTTATAAAAGATGACTTTTCACATTGGAAAACAATGACAGCTCAACACACATCATTATTATAAAAATATGATTTGTATCGAGGGTACAACAATGACGGCTCAAAACAATGAAAAGTAGATAAATATCCCATTGAAGAAAGCAAAGAAGAAAACTTATATTTAACACAAACAAAAAAATTTCATTTTAGAAGTATCATATATGGAATAAATAAATCATAACCCTATATTGTGATGGTGTATAATTCCAAAATGTTACAAATAACTCCAGTCATAAAAGAATCAGTCCCCATGCTCTTATATGAAAATGACAATAACCATCATGGGTTCAATAACCTGTTGTCACGCCCCAGAACCAGAATACTGGAGAGCGGGGGCAGACATAGCCAGCTACGTATATTGAAATAGAATACATCTCAACTATACGGTCACGGCTGTCTAGATATGAGGGTTTACTACAAGCCAGCAGTCTCTTAAGGTCAAGCCTATTGCCTCAATCTCAAACAATTAACAGAGTTACAAGATATTAGAACATCAAATATATATATATATAAGGCGTCCCAAATATTACATATTGGATGATCATGAAGCTAGTCGTACAAAATGATAGGACTAGCAAGAGTTCAGTCATACATGATCAATCCTAGGATTTGTTAATCATGTTTACAGCCCGTAGGCAGACAGTAAGTAAATGTGCATCGAGCTAACAGGTGCTCGTCGGCAAACGCCTCAAAAGAATAAATTTACATATAAGTGGGTGAATCAAAAAAGGAAAAACCCACTCGTAGCCCTTGTTCCTGTTGGCCCATTGGTCATATGGTCAACCTGATTTTAATAATTGATCAAAACTCTGTCTGGATATACGAAGCTAGTTGGGACATCTCGGCTTCTTGGACATAAGCAAGATTGGATATTCACTCCGTTCAAGACTGAAGATCTGTTTGCCTACTTGAGTCTGTATTTCCTATGCAATGTAATTTTCATTTTATTTGAGTCTAGGAATACGTTGTACACCGAGTCGTACTGGCAAATAGGCTATTCCCAAATAGTTCAAAATGTTTTTAAAATGACCTATCAAAATGTTTACAAAAAGGTTTTCAAAAAGGTTTTCAAAAATCACCAAAACCTATTTTTAAAACCCTAACCTAACCCTGACAGAACTCGACCAGAGTTCGGCCAGAGTTCGGTTGGTGGCCGTTTGATTTTTGAATTCTCTGGAACTTGGTCCTCCTGCAGTTGCGGATTTGACCGAGATTTGCTCATCGAGTTCTGCCCGAATTCTGACAGAGTTCTCCCTTTGGAATTCCTATAAATAGAGATGGATTTCGATCATTTCAACACACCAATTCACTTTCAATCTTCTCTCTATCTAAAGCTTTCTGCCTTCCAAAGAGTTTTCTAGAGCTTTCAATTTCAGATCCCAAGCCAGTTACAATCCTCTAGTCAATTTGCCAGTACGGTACGGTCTAGAAGTTTCTGAGAGATTGTAATCAGAAGGCTTGATTGAAGAATACCTCTTCACATTTGAAGTTGGACGAGTTCTTCGTATCAAAGCTCGCGTTGTAGAAGTTGCAAGGACTTCGTAAGAAAACTTGCGGTTTTTCCTATAGTGGATTCAACTGGTAGCAAGAGTTCTACCGACTGGATTAGTCCTCAACAGAGGGATACCAGTATACATCGCTGTCTTTGCGTTTGCTTTCTGAACTCTGCCTTTACATTATTTCAATTGTGATTATATACTGTGATTGTGTTGCTAACAATTTTTATTTAGCATTATTCCGCTGCCAACTCTATTCACCCCCCCTCTAGAGTATTACGCTTTACTATATCGTTCCTACAATTGGTATCAGAGCGAGTGTTACAGGTAAAGCGAGGTAACAGTGCTATTATTTATTCATTATTTATTAGATCACAGCACATCACATGGCTACTATAAAATTCACAAGTGAAGGTCAGGCCACAAACAGACCCCCACTGTTTGATGGTACTAACTACACTTATTGGAAAATACGGATGAGTTTCTTCTTGAAATCTCTTGACTTTGACTTATGGGCTATTGTTCTTGATGGCTATCAAAAGCCACCTCGTATAACTGTTGAGGGAGTTTTGGTTGAAAAACCCCAAAGCAGTTATACAGAGGAGGAAAAGAAAAAGGCCAGTCTTGACGCACGTGCTATTAATGCTCTTTTTTGTGCCTTAGACAGAACAGAATTTAACAGGGTATCTACATGCACAACGGCAAATGGTGTGTGGAAGCTTCTCGAAGTTACATATGAAGGCACGACTCAAGTCAAGTAGTCAAAAGTCAGCAGACTTACTCAAGAGTACGAGGCGTTCAAAATGAAGCCAAATGAAACAGCCACACAAATGTTTGAGAGGTTCTTGGATATTGTAAACCTTTTGTCCTCCTTAGGCAAAGATTACAGTAACCACGAAAAGATTCGCAAACTCCTGCGAGCTCTCACCAAGAACTGGATTCCGAAGGCTACAGCTATCATTGAAGGAAACGACCTCACCACAATGTCACTTGAAGTACTCATGGGTAAGCTACTCACTCATGAACTGGAGCTGCAAGATTTTGAAGAGCCTGCACCAAAGGAGAAGACGATTGCCCTTAAGGCTCAGCACAGAAAAGCTGCTGAAGATGACTCAGACAGCAGTGGATCTGACGCTGAAGATCAAGCACTCCTAGCAAGGAAGTTCAAAAGATTCATGAGACATGAGAAGAGAGTCAAAGAGAACAACAGCAACAACTGGTACCAAGAAGATGCTGTCTGCTATGGCTGCAAGAAGAAGGGACATATGAAGAAGGACTGTCCCACCAACTCATCATCGAGCAAAAAGAACAACAGGTATGAAAAAGGCAACCTGAAAAGATCAACGTCTCGAAAATATACCAACACCAGCATATGGCATGAGAGTGAAGCCAGCGACTCAGAAGATGAACATTCAGAGGACGCTGCAAATATCTGCTTCATGGCAATCGATCAGGTACCTACTGAACCTGTAGAAACATATGATGACTTTACCTTTGAGCAATTAGGAGATGCCTTCAGTGACCTGATGCTTGACTACAGGAAACTGCGTAGTAAATATCAGACCGCTAAGAAGGTACTCAAAGAGTACAAAGGAGAAATAGGAAGACTTACCGACCTACTAGCTGAGGTTAGAACTAATGTTAGTGAGTCTGGTGAGCTTTCCTCTATAAAGCTCTTATTACACGAGACTAAACAGTCATCCGAAGAGAAAGACAAGATTATAGACCAATTGTGAGAAGATCTTTCTAAAGAAAAAAAAAAGTCTTCAATCTGCACAAATCAGAATGGAATCACTCACTTCTGATTATACTAAGTTATATGACACTTCCAAAAGGTTGGAAATTAGGTTAGGAAAACAGCCTGAGCTTGCTGCTTCCTATCCTAACACGTATCACTTACCGAGAAATCGGAACATTCCCAAGCCAAACACTGTCAGACCAAACCATATAAAACCTTTACCCCAAAAGGTTAAGCCCAAACATGACCATAGGTATGCATTCTTCTATACTAGAAAACCCAAACCTACCAACCATGCACACCACTCAGCTTTCAACACTCGACATGCACAATGTCATTATTGTGGCCTCATTGGTCATATATCATCTGCATGTAGAATGAGAAAGCTTGTAGATCTAAATGTTTATGCTTGGATACCTAAAGCTAACAATTCAGGACCCTACAAGAAATGGGTACCAAGAGTTTCATCTGCAAACTGTTTTGTAGGTAGAATACCCTTCATATGCTAGAAGCAAATGGATCCTCGACAGCGGTTGCTCACGGCATATGACCGGTGACGCTACTCTATTTGCAACACTGTCGAAGAAAAAGAAGGAAGGTTATGTTTCCTTCGGTAATAATTTGAAAGGGTATATTATTGGTATCGGTGATGTTGGTAAGTCTCCCTATCCCGTGATTGAAGATGTCTGTCTGGTTACCGAGTTGAAACATAATCTGCTTAACATAAGTCATCTAGCTGATCATGGTTATGGTATCAACTTTGGCAAAGACAAATGTACTATAGTTGATAGCTCAACTGGTAGTACAATCTTTGAAGGAATCAGGGAAGACAATATATATGTTTTCTATCTGCTGGAAGAAGCTAACATTTCAGGTAGATGCTTAATGGCCAAAAGTGATGAGAGTCATCTATGGCACATGAGACTCGGTCATGCAAACATAGATACAATTTTAAGATTATCCACAAAGAAGTTAGTACATGGTTTACCAGACATAACATTCAAGAAGGATTCGGTATGCAGCCAATGTGAAAAGAACAAGGCTACCAGATCCACATTCAAGTCTGTAAACGCAGTATGTACTACTAGACCTCTACAATTGCTACACATGGATTTATTCGGTCCTAGCAGAGTTGCTAGTCTCGAAGGTAAATTATATGCATTTGTAATTGTAGATGATTTTTCTAGATACACGTGGGTATATTTCTTGACACGCAAGAATGACGCATTATCCGAATTTGTCGCCTTTTACAAGAAAGTACAAAATGAAAAAGGTTACATGATCACTCGAATTAGAAGTGATCATGGAGGCGAATTCGAGAATGCTGATTTCGAGTAATTTTGTGACACACACAATTTCATACACGAGTTCCCCTGCCCTAGAACTCCACAACAAAATGGAGTTGTGGAACGTAAGAACAGAACTCTAACCGAAATGGCCAGAGTGATGTTAAATCAATTTAGCCTACCCAAATACTTCTGGACTGAAGCTGTCAATACAGCTTGCTTTGTGCTCAATAGAGTTCTAATTCGACCCAAATCGAAGAAGACTCCATTTGAGTTATGGTTTGATAGAATTCCTTCAGTTTCATACTTTAAGATATTTGGCTGTAAGTGCTTTATTCTTAATACTAAAGACAACTTGGGAAAGTTTGACGAAAAGGCCGATGAAGGTATATTTCTAGGTTATGCGGCCAAGAACAAAGGGTACAGAGTCTTCAACAAACGTACCATGATCATCGAAGAATCAATCAACGTCACTTTTGATGAAATGGACCAAATGACTCTCGATGACAGTGATGAAGATCTGCCTACATCAAGCTCAACATCAGCTGAACTTGAACCAAGCTATGCACTAGCTGAACCTCCTAGAGGAGATCCAGGAACCAGCTACCTACAGAGTCTACCGAAAAGGTTAAAATTCACAGCTGATCATCCAAAAGATTTGGTAATTGGTGATATTACCAAGGGAGTAAGTACTCGATCATCCAGTAAAGATATTATTTCTAGTGTTGCATTTATTTCACAGCTAGAACCCAAATCTATTAATGAAGCATGTAGTGATAATTTTTGGATAGATGCTATGCAAGAGGAATTGAACCAATTCGAACGGAATCAAGTTTGGGAACTTGTTCCCAAGCCTATTGATCATCCGGTCATTGGCACCCGTTGGGTATTCCGAAACAAACTGAATGAGGATGGTTTAGTAACTCGTAACAAGGCTCGACTCGTAGCTCAAGGATACAATCAAGAATAGGGTATCGACTACGATGAGACTTATGCCCCAGTTGCGAGATTAGAATCCATTCGCATGTTATGTGCATTTGCATGTTTTCATGATTTCAAACTTTTTCAAATGGATGTAAAAAGTGCTTTTTTAAATGGCTTTATAAAAGAAGAAGTTTTTGTAGCACAACCTCCGGGTTTCACGGATTTCAAAAATCCTGACCATATTTTCAAGTTGAAGAAAGCCTTATACGGTTTGAAACAAGCCCCTCGTGCTTGGTATGATCGTCTAAGCTCTTTTCTACTTGACAACGGATTTTCAAAAGGAAAGGTTGACACTACACTATTTATTAAATCTTTTAATGGCAAGCTGCTTTTAATTCAAATCTATGTTGATGATATCATATTTGGATCCACTGATGAATCTCTTTGTCAAGAATTTTCTAAGTGTATGCAGAATGAGTTTGAGATGAGCATGATGGGAGAGCTGAAATTCTTTCTCGGATTGCAAATCAAACAAACCGACAATGGGACGTTCATTAATCAAGCCAAGTACACAAAAGATTTGCTAAAGAAGTTCGATCTGGACAATGTCAAACCTATTGGCACTCCGATGGCAACTTCAACAAAGCTTGAGTCTGACGAACAAGGCAAGCCAGTCGACACACGTAAGTATCGAGGTATGATTGGTAGTTTACTTTATTTAACTGCTAGTCGTCCAGATATAATGTTTAGTGTTTGCCTGTGTGCACGTTTTCAAGCTAACCCAAAGGAATCACATCTGACCGCAGTTAAGCGTATCTTCCGATACCTTAAGGGCACTTCTTCTGTTGGCTTGTGGTATCCCAAAACTAAATCCTTTGACCTTATTGGTTATTCGGATGCAGATTTTACTGGATGCAAGGTTGATAGAAAAAGTACTAGCGGCACATGTCATTTCTTAGGCAAGGCTCTAGTCTCTTGGTTTAGTAAAAAGCAAAATTCTGTAGCCTTATCAACAACAGAGGCTGAGTACATCGCCGCAGGACGTTGTTGTGCTCAGATTTTGTGGATGAAACAAACCCTAGAAGACTTTGATTTATTTTTTACACATATTCTCATTTTCTGTGATAACACGAGCACTATTAATTTGACTAAGAATCTTGTATGTCACTCTCGTACTAAACATATCGAGATTCGGCATCATTTTCTTAGAGATCATCATCAAAATGGAGATATAAACCTTGTGTACATAGATACTGAAAATTAATTAGCTGACATCTTCACTAAACCTCTAGCGGAAGCTCGCTTCAATTATTTACGTCGAGAATTAGGAATTTTGGACGTCAGTAATATTAATTGATTTTATTTTATGATTATATATCATTATGCAAAACTGTGTTAGAGACAAGCTAATAAAGAGTCTGTCTGTCACCACAACTACGGTTGAAGCGAAGCGGTATTTAAGAGTTCCCCGGTGAACCTCCGCCAGCTGGGACAGTACTCCTACAGCTAATCTGAGACAGTCGCTGTGTAAAGACATTTAATTCATAAAATATTATTAATTATGTTATTTGAAGGCTAAAATAACTAATCTTTGAATTAAATACTTGAAATGAGCTGCTGGTCATCATACTGATGAGGATGATGATGAGTAGATGTGACTATATGATTTTGAGTGATATTTTATGATGCACTTGGAAATGCTCCGACATTCCAAGTTTTTTTATCATTTTTTTAGTTCTTATCAGTACTTTGAAGTATGCTTTCAGTATTTTTTTTTATCTTCATGGACATGCTTATGATGTTTCATTTATGACATCTCAATTTATTTCAGCATTTTGTTTAGCACTATCTCTTTATACTGCTTCTTCATTACAAACTGCCTGTGAAATAGCATGCCTGAGATTTCTTTTATTCTTTTGAAACAATAGCATGCATGTAATGATAATCTGTATAAACTTTACATGCCTGTGATGATATATATCTACTCTTTATATTTTTTTATTATGTTTTCTCACTATTTGTTTCTTATGCATTAATTGCGGGGGAGCCTTCTGCATTAAATGCGGGAGAGCCTTCTCTTGTGCAATTATTTTGCTAAGTGACAAAGGGGGAGAAAATTAAAGTTCTAACTTTTTTTTTGAGTTAAATACAGGACATGAACAATTTCACGTTTTGATTCTTTTTGGACAAGGTTAATGTTATATCATTCATAGTTTGTCAATTATCAAAATGGGGGAGATTGTTGGCCCATTGGTCATATGGTCAACCTGATTTTAATAATTGATCAAAACTCTGTCTGGATATACGAAGCTAGTTGGGACATCTCGGCTTCTTGGACATAAGCAAGATTGGATATTCACTCCGTTCAAGACTGAAGATCTGTTTGCCTACTTGAGTCTGTATTTCCTATGCAATATAATTTTCATTTTATTTGAGTCTAGAAATACGTTGTACACCGAGTCGTACTGGCAAATAGGCTATCCCCAAATAGTTCAAAATGTTTTTAAAATGACCAATCAAAATATTTACAAAAAGGTTTTCAAAAAGGTTTTCAAAAATCACCAAAACCTATTTTTAAAACCCTAACCTAACCCTGACAGAACTCGGCCAAAGTTCGGCCATAGTTCAGCCAGAGTTCGGTTGGTGGCCGTTTGATTTTTGAATTCTCTGGAACTTGGTCCTCCTGCAGTTGCGGATTTGACCGAGATTTGCTCATCGAGTTCTGCCCGAATTCTGCCCGAATTCTGACCGAGTTCTCCCTTTGGAATTCCTATAAATAGAGAAGGATTTTGATCATTTCAACACACCAATTCACTTTTAATCTTCTCTCTATCTAAAGCTTTCTGCCTTCCAAAGAGTTTTCTAGAGCTTTCAATTTCAGATCCCAAGCCAGTTACAATCCTCTAGTCGATTTGCCAGTGCGGTACGGTCTAGAAGTTTCTGAGAGATTGTAATCAGAAGGCTTGATTGAAGAATACCTCTTCACATTTGAAGTTGGACGAGTTCTTCGTATCAAAGCTCGCATTGTGGAAGTTGCAAGGACTTCGTAAGAAAACTTGTAATTTTTTCTATAGTGGATTCAACTGGTAGCAAGAGTTCTACCGACTGGATTAGTCCTCAACAGAGGGATACCAGTATGCATCGCTGTCTTTGCGTTTGCTTTCTGAAATCTGCCTTTACATTATTTCAATTGTGATTATATACTGTGATTGTGTTGCTAACAATTTTTATTTAGCATTATTCCGCTGCCAACTCTATTCACCCCCCCCCCTCTAGAGTATTACACTTTACTATATCGTTCCTACAGTTCCTTCTAGTGTTCACCATTGGGCTGGAAGCTTGGTAGATCCTCAGGAGCTGCTCCAAAATCTGGCCACACAAAACCAGCTGGATCAAACCCCAGAAAGAGCAAGTGCTACAAGGAGGCCACAAATAAGAACAAAAGCCAGCATATCAGAACATAAAGAATAAAAGGAAAGTACAAGTAATAAAAGAACACAGAGCGACAAACGACTAGGGACGTGGAACCATTCCGGGAGGCAGGTTACAATCCTTAAACTAGACAAGGACCGGGGTTGTAACCCTTCGCCTAAATAGCTCATTGTCTCTACTCATTTATCGTTAAGATAAGAAAAACAGACATGCTCAGGAGATAGCAGGTACTGGAGCTAGACAAGACTTAGACAAGGCTGGACATCATGCATTCACAAGCGGCCAAGCAATTACTATGGCTTACTACTTTAACTAACTAGGGTTATCACAAGCCTTAATTACTAACAAGATGCAAGTGAGAAACTCCCAGTCCCAAGCCCTGCAGACTATCCAGTTATCCTTCCGCGGGTTGAGAGTTATAGGTGGGTACATTGCCCGGGAGACAAATGTACCCTTAGGTGACTTAGAGGGTGCAACACATAACAGTGTGCTGGAAATGTGCTCTATTCGTCAGCAAGCTACAAGTCCATTAAAGCGCCCAGATAACGAGATTGCCTGTGATTGGGAATTCTCCATGTTCTAGTTTGATCTAATCATTAGCCTAATCCAATTTAGCGCGAGTCCCTGGCCGTGGTACCCAGGAAGTCACGTCCGAGACATGATGCAAAACAAGACAAGTAGATTGTACAAGCAAGCAAGCAGGAACACCCACGGTGTCAAGTTGATTATACGAGTCAAGTTACAAGTCAAGTCAAGTCAGGAGTGCGCCGCCACGGGCCACTATCAAGTTATCAAGATAAATCATGTCAGGGTACTGTCAGGAGTGCGCCACGACGGGCTACTATCATGTCAGGTTGGTCATGTCAGGAGTGCACCACTACGGGTCACTGTCGTGTTATGCTAGTTCCTTGTCATACCATGCCATGTACAATAGTCATTCCAAACATATTAAGTAAAAATCAGTTCGTGACAAAAGACGTAAGGATATAAAATAGACGTAAAATATCTAATAAAATACCAATATAGATAGGACTATAGAAGAGCCAAGCTTAAAGAAATAACAATTCATCATAGACAAGTAGGTTGTGCAAGGGGGTCAGGGGTTGGGCTGCACAGGGTATGTACTGCGCATGGAAGAGCTGCGCAAGAGTTGTCTTGCGCAAGGGTTACCTTGCGCAAGGGTAGACTGCGCAGGGGGTCAAGGGGCACAGGGTTAAAGGGGCACAGGGGATGCCTTGCGCATCAATTGGATTGCGCAAGGGAGGATTGCGCAAGGGTAGACTGCGCAAAGTATGGACTGCGCAATGGTCGAGTGCGCAGGGGTTACTTTGCACATGGCTGGCTTGCGCATGGCTAGCTTGCGCCAGCGCAATCCAGCGCAGCGCAAAGCACTGGCTGAGCCTATGCGAAATCGGCCATAAGCTAAAGAGCACATGCCGGGGTGCGCAAACGGTCAAGTGCTAAAGAGCACTGGCCGAGAGCCTTCACCAAGGCTGAGATGAACTCCTCAAGAACACCAAAAACTTCAAATCTTCATAACTTAGCCAAATCAAAACCAAATCTAGATTTTCAAAGTTCTAACTTGAGTAAAATCGAATTCTCTTCCTCATGGAAGCATCAAAACATGCAAAAATCGATGTTTAGTGGATCAAAACCAAGGATTTTCGAAAATGGTTAAAACCTAGATCTAGAAAAATGAAAGCTCCAAATCACAAAATGTCAAGTTCTAAAGTTGTTCTCCATAGCCTAATCTAGTTAATGGACAAATAAAAAGTGGTACTTATTTGATGGCAAGGTGCACTTGTCTATGGGTTGGGGAGTTGTGTGGAAGAAGGAAGAAGAAGAAGTTGTAAGAAATTAATGGAGTTATGGAGGAGAGAGAAAAGGTTGGTAGGTTTTAATGAGGGTGGTTGTGATGGAATGGAGGTGGAGAATAGGCTAAGGTGTTCTACTCATGATGAACCAAACCAAACCAAACCAACTCCACAAAATAAAACCAAGCCATGGTCCAAACCCATTTACGAGAAACCAAAATCCGTAAGTCGAGAAAATAAAATACGTGCCAAAAATTAAATTACGAGTACAAATACGAAATACAGGAAATGGGGGGTGACAACTCTACCCACCTTCAAAGAATTTCGTCCTCGAAATTTAATCAAGGAGCTAGAGATTGCCACGACAAGCTATACTAAGCACAGACAAGCTACACTAAGCAGTTCAATCATACAATCATACAATACAAGCAAGGAAGGGAAAGCGTAAGGCACAAGAAAGACATTATACCTTACGAGTCAAATAGGTAGGCGAATCGCGATCGGATGTCGTCCTCACGCTCCCATGTTGACTCACCAAGAGAGTGATGACCCCAAGCAACACGGACTAAGTTAATAGTCTTGTTCTTGAGCGTCTTTTCCCTTCGGTCCAAAATAGACACGGGCCTCTCCTCATACGAAAGGTTGGTACCAACAACCAATTCCGAATGATCTAGGATATGGCTCGGGTCCGGGATGTACCGTCTTAATTGGGATACATGGAATACATGATGTACCTCACTTAGCGACGGTGGAAGAGCGAGACGATAGGACACATCGCCTACTCGCTCCAGAATATCGAACGGCCCTATATACCTAGGACTAAGCTTTCCCCGCACGCCAAAACGAATGATGCCGCGGGTAGGCGAGATCCTAAGGAATACATGGTCGCCGACGGCAAATTCTAAGGGACGCCGATGAGCATCGGCCCAATGGCGCTGGCGATCCTGAGCAACTCGGAGGTGATCTCTGACTTTCCTGACCACTTCAACCGTCTGAGTAATCAGTTCTGGATCGAGCATCTGCCTCTCTCCGACATTGTCCCATGCTAACGGGGATCTGCACTTCCTACCATACAGAGCCTCGAAGGGTGCCATCTGGATACTGGCCTGGAAACTATTGTTGTACGAGAATTCCACCAGGTGCAGGTGATCCTCCTACGAACCACCGAAGTCAAGGGTACACGATCGCAACATATCTTCGAGAGTTTGTATAGTACGCTCTGACTGCCCATCTGTCTGCGAATGATACGCTGAGTTGAACTTGAGACGAGTTCCCAAACTTTGATGAAGACTGTGCCAGAAGTGCGATGTGAATCTCGTATCCCTGTCTGATACTATGCTGACTGGCACTCCGTGAAGTCGGACGATCTGCCTGAGATATATCTCTGCTAGCTGCGCCGTCGACTGTCCAACTCTAAATGGAAGAAAGTGTGCCACCTTGGTAAGCCTGTCTACAATGACCCAAATAACATCTCTGCCTGCCGGAGATCTGGGTAACCCAGTCACGAAATCTATGGTTATGTGTTCCCATTTCCATTCTGGGATCGGTAAAGGTTGAAGAAGTCCAGCTGGCCTCTGATGTTCAGCCTTGACTTGTTAGCAAACCAAACATCGAGAGACATATCGGGCTATCTCCCTCTTCATACCATTCCACCAAAAGTGTTGACGAATATCTCGGTACATCTTCGTGCTGCCTGGGTGGATGGAATACTGCGAACTGTGAGCCTCTGCCATGACTTCCTGTCTGATATCTCTACTGGGTACACAAAGACGCGTGCCATGTCGAAGCGTACCATCCTCATGAATACATAACTCTGGCCTTCTTCCTGCCTCGCATTCTGCTCTGAGCCGCTGAATCTTGGAATCTGTTAACTGTGCGGTCCAGATCCTCTCAACTACGGTGGACTGAATCTGTAGGCTGGCCATCAGGGCCACATTGGAAGGAAGAACTACTTCAATTTCCATCTTCTGAAGATCCGACAATAACTCTGGTTGCGCCGTCAGGAAATAAACTCCGGCTCTCCGGCTCAACGCATCTGCTACAACGTTGGCCTTCCCTGGATGATACTGCAAATCTACATCGTAGTCCACCAGTAGCTCGAGCCATCTTCTCTGCCGCATATTAAGATCCTTCTGGGTGAAAATATACTTCAGGCTCTTATGATCAGTAAATATCTCCACTCTGTCTCCGTACAAGTAGTGCCTCCACAACTTAAGTGCAAACACTACTGCTGCTAGCTCCAAGTCGTGGGTCGGGTAATTTTTCTCATGATCACGGAGTTGACGCGACGCATAAGCAATTACCTTCCCATGCTGCATCAAAACACATCCCAATCCTCTGCCTGAAGCGTCGCAATAAACTGTGAATCCTCCTGTCCCATCTGGAAGGGTGAGAATGGGAGCCGTTATCAAACCTCGCTTCAACTTCTCAAATGATTTCTGACATTCTGCTGTCCAAACGAACGGCACATCCTTGCGGGTCAGCTGGGTCATCGGCGCTGAAATCCTTGCAAAATCAGAGACGAACCGTCGGTAGTAGCCGACCAATCCAAGAAAGCTGTGAACTTCTGCCACTGAGCTGGGTACTGGCCATGCCTCGATAGCCACAATCTTCTGGGGATCCACTTCCACTCCTCCTCTGGTAATGATGTGACCCAAGTAAGAAATGCGATCGAGCCAGAACTCGCATATACTGAACTTGGCGTACAACTGGTGCTCTCTGAGAATCTGAAGGACAACTCTGAGATGCTGCTCGTGCTCTGCTTCACTCTTGCTGTAGACCAGGATGTCATCAAGGAACACTATCACAAACTGATCCAAGTAAGGCATGAAAATACGGTTAATGAGGTCCATGAACACTGCCGGCGCATTGGTCGCTCCAAAGGGCATAACTAGAAACTTCCAATGCCCGTACCTAGATCTGAACGCCGTCTTCGGGATGTCCTGCTCTCTGACTCTGATCTGGTGGTATCCTGACCGCAAGTCTATCTTCGAGAAAACTGAAGCCCCCTTGAGTTGATCAAACAAGTCATCTATCCTCGGGAGAGGGTAACTGTTCTTGATTGACACTGAGTTCAAGGTACGATAATCAACACATAGCCTGGACGTACCATCCTTCTTTTTCACAAGAAGCATCGGGGCTCCCCAAGGCGATCCACTAGCACGAATGAATCCCTTGGTTCTAAGTTCTTCAATCATCTTGTACAAAATCTCCAACTCTGAAGGCGTTATTCTGTAGACTCGCTCTGATACTGGTGCTGTCCCGGGAATCAAGTCAATGGTGAACTCGATCTCCCGCTCTGGTGGCATCCCTGGAAGTTCCTCTGGGAAGACATCTGGAAACTCTTCAACTATCCGGGGCAACTGCACTGCTGCTACTGCCATCCGCAATACTGGAGGAGATGGCTCTACTGTGCCTCTGGAAAATGAAAACTCTGGCTCTCCGGGAATACTAAAGACAACTCTGCCAACATGGGAGTCTATCCAAGCATAATGGTTCCTCAACCAAGCTATGCCTAGGACTACATCATAGTCTGCCATAGGGAACTCTATGAGCCTAGCGGGGAACTCTCTACCGCTAACTACGATCCGACACGAGGAAAATACTCGATCTACTCCCACAAGACCATTACCAGTAAGTATATTGAGCCTCACTGATAATGACTCGGGCTCCAATCCTATCCGTGTCGCGAATCGTGCAGACATGAATGAATGCGATGCAGCAGAATCAAATAATACAGATGCTGGAAAGGTGTTGACAAGAATAGTACCTGCCACTACCTCACCTGGTGTAATTTCTTCTTCCATGGTCATCATCATAGCCTGACCTCTAGCTGCGGGTCCTCTCTGCTGGGAACCCCTCTGCCGACTCTGTGCTGGAGCCTGGATGAACTGCTGCTGGAAGGCCTGGGCCTGGAGCGCCAATGGCCTCGGGTACTGCTGTTGCTGCTGCTGCTGGACTGGAACTGGGGCTGGTCCTCTCACCGAAGAACTAGAAAGGTTGGATGATGATGGACCTCCCCTATTCGGGCAGGTCCCTATCTTATGATCTGCTCCTCCGCAAGCCAGGCACAATCCCTGCGCCCTACGACACTCTGCCACTACATGGCCCGGCTTCCCGCAATGCGAACATCCTACCGCGGAAGACTGCTTCTGCTTCTGTTGCTGCGGATACGTCGGGGTTGAATGCTGAACCGACGTCACTGAGGCCGCCCGCCTCGGAGTTCCAATGGTCAATCCCCTAGCTGCCGGGACTGGAGCTGATGATTGGTACATCTGACTGTGGGACCGCTTCCTGCCTCCGGTCCTATCCACGATCCTCTGGGAGGTGTACTCATGCCTCCTAACTGCCCTCAATACTGCATCGAACGTCTGGTGCTCGAACTGTTCAACAGCCAACAAGATCTCCAAATACAGCCCCTGTTGGAATCGTTGGGCCCTATCAAACTCGGTCGCCACCAAGGTGGGGGCAAACCTACTGAGTCTAGAAAACTCAGATGCATAACTGTCGACTGTTCTTCCTCCTAGCTTCAAGTTGGTGAACCGGGTCTGCAGGTCGTACCGTGCCACCGCATCAAAGTACTTTGTCTGGAATCTCTCTCTGAACGTCGCCCAAGTAACTGGTGCCGCTAACCCCATGGCCTTAGCTGCCCACCAATCGCGAGCCAAGTCTAGTAACTGTAGCCGTACCACCGCCACCTTCTCATTCTCAGGTGTCCTAGCTGCTTCCAGGACCATCTCGGTATCCTGAAGCCAAGCGTCCGCGGCAATCGCATCTTCACTGCCGTCAAAGAAGGGAGGGTTCAAGCGCTTGAAACTGTTGGCCGCCTGATTCCCTTGGGGACCTCCTCGGTTTAGTGCATCATGAACTTCCTGGTGCAAGGCGTCGCCTCGACGATCTTGGGATGCAAGCAGTTCTCTGATAAGCCCTACCAAAGGTCCCTCATCCTGTCTAGCTGGTTGAACAGGCGGAGCTGCCTGAACTGGAGGTTCCGAGCCTCCGAGAAGCATAACTCGGGAGGCTACTCCAGAGTGCTGAGCTTGATCTTCCTGGCGCTGGGGTGCTTGCTGAGCTTCTTCTGGCTGGTTGGCAGGTCCGGGAGCAATGTCGCTGAAGAAGACGACATAGGAAAATAATAAGGAAGGACCAGGACGGATCAATGATACAAGCATGTGATCAGGTCGAGATTCTCAGGGATTTGAAGATACGAGCAGAGATCAAGGACGAATATTGATTGAGACATCTATTCGGTAAACCCTCACATTTCTTGAATGCCAAGACCTGCATGGGCCACCACTTAAACCATGTCACGCCCCAGAACCAAAATACTGGAGAGCGGGGGCAGACATAGCCAGCTACGTATATTGAAATAGAATACATCTCAACTATACGGTCACGGCTGTCTAGATATGAGGGTTTACTACAAGCCAGCAGTCTCTTAAGGTCAAGCCTATTGCCTCAATCTCAAGCAATTAACAGAGTTATAAGATATTAGAGCATCAAATATATATATATATATAAGGCGTCCCAAATATTACATATTGGATGATCATGAAGCTAGTCGTACAAAATGATAGGACTAGCAAGAGTTCAGTCATACATGATCAACCCTAGGATTTGTTAATCATGTTTACAGCCCGTAGGCAGACAGTAAGTAAATGTGCATCGAGCTAACAGGTGCTCGTCGGCAAACGCTTCAAAAGAATAAATTTACATATAAGTGGGTGAATCAAAAAGGGAAAACCTACTCGTAGCCCTGGTTCCTTCTAGTGTTCACCATTGGGCTGGAAGCTTGGTAGATCCTCAGGAGCTGCTCCGAAATCTGGCCACACAAAACCAGCTGGGTCAAACCCCAGAAAGAGCAAGTGCCACAAGGAGGCCACAAATAAGAACAAAAGCCAGCATATCAGAACATAAAGAATAAAAGGAAAGTACAAGTAGTAAAAGTACACAGAGCGATAAACGACTTGGGACGTGGAACCATTCCGGGAGCCAGGTTACAATCCTTAAACCAGACAAGGACCGGGGTTGTAACCCTTCGCCTGAATAGCTCATTGTCTCTACTCATTTATCGTCAAGATAAGGAAAACAAACATGCTCAGGAGATAGCAGGTACTGGAGCTAGACAAGACTTAGACAAGGCTGGACATCATGCATTCACAAGCGGCCAAGCAATTACTACGGCTTACTACTTTAACTAACTAGGGTTATCACAAGCCTTAATTACTAACAAGATGCAAGTGAGAAACTCCCAGTCCCAAGCCCTGCAGACTATCCAGTTATCCTTCCGCGGGTTGAGAGTTATAGGTAGGTACATTGCCCGGAAGACAAATGTACCCTTAGGTGACTTAGAGGGTGCAACACATAACAGTGTGCTGGAAATGTGCTCTACTCGTCGGCAAGCTACAAGTCCATTAAAGCACCCAGATAACGAGATTGCCTGTGACTGGGAATTCTCCATGTTCTAGTTTGATCTAATCATTAGCCTAATCTAATTTAGCACGAGTCTCTGGCCGTGGTACCCAGGAAGTCACGTCCTAGACATGATGCAAGACAAGACAAGTGGATTGTACAAGCAAGCAAGCAGGAACACCCACGGTGTCAAGTTGATTATACGAGTCAAGTTACAAGTTACAAGTCATGTCAAGTCAGGAGTGCGCCGCCACGGGCCACTATCAAGTTATCAAGATAAATTATGTCAGGGTACTGTCAGGAGTGTGCCACGACGGGCTACTATCATGTCAGGTTGGTCATGTCAGGAGTGCACCACTACGGGTCACTGTCGTGTTATGCTAGTTCCTTGTCATACCATGCCATGTACAATAGTCATTCCAAACATATTAAGTAAAAATCAGTTCGTGACAAAAGACGTAAGGATATAAAATAGACGTAAAATATCTAATAAAATACCAATATAGATAGGACTATAGAAGAGCCAAGCTTAAAGAAATAACAATTCATCATAGACAAGTAGGTTGTGCAAGGGGGTCAGGGGTTGGGCTGCACAGGGTATGTACTGCGCATGGAAGAGCTGCGCAAGAGTTGCCTTGCGCAAGGGTTACCTTGCGCAAGGGTAGACTGCGCAGGGGGTCAAGGGGCACAGGGCTAAAGGGGCACAGGGGATGCCTTGCGCATCAATTGGATTGCGCAAGGGAGGATTGCGTAAGGGTAGACTGCGCAAAGTATGGACTGCGCAATGGTCGAGTGCGCAGGGGTTACTTTGCGCATGGCTGGCTTGCGCATGGCTAGCTTGCGCCAGCGCAATCTAGCACAGCGCAAAGCACTGGCTGAGCCTATGCGAAATCGGCCATACGCTAAAGAGCACATGCCGGGGTGCGCAAACGGTCAAGTGCTAAAGAGCACTGGCCGAGAGCCTTCACCAAGGCTGAGATGAACTCCTCAAGAACACCAAAAACTTCAAATCTTCATAACTTAGCCAAATCAAAACCAAATCTAGATTTTCAAAGTTCTAACTTGAGTAAAATCGAATTCTCTTCCACATGGAAGCATCAAAACATGCAAAAATCGATGTTTAGTGGATCAAAACCAAGGATTTTCGAAAATGGTTAAAACCTAGATCTAGAAAAATGAAAGCTCCAAATCACAAAATGTCAAGTTCTAAAGTTGTTCTCCATAGCCTAATCTAGTTAATGGACAAATAAAAAGTGGTGCTTATTTGATGGCAAGGTGCACTTGCCTATGGGTTGGGGAGTTGTGTGGAAGAAGGAAGAAGAAGAAGTTGTAAGAAATTAATGGAGTTATGGAGGAGAGAGAAAAGGTTGGTAGGTTTTAATGAGGGTGGTTGTGATGGAATGGAGGTGGAGAATAGGCTAAGGTGTTCCACTCATGATGAACCAAACCAAACCAACTCCACAAAATAAAACCAAGCCATGGTCCAAACCCATTTACGAGAAACCAAAATCCGCAAGTCGAAAAAATAAAATACGTGCCAAAAATTAAATTACGAGTACAAATACGAAATACAGGAAATGAGGGTGACACCTGTTACTAAAACCAATCAAACAGGCCTCCATTATCCGAAAGATCTAGGCTTTCGTTCGCTAGCAAGTTGGAGACGATGTCGGTCTCTTTGGGAACCCCATACTCGGAGAGGAAGGAGTTGAGGCTGTTTTCGCTGGCCTCCATCTTCTTGAGCTGGATCTCGGACCAGAAGGCCATGATGACGGAGCAGACGAAGCTGACGTGGACGTCGAGGCCGCGGTGCTTCCCGAACCAAGGA
Source organism: Iris pallida (assembly GCA_029216955.1). Taxonomy (NCBI): domain Eukaryota; kingdom Viridiplantae; phylum Streptophyta; class Magnoliopsida; order Asparagales; family Iridaceae; genus Iris; species Iris pallida. The sequence goes on along the minus strand of JANAVB010044218.1, from coordinate 6,376,849 downwards.
GTCCATGGTGACCTCAAGTCAAGTTCTTCAAATAAAAAGTTTCAGAAACTTGTAGTTGCCCTCTTCATGTAAAGCTTTCAATCTGCCAAGTTCTTCAAATAAAAATATTAGTTTCAGAATAAAAAGTTTGTACATACTACATAAGTGAGCAAAGTTTGTACGTACTACAGGGCAAGTCTATATTCAGTATGTGTATTAAGGGGTCTGTGCAGTAGTTTAAACATGTGTATCATAAGTGAGTAACCTTATTACTGTTAGAAATCGATTGAACTTCACTGACCAGTTCTGAGAAGTCAAATGTGTCGTCGAGGCTTGAATCGTGCATTTAGTAGCACTTTTCTTAAAGTATTTCGGGCACTCCGGTAACGTCTTGGAGTCAGCACGCCAGAACACCCAGGATAAGACAGCATTTCTGTCGGAGGTTCACAAGACGCTGTGAGACGCCGGCGTAGGGAAGAACACCTTTCTGGAAACTTTGGAAGAGAAAAGAAAGAGGAATGAAAGCTCAAATTCTGTGTGTTTTGGACTCAAAAGTCTGTAGTATTTATAGATGAATTAGTCACTACAACAAAAAACCCTTTTAATGACGCTCGACAAGGAGTTTTAATGACGGCTGATACATAAGCGTTATCAAAGTTTGAGAAACACCTTTTAACATGACGGTTTGGACTATTTATAGGCTTTTCATAACGTTTACTAATTAAAGCGTTATTAATAATTAAAAGCGGTGGCAAACTTGTAATAAACTTTTTGCAATATATCCTATCATCCCCCACGATAAGAAGAACTCTCCTTCTCTTTCCCCGCTCCCCTTCTGCCCCTCTTCCCTCCTCTCCCCAAACCCTAAAATTTTCCTCTCTCCTTTAATCTTCTCCTCCTCCTCCTCCTCCTTTTAATCTCCCCCACGAACCCTAACCCCCTCCTTCCTACGAACCCTAACCCCCTCCCACGAACCCTAACCCTAGCCCAAAACCAGCCCCCTCACCGGAGGGGCGAGGAAGAAGAAGGAGAACGGGAGGGAAGCGGCCAAGGACCTGCACATGTTCGCCTGGAGCTCGAGCATCTCGCTCCACCCGAAGGAGGTAAGGGCTGGTGGTGGCGGTTGTTTTGTTCTTTTTTTTGGTTGTATAGCTGTGGTGGTGGTCGAGAGGGTTCTGGCCGGTGCGCGGTGATGGTGCCCGTGGGGGCCGCCACCGACCCCTCCGCCGACGACTCTGTCCCCGTATTCGTCTGGGGCACCAACATCACCGTCCAGGACGTCAACGCCGCGATCCTCCGCTTCCTCCGCCACTTCCGCGACTCCCCCGACCAGCCCGACTCCAAGTCTTCGGTTTCAATGAGGAATCTGAACCCTTGGGATATTGAGAAGATGGTGTCGGTGAAGGGGATGATTATTAGGTGCAACTCGATCATATCGGAGGTTAAAGAGGCCATCTTTCGGTGCTTGATATGTGGATACTTCTATGATCCCATCTTGGTCGATAGAGGTATAACACTATTTCTACAATTGTAATATATTTTTTATTCACAGATGCAAATGTGGCATGGCAATGTGAAGGGGATGATTATTAGGTGCAGCTCGATCATACCGGAGGTTAAAGAGGCCATCTTTCGGTGCTTGATATGTGGATACTTCTTCGATCCCATCTTGGTCGATAGAGGTATAACACTATTTCTACAATTGCAATATATTTTTTATTCATTGATGCAAATGTGGCATGGCAATGTGGGCATGGCACCGATTTTGTGTAATTTTGGAGTCTGTGTTGTCTTTGAAACATATAAGGACACAATAGAGCTTTGGAACAAATCTAGTGACAACCATTACAGGATAGTTGCTTTTACTTGAAGAGAACGATATGTGGTACTTGCTTTTTTTACTTGAACTAAATGATTTTAATTGTAGGAAAGGTATTATTAGTTGAGTTCTGGAAGTGGAGGTACATTAGCCATCATTTCAACTTTTCACACAACTGGGTAAATTATTAGCTGTCTAAGAAATAAATCCATCCGAAATTGTTTTTTCATGTCTTGCTAATTGTTGAGAAAATATGAAAAATATATCTCATATTTTCATCAAACGTGCGAAGGGCTTCTATAAAGCTTATAACTAATAAGGAAACAGAAGGATATGAATTCATAATATTGCTGCATTCAATCTCTTTTCTTCTCTAATCCTGTCTATATGTTCTGAAAAATTGTCTCACTGCAGGGCTTACAAGTTCTCAAATTGCCAGCAATGCTTTCACTTTGGGTACAATAGCTGTTCTTCCATTCTACACTTTGATGGTTCTTGCTCCTAAGGCTGAAGTGGTAATTCTGGGTCATAGTGATTCTTATTTACTTGGCTGTATAGATCTCTAGACGAAAAATTAAAAGGACGCTTCATAAGTGTTTACTCCTACTGATATTGTGTTTATTTTTCCTATCATCTATCATACAGACTAAGAGAACTATGGAGACTTGTATACCATATGTTTTGCTTGGGATGCTTTATGGATACCTTCTATATCTATCTTGGACTCCTGAGACAATGCAGGCAATGTTTGCAAGTAAATATTGGTTACCCGAGGTTTGTTTCTCTTCACTCAAATGACTTGTGAATTAAGTTCAGCAGATCTGGATTCTTCAAACCAGACAAGAAGCCTCTTTATGTTTTTGGATGTAGATTATGAGTAAATTTAGTTTTGCTGGCCTGTATAAGAATTAGCATTGCCATATTTTTTTTTGCCTCCTAACTGATTGTAGCTAGGTCTATTTTTTAATCATTTTTATTTTGACTATTTATCTCCATTATCTTGATTTTTCCACTTCCACTTGTCATATATTCTTAATCATCTGTCTTGATGTCTTCTGCAGCTATCAGGTATACTGAAAATGTTCTCAAATGAAATGACTGTGGCTTCTGCTTGGATTCATTTGCTAGCTGTAGATCTTTTTGCTGCGAGGTTTCTTTCCATCCAAATATTTTTGTCTCATTACTTTATCAACATAATAATTGTCTCATTACACTATGGCTTCTGCAACATTTTTGTCTCATTTCTATATCCAAGCTCGCTATGAACTTAATCTGCAAGCAGTTGATACTTTATCAACATAATAATGAACCAACCAGGTGTGGAAGGCATCTGTTCAGCTACTGAACTCAAGTTTCAGTCACCCCCATTTATAGAACATCTGCCCACTAGACTATTGTTCTATTTCCCTGCATAATTTTGTTCTGCCTTTCTTCCATTTGATAGTCCCTATATCTCTTCTTATACTGCCCACACCACATTCAGTGTACAGCCTTGAATATCTTTGGATGTCTGCCATGAATTGCATAATTGTTCTGTCACAGTTTAAACCTGAACATAACCAATCAATGGACATTGTTCTGTCCATTATTTTGTTCCATTCTCTGTTCAGAGTCAGTGTTGTGCAGTCCTTTGATTTGTTTTGACCCCTGCATCCACCCTCGAGCAATCCATGACTGGTATGAGGGATTGGCCATATAGTCCACTGCCTATGAGATGTCTTGTCCATCTTAAATCCTTGTTCATTACGTTTGTAATGTTCTGTTCTTGAAGTTCATCTTGAAACAACTTCAGACCATTACACCTTGATGTCCTAACCTGGCCCAACTTTCTCACTGCTTGTGAGTATCAGACACCACTGTTCTGTCCACCATAGTTGAGGCCATCCACTGCTTTAAGCTCACTGTCCTGTCCCCTACAAATTTTAAGTTCAGACCTTGAGTATCAGATATGTGGTAATGACCTGCATATAGGATTCAAACTTAGTATCAGAACCCTCCATACCATGTATCCTTCCCATTCACCCCACAAGTTGGTCCACTGTTTGCAAATTGATAGTTCAGTCATCTGAGTCTATTATGTTCTGTCTATTTCCTTATTCAGATACCTTATTTTGGTTCTGTCCCACATTTAAGATTTATAGCAGTATACCACTTCATTATAGTTTCCTATTTGATACAGGCATCAACTATGCCATATGACCAGGCGAGCTTATACTGTCCTGCCTCTTCATTGTGATGTTTTTCCTAACCTTATCTTTTAGCCATATCCTATTAGTACATTTGCAAACTTGTTCAGTCCAATGGTTGTCCTGCTACCTAGTGGTTCAGTCTATTTTACAACTGAACATGGTGGTTCAGACTTTATAAGTTCAGAATCCAAGTGATGGAGTATCTATCTACCTTAATGCCTATTTTGATTCAACTGCCATTGCTCATTTGTTCAGTCTAGGGAAAATGTTCCCTGCATCATTCAGGATATGTCCTGATACCTTAGGATAGTATCTGTCCATATCTCCTTTGGTTTAAGCTAATTATTTCCAATCCACATTATGTATGATCAGACTTTTGTTGAGTATCAATGATACTCCCATTACCTTTAGTTCAGACATGGGAATATTGTTCAGTCCAATACCCCTTGTTCTGCATTCACTATGAATACGCAGGTCTTATGCCATATTAATTCAGAACCCCCCTTTTCATTCTATCTGTCCTATTTTGTGTTTAGTATTGAACTAACTGCATTGTCCTGCTTCTTGAGTAGGATAACTTGACTTTTGCCTATCTGTCCTATTTTGCATATATTTATGTGAAATATGTGGGGATGTCATTGCCTTTTGCCCTTCGTTTTTGTGTCATAGATGTGAATGTGGTTCCCTGTAGTAAATCGTGCAACCTTACCTATTTGTTTTGCCAGTGTGGTTGTCGGACTGCGTGGAACTCTCTTGCATATTGCGATTGTTCAGGTACATAATACTAGTGCAGTACAACAGTTCATTTGCAAGCAATATTTCTTTGATTACGCTAATCCTCCTTTTTTTTTGTTTATGATATTCGAATGTTGTTGTTGCTTGTTATAAACTAAGTATTTTGTTAATATGCCTCTCTTAATTTGCAGGTCCTCTTCTCCTTTTAAAGTTTGAAAAATGTGTACAAGTCCTTTGTTTCTTGCAATTTTTACATTATATTACAAAGTATATTTAACCTTATTTTATCTTTTTCAGGGTTTTGCTACATGTTCTGTGGACAGTTTTGATGTGGCCAAGTTTTGATGTAGACAATTTTGGTAGTTGTAAATGTAATATGTATTTGGATATTCTATTTTGAGAATGTAATGAAGATGTTGATATGTACTCTATTTTGAGAAATGTAATAAAGATGGTGATATATAATGTTAAGTTTTTGGAATGTAATATATACTGTGCAGTATAGAGTATTATAAATATGCTAATTTGAATAGTATAAAGTGTTATAAATGTGCTGCATTGAGCCTATACATATTATCTATTCATGACGTTTTAAAATTGTTCTGAATTGTGCACTATATATTAACTATTCATAACGCTTTTATAGAAACTATTCATGACGGTTATTTTATGACGCTTTTAAAAAATATTTATAACACCCGTTTTTATAACGGTTGCTGTGGAAAAAAAAAGCGTCATGGTTCGTCATTAATGACGCTTTTTAGTCGTCATTAAAAGGGTTTTTTGTTGTAGTGAGTGTTGTTTCGTGAAGTCGCGACCCTTCCGAAACAACATTCATTCACCTGTTCACAGAGTCATTCACCCTTTCGTTTATGTGGGCTACTGCAAAAATAGGAATTCTCGAGGCGAGAATTGCCGCTCGCCCGATGCCACGTTGCCTAAGTGCACAAGTGCGTCTACAATGCGCCACTATCGCCTCTACGCCCGAGCCCGTGCCCGATCCCGATCCCGAGCCCGAGCCCGAGCCCGAGCCGGTGTTGCCGGTGGCAACACCGGCTACATTTTCATGAAGAGGTTAAAACAACAATTGTCACCCACTAACAACCCTTTGGTTGTTTCACACTCCTCATAAGTGCACATTCCTATTTAAGCACTCTCAAAGCCTTTCTCTTTTTCCGATGTGGGACTAAAGTCCCTTTTCTTCCTTTTCATCTTTTAGGAACAACTAAAGGAATTAATTAATTCCAACAATCCCCCACTTGTTTCATAAATGATGGAAAGGAATTTCCAGAATACATCACTTAAAGAATGTTAATACAGTTAGGTATCTTTCGATTTAAACCCAACCTTAGTAGATGCAGCACAAGATTTTATCGAAATCTCTGGTAGCTGGGCTTTGAACCAGTTATTCCTTGTGATAAAATCGGTGTTACTTTACACACATTCTTTTGTAGTTCTTCGCCTACATCTCTTGCTTAGCACTATTAATGGCCATGTGCTGATCCTGTCTCGTGAATTTTTATAAGATAAACTCCAGATCTTACTGAGACGGCACCATCTCTAAATTCACATAGGTGAAGTTCTTTCAGTATCTCTGTTGCTTTACAGATACATGTCAAAATTACTGAACTTCATTAAGAGTTTTATAAACTCAATCCTCAAATTGCAACAGTCGACATTATCATGTCGTATACATCCAAATCAACAGTTTGTTGTTACCCATTGAATCTAAGGTTAAGATTTTCTTAACATTAGATTGGGTTGCCACTGTTGTTGGAACTCTTACTCAAGGAGTTTCAATCCCATACCTCTCGAGGTAGACTTTACCAAATCCCTAGCTAGTAGTTTAGTAAAGGGATCAGCTAAGTTATAGCTGGTACGCACATACGTAAGAGAGATGATTCCATCTTTGATCAATTTTCTTACGTAATTATGTCTTAGACTTATATGTCTAGACTTCCCATTATACACTTCGTTGTAGGCTCTTGCTAGAGTAGCTTGACTATCGCATTGTATTGACACTTTTGATACATTGTCCTTAGCCAGCGGAACTTCTAATAGAAGATCCCTCAACCATTCAGCTTCTTGTCCTGCAGAAGCTAGAGCCACAAACTCTGACTCCATGGTCGAATGGGTAATGCACATTTGTTTCTTGCTCTTCCAAGAAACTGTCCCTCCGGCAAGCATAAATACCCATCATGTCGTAGATTTGTTATCCCCGACACTTGATATCCAACTAGCGTCGGTATATCCTTCTAATACGGCAGGAAATCTACCATATTGTAATCCAAGATTCTTGGTTTTCAAAAGATAACCAAAAATTCTTCCGATAGCCCTCAAATGCTCATTATTAGGGTTGCTAGTAAATCTACTCATTTTACTAACTGCAAATGCTATATCAGGTCTTGTGCATTGCATTAAATACATAAGACATCCAATAGCACTTGCATATTCTAATTGAGCGATGGCTCTTCCAGAATTCTTTTCTAGTTTAACACTTGGATCAAATGGGGTGTTCACTTCTTTGAACTTTAGGTGTTTGAACTTGTCCAGCACTTTCTCAACATAGTGCGACTGCGTAAGTTCAAAACCCCCACTGTTTTGTATTACCTTGATCCCCAAAATAGTGTCAACTATTCCAAGATCTTTCATCTTGAATGTGGAAGTTAGAAACCTCTTCGTTTCTGTAATTCCACTCATCTCGTTGCTAATGACCAACATATCATCAATGTAGAGACAAAGAAATATCACAATATTTCCATATACTTTAGTGTATAAACACTTATCACAAACATTGTGAACAAAGCCATTAGAAATTATGGCTGAGTCAAACTTCTGATGCCACTGCTTTGGTGCTTGTTTTAATCCGTACAAGGATTTAACAAGTTTGCATACCTTTTGTTCATTTCCCGGGAGCACGAACCCTTCCGGTTGCTCCATGTAAATCTTCTCATCGAGATCTCCATTTAAGAATGCCGTTTTGACATCCATCTGATGAACATTAAGATGATGCAATAAAGCTAACGCAAACAATATTCTAATTGTAGTCGTTCTTGCTACTGGTGCATATGTGTCAAAATAATCAATTCCTTCTTTTTGTCGAAATCCTTTGGCTACTAATCTAGCCTTGTAGGTGTTTAAAGTACCATCACTATGATACTTTCTCCTGAACACCCACTTACATCCAATAGGTCTTGACCCTTTGGGCGGATCGACAATTTTCCAAGTGTGGTTAGACATTATCGAATCCATTTCATCTTGGATAGCATCTTTCCAAAAAGATGAGTCCCGCGAAGCTATTGCTTCCTTAAAGGTTTTATGATCATCTTCCACCTGAAGAATGATATGAATCTTTTGAATAAATTTCTTTGTATTTCCTTCCACTAGGTAAAAGGAAATAAGTTGAGAATCTATTTCGTTAGGTCCTAGATCCTTAGCCTTTCGAACTCTCTTGCTGATCCGAAGCTCGGGTTTTTTTTCAACTAACCGTGAAGAGCTCTCCTCACGAGACTCTTCATTAGCAGGAATTTCTGGATCCTTATTCTTAGTAATAAGGTTCTCAAAACATTCCACATCTCTGGATTCGACAATAATGTTAGACTCTAAGTTTAAAAGTCTATATGCCTTACTATTGGCAGCATAACCTACAAAAGCACTTTTGATTCCACGATGACCTAATTTGGTCCTTTTAGGATCCATATTTTTGTAATAAGCTATGCACCCCCACACTCTAAAATAACTGATATTAGGCTTACGGCCTTTCCATATCTCATATGGTGAAATACCAGTTTTCTTCAAAGGAATTCGGTTCATTATATGACATACAGTAAGTAAAGCTTCTCCCCACAAATTAAATGATAATTCAGAATGCATTAGCATTGCATTTATCATTTCTTGATACGTTCTATTTTTTCTTTCTGCTAGTCCGTTCTGTTGAGGTGTCCGTGGTGCAGAACATTCATGAATAATACCGTTTTCTTCACAGAAGGTATTAAATTCAAAAGAAAAATATTCACCACCTCTATCACTTCTAAGTATTTTAATCTTTCTACCAAGTTGATTTTCAGCCTCTGATTTATATATTTTAAAAGCATTAAAGGTTTTATCTTTATGCTTTAATAAATATACATATGTAAATCTAGAACAATCATCAATAAAGGTAATAAAGTATTTATTACCTCCTCGAGATAATGTGCCATTAAATTCACATAAATCAGAGTGAACTAAATCTAGTAGATTGGTATTACGCTCTACACTGTGAAAAGGTTTCTTAATCATTTTGAATTTTGCATAAATTTCACACTTATCTAAATCTTCAGAATTGCATGAAATTAATCCATATTTAATTAACCTTTTCATAGTGCTAATACCTATATGCGCTAATCTACTATGCCATAAAGTAGAAGACTCAATCATGTAAGCAGAAGTAGAAACTTTATTGATATTATTTTCAATGATACAAAGCTTTATCATACCCTCATCGGTATACCTCTTTCCAACAAACACACCATTACAGGTCAAAATTAATTTGCCCGACTCAAAGACAAATTTTATTCTTGGTTTACCCAACAAGACTCCACTGACGAGGTTTCTACTCATATCCGGGACGTGAAGCACGTTAGTCAGAGTTACTTTCTTCCCGGAAGTGAATTGGATTTCCACATCACCTGTTCCCACGACCGTTGAATGTCCTTCATTTCCCATCTGAACTTCTTGTCCATCATTGACTTCAGAGTAGATTTTGAAAGCTGCTTTGTCGTATGAAACATGAACGGTAGCACAAGTATCGTACCACCATCCTGGGGCCTTCCCTTTGACCGTCATGAGTTTGCTCACCGTAGCAATTATGTCATCTGTCTCAGTGAGATTTACCTCGCTGTTTTGGGTCTTTCGAACCCGACAGTCTCTGGCATAATGTCCTGCTTTGCCACATACAAAACAGCCGGTCTTGGGTCCTTTAGCGGTGCTGGAATTCTTGAACTTTTGTTGGTCCTTCTTAAGACCGAGAAAGTTCTTCTTTTCTGCAGGTCTCTTGCCTTTCGCGCTCACCGTGTTGGCTTTAGAAACTCCGCTGTTCTCGGATTTCTGTCTTTCCTTCGATTCCTCTTCGATTCGAAGTTGTTTTTGAATCTGTTCTAGTGAGAAATCCTCAGAGCTGTGAAGTACTTTCTTCCGATAACTATTCCAAGATGCTGGTAATTTAGTAATTATAGCACCAACTTGGAATGGTTCCGGAAGTTCTATCTTCACTGCCCTGAGTTTGTTGACTAGAACTTGTAGTTCATGTACTTGGGCCAGTATAGGCTTTGTATCAACCATTTTATAATCAAAATACTTTGATATAAGAAATTTCTTTGTACCTTCTTCTTCTGCTCTGAATTTGAATTCCAGAGCCTTCTAGATGTCAATTGCCGAAAGATTTTCTGTGTAGAGGTCGTACAGTCTGTCCGACAGGGTGTTCAGAATGTGACCACGGCACAGCAGTTCGTCCTCTTTACGCTTTTTGCGTTCTGCCTTGACCGCATCAGAATCTGCTGCAGTTGGTTCTGGAATGGGTGGCAGATCTGGATCGAGGACGTAGTAGATCTTCAGTGCTGTCAGGAGGAAGATCATCTTGTCCTGCCAGCGTGTGAAGTTTGTCCCGTCAAAGCGATCTAGTTTCACTAGATCCTGATTCATGACCTTGATGCTCGAAATCGCAGCCTCGGACGCCATTATCCGAAACACTTTAAGAATGTTAGAAATCGATTGAACTTCACTGACCAGTTCTGAGAAGTCGAATGTGTCGTCCAGGCTTGAATCGTGCATTTAGTAGTACTTTCCTTAAAGTGTTTCGGGCACTCCGGTAACGTCTTGGAGTCAGCACGCCAGAACACCCAGGATAAGACAGCTTTTCTGCCGGAGGTTCACAAGACGCTGTGAGACACCGGCGTAGGGAAGAACACCTTTCTGGAAACTTTGGAAGAGAAAAGAAAGAGGAATGAATGCTCAAATTCTGTGTGTTTTGGACTCAAAAGTCTGTAGTATTTATAGATGAATTAGTGTTGTTTCGTGAAGTCACGACCCTTCCGAAACAACATTCATTCACCTGTTCACAGATTCATTCACCCTTTCGTTTATGTGGGCTGCTGCAAAAATAGGAAATCTCGGGGCGAGAATCGCCGCTCGTCCGATGCCACGTTGCACAAGTGCGTCTACAATGCGCCACTATCGCCTCTACGCCCGAGCCCGTGCCCGAGCCGACATTTTCATGAAGAGGTTAAAACAACAATTGTCACCCACTAACAACCCTTTGGTTGTTTCACACTCCTCATAAGTGCACATTCCTATTTAAGCACTCTCAAAGCCTTTCTCTTTTTCCGATGTGGGATTAAAGTCCCTTTTCTTCCTTTTCATCTTTTAGGAACAACTAAAGGAATTAATTAATTCCAACAATTACACTACAACAAAAATAACTTTAATCCAAAGATAATACAAAGCAATAAATTGATGATAATGCTAGACTATTCCTGGATCATGTTTATGCATTTCATATATATATCACCACCATAGCAAGTGTTTAATTATCTTGTCTTGGGACAAAGATGGAAGCCTTGATCAAGGCATTTCTGAATGAAAGCCCGCTTGCTTGTATGTCTCGCCAGATGCCACTATCACTGGATCAGACGATCAGTTCTAGGGACAGTGGGCAGCAAAAGTCCACAGGAATTGACACCCTATTAATACTGTACAATTGCTTTATTCTAACATGGCAATCATGCATATAAGCTACAAGTGCTATCATCAGACATTAAGAAGAAGACCTAGATAAAATCGTATCAGGCATTAACAAGAAGTCCTAGGTTTACATGAATCATGCATATCAGACTTCCCTCGACTAATCATCATGGCTTGATAGCCTATGTTACGTTATATCGATGTCATGTGTGACCGCATGCCCCTCTCACGTGTATGCAGGAAATCAAGATGAAAACAAGGAGATGAACATGGTTAAAAAAAAAACTTTGTATGCATGAAATAAGAACACGAACATTGTCAAAAAGCCTTTGTAATCAATGAGAAGAAGTCTCAAGTAAGGACACGGACATAATCAAGAAGTCTGTGAAGATTTTCGAAAATTCTCATAGTAAAAAAAATCATAATCAGATGGTAGAGTAGAAACAAGAAAATGAATGAACATTTGAATTTTTTTTTTTTCATTAGTACCACCTCTATAGGTGGACAACTCGTTAAACTAAAACAATATTAGTGTTGGGTGCGCTAACTTAGATTCAATCCCCATTGTTGTAAGGAAAATTCATTTTCGCATTGGGCTGTTCTGGATTGATTATTACATAATGTGTCTTAATTCGATCTGCTGGAATCCACAGTAGCATACAAATGTGTGCACATCAAAGCTAGGTTATTTAATTTTAATTTTAAGCTTTCCTAAAAGACATGAAGCTCGTCATATTTTTGCACTGGAAAATACGCAAACCATGTCAAACTTTTCATTGAAGCAACCAACATGACTTCAATGTGAAGCTTCTTCTCATGGTGTGGACATCTAGTCCTTACTAAATTAATGATTCAGACAAATTCTTGTAGCACACCAAATTTTACAAGAAAAAAGGGGTGGACGGAATAATTTCCAGAAAATTTTAAACAATGTACATTTCGCCATATAGACTGTCCGTCAGACGGTCTAACAAAAAATATGTATTTAAATTTTTTTTGGCTCGGTTGACTATTTGTTTAGTGCGTGTATGTGCTGGTTGTTTGAAAAAAAAAAACATGATTTTTGCCAAACCGTCTTGTGGAAAGATTTTTGTTTTAAATTTGTTTTGTAAATTGTTTCATTCACTCCAATTTTTTTTGCAAAAATATATATGCTACAAGAAGTTTTCTGTTAATTATTGTGTTTACATTGTTACAATGAAAAATCAACCTATATTTTTTAGATGGGCCAGACCAGACATTGTGAAAATAAAAAAAGTAGACTTAGTTTTCATTTTAGACTACAACACCCAGAGATTCCAAAGTAATGCAAATAAAGAGTATTTTCTCCGTGTCATAATTTTGACAAAATTATACCAAAATCAGCACTTCTCTCAATGTTGAATATATGTATATGTGAACAAAATTTTATCAGCTTTTGAACCTACCCGTCCACATAATGTCATGTAACGGAAACATGGGTCTAAGCTCAATTATGGTTCGGAATAGAAAAAAAATGGGGGAAAGAAAAAAATGCATAGGGAAAAATGAGAGAAAATTAAGAGTAGTGGTGTTTGGGAAGGGAAGGAAAGATGAGGGTGGAAATTTGAGAGGAAATTCATATGGCGTCCCACTCAAAAAAATTTCTCCCAAAAGTGGGAGGACAATGGAAGGGGTTGAGAGGATTGTGAAAAAAAAGTTCCCAACTAACCTTCAAGCCGTGATTTAAAAAAATCAAGGATTAAATGATAATTATATTTTTCTTCACAAACAAACAAAATATTGTTTTTAATCTTTTCCTCCCTACTTTTTGTTTATACAAACAAGTGCAATTTTTTTTTTTAACTTTACATTCATTTAACTTTCCTCCATTTTCCCCTTATGTAAAGATGTGTCATAAGGACACATGACAACACATTAATAAATGTACATTTTAATGGATATATTTACCATCATATTTACCAATGCACGTTATACCGACTTGGATACATTGGATTACAATTCGATATACCGACTTGGCTTACAACTCACTGGTATCACAGATTACAATGTTCCATACATTATGTCCTGTATAAACAGAAGACATCATCTTGTACAAGGAGAGCTTTTGTATGCCCAACAAATCTTCGATGTCGCAGGACCAATCAAGCCAAATCATCGTGTGCAGAACATCCCAAGCATGAGCACCTGCCCACAAAACGTGGGTCAGCACATCATCTATGTACTGGCGAGCAGAATCCAACCCACTCGCCTAAACCAACATTTAAATGGTCAATTTTAGCAAGCATTTAATAAAATGATCTTTCTACTTGGGGCCTAGCATCAGTTTACAGTTCTTGAGCAGAAACATTGAAGTAAGTAAACATGTCATAGCATGGTATAACATTCTTTGTGTAAGGCATCGTTTAGCAACATTGAGTTAACACGTTGAGCATTTATGGAAACTTCCTGAAGGGCATCGTTTAGCATACTTGGTGTTATCTTCCAATAGGTTATGGCAATGATCTAAAAGGCAATGCATTAGCAATTCACATTTAACATGTTGAGCATGTTATAGGGTTTCTCACTTTAAAGGCAACAACACAGCATCATTTTGTTTAGCATGTTAAGCAGACAAGTTGAACCAACATATACAATTATCACAATTATATGATATCTTACCGATAGCCGACTTCTCATACCTGTATCAAATACAGGTTATCAGATATACTTACTCTGCCTGCACAAAACATTCATTCATTAGCATACATCCTGACTACATGGTCACTGGTGTTGTTAAACCATATGGACTCTTTTCATTTCATTTCATTTACAAGATAATGCGGTCAGCATAGTAGGTGGAGAGCCTCTATGCCACCCCGCCTTATCCGTGCTCCCACAACACTCATCATTATTTCCTCCTAGGCCGAATCAGTCCCGGCGCCCCGGTACCGTTCAAGGAAATTAAAACTCAAACCTTGTATACAAGTTGTCCATGACCATGCGAATGCGTGTCCGACTCGATTGCGAACATAATCGCATAGTAAAAATATATTAAGGCAAGTAAAGGCAACAGAGCATCATTAGTCATATTAATGACTTATTCATTCCATCATTACCATCCTTTCATTTGGTGATCTCAACGATCCCAGCTTTATCATTTCTCATTCATTGCTTCATTGCAACGTATCTCATGTCATTCCTTTCTAAGAGGAACAAACAATATTTCATTCATCTTAATAAGACCTGCCACATTTCATTTATTTCATAGGAACATTATTCTTTCTTTCATTTCTTATAAGGAAACAGGCAACAACAACAGTTATACAGAAAGTACATGATACTAGTGTTTCATTCAGTTCATTAGGTCGATAGCATAGCCAGTTCATTTCTTATTCTATCATTCACAAGGCATCTCATTATTCAAGTGTTTCATTTGTTTCAGAAACATTAAACATAAGGGACAATGTTATCAATTCATTCTCAGGCATCAAGTCACATTAGCAGTTCAATCTGTGGTACATTTCAATAATTCTCAGCACAAGCATCTTTATTATTCAGCAACTAAAACATGGAACAATTAGGGACATTTCATAGCATTTCAATACTTTATTTTATTACGCATGAAGGAGTAAGGAGGAGGAAGGACAGTTCCACTCACTTGCATAAAAGGGTCTTCCTGTTCCGATCACACACAATTCCACTAAGCGTAGCTCCACCAGCGAGCCACGTTCCAATACCCATTCCGTCTAGCCAGTTAAGAGAGACTGCATCAGTCACAATTCTCCTGATTCCTAACTTAAGTTACGGTCCAATGTCCTGATAGCATCCAACAAGCCAACCAAATGCCTCGTGCGGAGCGAGACATTACATAATATACCACTCAGAAAAAGTTTCGTCCTCGAAACTTAAAGGAACAACTCATCCTACTAATTCACTTAGTCACAACAAGTTACTCATTCAGCTTCAACTCAATATTCATTTCAGCACACTCGGTCATCTCAAAATAGCTATCCATCTTTACCATTTAAATCCATCAACGATTCGATCTGTCTATCTCTTTTTCAATTACTTGTAACTTCTCATTGATTCACCAACATTTTTCTTGCATTTCTATCCAGGTCACAACATATCACTTCGTTTAGAATCCATACACATATTTTAGGCGTCCCCAAAACATATACATTTCAGCCAAAGTTCGCGCTAGTACGATAAATTCTTCTCATAATGTTATCTCAGTCACAACCTATCACTTCGGCTGGATCCATACACATATTTTTGGCGTCCCCAAAACATATGTACTTCAGCCAACTTCCATGTTAGTACGATTCGATCAACCACGATATAACTCTCTTTTTCAAATCCGACTTAGCATCCTTTCAATTAACTTATCACTCTATTCACTTCCCACAATCACTATCTTCCAGACCATAATACTTAACATCAGGGACAACTCGGTCAAGCTCTCTATCCAAGCATAATATTTCTAACATTCGGTCAAGGGTCTAACTTAGAGCCAATCATATCAAGAGTTCACAACATGCAATCATGTTCCTTCGCAAATCCAACAATATTTATCACCGTGGCAATTCATCTTTTATAAAAAATATAATTCGACATCACTCACTATCGATTACCCGAGCCAAGGGTACAATTCTATGCAATAGTCAAGGTTAACCCAGCTACCCGACTATAGATATCGGTCAAACATTTCCAAGGCACAAGTTGAAGCATACAATTCCTTAGGTCAATACTCATCTTCACCATCTCTCGTACAATGCCACAAGGTCATTCTATGGGTCTCTAATGGTCACCTATTATTCAGTCAATCTCTAAGGTTAGCTATACTGGCAGCTAAACTTAATCATTCAGGTGACTTCCCTAGAGTGGACGGCTACTAGGGTTATACTAGTTCCTTATTCTTAGGGCCAACAAGCAACTGACAGTTCTAAGGAACTCTACCCAAACCTATGGGTATCCACTTAGTCCGAATAACTATTCGCCATTGTTGGCTATGCCAATAATTGGTAAGTCATCAACTGGTCGCTAGGGTCAAGTCTATCTATCCAGGGTCTTCCTCAAGGAAATAATTTCCACATAGGCTCATTCTTAGACTTACCCAACGATCGAGTAAGATCGATCTAACAATATTACAGTCAATCCCTACCCGACATACGATTCTCATCGTTCTAATAATCCATCAAGTAAATTCCCAATGATTCAATTTCTATTTCAAATCCTTTGTACTCACACGAACCCATAAGCCAAGGCTAACTATTCAAGGGTCATCGGTTCCGATAGTCTTAACATAACTATGGAATCATACTATTCGATCTGTATGACGAAGTCATACCATAAAGTCATAAGCCAGCAATCTCTATCCCAACCAACAATCACATATACCGGCATTATCCAACACGTTTGCAATTTCTCATTCCCATTCATTTCTCCATTATCAAACTATCTTACAGTATTCTTAAATCTCATGCAGCAATGGTCGAGTAGTTCATTCCATTCAATCCAACAATTCAGGTATCAACTAATCATTCTCTATGCAACACAAATATTCAGGGTTGCTACTTGTTACTTTTCTAGTATAATTCAATTCCTCAGCATACATGCACATATGCAACGACTATCCTTTGGTAATCAAGATGGATTTACATCTATTACACCTTAGGGTCAAGGCACATATTTCTAATATTCCTTTGGTTCACCGACAATATCTCCAAAACTTTCAGCTTAGCAACCAACTTTGTCTTAGCCATATATGATTCGCATCCAACCAATCGAAGTCAACATTCAGATGTTTTAAGCTACAACATTCTCTAACCAAATCCACTTACCCATAGCATACTAATTGTCTTACTAGTCTGAGTCATTACTCGACTAAACAATTTCCGACCAAGTCACCGAATACAATTTTCCGACAAATCTCGCTACCCAATATAGTATCACCGTCAAGGGACACTCGAGTCATCTAGCAACAATACAAAACTTCCAGCTAAGTCTCGGTACTATTCAATACCCACAGATAGTCTCATTGCTAACCTATGGAAAGGGTCAACATACATCTCGTTCTGAGGTGGTAGAGGCAATAGACCACTCAGAAACGAAGCCATCCTTAAATGATACCAACTCAATCTATTTCGGACTTCCATGATCTATAATGATCGCAACGCTTAGCCAACATCTCGGGGTCCCAATATCACAAGCCAACATTCTTAGGGTCTCAAAAGCACTAGCCAGCACACATGAGTCAATTCACCCATTCCGTTGAACTCATCCATCAATTACCCCATTCACAATTCTTTTCCCAACATCACATACAATTCTTAACTTGTTACAGCATACATAGCCACATTTCTCTATATTCCTGTATTCCAAACATCGTTCACACTATAGCATACTATGGCATCGAGTCATTGTTGGGTTATTTGTGTCTAAACCAACAACAATCATTCTTTCAGGGGCATCACAATATATATAGACTTATTGTATGGAACATCCAGTGAGCAGCCAAGAGGGTCAACGAACTTTCAAACACAAATGACATAGGATGATTATAGAACAACGACAGCATAATCGCGGAAGCAATCTTTGATTTAATCGCGGAAGCAACGTTGAGTGATCGCGGAAGCAACTTTGGTTAATCGTCAATGCAACTTTGATTTGAAGTGAATCAAAGAAGAGACCAAAGACGTAAAGACGTGCTCTGATACCAATTTGTCACGCCCCGATTCGTAGAGTCATTTATTCACATATTTTATCTCTTGGAATCGATCGTCCTCGTTTGGGCGTGATGCCGTACAAGTCTGGTATTGTACTTGTACAAGGCAAATATGGTACATAATTGATTATCTTCAAAATAGGAACACATCGCAGCGACAGAAGCAGACAAATTAAAGTTAATGAGGACAATCTCTCTCATTGAATAAAAATACATTACTTCTTTATAGCAGCGGAGATAAAAAGGATAACTTGAAGCCACACAGAGATATATAGAACTTTATTCTCTTTATTGATAATTGAAGAAGAGTACAAGACTTGTATTGAAGTACAATTCTTACAACACATCTCCCTTACTCTGAAAGCCAACTGAACAATACTATACAGCTTATATTTGATACTTGGATACATTGGATTACAACTCGATATACCGACTTGGCTTACAACTCACTGGTATCACTGATTACAATGTTCCATACATTATGCCCTGTATAAACAGAAGACATCATCTTGTACAAGGAGATCTTCTGTATGCCCAACAAATCTTCGATGCCGCGGGACCAATCAAGCCAAATAATTGTGTGCAGAACATCCCAAGAACGAGCACCTGTCCACAAAACGTGGGTCAGCACATCATCTATGTACTGGCGAGCAGAATCCAATCCACTCGCCTAAACCAATATTTAACTGGTCAATTTTAGCAAGCATTTAATAAAATGATCTTTCTACTTGGGGCCTAACATCAGTTTACAGTTCTTGAGCAGAAACATTGAAGTAAGTAAACATGTCATAGCATGGTATAGCATTCTTTGTGTAAGGCATCGTTTAGCAACATTGAGTTAACATGTTGAGCATTTATGGAAACTTCCTGAAGGGCATCGTTTAGCATACTTGGTGTTATCTTCCAACAGGTTATGTCAATGATCTAAAAGGCAATGCATTAGCAATTCACATTTAACATGTTGAGCATGTTATAGGGTTTCTCACTTTAAAGGCAACAACACAACATCATTTTGTTTAGCATGTTAAGCAGACAAGTTGAACCAACATATACAATTATCACAATTATATAATATCTTACCGATAGCCGACTTCTCATACCTGCATCAAATACAAGTTATCAGACATACTTACTCTGCCTGCACAAAACATTCATTCATGAGCATGCATCCTGACTACATGGTCACTGGTGTTGTTAAACCATATGGACTCTTTACATTTCATTTCATTTACAAGATAATGCGGTCAGCATAGTAGGTGGCGAGCCTCTATGCCACCTCGCCTTATTCTTGCTTCTACGTCACTCATCATTATTTTCTCCTAGGCCGAATCGGTCCCAGCGCCCCGGTACCGTTCGAGAAAATTAAAACTCAAATATTGTATACAAGTTGTCCATGACCATGCGAATGCGTGTCCGACTCGATTGTGAACATAATCGCATGGTAAAGTATATTAAGGCAAGTAAAGGCAACAGTGCATCATTAGTCATATTAATGACTTATTTATTCCATCATTACCATCCTTTCATTTGGTGATCCCAATGATCCCAGCTTTATCATTTCTCATTCATTGCTTCATTGCAACGTATCTCATGTCATTCCTTTCTAAGAGGAACAAACAATATTTCATTCATCTTAATAAGACCTGCAGCATTTCATTCATTTCATAGGAACGTTATTCTTTCTTTCATTTCTTATAAGGAAACAGCAACAGTTATGCAGAAAGTACATGATTCTAGTATTTCATTCAGTTCATTGGGTCGATAGCATAGCTAGTTTATTTCTTATTCTATCATTCACAAAGCATCTCATTATTCAAGTGTTTTATTTGTTTCAGCAGCATTAAACATAAGGGACAATGTTATTAATTCAATCTCAGGCATCAAGTCACATTAGCAGTTCAATGTGTGGTACATTTCAATAATTCTCAGCACAAGCATATCTATTATTCAGCAACTAAAACATGGGACAATTAGGGACATTTCATAGCATTTCAATACTTTATTTTATTAAGCATGAAGAAGTAAGGAGGAGGAAGGACAGTTCCACTCACTTGCATAAAAAGGTCTTCCTGTTCTGATCACACACAATTCTACTAAGCGTAGCTCCACCAGCGAGCCACATTCCAATTCCCATTCTGTCTAGCCAGTTAAAAGAGACTGCATCAGTCTCAATTCTCATGATTTCCAACTTAAGTCACGGTCGAACATCCTGATAGCATCCAACAAGCCAACCAAATGTCTCGTGCGGAACGGGGCATTACACTTGCCTTATCGTCCCAACCGATTTTCGAAGAACACTTGCATCAACATACCGTCATACAAATTTTCGATCGTGTCTCGGTACTCTCCCGTCCATTGCGGACAAATCTTCCGTAAATCTCACAACACGTCAATGCAATTCATCGCACAAGTAGTATACCATATGCCACTCAAAATCGAGTCATTCATCGCATACGTGATATGGTATATACCACTCGGAAATCAAGTCATTTTTCTCGCATTATGTCACGATCCGCTACCTAAATTGTTGGGCCGGGCCGAGTCATGTCCAGCCTACGCTTGTGAAAAAGCATAGTAAGCTGTTCTAAAGACAAATACGATAAGACCAAAGTGTGCTAACAGTTCTATATGTCAAATTGAGTCAGAATATCTCCAAACCAAAAATTATCTCGTATATAAATATGTTCCAAGTGCATGTCCAAAACGTAAAACTGGATACAAGTCTAGTCACAAAATACATAGTCTAAAACATGACTACTCTCAAAAGTCCCGAGCAACTACACAAACTAGATGAGTTTCTCCGCAGGTACATCCTCGTATGATAAAGTCGGATCTTCGATGGCAACTCCATAATAGGAATCACATAGCAACTCCTCCTCTGTAAGTATACCTACAACGTTATCCTGTCAGGACGGGAGCAAGTACTGATTCTAGCAAACTAAATATACGAAACATGAAATAAACATGAGTGTAATAAACATGAATCATGTCATATCACAATCTATCAAGGCAAGGATACATATGTCTTCGAGACAGATGTATATGTAATATTTAAAACTGTAGCAGGTACGTGATCGTCAATAGGTGTATAATGTACATGGGCACATAATGAAACGTACTTCCGTACAAGTGATACGGCGATAGATGTACATACGCACAAATCGCTTTGAGATAAAGGCCTACGGCGTAGTAACATATGAAATGAAACTTTGCTCGCTACGGTAGAGGGGGCATGATCACGTACTCAACTATCAGTTTTCCCATAACCCAGATTCTAAACATGTGAGAGATACGAGAATAGCATAAAACATGGTGGATACCGAGAGCAGTATAAAGCATGTGAAACATGTAGAGAGACTCCTCGTGTCCTGACAGTTAGGGACACGAAGACACACGAGTCCTGTGTCCAAGGCGTGTACGACACACACGACTTGAGTTTGCCGTGTCCGAGCACATCAGTAGACTCCTCGTGTCTAGGCGAGTCCAGTAACATAAATATGAGACACTGAACGACACGAGGGGTGAGCTGACACGTACGTGACCGATGGGCAGTGGCCGTCGAGGGTGCTACACGGCGAAGGAGGCGTCGGGGTCTACGGAGGAAAGTGGCACTGAGCTTGTCACGTCGTGGCGAACAATATGGCAGTGGTCGGAGGTGGTAGCATCGTCTATAGGGGCGGCGGTCCTAGATCTAGGGTTCCGGCGAGTTCGTCGGGGAAGAAAGGGGATGGGCCGGCGCTGTGGTGGTCGGAAAATAGTCTAGGGTTAGGGTTTAGGTCGGGGTCTATTTATAGGGTCGAATGGCGGTGGAATTAGGGTTAGGGTTATGGGAAATTAGGATTTTAGGCCGGTCGTCGGTGAGATCGTAGGGGGGGTAACGAGTGTTTTACAAATAGGTCCCCCAAGTTTGGGGTTTTACAAACTAACCCTACCGCCTTACAGTTTGCAGAATATAATTTACAAACTGATATAAAAACAATTCAGTAAATTATAAATTGATATTAAAATAATTTAATAATTTGCAAGTTGGTATTTAATAATTGCAGATTGATATTTTAAGCTTTAAAATTATATAAAAAATTATTTAAAATTCCTAGAAAATTTTTAATCATTATAATAACTTATTTTAAGGATAAAAATGCAATTTAAAAATATAATTCCATATTTTGAAAATAGTTAAAATATTCAGGGGCTTATAAATCTTTTCTCCTTGAAAAATTTCGTCCTCGAAATTCACAAGGATAGAAGACTCTACAAACATTATAACATAGCAAGCAATGCAAAGAAATGACTAAGGCTACTATTAAGACTAACCTCTAAGGTATCAAGCGGGAACGGGTGGTTCCCTTGCGGCTGTTGGGTCGAATAAGTAAGGATATCTCTCCCTCATATCCAACTCCCTCTCCTAAGTAGATTCTCCCGGAGAGTGACGCCTCCAACCTGCTGGGACTAAGGGTATGACTTTGTTCCTCAGCCTCTTCTTCCTTCTATCCAATATCTCCACTGGCTGCTCAGTAACTGCAAGGCTCGGTCCGATCTCCAACTCTGAATGATCTAGCATATGGCTGGGGTCTAGAACGTATCTCCTCAGCTGAGACACATGAAAGACATCGTAAACTTCTGCTAGGTTGGGTGGAAGTGCAACCATGTAAGCTACCTCTCCGATCCTCCCAAGTATCTCGAACGGTCCAATGTATCTGGGGCTCAACTTGCCGCCTCGTCTGAACCAGATCATCCCTCTAGTAGGTGATATCTTCATCAGTACCATATCTCCATCAGCGAACTCCATCGATCTGCGACTAGCATCGGCCCAGTGTTTCTGCCTGTCCTGAGAAAGTCGGAGTCTGTCTCTGATCATCCTGACCTTCTCTGCTATATCAGTGATCATCTCTGGCCCAAGCATAACTCTATCCCCAACATCAACCCAAAAGAGCGGTGTACGACATCGTCGTCCATATAGTGCCTCGAAAGGAGATATACCGATGCTGGCTTGGTAGCTGTTGTTGTATGAAAACTCTACCAAGTACAGATGGCCCTCCCATGATCCGTCAAAGTCCAGCACATAAGTCTTCAGCATATTCTCTAGCGTCTGTATCGTCCTCTCGGATCGTCCATCTGTCTGTGGGTGGTATGCTGTATGTTCTGGAATCGTAGCCCCATGGCTACTCTAGCAATACTTTAGTCATCAACAGGTGGTATCTTAGCCCCATGACGACTAAACTCTCGCACATAGTCATCAACAGAACGGTTCCCCTGCTGGATGTTCTGGAATCGTAGCCCCATGGCTACTCTAGCAGTGGTCGAGAAGAATTTCTTCTTGAATTGGGTCTTGAACTGGTCCCAGGTGGCTCTACCTCTCGCGAACAACGGCTCATTCCTGAACCAGACTCCTGCTAAGTCTATCAGCAGAAATCCTGCTGCCTCGACCTGAAGGTCATCCGGCATCCTAACTCCCAGAAGCTTCCTCTCTACAGAATCTAGCCAGTCATCAGCTACTACTATGCCCTCAGTCCCTGAGAACTCCTTGGGATTCAGACCCATGAAGTCCTTGACCGTCCCCGCTCTCTGCCGTGGCTCTACGTGTGGTGGGACCACGGGACGTCCCTCAGAACGCTCTATGCTCTGGCGGAGTAGGGTAGTCTGCTCCTGATGGGTTGTTAGGAACCCCTGGATCAGTGTGAGCAGCTGGGTCCCGTCAAGTGTGACGGAAGCCTGGGTGGGTATAGTGATAGGGGGTGGTGGAAGTATCGGGTCCTGCCGGGCCTGGGATGTGGAAGGTGGTATCTGGGTCTGTGGATCTGTAGAGTGGGGAAATGTGGTAGGTGGAGGTGTATCAGTCAACCGGTCAGCTGACTGGATATGGAGGGCCCCATTCTCGGGGGTAACATACTGGGATGAACGAGTAAGCACCATCTAAATTACATAAAAAGACTTATAAGGACTTGTTTAAAGTAAGCAATCATATGCAAGAAAATCTAATTATAATAGCAAACATGTGATGTATTTCCTATGTTGCAATCCTAGCATTCCTCTAAGTGTTCTAAGCGTCTTTCCTAATATTGTCTAATTACCTTAAGTTCCTAATTGCAGGCATGCTTGGTACAATAACGTAACCAAACAGTTTAGTCAGGACCTGCATGGGCCACCACTAAAAACATGTCACGACCCGCTACCCAAATTGTTGGGCCAGGCCGAGTCATGTCCAGCCTACGTTGAGATAAAACGCAGTGAGCTGTTCTAAAGACAACAGGATAAGACTAATTGTGCTAACAGTTCTATAAGTGAAGAAGAATCATAAATGCTCCAAACACAAAAGTCGTCGTATATAGTAAAATATCCAAGTACAAGTAAACTGAAATATAAAACTGGATACATGTCCAGTTACAAAATGATATAGTCTAATACATGTCTACTCTCAAAAGTCTAAGTAAACAAAAGACAACTAGGCGAGGTTCCCTGCAGGAACATCCTCGTAAAGCAGAGCCGGGTCCTCGGCAGTAACTCCATAGTATGAGTCGCAGAGTAACTCCTCCTCAGTAAGGACACCTACAACGTTATCCTGTCAGGACGGAAGTAAGTACTAAATCTAGCAAACTAGCATATGAAACATGGAAATGAACATGAGAGGAAATAACTGGAAAGCATGGCATCACTCAATCTATCATGGCAAGAATACACGTGTCATAGAGACAGATGTATATGTAATGTTTAAAACTGTAGCAAGTACGTGATCGGTCAATAGATGTACAATGTGCTGGGGGCACATAATAAAATATACTTTCGTACAAGTAAAACGGCGACAGATGTACATACGTACAAATTTGCGTTGAGATAAAGCATACGACAAGGTATACATATAAAATGTCAACCTTGCTCGGTACATACGTACGGGAGAAGGAGGCAAGATCACGTACTCAACTATCAGTTTCCCCATAACCCATATTCTAATCATGTGAGAGATACATCAAGACTATTCTAAGCATGGTAGTAACTGAAAGTATATCATGTAGAGATTCTAACTTGCTACCCCAAGGATCAGCATTCAACATGGTGGGGGTTTGCAGTTCATTTATGTGACAATATGTAAAGTTCGTAGAAAGTACTTGCCTCTAGCAAAGCAAAACAAAACAAGCTGCGATAACAATGCTATGGATGTCCAGTAACTCGTCGCTGTAGAAGTAAATACAACAACTTAGTTTTTACACTAAGCTAAAAATACTAGGACACTAATTGGTGAAACACGACTTGTGACTGGGCACATAACCAAAATGATGACTTGGCATAGGAAACCAATGTGGGATGACACACTATGTTAACTAACTTTCTAGGGTCTTTACACTAGTGAGGGATGGGGTTCAACACGACTAAAACTCCAAATAACACAAAAAGCTACAAGTCGTAATTAATCAATAAATAAATTAAAAGATCATTGTGTTCTAACAATTTTTGAAGTAGACAAAAAGCCTAGTTTTTCTTAAAGTAAAGTACCAAGGTAATCCTTGTTAATCATAGAAATTTATTATAATTTTCTGGAATTTATTAACCAGTACAAATATTTTATAAAAATCAGTTTTCCTAAGTATACAGAAAATGAGTTTTGGTTTTATATGCCAAACTAGTGGCAAAACAGTAAATTAAATACTACAAAAGTTATACTAAATTAGCCAACTTAACATAGTATCTAAAAACTATTTTTCCATAATTTTAGCAATACTTTAAGTATTTTTAGAAAATCAAAAACAGCAATGCACACAATAATTAATTATCTGCGTATTTTGTCCATGTATATAATTTGAACCAAAGTTCAAATACAGGACCCAAGGCCATGAATCAAGTCCAATATGACTTGTACAGGTCTTGAATGTGTGAAAACACATTTCAGCCCAAATATCCATGCTAGGCTTGGACACCAAATGGTTGCAGTAATTTAAATACAATAAAAATATAATTTGGTGATAGTACAAAATAAATATTAATATTTTAATAAGGTAAAGTTATGCATATAGAAAATATACCTACCTATGTTTTAAAAGTACATATATATATATATATATGTAAGGGAAAAATATACTTAATTTATAAGGTATATATATATATGTATAAATATATATACATATATAGGAAAATACTTAACAATAAAGTGTATATATATATTAATATATATATACATGAAAATATATACATATATACATAATACATACATATATGAATATATATATATAAATACAAACATATTTATATAAAATTTACTAACTATAAAATATATACATATATATATAAATATATATATATAAAACTGAAAAAGAAAAAGAAAAAGAAAAAGAAAAAGAAAAGAAGAGAAAAGAAGACAGAAAGGAAGGGGCTCGAACCCTGTCCTCAGGAAAGGAGGGGGGGATGTTTAATCGGGTCGGGCTGGCCAGAGGGTCAGCCCGAGCTCAGTGTTAGGGTTAGAGGTTAGGTTAGTTTTATTAGGTTTAGGTTAGATTAACAATAAAAAAAAAATAAACATATCGGCCCTGTGTCCTGACAGTTAGGGACACAGGAGTCTAAGTGTCCGGGTTGATTTTGACACGTACGACACGAGTCTCACGTGTCCAGTTCCACGCTCATGTTCGCCAAGACACGGCGAACAAAATGGACACAACACGAGACACGCACGACTCGTGAGGACACTGCTACTCACGTGTCCAGTCGATCGGGGTGGCTGTCGAAGGGTCTGGACGGCGGAGAAGTGGTCGGGACGGCGGCGCTCCGGTGGCGATCGACGCGTCTCGTCGGGGCGAACTCGTCGGCGGTGGTTAGGGGTGGTGGCACTCGGCGTGGGGGCTGGACGAGGAGTTCGTCGGGGTTAGGGTTCCGGTGGGGGAAAAGTGGAGGTGATGGTGGCGTGGGCGGTCGTGGTGGGGTTTAGAGCTAGGGTTTTGACTGGGGGAGAGAGGGCGGTGTTTTATAGGGGAAAAGGGCGGTTGATAGGTCGGTCGGGCAGCCGGAAATGGCGGGGGCTGCCCGTCGGCGTGGCGGTCGTCGGTCGGGAGGGGGTAGGTTTAGGATTAGCGTTTTGGTCCCTGTAGTTTAGGTAATTGCAAATAGGTCCCCGCAGTGTTTATGTGCAAAAAAAATTTGCACATAACAATTGGAAAATTACAAACCAATATATTAACAAATCTAATAATTACAAAACAGTATTAAAACAATTCTAATAATTGCAAATTGATATTAAAATATTTAAATAAATTACAAATTGATATTTTTAATATATAAAATTTATTTAAAATCATTTAAAAATTCTAGAAAAATTCCTAAAAATCTAAATAATTATTTTAAGGCTAATTTGTCACTAAAAATTAATTAACACTAATTAAAAATGAATTTTGAAAAACAGGGGCTTACAAGTCTTCCCTCCTTGAAAAATTTCGTCCTCAAAATTCACAAGGATTGAAGACCCAACAATATTCTAACATAGCAAGCAATGCAACAAAATGACTAAGACTACGATTGAAACTAACCTCTAAGGTATCAAGCGGGAACAGGTGGTTCCCTCGCAGCGGTTGGGTCGAACAAGTGGGGGTATCTCTCCCTCATGTCCGACTCCCTCTCCCAAGTAGATTCACCTGGGGAGTGACGGCTCCAAGCTACTCGTACTAGGGGTATAACCTTGTTCCTCAGCCTCTTCTCTCTCCGGTCTAATATCTCCACTGGCTGCTCAGAAACTGTAAGGCTCGGTCCGACCTCCAACTCTGAATGATCTAGCACATGACTGGGGTCTGGAACATATCTCCTCAGCTGAGATACGTGAAAGACGTCGTGAACTCCTGCTCGGTTGGGTGGAAGTGCAACCCTGTAAGCTACCTCTCCGATCCTGCCAAGTACCTCGAACGGCCCGATGTATCTGGGGCTCAGCTTCCCTCCTCGTCCGAACCAGATCGTCCCTCGAGTAGGTGATATCTTCACTAGCACCATATCACCGTCTGCGAACTCCATCGGCCTGCGACTAGCATCAGCCCAGTGTTTCTGCCTGTCCTGAGCTACTCTGAGCCTGTCTCTGATCATTCTGACTTTCTCTGCTGCATCCGTGATCATCTCCGGCCCGAGCATAACTCTGTCTCCGACATCATCCCAAAAGAGCGGTGTCCGGCATCGTCGTCCATATAGCGCCTCGAAAGGAGACATACCAATACTGGCCTGGTAGCTGTTGTTGTATGAAAACTCTACCAAGTACAGATGGCTCTCCCATGATCCTCCGAAGTCCAGCACGCAAGTCCTCAGCATATCCTCCAGTGTCTGTATCGTCCTCTCGGACTGCCCATCTGTCTGTGGGTGGTACGTCGTACTGAACTTTAGCCTACTGTCCAACTCCTCCTGCAAGCTCCTCCAGTAGTGGGATGTGAATCTACTGTCTCTGTCTGACACGATGCTCACTGGCACTCCGTGTAGGCGAACTATCTGCTGCATGTATAGCTCTGCCAACTTCTCGGTGGAAAGCCCCACCTTGAAGGGTATGAAGTGCGCACACTTCGTCAGCCTGTCTACGATGACCCAGATGGCATCCTTCCCTCCTTGGGAACGAGGAAGCCCTGAAACGAAGTCCATCGTAATATGTTTCCACTTCCACTCGGGAATGGGTAACGGCTGCAACAAACCAGCTGGCCTCTGGCGCTCCGCCTTGACCTGCTGGCAAACTAGACATCTCGAGATAAAATGCGATACATCCCTCTTCATCCCGTGCCACCAAAGATGTTCCCGCAAGTCACGGTACATCTTGTTAGCACCAGGGTGAATAGAATATCTCGACCGGTGCGCCTCCTGCAACACTGCCTCTACTAGCTCTCCCTTCGGCACGCACAATCGGCTGCCATGCCTCAGGGATCCATCCTCCGCTATAGTGAAGTCATCCAGCAATCCAGCTAATGCCTGGGGTCGAAGTCTGCGAAGGCTCTCATCTGTAGACTGTGCCTCCCGGATCTGCTCCATCAAACCTAACTGAATGTCAAGCGCCATCATCTGTATCACTGATCCTGGCCGAACTAGCTCGATACCGAGCTTCTCCAGATCCTCCCGCAAATGCCGGTCAATCATCAGATACCATGCCATCGGATGCCTGCTCAGCGCATCCGCCACCACATTTGCCTTCCCGGGGTGATACTGTAAATCGATGTCGAAGTCCTTCATCAACTCCAACCATCGTCTTTGCCTCATGTTCAGCTCTTTCTGCGTGAACACATACTTCAAGCTTTTGTGGTCAGTAAAGATTTTCACACGCTCTCCGTATAAGTAATATTTCCATAACTTGAGTGCAAAGATCACCGCAGCTAACTCGAGGTCATGGGTAGGATAATTCCTCTCATGAGTCCGCAACTGCCTAGATGCATAAGCAATTACTTTCCCATGCTGCTGTAGAACACATCCTAGCCCCTTCCCAGAAGCATCACTGTATATGGTGAAACCTCCAGAACCTGAAGGTAAAGTAAGAACTGGAGCGGTCGTCAGCCTCCTCTTCAGCTCCTCAAATGCCGCCTGGCAGTCCTCTGACCAAATGTACTCTGCGTCTTTCCGCGTCAGCTTCGTCATGGGTTCAGCTATCCTAGCAAAGTCCGGGACGAACTTTCTGTAATAGCCTGCTAAACCCAGAAAGCTCCTGATCTCCGAAACTGACGTCGGAGCCTTCCACGTCTCAACTGCAGCAATCTTCCTGGGATCCACCGAGATTCCATCTCCAGTGACTACATGGCCGAGAAACTCCACTCGGTCTAAAAAGAACTCGCACTTCGACAATTTGGCAAACAATCTCTCCTGCCTCAGAATCCCCAAAACTATCCGTAAGTGCTCTGCATGCTCCTCTGGCGTCTTCGAGTATATCAGGATGTCGTCGATAAACACTACGACGAACTTATCTAGATACTGGTGAAATGTCTTATTCATCAAGTTCATAAAGACAGCTGGCGCATTTGTGAGACCAAATGGCATCACCAGAAACTCGTACTGCCCGTACTTCGTGTTGAACGCCGTCTTCTGGATGTCTGCTGGCCTAACCTTCACCTGGTGGTACCCGGATCTCAAATCTATCCTGGAAAACACCTTCGCCCCGTTCAATTGGTCGAACAAATCATCTATCCTGGGCAGAGGATATTTGTTCTTGATAGTGATGGTATTCAAGGCCCGGTAATCAATACACAACCGGACTGTACCATCCTTCTTAGGTACAAAGAGCACTGGTGCTCCCCATGGAGAAGCACTGGATCGAATGAAACCCTTTTTCAACAGGTCATTAATCTGCTCTTTCATCTCTATGGCCTCCTTGGGATTCACTCTATAGCAAGCCCGGGATACTGGTGATGAACCCGGCACTAAATCTATAGTGAACTCCACATCTCTGTCAGGCGGAAGTCCTGGAAGATCCTCTGGGAATACATCCATAAACTCCCTAATGATAGGGTGTGGCGGTGCTGCATCCCCGACTGTAGCACAACAGTTCGGCTCTAGGCTGATCTCCGGCCCTGTCCTCCTGACACTGAATGGTGCTGTGCCTGGGGGACTGAACAAAATACTACCCTCATAGCAATCTATAGATGCATGGGCATAGCTAAGCCAGTCCATCCCCAATATGATATCATAACCGGGGAGCGGCATCACAAAGAATCGTCCTCTGAACTCTCTCCCGGCTATAAAAATAGAACATCTATAAATAGATCTAATAGGCACTGGTCCTCCTCCCGTCATCACTCTACTAATCTCCGTAGTAGGTGTAGCTACTAGATGATGTTTATACATAAACTCTAATGATAGAAAGCTATGAGATGCACCAGAATCAAACAAATATACAGCTAGAAAAGTATGCAAATAAACATGACCTGTGATGACATCAGCTAAGTAATCCGGCTCCGAAACCTGCTCCAGCTCCGGCTCAATGGCTAGACTATAAACCCTCCCCTGAGGTCCCTTCTGCTGCTGCAGATGCTGCCCGAACCTCTGCTGCTGAGTCGGGAGCGGTCCTCTAGTCTTCACTACTGGGCACTCTCGAATCTGATGGGTGGCAGACCCACAAGCTAAGCACTGCTTCAACCTCTTCCTGCAGATGGAGTACTCGTGCCCTGGTCTTTCACAGAAAGAATATATAGCTCCCTTCTGCTGCTGCTGTCGGGGTCCCGGGGATCGAACTGGCGGGGTCTGATGATGTGGTGTAGGGGGACGGTAAGTCTGCTGGGGTGGCGTCGGTGCTCTCTGCTGGAAAGCCTGACGCTTGGACGGACCCTCATGGTGTACAGAAGCCGGCCTCTTGCATGACAGAAGACGCTCCTCGATGCTCCGGGCTAACTCTAGGCTCTGGTAATAGTCAGTCGTACCGTTTGCCACTATAAGAATGCCAATGTCTGGAACTAGACCATGACAAAACCTACGGGTCATCTCCTCTGGATCAGCAACCAGACTAGGAGCAAAACGGCTCAGGCGACTAAACTCTCCCGTATAGTCATCAACAGAACGGTTCTCCTGCTGGATGTTCTGGAATCGTAGCCCCATGGCTACTCTAGCAGTGGTCGAGAAAAATTTCTTCTTGAACTGGGTCTTGAACTGGTCCCAGGTGGCTCTACCTCTCGCGAACAACGGCTCATTCCTGAACCAGACTCCTACTAAGTCTATCAGCAGAAATCCTGCTGCCTCGACCTGAAGGTCATCCGGCATCCTAACTCCCAGAAGCTTCCTCTCAACAGAATCTAGCCAGTCATCAGCTACTACTATGCCCTCAGTCCCTGAGAACTCCTTGGGATTCAGATCCATGAAGTCCTTGACCGTCCCCGCTCTCTGCCGTGGCTCTACGTGTGGTGGGACCACGGAACGTCCCTCAGAACGCTCCATGCTCTGGCGGAGTAGGATAGTCTGCTCCTGATGGGTTGTTAGGAACCCCTGGATCAGTGTGAGCAGCTGGGTCCCGTCGAGTGTGACGGAAGCCTGGGTGGGTATAGTGATAGGGGGTGGTGGAAGTATCGGGTCCTGCCGGGCCTGGGATGTGGAAGGTGGTATCTGGGTCTGTGGATCTGTAGAGTGGGGGAATGTGGTAGGTGGAGGTGTATCAGTCAACCGGTCAGCTGACTGGATATGGAGGGCCCCATTCTCGGGGGTAACATACTGGGATGAACGAGTAAGCACCATCTAAATTACATAAAAAGACTTATAAGGACTTGTTTAAAGTAAGCAATCATATGCAAGAAAATCTAATTATAATAGCAAACATGTGATGTATTTCCTATGTTGCAATCCTAGCATTCCTCTAAGTGTTCTAAGCGTCTTTCCTAATATTGTCTAATTACCTTAAGTTCCTAATTGCAGGCATGCTTGGTACAATAACGTAACCAAACAGTTTAGTCAGGACCTGCATGGGCCACCACTAAAAACATGTCACGACCCGCTACCCAAATTGTTGGGCCAGGCCGAGTCATGTCCAGCCTACGTTGAGATAAAACGCAGTGAGCTGTTCTAAAGACAACAGGATAAGACTAATTGTGCTAACAGTTCTATAAGTGAAGAAGAATCATAAATGCTCCAAACACAAAAGTCGTCGTATATAGTAAAATATCCAAGTACAAGTAAACTGAAATGTAAAACTGGATACATGTCCAGTTACAAAATGATATAGTCTAATACATGTCTACTCTCAAAAGTCTAAGTAAACAAAAGACAACTAGGCGAGGTTCCCTGCAGGAACATCCTCGTAAAGCAGAGCCGGGTCCTCGGCAGTAACTCCATAGTATGAGCCGCAGAGTAACTCCTCCTCAGTAAGGACACCTACAACATTATCCTGTCAGGACGGGAGCAAGTACTAAATCTAGCAAACTAGCATATGAAACATGAAAATGAACATGAGAGAAAATAACTGGAAAGCATGGCATCACTCAATCTATCATGGC
Source organism: Iris pallida (assembly GCA_029216955.1). NCBI lineage: Eukaryota > Viridiplantae > Streptophyta > Magnoliopsida > Asparagales > Iridaceae > Iris > Iris pallida. Next base: position 6,343,822 of record JANAVB010044218.1, on the reverse strand, counting down.
AAGAATACACGTGTCATAGAGACAGATGTATATGTAATATTTAAAACTGTAGCAAGTACGTGATCGGTCAATAGATGTACAATGTGCTGGGGGCACATAATAAAATATACTTTCGTACAAGTGAAACGGCGACAGATGTACATACGTACAAATTTGCATTGAGATAAAGCATACGGCAAGGTATACATATAAAATGTCAACTTTGCTCGGTACATACGTACGGGAGAAGGGGGCAAGATCACGTTCTCAACTATCAGTTTTCCCATAACCCATATTCTAATCATGTGAGAGATACATCAAGACTATTCTAAGCATGGTAGTAACTGAAAGTATATCATGTAGAGATTCTAACTTGCTACCCCAAGGATCAGCATTCAACATGGTGGGGGTTTGCAGTTCATTTATGTGACAATATGTAAAGTTCGTAGAAAGTACTTGCCTCTAGCAAAGCAAAACAAAACAAGCTGCGATAACAATGCTATGGATGTCCAGTAACTCGTCGCTGTAGAAGTAAATACAACAACTTAGTTTTTAAGCTAAAAATACTAGGACACTAATTGGTGAAACACGACTTGTGACTGGGCACCTAGCCAAAATGATGACTTGGCATAGGAGACCAATGTGGGATGACACACTATGTTAACTAAATTTCTAGGATCTTTACACTAGTGAGGGATGGGGTTCAACACGACTAAAACTCCAAATAACACAAAAAGCTACAAGTCATAATTAATCAATAAATAAATTAAAAGATCATTGTGTTCTAACAATTTTTGAAGTAGACAAAAAGCCTAGTTTTTCTTAAAGTAAAGTACCAAGGTGATCCTTGTTAATCATAGAAATTTATTATAATTTTCTGGAATTTATTAACCAGTACAAATATTTTATAAAAATCAGTTTTCCTAAGTATACAGAAAATGAGTTTTGGTTTTATATGCCAAACTAGTGGCAAAACAATAAATTAAATACTATAAAAGTTATACTAAATTAGCCAACATAACATAGTATCTAAAAACTATTTTTCCATAATTTTAGCAATACTTTAAGTATTTTTAGAAAATTAAAAACAGCAATGCACACAATAATTAATTATCTGCGTATTTTGTCCATGTATATAATTTGAACCAAAGTTCAAATACAGGACCCAAGGCCATGAATCAAGTCCAATATGACTTGTACAGGTCTTGAATGTGTGAAAACACATTTCAGCCCAAATACCCATACTAGACTTGGACACCAAATGGTTGCAGTAATTTAAATACAATAAAAATATAATTTGGTGATAGTACAAAATAAATATTAATATTTTAATAAGGTAAAGTTATGCATATAGAAAATTTACCTACCTATGTTTTAAAAGTACATATATATATGTAAGGGAAAAATATACTTAATTTATAAGGTATATATATATATGTATAAATATATATACATATATAGGAAAATACTTAACAATAAAGTGTATATATATATTAATATATATATACATGAAAATATATACATATATACATAATACATACATATATGAATATATATATATATATATATATTTTTTATATGAATATATATATATAAATACAAACATATTTATATAAAATTTACTAACTATAAAATATATACACATATATATATATATATATATATATATATATATATATATATATATATATATATATATATATATATATATATATAAAACTGAAAAAGAAAAAGAAAAAGAAAAAGAAAAAGAAAAAGAAAAAGAAAAAGAAAAGAAAATAAGACAAAAAGGAGGGGGCTCGAACCCTGTCCTCAGGAAAGGAGGGGGGGATGTTTAATCGGGTCGGGCTGGCCAGAGGGTCAGCCCGAGCTCAGTGTTAGGGTTAGAGGTTAGGTTAGTTTTATTAGGTTTAGGTTAGATTAACAATAAAAAAAATAAACATATCGGCCCTGTGTCCTGACAGTTAGGGACACAGGAGTCTAAGTATCCGGGTTGATTTTGACACGTACGACACGAGTCTCACGTGTCCAGTTCCACGCTCACGTTCGCCAAGACACGACGAACAAAATGGACACAACACGAGACACGCACGACTCGTGAGGACACTGCTACTCACGTGTCCAGTCGATCGGGGTGGCTGTCGAAGGGTCTGGACGGCGGAGAAGTGGTCGGGACGGCGGCGCTCCGGTGGCGATCGACGCGTCTCGTCGGGGCGAACTCGTCGGCGGTGGTTAGGGGTGGTGGCACTCGGCGTGGGGGCTGGACGAGGAGTTCGTCGGGGTTAGGGTTCCGGTGGGGGAAAAGTGGAGGTGATGGTGGCGTGGGCGGTCGTGGTGGGGTTTAGAGCTAGGGTTTTGACTGGGGGAGAGAGGGCGGTGTTTTATAGGGAAAAAGGGCGGTTGATAGGTCGGTCGGGCAGCCGGAAATGGCGGGGGCTGCCCGTCGGCGTGGCGGTCGTCGGACGGGGGAGGGTAGGTTTAGGATTAGCGTTTTGGTCCCTGTAGTTTAGGTAATTTCAAATAGGTCCCCGCAGTGTTTATGTACAAAAGAAATTTGCACATAACAATTGGGAAATTGCAAACCAATATATTAACAAATCTAATAATTACAAAACAGTATTAAAACAATTCTAATAATTGCAAATTGATATTAAAACATTTAAATAAATTACAAATTGATATTTTTAATATATAAAACTTATTTAAAATCATTTAAAAATTCTAGAAAAATTCTTTAAAATCTAAATAATTATTTTAAGGCTAATTTGTCACTAAAAATTAATTAATACTAATTAAAAATAAATTTTGAAAAACAGGGGCTTACACCCAGAATCCCTAAAACTGTCCGCAAGTGCTCTGCGTGCTCTTCCGGCATCTTCGAGTATATCAGGATGTCGTCGATAAACACCACGACGAACTTATCCAGATACTGGTAAAATGTCTTATTCATCAAGTTCATAAAGACAGCTGGCGCATTTGTGAGACCAAATGGCATCACCAAAAACTCGTACTGTCCATACTTCGTGTTGAACGCCGTCTTCTGGATGTCTGCAGCCCTGACTTTCACCTGGTGGTAAACGGGTCTCAAATCTATCCTAGAAAATACCTTCGCCCCACTCAACTAGTCGAACAAATCATCTATCCTGGGCAGAGGATATTTGTTTTTAATGGTGATGGAATTCAACGTCCGGTAGTCAATACACAACCGGACTGTACCATCCTTCTTCGGTACAAAGACTATTGGCGCTCCCCATGGAGAAGCACTAGATCGAATGAAACCCTTTTTTAATAGGTCATTAATCTGTTCCTTCATCTCTACGGTCTCCTTGGGGTTCACTCTATAGCAAGCCCGGGATACTGGTGATGAACTCGATACTAAATCTATAGTGAACTCCACATCTCTGTCATACGAAAGTCCTGGAAGATCCTCTGGGAATACATCCATAAACTCCCTCATGATAGGGTGTGGCGGTGCTAACTCCCCAACTGTCGCACAACTGTTCGGCTCTAGGCTGATCTCCGGCCCTGTCCTCCTGACACTGAATGGTGCCGTGCCTGGGGGACTGAACAGAATACTACCCTCATGGCTGTCTATAGCTGCGTGAGCATAGCTAAGCTAATCCATCCCCAATATGATATCATACCCGGGGAGTGGCATCACAAAGAATCGTCTCCTAAACTCTCTCCCAGCTATAGTAATAGAGCATCTATAGATAGCCCTAATGGGTACTGGTCCGCCTCCCGTCATTACTCTACTCATCTCCTCGGTAGGTGTAGCTACTAAGTGGTGTTTATGCAAAAACTCTAATTACAGGAAGCTATGCGATGCACCGGAATCAAACAAACATAGAGCTAGAAAAGTATGCAAATAAACATGACCTGTGATGACGTCAACCAAATAATCTAGCTCTGAAACCTGCTCCGGCTCCGCCTCAAGATCCAGACTATAAGCCTTTTCCTGGGGTCCCTTCTGCTGCTGCAGATGTTGTCCAAACCTCTGCTGCTGAGTCGGGAGCGGCGGTCCCCTAGACGGTAGTCCGGCACCAGGTACCCTCTCAATTGGGCACTCCCGAAGCTGGTGGGTGGCAGACCCACAAGCTAAGCACTGCCTCAACCTCTTTCTGCAGATGGAGTAATCATGTCCTGGCCTCCTACAGAATATACACACAGCTCCCTTCTGCTGTTAAGGTCCCGGAGCTCTAACTGGTGGGGTCGGATGATGTGGTGTGGGAGGACGATATGTCTGCTGGTGCGGCACTGGTGCTCTCGGCTGGAAAGCCTGACGGTTGGAAGGTCCCTCATGGTGTACAGAAGCCGGCCTCTTGTAAGACAGAAGATGCTCCTCTATACCCCGGGCTAACTCTAGGCTCTGGTAGTAGTCAGTTGTCCCGATCGCCACTAGGAGAATGCCAATATCTGGAACTAGACCATGGCAAAATCTACGCGTCGTCTCCTCTGGGTCTGCAACCAGACTAGGAGCGAAGCAGCTCAAACAACTAAACTCTGCTTCATATTCGTCAACAGAATGGTTTCCATGCTGGATGTTCTAGAATCGTAGCCCCATGGCTACCCTAGCGGTGGCCGAGAAGAATTTCTTCTTGAACTGGATCTTAAACTCATCCCAAGTGGCCCTCCCTCTTGCAAATAGTGGCTCATTCCTGAACCAAACTCCTGCCAAGTCTGTCAGCAGAAATCTCGCTGCCTCGACCTGGAGGTCACCCGGCAACCTAGCTCCAAGGAGCTTTCTCTCTACCGAGTCTAGCCAGTCATCTGCTACTATGATGCCTTAAGTCCCCATGAACTCCCTGGAGTTCAAGCCCATAAAGTCCTTGATGTTTCCCGCTCTCTGCCGTGGCTCTACCGGTGGTGGGACCATGGTACGCTCCTCAGAACGCTCCATGCTCTGGCGGAGTAGGGTGGTCTGCTCCTGATGGGTCGTTAGGAACCCCGGATCAGAGTGAGCAGTTGGTTCCCGTCGAGAGTGACGGAAGCCTGGGCAGGTATAGTAATAGGTGGTGGTAGGAGTATCGGGTCCTGCTGGGACTGTAATGTGGAAGGTGGTGGAGGCATTTGGGTCGGTAGATTTGTGGAGTGGGGGAGTATGGTAGGTGGAGGTGGCGGTGCATCGGTCAACTGGTCAACCGACTGGATAGGAAGTGTGCCATTCTCCGGTGTGGCATACTGGGATGAGCGGGTGAGCACCATCTAATAAATAAAAGGACTTATAAGGACTCTTTTAACTAAACAATCAAAAACAACAAGAAAGTCTAATTTGTAATAACGAGCATATGATGTGATGAATTCCTATGTTGCAATCCTAGTAATCCTCTAGGTGTTCTAAATGTTATTCCTAGTGTTATCTAGTTACCTTAAGTTCCTAATTGCAGGCATGCTTGGTACAATGACGTAACCAAACAATTTAGTCAGAACCTGCATGGGCCACCACTAAAAGCATGTCATGATCCGCTACCCAAATTATTGGGCCGGGCCGAGTCATGTCCAACCTACGCTTGTGATAAAGCGTAGTAAGCTATTCTAAAGACAAATTCGATAAGACCAAAGTGTGCTAACAGTTCTATATGTCAAATTGAGTCAGAATATCTCCAAACACAAAATCATCTCGTATATAAATATGTTCCAAGTACATGTCCAAAATGTAAAACTAGATATAAGTCCAGTCACAAAATACATAGTCTAAAATATGATTACTCTCAAAAGTCCCGAGCAACTACACAAACTAGACGAGTTTTCCCGCAGGTATATCCTCGTAAGATAAAGTCGGATCCTCGATGACAACTCCATAATAGGAATCACATAGCAACTCCTCCTATGTAAGTATACCTACAACGTTATACTGTCAGGACGGGAGCAAGTATTGATTCTATCAAACTAAATATACGAAACATGAAATGAACAAGAGTGTAATAAACATGAATCATGTCATATCATAATCTATCATGGCAAGGATACATATGTCTTATGTATATGTAATGTTTAAAATTGTAGCAGGTACGTGATCGTCAATAGGTGTACAATGTGCAGGGGCACATAATAAAATGTACTTTCATACAAGTGATACGGCGATAGATGTACATACGCATAAATCCGCTTTGAGATAAAGGCCTACGGCGTAGTAACATATAAAATGAAACTTTGTTCACTACGGTAGAGGGGACATGATCACGTACTCAACTATCAGTTTTCCTATAACGCAGATTCTAAACATGTGAGAGATACGGGAATAGCATAAAATATGGTGGATACCGAGAGCAGTATAAAGCATGTGAAACATTGTCACCTCCAATTTTCTAGAACAGGGGTATTTTTGTCATTTTTGTATTTTTAAATATTTTTGAAATTTATTTTATTAATTTATGATATTGTTTTGGGGTTATTTGAGTCGGGTTCGAATTTCAGCTCATTCCGACTTGTATCGGGGATCCGGGGTAGCTTAGACTCTGATCGGGACCCAACTGGAACCGACCAACTTGTCATGACCAAACCCAGATATTTATATTTGACTAATCCCATTTGATTTTAGTGGGATTAGGGATTAGAATTAGATTTAGAACTTAAAATTAAGAGTTTTCAAGTTACCATTTTGACCCCAACTCAAATCACTCATTTCTTTGACTTGGAGGGCATTTTGGTAAATTGCCAAATGCCCCCAACCCTCTAAGATGTGGCCGGCCATGTGTGGAGTACCCCCTCTCCTTTGCTTCACTCCAAAGCAACCTCTCTCTCTCCATTTCATTTTCTTTTTTTTGAAGTTTCTTCTCCTTCAAGAAGATCAATTAGGTATGCTTTTAAAACCTTCATTAATTCTCTTTTACATTTATTTCCTTCACCATAAATGAGGAGGAGACCACCCTCTACATTTTGCCATAGAATTTGTAGGTTTTCCTAGAAATCTAGTTTAAGGATTTAATTGGGGGTTTTCCTTTAGAGAAGGAGTATATATGTATATATATGTGTATGTATATATTTATATATATTTGAGTATGTGTAGAGAGAGGTGGTGGTATTGGTTGTTTCGATTAACAAAATGCCTTGGAGGAATTGGCTTTTGAAAACAAAAACAAGAAGAAAAGTACGAGAAGTACAAATTTGATTCTGGGAAAGTATTGCTATGGAAGTCTGATTCGTAAACGATCACTTTGTTCCTTGGACCATATGATGATGATAAAGATCACTGCTTGAAGTAGAACAACTTGGAAGAACTAATGCACCAGAAAGGTATCGATGCACTTGGGCACTGATGGCGAGGCCGAATGCTTTCCTGCTTTGCTTCACTTTGTTCTGAAAGAAAAGTTGAAGAAGGATGCTCTAGAGAATCAAAATCTCGAAGCTCTGATCTCTGTATTCTCTCTTGTCTCTCCCTGTCTGTCCGTGTGTATGAGAAAAATGAGTCTATTTATAGGCCGGGGGTTTTTTCTGCGTAAAAGAGCATCAACATCTGTCTTTATGCTAACAACTGCCTTCCACGATCAGAATCATCCTCTGTATATGCTGACACGTGTTCCATCATTTCAGTAAGAATAGGATACATGTATACACGTTCTTCGAAATAGGTGGCATGAAGACCACGCAGGCACACCACGTTCCAAACTGGCCAGAACGAATCGGGCGTAAAAGATGAGCGTAAACTAGCTCTGTCATAGGTTTCCAGCGTAAAGTGGTTATCGAATAACCTTGAGCGTAAAATGGCTCAAATAGACTTCACGCACACATTGTTTCTTATGAGCATAAGGACTCATGTAAAACCCCGTGCATAAAAGAAACCATTCAGTGAGCGTAAAGTAGCTCGATCTCTATAAACGACAACAATGGTCTTTGTATGAGACAAATTCCATTGAATCCTGTGGTAAATGCCATCATTGATATCTTCATGTCAAAGTCTGCATTAAATGCGAGATTTGATAGCTTTTGTCCAGCGTGAAAGAGGCTGCTCAGTCCTTGGCGTAAAATCACCGGTGTATACCCAAGCGTAAAAAGGTCAATCTGCTTAGGCGTAATACAATTAGCCTTGTCTTGGACGTAAAGAAATTACCCGCTCTGTTAGGCGTAAAGCGGGCCACTTATGAATGAGATGACTCTTTCTTTGAAGCACTTTTTACGCTCCTACATTGGTGTCATGAGAATGGTGGTGGTGTCATGAGAGTGGTGGTGTTAGTGTGTGAGTGAGAAAGTGTATGTGTGAGAGTGTGAGTGTGTGTGTGAGTGTATTTGAGAGTGTGTGTGTGTGTCTATATATATATATTTATATGTGTATGTATTTACATATAGACATGTGTGTGTGTGTGTATTTATATATATATATATATATAGAGAGAGAGAGAGGGAAGGAAGTAGTGAAAGAAGTAGAAGAAGATGAAGAGAATAAGCCACAGTAGCAGCAATAGCACTAACAGGAGCAGCAGTAGTAGAAGGAGAATGAGGAGGAGAATGAGAAGGAGAATAAGAATAAGAAGGAGAATGAGGAGGAGAATGAGAAGGAAAATGAGAATGAGAAGGAGAATGAGGAGGAGAATGAGAATGAGAAGGAGAATGAGAAGGAGAATGAGGGAATTAGGAGAATGAGGGAAGAAGGAGAATGAAGAGGAGAATGAGAAGGAGAATGATGAGAAGAATGAGAAGGAAAATAAGGGAAGAAGGATGAGAATGAGGAGGAGAATGAGGAAGAGAATGAGAAGGAGAATGAGAGAAGAGAATGAGAAGGAGAATGAGGGAAGGAGGAGAATGAGAAGGAGAATGAGGGAAGAAGGAGAATGAGGAGGAGAATGAGAAGGAGAATGAGAAGGAGAATGAGGGAAGAAGGAGAATGAGAAGGAGAATGAGGGAAGAAGGAAAATGAGGAGGAGAATGAGAAGGAGAATGAGTGAAGAAGGAGAATGAGGAGGAGAATGAGAAGGGTAAATGTAGGAAATATGGTATTGATGAGATATTGAGTTTGACTTCTAAGATGGGGTTAGAAATAAGTTGTCTTGATAGGTAATGACTAGATGAGGGTAGTTTAGGCTAGTCTTGACCTTCGTTGACCAAGAGTTGACTTTTTGACCAAAAGTCAACTTCAAGTCAACACTTGACTTAGAATTGACCAAAACCAAACCAGAGTTGACCAGTTGACTGAAAATTAACTGTTAGTCAACATTTGACTTGTTTGACCTTGGGTTGACTCAGTGTTGACTAGAGTTGACTTTTTGACCAAAAGTCAACTGTAAGTCAACCTTGACCCAAATTGACCTAGTTTGACTTGGATTGACTTCCTGTGACCTTGTTTGACCTTGGTTGTCCTAGTGTGACCTAGTTTAGCTTGGTGTAATTTAGTTTGACCTAGTTTTGACTTAGACTTGTATATCATGATTAGATTAGCTTTCCTTTCATTATTAAACCATGTTTTGACTTGTAGTATCTCATCTTTAGGTCTGTGATTACTCTGAGCGTCTGTTCACCTTATCAGCTCAGGATCACAGGCGAGTATATTCACTGATATTTTTCATTGTCTTGATATCTGCTATATCCGATTCAGTTGTAGTGTCTTACTTGATTCCAGTCACGATAGTTCACGGACTAGTATACGTTGGATCATGACATGAGATGTTGTTCCTTAATTTTCTTGGTATATATGTACATTTCCTGTCTTGTTCCCTGTACTTGTATAGACACCGATTACTGAGAGGGAGTAGCTATCCTCTTAGGAAATCCCGTGTCATGACGTGTCATGTCCAGGTCTATTATACTACTCGGGGATGGAGAATTATTAGGGGTTATGTGATCAAAGTCCCATGTCCCTATTTTGCTAGCGCCACCCTCACCTCACGTAGGGTGTAGCAGATACCCCTTGCCAGGTTATCCAGGTTGGCCGGTATGACCCTTTCAGATTTTTATGTGATTGTCGGGCCAAGTGGATAACCCTACCATGACTCCCTAGCCGACCTCATATCGCTCTAATAATTCAAATCACATTTTACATTTATTGTTGTATCTTATATTCCAGTTCAGTTTTACTTTCTGTACTTCTCACCATGCTATGATTCCATTACTCACATGCTCTACCTGCCTTTATACTATACTATGATTTGAGACTAAGTTCTGTTCGAAGGAAGGGTTACAACCCCGGTCCTTGTTTGGTTTAAGGGTTGTAACTCGGCTTTCGAATGGTTCCCAAGTCGCCTATATCTTTGTCTTGTATTTCATTATATTGTCTCTTATAGAATTTGTCAATTCACATGGAACTGCGGTTGGTGTTTGTACTTGCTCATTTTCCTGACAGGATATCGTTGACAAATTTTACAGATGATTCAGAGGCTGATTGCCCGACCTATTATGGAGATGGGTTAGATAGAGTAGACTTGGACCGTGGCTTGTTAGTAGAGCCACTAGACTTTGCTCACCCTGAGTAGTGTAGTTTAGTTAGGTTTGCCTGGCCTGCGAGCCAGCTAGTACTTTTCAGACTGTAGTATTATATTATATTCTGTGATGTTATGTTTAGTCTTGGACTTGTGTGGATCTCGAACTTATTTCCTGCTTCATCTATCATAGTTCCTTTCCATGCTATCTACCTTAGTTTTACATTTGTGATTGAGACTGTATTGCTATGTCACCTCCATTCGGAGTGTATATATTGTACAGGTACCTTTATCTATTTAGTTGTAGTAATTCTAGATGACCTAGACAGCGTTCTACCGCCGATGCTGTGACGTAGGCTGGACGTACCCACTTCTTGTGCCCCTAATCAGGGTGCGGGTCGTGACACATTTTTGTGGTGGCCCATGCAGGTCAGTGTCGCAATTAGTACGATCTCGTAATGGTACTCGACTTAGAGTACTAATTACAAGCCTGCGACTAGGACATAGGATCTAGAATATGATAGGAAAATTCTGATCTTTTGATTACCATGACAACTCTTCTTGCATTTAAATTCAATTGTCCTCCTTTGATAATATCTTATCTTGTGCCATATTGATCTCTTGGGTTCAATTCGTCCTCAGGATGGCGATTACTCGCAGTCAGGCAGCACCAGGACAGAGTGCAGGTTCCAATCTTTCGATCTTATTTCCGCATTTGTCTCTTTATAACTGTTTGAAATTCGATTCCATCTGAACCTTGATTGGTTGATAAAATTTTGTTCTTGTGATGTGATTTTCTTCTGAGATAAGTCGTATGGGCTAGGTCGCCTCGATTATGAGATTTTAGAATACTCTAGGGTCATGCTAGCAGACATAGTGAGGACATATAGTCGGATTATGGCCGTATTTCTCGAATGTAGAAATTTAAGGTTTTCGCTGCCAAACATGCGGCAATGCAAAAATTTTAAATACCATAATTCTAGAGGTATGTATCTTAGTCAAGGACTCTGTGATTATCGTAGCCTTGCTCACTAGCATGACGGAGATTCTGAGTATCATGATTCTGGACAGACGCATATGATTGTCGAACTGCATGATTTTTCTGTGTTTATTTTGTTTTAATTTTTGAGGATGAAATTTTTAAGGTGGATAGACTTGTAGCACCAGGTTTCTAATTGAGAGTGATTTTAAATTTTATAGTTTTAGTCATTTAATTATTGTCATTTAAATTCATGTTTTGATTTTGGAGATTTTAATCATTTTAAATTTTTAAGCCATGATTTGTGATTTTAATGTTTTTGCTAGTGAAACTCATGGTGTTCACTGGGCCGGTTCGGCCCGGGCCCGCCCGTGGACCGGACCGGCCCACCCCCCTATAAGCCCGGACCGGCCCGCCGTGGGCCCGAACCGGCCCGGCCCCCCACGCTCATTCGGTTCGGGTCGGGCCCCCCCCCCACAGCCCGAGCCCGGCCCGGCCCGGACCGGTCTTATTTTTTTTTTTTTATTAAATAGGCCCGGCCCGGTTGGACCGGCCCGGCCCGGCCCGCTGGGACCGGTCCAGCTGCAGCCGACCGTTGGAGGCCTTTTTTTTTCAAAGTTTTGACCGTTGGGGGGGGGTTCTTTTACCAAAATACCTCTCCCATATAGCCGTTATTAAAACGTTGGGAGGGATATTTTGGTCTTTTTTGGCCTAAAATTACCAAAATAACCCCAAAAAATTCCTATAAATAGCCCAAAAATCCCATTTTTCAAACACAACTCATTCCTCACAAATTCTCTACATCTCTCTACGGTGCTCTGGTGTTCTACGACTTTCCCTCCCCGGTGCTCTACGGCTTCCCGATCTCGCTCACAACTCCATTCCGGCTCTACGGCTTCCCGATCTTCCTCTCAATCTCTTACTTTCTTCTAACGTAGTTTACTTTATTTTATCTTATATATGGCTGGTGAAGGTTCAAACCCACCTGATCTTGCTGGACAGACTTACCATTATTTTAGTAATTTTTTTGATGGTAATAAAATTCCACCTGAGCAAGTAGCCACCCATCCGATTCCGGAGGGGTGCCAACCATCTCCTCCGGAAGTAGCTAGTACCACCCAACGTCCTGAAAAGAAAAAAAGGTCTAAGTATTGGGATTATTTTACTATAATTTTTGAAACTAATCCTGATGGTTCGTTTGTTTTAGATGCCAAGGGGGAACCGAAACCGTACAAGGCGCAATGCAAGAAATGTTGCAACCAGTACGCATGGAAGAAGGGCGGTGGCACCGGGACTATATCCAGATACTACGACACTTGCTACGGGAAGGACACACTTCAAGCGTCCCAAACCCAAATAAGCTTCGGCGCCACCGGTTCTTCAATTGGTAACTTTACTTATTCAACTGCTAGGCATAAAACCGAATTAACTAAACATATTATTCGTGACGAACTTCCTTTCACGACGGGTGAAAGCGAATCTTTACGAGATTATGTATCACTTTCTCTAAACCCCTCCTTTACTAAAGTGAGTAGGTAACAAGCTCGAAAGGAGGCCATTCGTCTCTTCAACGAGCAGAAAGCCGCTTTGAAAGCGGATTTTGAAAATATTAGTAAGTTAGCTATTACTTCTGATATTTGGACTACTAAATGGAGTTATGCTTATATTTGTATTACTGCACACTATATAGATGCACAATGGATGTTGCAAAAACGCATCATCTGTCTTAAACTTATAGAATGTCCACACACGGGCGCTGTAATTTCAAGTGAGATTTCAAGACACGTGCGTGAATATGATATTCACGCTAAAAATTTTCTGTCTCTTTGGACAATGCATCAAACAACAATGCTGCTATGTCTTCTTTGTCAGTAATTTTTAAGCCTATTTTAGAAGGTAGACTTATGCATGTTAGGTGTGCTTGCCATATAATTAACTTAGTTGTTAAAGAATGTTTAAAATTTTTTGAACCGCATTTAGACACTCTACGACAGTGCTTGCTCCACCTAAACTCGTCTCCAAGTTGACAACAAAGTTTTGCATGCACTTGCGCACATTTTGGTATGACTTTTAGAAGATTTGTGAAGGATATACCAACTAGGTGGAACTCCACCTACTTGATGTTGAAATCTGCAATTCCTTTTAAGAGTGCTATTACATATTATTGTACTTCGGATGCCACCTTTGACTATCAGGTTACTGATGATGATTGGGTAGCAGCTGAAAGTGTTTGTGAATTTTTAGAAGTTTTTTACAATGCTACATTAACTCTTTCTGGTGTTTATTATCCCATATCTTGCTTAGCTTTACGTGAACTTTATAACATGTCTTATTTATTTTCTAAATATAGAGATTATCCAAATTTTGAAATTACGGTGAGAAATATGGAAGCCAAATTCAGGAAATATTGGGGTAAAGTATCTCTTTTATATTGTTTGGCTTCCATATTTGATCCTACAATCAAATTGGATGGCGTAGAGGTTTTATTAGAAGGATATGGAGAATATATGGGTATAGACGTTTCTGACATGAAGGCAGAAGTTAAAGTGGCTTTGGAAAGGTTAGTTATACTGTACGAAGAAGGAGCAACGTCGACCCGACCAACTCAGGGGGGGCTAGTAGTAGCTCCGGCTTGGCATCTAAGCTATCAGCAGCCGGTCGCATACTACAAAGGAAGAAACAAAAGCAATCTTCCCAACCTACTCAAGAGTTGTCTGCTTACCTTAACTCTTATCAAGACGAAGATGAGACTCCAGATCACTTCGCCGTTTTAGAATGGTGGAAGAGACACGACAAGAGATTTCCTGTGCTTTCTAATATAGCACGTGATCTACTGATGGTCCCGGTGTCGACGGTAGCATCGGAGTCCTGTTTAAGTGCAAGTTCGAGGATGTTGAGCGATAGGAGGAGCCGCTTGAAGCCCGATATTCTGGAAGCAATCGTGTGCGTACAAGATTGGATGAATGCCGATAAAAGAACACAAAACCAGAAAGATGAAGAAGATCATGACATCCACGAGCTGGATTTGGAATCGCTTTCATTGCATGAAGGCGAACAACAATGAGGCTACGGTGCAAGGTATCAGGTATGTACGTTTAAACTTATACATTTCAATTTTAAATTTTAACTTATACTTTCAAAAACTATTTTTTTTTTACTTATACTATTCAAATTTTTAATTTTAACTTATACTATTCAAATTTTTTAACTTATACTTTCAAAAACTATTTTTTACTTAAAAAAAAAAATATATTTTAACTCCGCCTATGCCAAACAAGCATTTGCCGGTCCCAAGCCCGGATAAAGGAAGAGGGAGAAATGTTTTTTTTAAAATTTTTATAAATTTTTATAAATATTTGTAATCTTTGTATAAAAAATTTTTGTATAAACATTACTATATATTTGTATAAACATTTGTATTACAAACTATTACTAAATTATAAACATTTTTGTATTACTAAATTATAAACATTTATATACGTATTTTGTATAAACATTTTATAAACATTTGTATTAAAAAGAAAACATTTTATAAATATTTTATAAACATAAAATTATAAACATTTTATAAATATTTTGTATAAAAATTTTATAAACATTTAAGTTACAAATTTTTAAATTTAAAATACAAAAGAAAATGATTAAAAAACCAAATTAAAAACAAAAACTGTAAAAAAAAAACTGTAAAAAAAAATATATAATTCAAAAACCGGCCCGAATCGGCCCGAACCGTCCAAGCCCGGACCGGCCCGACCCTATAATGTCCGGTCCTCTGGGCCGGGCTGGGCCCATCGGAAGAAAACCGGGCCGGGCTAAGCCCGGACCGAAAATCAAAGTGGGCCGGTCCTGGACCGGCCCGAAACCGGTCAGGCCCGCAGCCTTCGGACCGTGGGTCGGCCCGGACCGGCCCGATAACAACTTGAAGTGAAACCTTAGAGAATGTTTGACCTAGAGCCTAACCATGTGATTAGGATATTTTCAGTATCATTTCTGGCCCAAGGGTATTTTGGTCATTGGACCTCTTTGATTTATTTTGATATTTTGCATGGATGATTGTTGATTTGGCTTTTGATAGGTGAGATTTTGTGATGGTTTCGTGTCCGTGTCGGACACGTAACAGTTTTTATTTGCAAGTGTTGTTGTATCTTAAGAGATTTTTATTTTGCTGAAATTTTTTTCTTTGGAAGTATTCGAGAGAGAATGTTTTCTGCGTGTGTTTTTCTGTGATTGCTTTGTATTAATTTCGAGGACGAATTTTTTTAAGGTGGATAGATTTGTCATCCCCAGTTTTCAGGAACAGGGGTATTTTTGTTATTTTTGTATTTTTAAATAATTTTGAAATTTATTTTATTAATTATGATATTGTTTTGGGGTTATTTGAGTCGGGTTCAAATTTCAGCTCATTCCGACTTGTATCGGGGACCTGGGGTAGCTTAGACTCTGATCGGGACCCAACTGGAACCGACCAACTTGTCATGACCAAACCCAGATATTTATATTTGACTAATCCCATTTGATTTTAGTGGGATTAGGGATTAGAATTAGATTTAGAACTTGAAATTAAGAGTTTACAAGTTACCATTTTGACCCCAACTCAAACCACTCATTTCTTTGACTTGGAGGGCATTTTGGTAAATTGTCAAATGCCGCCAACCCTCTAAGATGTGGCCGACCATGTGTGGAGCACCCCCTCTCCTTTGCTTCACTCCAAAGCAACCTCTCTCTCTCCATTTCATTTCTTTTTTTTTGAAGTTTCTTCTCCTTCAAGAAGATCAATTAGGTATGCTTTTAAAACCTTCATTAATTCTCTTTTGCATTTATTTCCTTCACCATAAATGAGGAGGAGACCACCCTCTACATTTTGCCCATAGAATTTGTAGGTTTCCCTAGAAATCTAGTTTAAGGATTTAATTGGGGGTTTTCCTTTAGAGAGGAGTATATATGTATATATGTGTATATATATATTTATATGTATTTGAGTGTGTGTAGAGAGTGGTGGTGGTATTGGTGTCATAAGAATGGTGGTGGTGTCATGAGAGTGGTGGTGGTAGTGTGTAAGTGAGAAAGTGTATGTGTGAGAGTGTGAGCGTGTGTGTGAGTGTATTTGAGAGTGTGTGTGTCTATATATATATTTATATGTGTATGTATTTACATATAGACATGTGTGTGTGTGTGTGTGTATTTATATATATATATATATATATAGAGAGAGAGAGAGAGGGGGAAGGAAGTAGTGAAAGAAGTAGAAGAAGATAAAGAAAATAAGCCACAGTAGCAGCAATAGCACTAGCAGGAGCAGCAGTAGTAGAAGGAGAATGAGGAGGAGAATGAGAAGGAGAATGAGAATGAGAAGGAGAATGAGGAGGAGAATGAGAAAGAGAATGAGAATGAGAAGGAGAATGAGAAGGAGAATAAGGGAAGAAGGAGAATGAGGGAAGAAGGAGAATGAGGAGGAGAATGAGAAGGAGAATGAGAAGGAGAATGAGAGAAGAAGGAGAATGAGGAGGAGAATGAGAAGGAGAATGAGGGAAGAAGGAGAATGAGGAGGAGAATGAGGAGGAGAATGAGAAGGAGAATGAGGGAAGAAGGAGAATGAGGAGGAGAATGAGAAGGAGAATGAGGGAAGAGAATGAGAAGGAGAATGAGAAGGAGAATGAGGGAAGAAGGAGAATGAGGAGGAGAATGAGAAGAAGAAGAATGAGAAGGAGAATGAGGAGGAGAATGAGAAGGAGAATGAGAAGGAGAATGAGGAGGAGAATGAGAAGGAGAATGAGGGAAGAAGGAGAATGAGGAGGAGAAGGAGAATGAGAAGGAGAATGAGGGAAGGAGGAGAATGAGAAGGAGAATGAGAAGGAGAATGAGGGAAGAAGGAGAATGAGGAGGAGAATGAGAAGGAGAATGAGGGAAGAAGGAGAATGATAAGGGTAAATGTAGAAAATATGGTATTGATGAGATATTGAGTTTGACTTCTAAGATGGGGTTAGAAATAAATTGTCTTGGTAGGTAATGACTAGATGAGGGTAGTTTAGGCTAGTCTTGACCTTCGTTGACCAAGAGTTGGCTTTTTGACCAAAAGTCAACTTCAAGTCAACACTTGACTTAGAATTGACCAAAACCAAACCAGAGTTGACCAGTTGACTGAAAATCAACTGTTAGTCAACATTTGACTTGTTTGACCTAGGGTTGACTCAGTATTGACCAGAGTTGACCAGAGTTGACTTTTTGACCAAAAGTCAATTGTAAGTAAACCTTGACCCAAATTGACCTAGTTTGACTTGGATTGACTTCCTGTGACCTTGTTTGACCTTGGTTGTCCTAGTGTGACCTAGTTTAGCTTGGTGTAACTTAGTTTGACCTAGTTTTGACTTAGACTTGCATATCATGATTAGATTAGCTTTCCTTTCATTATTAAACTATGTTTTGACTTGTAGTATCTCATCTTTAGGTCTGTGATTACTCTGAGCGTCTGTTCACCTTATCAGCTCAGGACCACAGGCGAGTACATTCACTGATATTTTTCATTGTCTTGATATCTGCTATATCCGATTCAGTTGTAGTGTCTTACTTGATTCCAGTCACGATAGTTCACGGACTAGTATACGTTGGATCATGACATGAGATGTTGTTCCTTAATTTTCTTGGTATATATGTACATTTCCTGTCTTGTTCCCTGTACTTGTATAGACACCGATTACTGAGAGGGAGTAGCTATCCTCTTAGGGAATCCCGTGTCATGACGTGTCATGTCCAGGTCTATTATACTACTCGGGAATGGAGAATTATTAGGGGTTATGTGATCAAAGCCCCATGTCCCTATTTTGCTAGCGCCACCCTCACCTCACGTAGGGTGTAGCAGATACCCCTTGCCAGGTTATCCAGGTTGGCCGGTATGACCCTTTCAGATTTTTATGTGATTGTCGGGCCAAGTGGATAACCCTACCATGACTCCCTAGCCGACCTCATATCGCTCTAATAATTCAAATCACATTTTACATTTATTGTTGTATCTTATATTCCAGTTCAGTTTTACTTTCTGTACTTCTCACCATGCTATGATTCCATTACTCACATGCTCTACCTGCCTTTATACTATACTATGATTTGAGACTAAGTTCTGTTCGAATGAAGGGTTACAACCCCGATCCTTGTTTGGTTTAAGGGTTGTAACTCGGCTTTCGAATGGTTCCCAAGTTGCCTATATCTTTGTCTTGTATTTCATTATACTGTCTCTTATAGAATTTGTCAATTCACATGGAACTGCTGTTGGTGTTTGTACTTGCTCATTTTCCTGACAGGATATCGTTGACAAATTTTACAGATGATTCAGAGGCTGATTGCCCGACCTATTATGGAGATGGGTTAGATAGAGTAGACTTGGACCGTGGCTTGTTAGTAGAGCCACTAGACTTTGCTCACCCTGAGTAGTGTAGTTTAGTTAGGTTTGCCTGGCCTGCGAGCCAGCTAGTACTTTTCAGACTGTAGTATTATATTATATTCTGTGATGTTATGTTTAGTCTTGGACTTGTGTGGATCTCGAAATTATTTCCTGCTTCATCTATCATAGTTCCTTTCCATGCTATCTACCTTAGTTTTACATTTGTGATTGAGACTGTATTGCTATGTCACCTCCATTCGGAGTGTATATACTGTACATGTACCTTTATCTATTTAGTTGTAGTATTTCTAGATGACCTAGACAGCGTTCTACCGCCGATGCTGTGGCGTAGGCTGGACGTACCCACTTCTCGTGCCCCTAATCAGGGTGCAGGTCGTGACAAACATGTAGAGAGATATGACTTGCAGTTTTAGATATCGGTATTTTAACATGGTTTATACACAATTCATTATATGCTGTAAATAAAGTTTGTCGAGGGTACTTGCCTCTAGCAAAACAAGGTAGTGCAGGAAATGCAATAGATGTCTGGTGTCTCGTCACAGTAAAAATAATACATAAACTTAGTTTTCATACTAAGTTAAACACTAGGACACTAGCTGTGCGACACGACTTTCTGACTGGACACCTAGCCAAATGGTGAACTTTAGCATAGGAGACCAATGTGGGGTGACACAATACCCAAATTAACTTTCTAGGGCCTTTACACTATGGTAGGGTGAGGTCCAATACTACAATATCGCAAAATCACACAATTCATCGTAAGTCGTAATTAATCAATAAATAAATCAGACTGTATACTGTGTTCCAACAATTTGTAGGATAGACAAAAAGCTCAATTATACAAAAAGTAAAGTATAAAAATGATCCCTTTTAATTATAGAAATTTATACTAATTTTTCTAGAATTTAAAAACCCTCACAGATATTTATTAAAAATCAGTAAACATAAGTACCCTGAAAATGAGTTCTGTTTTCCTATTTTATAACATGCCAAAATTTCTTATTAAATGCTTGAAAAATTATATTAAATTTACTAAATAAACATAGTATTTAAATACAATTTTTTCTATATTTTTACAGCAGTTAAAAATATATATATAAATTCAAAAATAGTAATTACAATTTCTGGAAAATAATTAATTGATTAATTAATTAATATTTTATCCACATATATGAAATTGAACCGAAGTCCAGATACGGGACCCAAAGCCATGAATCAAGTCCAATATGACTTTATAGGCCTTGAATGTATTTAGACACATTTGGGCCCAAAAATCCATGCTAGGTTTGGACATCAAATGGCCATGATGAATAAGATACAATAATTCATATATTAAAGTATTTTAATAATATATATTAAAGTAGTGAAATATACAAGTCATAAAATTATATAATAAATAACTTGTGAATTTACACATAATAACATTTTGCACAAAATTGTATTTGAAATATATATACATATACAACAAATATATTTATATATATACATAAATATATAGATATTTATATATATATAATGAACATATATATAATAAATATACATATATATATATATATATATATATATATATATATATATATATATATATATATATATATATATATATATATATATATATATATATATATATATATATAAATACTTAATAATATATATATATATATATATATATATATATATATATATATATATATATATATATATATATATATATATATATATATATATATAAAATAATAAAAATATATATATATATATATACATATACATATACATATGTATATGTATACATATATACATATATATAAATAAATAAAAAAATATACATATACATATATACATATATATAAAAATACATATATACATATATATATAATAAAACAAATAAAAATAAAAATAAAACAAAAAGGGAGGCTCGAACTCGGCCCGTTGGAACAAGGGGTGGGTCTGAGCGCCACTCGACTGACCAGAGGGTCAGCTCGAGCTTGTTGTTAGGGTTGGGGTTCACATAAAATATAAATCCAAACCAACAGTATAAACCCAATAACCAAAAAGAAAAACCTGATAACCCACTAACCCGTTAGTTATGTGTCTTCGTGTCATGACAGTTAGGGACACGAAGACACACGAGTCCAGTGTCCAAGGCATGTACGACACACACGACTTGAGTTTGCCGTGTCCGAGCACATCAGTAGACTCCTCGTGTCTAGGCGAGTCCAGTGACACAAACACGAGACACTGAACGACACGAGGGGTGAGCTGACACATACGTGACCGATGGACAGTGGCCGTCGAGGGTGCTACACGGCGGAGGAGGCGTCGGGGTCGACGGAGGAAATTGGCGCTGAGCTCGTCACGTCGTAGCAAATAATATGGCAGTAGTCGGAGGCGGTGGCGTGGCTTGTAGGGGCGGCGCTCCTAGATCTAGGGTTCCGGCAAGTTCGTCGGAGAAGAAAGGAGGTGGGCCGGCGCTGTGGTTGTCGGGAAATAGTCTAGGGTTAGGGTTTAGGTCGGGGTCTATTTATAGGGTCGAATGGCGGTGGAATTAGGGTTAGGGTTACGGGAAATTAGTGTTTTAGGCCGGTCGTCGGTCGTCGGTGAGATCGTGGGGGGGGGGGTGACGAGTGTTTTACAATTAGGTCCCCCAAGTTTGGGATTTTACAAACTAACCCTACCGCCTTACAGTTTGCAAAATATAATTTGTAAACTGATATAAAACAATTAAAAAAATTACAAACTGATATAAAAACAATTCAGTAAATTAAAAATTGATATTAAAACAATTTAACAATTTGCAAGTTGATATTTAATAATTGCAGATTGATATTTTAAGCTATAAAATTATATAAAAATTATTTAAAAATCCTAGAAAATTCCTAATAATTATAATAACTTATTTTAAGGATAAAAATGCTATATAAAAATATAATTCCTTATTTTAAAAATAGTTAAAATATTCAGGGGCTTACACATTACACTTAGTATAAACCAACAATCTCTTCCGACTCACGATTTTCGCAGTGATTATGCTTGATCACAACCGTAACTTTGATTAAATCCAATCCGACATAACTCGGTCAATGTTTTCATTTTGCCAACACAAGTTCGGTATGCAACCGAACGATTCAATCTATCAATTTGTGATTTCAGTTCCTTTACGTTTCATCTCGTGCAACTATTTATTTTCAATTTCCTTTGTACTCCGTACAACGATTACTTTGATTTGCGTTGCACCACGTGCAACAATTTACTTTCGACACGCGTTGCACATCGTGCAACGATTTATTTCCGATTTTCAAAGTCAATGCTCAAATCCGTTCAACAGATTCGATATTGACTTATCACTTTCATTGCAGCGCAATATTTAGTTTTCGTATTGGTGCAACCAATATTCACAACCTATAACACTTCGTGCATCGTTTTATTTCTCATTCAACATGTTACATTGCAATAATATCTCAAATTGCCTTTCACAATTTATTGTACTTGCAGCAACTAACATTTTACTGCTCGTGCATTCAATGCAATAAACCCTTCGCGTCTTTCTTAGCAAACATCATGTAATTTCTAAAATACATGCGGCAAAATTACACGATTTATATTAGACTTATTGTATGGAACATCCAGTGCGGCATCGAGTAGACTTATTGTAGAGAATTGTATGGAACATCCAGTGGTGGTGGGCAACTTTTAGAATTGTACTGAAGCGAGCGTCCAGAGAAAATTGAGCCTAGAGCTCTGATACAAATTTGTCACGCCCCGACCCGGAATTACCTGAATCATTGTCCTCGCAGGGGGCGTGATGCCGCACGAGCCTGGAGTTACGCTCGTGCAAGGCAAGATGACAAGTTCTCAAATGGTTATCTTTGACTTGATGTTAACAACGAAAGAAAAACAGAGTATACGAAACGATTCTCTTTATTGATATTCGAAATGAGATTACAAAGGCTTTCGATAGCCCAACAATATATGTCAGATTCGCTACAACACTCAGGTTCTCTCTTCCTCACAAAAGATTTCACCGTTCTATACATAATGCCTTCTATATCCCGGCCGCATCAATCTTGTTGCAAGTCCGAGCGTCCATGCGATCGCACGCTTCAATACGCTTCAGCATTCAAAGCCTCAACGCGTTCGAGCGACGCTTCGCCGTGAGCAATCCATTCCCTGCACCCTGCATGAATCTGGTGGAGGATCATTACGTTCGTCCTCGTATGTACTAATGCAAAGACCTTCTTTCCAAACCGACATTTTAGTATTTATGTTGAATCATGCAACTTAGCTTATGATCTTGCTATATTCTCCTTAGGGTCGATTTCATGGCATATTCGAAAGCGTAAAGCATGTTATCATGGCAAGCATACAAGCAATCTCGTGTTTGTTTCGTGGCGTAACTTTTTACCAAGTCGACGCACTCACCCTTGCACCGACACAAGGTGAATGCGCCCCATTCCGTCCCTGTCATGTTATAAGTGCATCTCTAAGCAGGATCTATATGTGCGGGACACATACATGCCTACACTTTCAACCCATCGTTCCTTAGCTATATGAAAGTCTTGGCGTATCCGCACCGGAATGGATTAAAGGAGTTCCTTACTTTCTTTTCTCTCCTTCTTTTCTCGAATTTGTTTGGGTAGCCCGGGGTTTCACGGGATGGGTTGCTATCCCAAACAACCGAAACGTTACCGCTGCATACTATCATTTACGGCTTTTCTCCATCTATAAGCGAGTGGTACTCGTCTTAAGGATGTGCGCCTACCAAAGATATACATTTCCTCCTAGGCCAAACGGTTCCGGGGCGCTCCGGCACTTAATCGTTCGAGGAGAACACCCGTGCACGGAAGATTATTATATTTTAATCTCAAGTCCATCCCATTCGACCATACAATGTCCTTATTATTCAAACAACCAAGCATAGTCTTGAGTCTGAGACTCAGACTTTATCATTTCGTATTTCTTCCGTTAACTCTCTATGTTCTTATGTTTCATACTTCGTTTCAATGTTCAATGGCATCATGCCTCAACTCAATGTTCGTCAACCGAACGACCCGAAGGTCCCGAACAACTTTCGAGGCATTATGTCATATCCGACAGTTCCGCCACATTTATGCCATAACTGTATTTTTTTTCAACGAAGCCATCTTTTATGATCTCGTGCACGTAGGCACGTTTTGACCGTATTTCCATGTTCTATGCCTTAGTGTTCAATGTCCGTGGCTTGCGCGCTAGGGCGCTCGCCTTTTGTCTTTCAATGTTCTAGCATTTCTAACTCGTGTGCCAAGGCACGGTATGATTCATGCACTAAGACACTCGTCGATTACAGTTATCCCATGTTCTTCCGGCTTGCGCATCGAGGCGCTCACCTTTGCGATATCCAATTTCCATAGCGACTCGTGCATTAGATGCACGTTTCATTTCAATTGTTCTAACTAGTGTTCGACACCCACTACAATTTATCTTTCGATCGGACCACGCCCGTGGCGTCGATAGGTTAACTTAGCATACAATGATATAATTTGACTTATCGCATGAAGGAGTAAAAAGAAGAGTCAATCCTCCCACCTTGATTCGATACGCCTTGTCGTTTCGCCGAGCCGATACGGCTCAATTTTATAACTTTGTTGCACAACCACTCTCCAGACTTAGCCATTCGAGCACTTCGTGTTTCATTGAATTATACGTTCGATTTGACTTACCGTGTCCAAGTCTCAGCCCATCGCAAGACGTCGATTTGGTTTTGCGGACCCCTTACTGAATAAGGCAAAAGATCGACCTCCAATATTTTAGCGTCAACGTATAGCCTGTACACGAAACCAACTAAAATCAATACTTGCATCGATTCGGACTTGAGCCTTGGTCGATTCGATTTCTTAGAATCTTCGAGCCGTCTCAACACACTTATCCTTCGGGGCAAAGCAGCGCTTCGATGCTCAACTCGATGCATTCTTTCGGACAAGGCAACTCTTCGCATCGACTTAGTTCGATGCGTTGCTCGGGACAACTTAACTCTTCGCATCGACTTAGTTCGATGCATTTCTCAGGACAACGTAACTCTCGTATCGATTCGCATCGATATCTTTCATTCGGTCAATGCGACACGTTGAGTCAACGCTTCAGCGTAATGCGCCGTGCGGAGCGGTGGCGGCCGGCGGTGGCGGCCACGGCTAAAGTAGCGGCAGTGGTGGCTGGAAATGGTGGTGGTGCTGAAGATGACGATGATGGTGGCAGCGGTGGTCGTGGCGGCCGGCGGTGGCCGGGGCGAAGATGGTGGTGGTCGTGGGGGAGAACGAGGGTGAGGGGGAAGGTGAGCTCGGGAGGGGGATCGTGGGAGAGAAGAGAGAGAGAGGGATCAGAGTGAGGGAGGAGAGAGGGGGAGAGAGGGCTGGTCCGTGGGGGAAGAAAGAGGGATCGGGAGATAGAGAAAGGTGAGGGGTGGTGGCGGCTGAGTGAGAGAGGGGTGTGAGGGTTTGGGTTAGGGTTTTCTTTTGGGGTAGATATAGGAATATATAATTTAATAATAATGACGATGATAGTAACAATAGTGGCAAGAATAAAAATATCAATAAAATTTTAACAACACCCAAATTTTAAAAATCCTCCAAATACACAAATACAGTCAAATACTATTTTCAAAAATAGGCATCTGACAATATATATATATATATATATATATATATATATATATATATATATATATATATATATATATATATATATATATATATATATATATATAGTATGTGTATAGAGAGTGAGAGGAGGGGAGAATAGAGGGTGAGAAGGAGAGGAAGAGAAGAGCAGCAATAGTAGCTGGGGGGATTAGGAGCTGCTGCCCCCCCCCCCAACAAATCAGCAGCAGCAACAAGCAATTGGCAGCAGCAGCAGCAGCAGCAATTGGCAGCAGTGGCAGCCCCAAAACAGCCCCCATTGACCCCCATTAACCCCCTAGTACCTCATATATATACCTATATATACACATATATATATACCCCTATATATACATTTATACCCTATATATACCCACATATAAACCCCCCCCCCCCCCTTTTCTTCCTAATATGTTGGTCGTTGGTGGGTATGAGAGTGAGTTTAGTTGGTATTAGAAGTTAGTGAAAGTTAGAATTAGTTAGCTATCTAAGTGAGTTAGATTTTCATGTTAGTTAGAAGTTAGCTATTAAGGTAAGTAGTATGTTAGAGTTTAGTTAGATTTAGATAAGGTTTAGAGTTTAGTTTGTGTGGTATCCTTGAGATACCAAATTGGTATCTCATGAATCTCCATTACCTTAAAGTAATGTGATTTTACCTTTTTTGACTTTTAGATATCAAGATACCATGATACGGTATCGAGATTTTAGGAGAGGGTTGAAATACCATATTAGAGGGTGGGGAATACTTAGAATGAGGGTAGGAAAGTCTAGAGTCGAAGTAGAGGCTAAGGATCGGAATTACCTTAGAAAGGGTAAACAGGATAATTCAAGATAATACCCATTTCATAACATATAGGTTTAATACTTTAAGATATAGCTATAATTAGGATTTTATGGTTGGTAATGGTTAGGAATAGAGGACTTAGACTAGTTTTGACCTTGGTTGACCATGGTTGACTATTTTTGACCAAAAGTCAACCGAAAGTCAACGTAGCCTAAAATTGACTAAAACTTGACCAAACTTGACCAGTTGACCCAAAGTCAACTGTTAGTCAACGTTAGTCAAGTTTGACCTAGAGTTGACCTAGGGTTGACCAAAGTTGACCAGTTGACCAAAAGTCAACTGTAAGTCAACCCTTTTCTTAAATCGACCTAGTTTAACTTTGTTTGACTTGCATTGACCTAATTTGACTTTGTTAGGCCTAATATGACTTAGATTGACTCCGTATAATCTAGTTTGACTTTGTTTGACCTAGTTTGACTTAGTTTGACGTGTCTTGACCTAGTTTGACTCAATATGACTTAATTTTACTTCTAAACTATTATATTGATACATTATTCCATCTATAGGTCCTCGAGGCACTGTTCTTGGACTCAGTCGACTTATCCATCACATCACAGGCGAGTACATTCTCTGATAACTTTTTTAATTTACGATAATTGTTATAATTCATGTAAGTAGTGTAGATATGCTTGTTCTTGACACATTGGTCACACGGATTGGTATTCATGGATCCCGACATGAGATGTTATTCCTTGTTATCTTGTTATATCTTGTGCAAGCCCCCTTGTAGTTCTTGTGCAGTATATGGACACCGATTTTGGAGGAGACTTGCTCCCTTCTCGCAGAATCCCGTGTCGTAACGTGTCTTGCTTGGATCCACTCTACTAGTCGGGGGCAGGAAGTATTAGTGTAGATATGTGGTCAATGCCTATTGTGCATCCATTGTGCATTGATTGATTGTGAGTGTTGATCATACACCCCACGTATGATTAGCCAGGCCTGTTACTATTGTGCAAGTTCCCAAGCCGGCCACATATTGTAGCTAGTACTCGTACACCTAGATAGATGATTCTTGATTCTTGTACATGCCATGATCAGTTTTACTTACCTTGTTCTAGCTCTAGATTTACAGCTTACCATGCCATGATACTCACATGTACATTCCATGATTTTTTGTATATACTCTCTATTTACAGTCTTATAGCTTTTGTCATATCTTGTGAACTGTTGTTAGTTGATTGTGCTCGTTCCATCCTGACTGGATATGTTGACAAAATATTACAGATGGCGGTGAGGAGGATTGATGTACCTACTATCGTCCGGATGACGTAGAGGGCTTAGATTTGGAGACCTTTGTTCAACAGGACTTAGCTCCGCCCGACGAGCCTCTAGCTTAGTTTAGTTAGAGTAGATTTTGGACTGGACCTTGTCTCCAGCTTGCTACTTATGCTTACGATATTATATTTTGGGATTGTATAACCATATTACTTTGTGACTCTCTTTCTCGTTGTTGAGCTGGATATTGCACTCGTGGTTTATATCTATCTAGTTTTCGTACCATGATTCTTCCTTCTAGATTGTGATTGAGTTTATCAGTATTTCATATTAAATCCTTCGTACGAAGATGACAGGTTATTATATACTGTTGTTAGCTAGCAGACCTATAGCGTTCTATAGGATTTTTACGGTGTAGGCTGGACGCCGTTACGCACTTGTGCCCCTACCTAGGGTGCGGGTCGTGACACACCACCCCTACCAAGCTTGCCCCCTCCCCTCCCTGTCCCATCCAGCTGTCGTCCGACCCCCCTTTCCCTCCCTCCCCGTTGTGACCCCTCCTCCCCACCGTGCCGCCTGCGACCATACGCGATCCTCTCCCGCGACGCCCCTCCTCATTCCACCACCACCCCCTCCCCACCCGATCCCTTCCGACAACCGTCGGACACCTCCGCGACCCCCCTTCCCGTCATGTCGTATTGTCACGACCCGCACCCGGTGTAGGGACACGAGAAGTGGTTACGTCCAGCCTACGCCGCAGTGTCAGCGGTAGAACGCTGTCCTAGGTCACATACATCTAATAGTTATAAGGTACATGTACAATATATACACTCCGAATGGAGGTGACATAATAAAGTATAACTCAATCACAACTAAGGAAGAAAGTACGATAAGATAGAATAGATGGAATCACAGAATCCACAGATGATAAATACAAGATAAAGGAGATATCTAGAAGTCTAAAATAAACAACTCCACAAATCCAGAATAACAATCTCCAAATAAGTACAAGTGTATCCAACAAGACATGAAGATAAATAGATACTAGTCTAGCTAACTAGCCTAGTCTACTGGGGTAATGTCCTCTGCAAGTGCTGGGTCCTCCTGAGAGTCCAGCTCACATGTGTCATCTAGGCCTGTTCCGTAATAAGTGGGACACAGCTCCTCAAGGTCATCTGTAATATTTCAACAGGTCCAGTCAGGACGGGAGCGAGCACAGTACATCTCACGCAGTTCATATTATGACATAAATATAATACAGGCAATAGAGTAAGATACATGAAACGCTGAGAATATACATGAAGTAAAAGAGAAGACTGTAAAAAAATATCTACTATAAGTAAAGAGCTACAGTGAACTAGTAATTTAGAGTACAAGCTAGACATGTGAACGGCTTGATAATAAACATGAGAGGTTGTACATGGCTACACTACTTTAGAAATTGTCCACATGACTATTTATACTCCCCCGTACCCCAATCAATATACAAAGATCCGTTCAAGTTATGTTATTGTACATGATTTCACATGGGGTCCCATAAATGGGTGCACATGAATATAAATATGGGGGCTCCGTGAACATGAGAGTACATGAATCACGAGAGTGCACATTAATGGTGAAAGCACAAGAATACATGATGAAAGTAAAACGCACATGACATGATGTATCTGATGCTCCCGAAGGGGATAACATCGTATGAAAAAATCCATATAGTATTAATCCATGTTTCCATCGTGTCAGCATCAAGTAAAATAATCTAGAGCAAAAAAATAGTCCTAGCAAGTATAAAACGGTCAGAGAATGTACTCGCCTGATATCCTGAGTATCTGAAATAAAATACTGCCTGAGGAGTGGTGTATGGATCCTAATAGAACAGTACAAGTCACAACATATCCAAAATGGTAAAATAGACTGCTACAATGCATTCTACATGATGTTTAGGTCAATCTAGGCTAAAGTCAGCCTTTGGTCAAACTAGCTAGGGTTGGGTCAACAATGGTCAACTAGTCTAGGTTAGTCAATTCTAGGTCTAAACAAACTAAGTCTATGCAAATCAAGTATCCAAGATAGCTACTAACTCATAGCCTAAGTCACTTGCTAAACCAAGCACAAAACTAAACGATAAGCTAACAAGGCACACAAATTTAGTCATATAATGTATATATATTATTCACATTCACATATTCATTAGATATATAGGAAAGCTATATATATAGGCACATACATATGTATAGAAAGAATGAGAGGTAAAAGAGTAAGTGAGTGTGTGTGTGTGTGTGTGTGTGTGTGTGTGTGTGTGTGTGTGTGTGTATGTGTTTGGCATGTGTGTAAAAGGATATGTGTTAATGTTCTCAAAATTAGTGATAAGTAGGCGTATGTGACATGGGATATATGGTGTCAAAGGGTGTATGAATGCATGTGTGTAAAAGGTTATATGTTTACTCAGTTTATAGAAATGTATACATACATACTTACATTGCATACATGCATACATACATATCATGTATGTAATACATTGCATACATGCCTACATACATATCATATATGCATACCCTACATTATATTACATTTATTCTTGCATACATGCATACATATATATATGCATACAAACTCATATATTTAACTCAATATATATATATATATATATATATATATATATATATATATATATATATATATATATATATATATATATATATATATATATATATACATACATTACATTACCTTAACACATATATCATTCATTCATATTCCATATACATGCATACTTCAGTTCAGGCATTATATCCATTCATATATCATTAAGTTGCATACATATACTTATTTTTATTACATACATGTTACTCATGCATATTACATACTTACATGCATTAATACATTATATACATTGTATACAACATGTAAAAATAGAAGAGGAAAAAAAGGAGAAAAAATTAAAATGGAAAGGGAAGGGAAGAAAAAATGTAATGAAAAGGGAAAACAGTGGACATATACATTCTTGCATCATATATTCTACATTACCATACATGCTATCATTATATATTGAATTACATTATGTATACATTATGTATTCATATCTATCATTACATGTATATCTTGCATTCATATCTAGCATTCATTATATACTTTCATGCATACATTGTATATCATTCTTTCATTCATGCATTTATGCATTGCTTACATACATTACATTGGTTGTATTCCTACATGCTTGCATTCAACCATATGTATACATTAATGTAAAGAGGATACATATCATCTATATATATTATTTCATTCATCTAACATATCATGCATTACATACTCTACATTCATTTAATATCCATACTACATAGGCTCATAGGTTACACAAAATGCCTATATCGTATAGTCACTCTTCTACTTAAAATCAATACTGTACCAATTGGGCCTTCACTAAATTCTAGGATTAAAGTATGTCGTAGCCCTTCATGTTAGCTTTCCGAAACTTCAAACGGATTGTATTTTCGCGTCCGGAAGCTCCCGGAATCGCGAAAACACCGAAATGCGTTTGTCTTTCGGACAGTTGACACTCAAATAATTTTACAAAAATTTCAGAACGATTTTGCCTTATTAAAATATATATTTGGAAATCTAACTTCGATACGGTTCTTTAAAAAAAATGGAAGATTAAACAGAGTTCTAAGCTAAAAGTTATGACATTTCTAAGTTGCTTTGGTTAATAAAAACGTGGATGAATATTATGACGAATTTGAGTTGTTTTGGACAAAAGAAACACATGTAGGCCAAGATAATTGGATACCAACATAGGTATCCAAATGAAACTCATTCTAACCATCCTAACTAAGATCAATCCACTCTCTAACCATTCTAAAACTGAATTTAAATATCTATTTAACTATTATCACACATACATAC
The DNA here is from genome assembly GCA_029216955.1 of Iris pallida. Classification (NCBI taxonomy): domain Eukaryota; kingdom Viridiplantae; phylum Streptophyta; class Magnoliopsida; order Asparagales; family Iridaceae; genus Iris; species Iris pallida. Next base: position 6,312,513 of record JANAVB010044218.1, on the reverse strand, counting down.
ACATGGGGTGTCCTAATTTGGGATCTATCGAGTAGGACACAAGACACATACCTAAAATCCTCAAGAGAGCTCCAAATGGCCTCAAATTTGAATCTAAAGGGGACACATGCGTGAGGATGGATCCTACGAATTCAAAATTAATTTATATGCAATGAAAATCGATTTAGAGGATGGATTTTACCTATTGGGAGTGGAATCCCAATGAAATCCTTTAGGACACGGCTCCGATACGAAGATCCCTCAAAGTGGACACTCCTCCATGCACTTCTCTTCCAATCCTTGGTAGCATCATTCCCATGGAGAATGGAAATGATTGAGGGAAGATTTGGTGAAGGAATGATTTGATTTGGAGATCAAATCAATGGGAAGGCTCTCTAAAATTAGGGAAGAACAAAAGGAAAATAAAAAAGGCAAGATTGTAATGAATGAAATGAATCATTCTCCCCTAAAGGTGGCTGCCATAAAGAGTCCATTAGAGCTAATGGTAAATGTCCTAATTGCCCCTCTCTAGTCTCATATGGTTAAGTCTAGACTAGGTTCAAGTTTGGGGTCAAAAAGATCTAGTTTTGAGTCTCTAACTTAACCATTCTAACATGATAAAAATTAGTCTAACTAACTAACTTAAATGTTGGGTTTTTTTGGGCCATGCTTAACTTAATATTGGGTCCCATCTAGGGTTTAAGCTACCCGGGTCACAATACAAGTCGGAACGAGACGAAACTCAAACCCGACTAAACAAATCCAATAAAAACAATATTAAAAATATAAAATTTTCCCAAAATATTAAAATATAAAAATTGACCAAAATTATAATACATCAATTTAAATATTAAAATAATCTAAAATTCACCAATTAATCAAAATTCTAAATCATTCAAAAGTCACAAAATGACCAAAATACCCTTAGCCTAAAAAGTTGTAAATAGTCATTCTAATCGCATGGTTAGGTCCCCATGGTCATGGTTAGTCTCTAGGCTCAACAGTTCTAGGGTTCATTAGCTAACACATCAAAATTATAATTCACAAAATTTAAACAATATTAAATTAATTAAAAATTCCCATAAATCATAAATCCTATTATTAAATAATAAACTTTTACAAAAGTTCAAAATTACCCTCATTTTAGAAAAGTGGGTGTTACACGTGTCACCTGCGACCACTCGCGCCCCCATCGGCACGATACGGTCGATGCCTATATGGTGGTAAACAAGCCGAGCATACCTTGCTGACAAATCCTGTATCAAGCATCCAGCTCGTGGGGATTTTGAAGTCCCTGTAGGAAATCTTGGTTGTGTCTCTCAATCTAACCAACCTCTGAACGCTACGTTCACACCTTCGGAGAGAATATGGGATTAGTTAGATGAAGGACTGGAGTTTACACAGAAAAAATCAGTGAACCATCTTTGTGTTGCGTACTCACTTATCTAGCAAGGCTGCAATCTTCTTCAACGAAGCATCACAGGTCACCGAGACATCGTCTTCGAAGGACGAAACCTCGATCACTAAATGTTTGAGATCACGATATTCGAAGGCGGCTTCCCTCAACGCGTCGGGTTTCCACCCAGGTCACTTGAAGTGTCTCAGAACAGCTCTTTCATTAGCCTGTGCAAAATCACTGCTGCTGCGCTGCCCGGCCCTCCCCCTCCGGCTGCCGGCACGGCGGGGAGGAGTGGTCGCGGCGCTAGGGTTTCCTCGGCGTGTGGTCGCAACGGGGAGGAGGGGTCGCAGTAAAGGCACGGCGGGGAGGAGGAGTGTCGCGACCACCCACGCGCCAGAGAGAGAGGGGGCTGTCAAAGGGAATTGGGGGGGGGGGGGGGGGGGGGGGAGAATAGGGGTCATTTTTGTCATTTTTGTATCCGTTTTAACACCGTTAGGTCAAGAATAGGAAGAGGATATTAAGTTAGTACCTATTAAAGTTGAAGGTATCAACTTAAAAAATTCAAAGAGTTGAGGATATCAAGTTATAATTTAGCCTAAACGAAAAGCTATTCAACATTGCACAAAACTATAATAAAAGCACAAGTGTGAAAGCAAAATTAGATTTTTCTTCAATTCTTGACCCGTAGAATAACCCCACACTACAGTACTGAAAGTCCAATTATCTCTGTTATTATATTCCACCAACCAAACCTTGTCCAAAGCCGACCAATGGTTGCTTCACAAGCCCCCCCTCCCTCCCTTATATAAACCCACCCATAACCCTTCACTTCACTCCATTCATCTCAGACTCGAAGAAAGAAAAAGAATGGCTGTAATTTCCAAACAAACCCTCTTGTCTTCTTCTTCTCCATCCTCTTCCTATTCCATTCCTCCATGGCCACTCCAAGAAAGCTCGTCCTTGTCCCGACCCCCTCCACCACCCTAAATTACCACAATGGCCCCCTCCTCAAAGGGACCTACACCGTCAACCTCCTCTACTACGGCCGCTTCTCCCCTCCCCAAGTCGCGATCATCTCCGACTTCCTCCTCTCCCTCTCCTCCCCAGGCTCCCCTCCCCCCTCCGTCTCCTCATGGTGGGCCACCACTTCGCGCTACAACTCCGGCGCCACGAAGCTCACTCTCGGCAAACAGACCACCGACGACTCCTACTCCCTCGGAAAATCTCTAAAAACATCCGACATCATAAACTTGCTACTAACGACAAACACGACCGCCGGGCCCACTTCCATCGCGGTGCTGCTCACCTCCGCCGACGTGACCGTCGAGCAGTTCTGCTCCGCCCGGTGCGGGACCCACGGGTCGCTCCCCGCGGGCCCCGCGCCGGCGGCGGCGGGGACCTACGTCTGGGTCGGGAACCCGTCCGACCAGTGCCCCGGCCAGTGCGCGTGGCCGTTCCACCAGCCGGCCTACGGGCCCCAGGCCCCGCCGCTGGTCTCCCCCAACGGCGACGTCGGGGCGGACGGGATGGTGATAAGCCTGGCGGCCGCTCTGGCGGGAGCCGCGACGAACCCGTTCGGCACCGGGTTCTACCAGGGCCCCGCCAGCGCGCCTCTGGAGGCGGTCTCGGCCTGCGCCGGGATGTTCGGGTCTGGGTCCTATCCGGGTACCCGGGTCGGGTCCGGGTCGACTCCGCGGGCGGCGGGAGCTATAACGCGGTGGGAGTGGGCGGCCGGAGCTACCTGCTGCCGGCGATGTGGGACCCGAAGACCTCTCAGTGCTCGACGCTGCTCTAGACTCTAATTCATTGGAGGTGATGAGCTTATTTGTCTGCTTCATTTGGCAATTGAGAAAGAAATATGTTGTTATTTATGTTGTAACTAAACTGAAAATTGTTGTATGTATAGCTGTAATGTAAATTTGTGATTAAGAAAGCGACTTGGTATATTTAAAATTAGTTTGTTGTTGCAAGTTCATCGTAAACTCCTAATTAGTAAAGATTGAATTATTAAGGAGTAAAAGATTGAATTATTAAAGAGTCAAAACATGATAATAAAATTGGGCTTTTTTTTTTTTAATTTAAATTATTTTGCAAGAATTTTTTTTTACGTTTATAATAAATTACGCGTCATGCTACTAGGGGCGGAGGCACATTCAAAGTGCACTGGGCTGTAGCCCAGTGCAACTCCAAAAAAAATGTCATTTTTTTTTTTTTGGGAAATGAAAGGAGGTGTTGCCCAAGGTACCAAGCTGCCAGCTCAGTCCCAATTCCCAACTTGGTGACCTCTTTCAGACTTCACCTTTCCTTTCCAAAAAAAAAAAAAAAATACTTCACTTGGGTTTGTCTGAAAATTTATACATTATTTTCACCATAACCATTTCAAAAGTTTTCTGAGTAGTGATGAGGTTCCCATGGATACAATTAGGGGTGAGCAAAACTCGGTTTAAAACCGAAAACCGATCCGGTTGTGATGAGGTTCAAAGTTCAAAGTTCACTTGGGATGAGTAGTGATGAGGTTCCCATGGATACAATTTTTTTTAAACGGTTCGGTTGTCGGTTTTAGAGGTTCGGTTTTTTTTGGATTTTCGGTTCGGTTTTCGGTTTTTGGGTTCGGTTTTCGAACCGAACCGAAAACCGAACTTTAAAACCGGTTTATATATATATATATATATATATATATATATATATATATATATATATATATATATATATATATATATAAAACCGAAAAACCGATGACCGAACCGAACCAATTCGGTTCGGTTCAGGTTCGGTTCTGAACCAATTCGGTTCGGTTCGGTTTTGATTTGGTCGGTTCGGTTTTGAGTTCGGTTTTAATTTTTTCGGTTCGGTTCGGACCGAACCGAACCGATGCTCACCCCTAGATACAATGGAGTAACTCAAAGAAAAGCACGAAGAAGTCGGTGACAGATAATTAACTTATTTAATTATGAGGTAAAAAGAATCAAGATAATGTTGCAGTATTTTTTTAACTAAAAACCTTTATATGTTTCCATTCATTAGTCATGTTTAGCTAGTACTGCAATACAGCTACCATCTGATATGGCAAGAGAAATATTCTTGTCATCTTATTACTAAATTTTACATGATAGTTCAATGTGCTCGGTACTGACATCATTTTTTTCCTCCAATATCTTGGCGCACCAACAATGAAACTTCATTTAATCAAATATAATTTTCCTACTGTTATGTGACAGCTTCTGCTTTTGAACTAGCTGTCACTGCTTTGTTAGTTGCAAACTTGCAATTTTGATATTATTTTCAAACAAGACAGCCCTAATTCACAAATGAGGACACATGTTTATTGCAGGTACAAGTTATAGTGAAAAGATGAATGTGTGCCTTCTGAGAAACTAGAGAAATTATTTCAACCAAAGTTGCTAGGCTGCACCCTGGTTCTAATGAAAATGTTTTTTTTAGCAGTCTTAGATGTTGTTGCAGTCTAGAATTTCTGTTTTGACATTAAATGTTTTCATGCATGTGCCATTATTGTGAATGTCAGCATGTAATGTCCTTACTTTTCTTTCAAGATTTTCTTGAAAATGGTCTTTTGGGTCTTATGGGTACTATGTGAAGAAGTTTTATCAAGATTTACTCTTTTATGTCTTTGGAGAATCTGCAAAGTGGATGTGTTAATTTTTATGTCAAAGTTTATCATCGAATTAAAACTTTGCCGAATTTTTAAATTTAGTGTCTTATAGTAACTATTAATCTGTTAGCTAGTCCATCCTACTCTAAAATTCTGGCTCCGTCTCTGCATGCTACTAGTCATTGTAAAGAGAATGTCATGGTGAGAATAGAGGTTGAGGGTCAAATACCAAACTTTATTACCAAAACTATAAAATTGGAGTTGTAGCGTTAAATTATTTCTGGTTATACCAAATTATAAAATTATCGTAAGAATTATTATGACAAAGTCAGTTGCTTCTTATAACATTAATTTAAACGAAGAAAGAGACCGAAAAAAAAAATCAAATAAAGGTCAAACCGTGTGACTACGGTCACAGTTGCCAAGTAGAGGCTCGGGTGGGCTCCACCGTTTTATATATATTTTTTATTTTTATATTTTTTTGTTGTTGTTTTTTTCTTATGAGTCAGAGTTCACACTTAGCAAGAATTTCTGATTACGTCCTTGTTCTTTAAAGTAATTTTGGTTGTGCTAATGAGTATTCGAGGGCTAAAACGGGCCATATCTGACATTTAACGGAGAGTGACACTGACTTTACATTTCCTAAGATGGATAAGAAACTAAAGTATATCTGTTTTCAGCTACCAACAAGATGTTGATATGTTGTCACTTGGTCAAAATTACAAAAAATTTACTACAAAGTACTCATTTTTTAGAAAATTACGTTCGTGATAACATGTTTGAGAAAATTAAAATTATAGGAACATTTCGTCAGACGAACTGGCAGAAATTGGACGAATTGGATACGTCCAATTTCCGCCAGACCGTCTGGCTGAAATCGTGCGCGGGGGAGGGAAGGTTTTAAAATTTTCTATAAAAATTATTCCCAACAATGCAATAATTTAAATCCCAGCCATTTAAACTCCAGTCGTTGGTAACCCTTGTCCCACCCCCATTCCAAACAAACCCAACCCCCCCCTCCCTCCTCTCCGCGCGATTTCAGCCAGACGGTCTGGCGGAAATTGGATGTGTCCAATTTCTGCCAGTTCGTCTGGCGAAATGTTCCTATAATTCTAATTTTTTTAAATATGTTATCCTGAATGTAATTTTCCAAAAAAATGAGTACTTTGGTGTTAGAATGCTGTGTTATTTAATCACCAAATTTTGTAATTAAATTAGAACAACTACACAAAATGAAGAAAAGAAAGATCTAATTCACAGGAAAAAAGTTTAGCCAGCCCCCATAAATTGTTCAAAGCTTTCACTCACAAAGGAACTAGTAGGTAGCAAGAACACTCGTTTTTTTCTTTTAAATTGCGACACATATCGAACATAATCTATACTCTGTTAGTCCCTTGGCGAACAATCGATGGAAAAAACACGAGTTCAGAAACAATTGTAAAGACAATGTTTCCAGCAACAACACCCTAAAGAAGGTGATGTTGTATTACGAGAATCTAAAGAGATTTCGTAATATTTTTCGAAGGCAACAGAACCGTATAACTTCTAAAGAGAAACGACGGTATTCTCGAAGGCAACAAAACCGTATAACTTCTAAAGAGAAGCGACAGTGTTCTCGAAGGCAACAGAGGAAGAAGAAAGTCTGCTGGGGTGAAAGATCACCGGCGCTCAAAGCTATATCCGCCTTACGGACAAGCCTCCAGGAACCAGCAAGTTCGAAGAGAACTTTAGAACGCTGGCCAAAAATGTCGACGACTCCTCGGAATAGCAGCAGCACTTCTCTCTCTCTCTGGAAATTCTCTGATTATATTCTGTAACCCTGGAAAGAGGAGACACTGCTGATATTATAGGCACGAGATGGGCTTTTCAAATTCTGAACGCACGCCCTGGATTAATGCCAGATCCGGATTTTCTGGATCTGAGCCACCATCAAAAAGCCACATTAAGCCTCAAAAGCCCATTAGCCCAAGCCCGAGCCCGAGCTCGAGTCCGAGTCCGAGTCCGAGTCCGAGTCGCTAAGCCCCTTCGGGGCTTAGCTCCAATCTATTTTTATTTTGGCCAAAAGTTGGTTTCTTATTCTCACCTCTATGTAAAATTCCCCCACATGGCACCCTCCATTGGGCCTCAACCCATGTGCATCTCTCTATTCCTTCATAAGTAATATATAGAGATACATATTGGTGTGATTTTTCGATGTGGGACTATCTTTTAACAATAGAGTGTTGTGAACACACAACTCATAGAATAAAACACCAACAATCCCCCACATATCTCTATATATATGAGTTAAGCGTTCCACATAATAACTGTCCATTATGCATTAGGATAGATGTCGCTGACGACTTGAATCTTCCCGCATGGGTTGAACAACAGTATGATACAAGAATGGACTACGCCTTGAATTCTGTACCACAACTGTAATTTTTTCCCACTCACATAATGTAGTTATCTGTGCTTCTGGCTGCACATTAAAGGCCTTGTGCCAGCCTAGATTTCGATGTATGTATTTTGGGCGTCTACAAATTTACCCTCAAGAAACGGCCTATTTTTCTGTCCATACATTATAGGTGAGTTCTTTATTAAAGAGACATGGCATGAAGCGTCCAACGCTTCCTTTGCGGTACTACGCCGCTATGACATGGCCTTAAGCCGAGGACCTTACCCCGAATTACCGGGAACCTCATCGTAGTGTCATACTACCCGTAGCATGAGGTCTAGCCCCTTTGTAGTGCCAAACTACCCAGCATGAAGCCTTACGCTTCTGTGCGGTGTTACGCCGCTACGTACGACATGGCTTGCAAGGCCGAGGCTTTATCCCTAGCCGGGTTTACCTCATTGTGGTGTCGTGCCACCCGTAACATGAGGAACACCTCCTCTTTGTAGTGCTGACTACATCCCTCTTTAATTCAATATACAGCATTAGACCAACTGCCTATTTGCGGTGCTATGCCGCTGTGACTTGGCTAACATAGCCGAGGATTTACCTCTTTCGAGAACCTCATGGTGGAGTCACCGCCACACATAGCATGGAGTCACACTCCTTGTAGTGCTGTGCTACCATGCTTCCTGTAAAGCATAACAGACCTTCACTCAGTCTGAGAACTCATTAAGGCATTATGCCATCCTTCCCACATGATCAATTTTTCGTAGAAAATTTATAGTAGACAACAATGGTTCTGGGTCCGAAACCCTTCCATGTTTCGCAGAACAAGTACCCACTGTTAACTAATATTTTTTCAGTCAATAGTCCTCCCTTGAATCAAAAAATTAGATATCTGGTAGATTTCTCTTTGAACCAATAACATAAAATTTATTGATAGGATTATAATGACACAATATTAGAATGCCTTCAAATCCATCTTCCTTGCTGTGTCCTCGACCAGCTGTCGTTTGAGGCCTTTCGTGAACGGATCCGCCAGGTTCTCCTGACTCCGAACATCGATCACTGCAATGACGCCTCGTTTGATGAGATCGTTCACTGCTCTGTGCTTTAACCGCACAGTCCTCTTCTTTCCGTTAAAGAGTTCATTTGATGCTACTGCTGCTGCCGCCTGGTTGTCACAGTATATCGGGATTGCCGGTATCTGAGCTCCAACCACTGGAAGATCATACATGAGCTCCCGAAGCCACTCTGCTTCATCTGCAGCAGCATCCAATGCAAAGAATTCAGATTCCATGGAGGAGCGAGATAACATTGTCTGCTTCTTTGATTTCCACGATATAGCAGCTCCGTCCAAGGCGAATATGAATCCACCCGTAGAATACTCGCTCTCCACCTCTGAACACCAGCTAGCATCACTGAAGCCTTCCACTACTGACGGATCTCCGCTGTAGTATAGTGCAAATGTCTGAGTCTTTTTTAGATATCTCATAACACGCTTCACAGCGTTCCAGTGTTCAACGTCTGGATTGCTAGTGAACCGACTCAGCATTCCCACTGTAAAAGCTATGTCAGGCCTTGTGGCAGTAGTAGCGTACATCAAGCTTCCGATGACGCTGGCGTACTCCAATTGCTTGACGCTTTCTCTCGAATTTAGCTCCAGCTTCTGATCACTCCGGTACGGTGTATCAATTATAGGAAGATCTTGATACCCGTATCGAGTGAGCATTTTCTCAATGTAATGAGATTGTGACAGTGCTATTCCCGTGCCTGTCCGGATGATCTTGAGCCCCAAGATAACATCGGCATCCCCCAAGTCCTTCATACTGAACTTGGTCGAGAGAAATTTCTTTGTCTCTGTGACACAGCTTAAATCCGTACCTAGGATTAGCATGTCGTCAACGTATAGACAAACGATAACTCCTCTTCCGTCAGCAAACTTAGTATAGACACACTTGTCTGTTTCACTGACCTTGTAGCCATTTGACCTTATCACTTTGTCAAACTTCTCATGCCACATTTTGGGAGCTTGCTTCAAACCATATAGAGACTTCATCAACTTGCAGACTTTGTCTTCCAGACCTCTGACGATAAATCCTTCTGGTTGTTGCATGTAGATCTCTTCGGTTAGTTCGCCATTAAGGAATACCGTTTTCACATCCATCTGATGTATCACTAGTTTGTGTATTGTTGCTAGAGCTAACAATCTGATGGTTGTCATCCGAGCTACTGGAGCATAAGTATCAAAATAGTCGATCCCATGTTTCTGAGCAAACCCTTTGGCCACTAGCCTGGCCTTGAATTTGTCGATGGTTCCATCTGCTTTCATCTTCTTCTTGAAGATCCATTTGCATCCGATGGGTCTTGCTCCTTCTGGCAGGTCAACTAACACCCATGTATTATTGGAGGTGATTGAGTCAATCTCATTGTCTATCGCCTCTTTCCAGAATACAACATCTCTGGTCTTCATCGCTTCATCATAGGTAAGCGGATCTGCTTCCATATGATAAGTGACGAAGTCATCTCCGAAGTCTTTCGGCCTCCTTACTCGCTTAGTTGACGGCTCAGCGAGTTCTGGTTCAACTGGTTTCTCTTCGACAATAGCTTCTTCTTGGACTACTGGTTCTTTAAGGACTTCTGTCTGCTTTGCACTCTCATCATTCTCCGGAAGATCCGCGAGAATAATATTTTTGTGCCTTGCAAACTTGTCTTCAAAATATTCAGCATTGCGAGATTCAATGATATGATTTGATTCTATATCAAGGAATCTCCGAGCATCACTCTTCTCGGCATAACCCAAGAAGATAGCCTTAGTGGTCCTAGTCCCCAGCTTCTGAATCTTCAGATCTGGGAGCTTCACGTAAGCCAGACACCCCCACACTCGAATGACATTCAAGTTAGGTCTGACTTTGAACCAGAGTTCATGAGGTGTTATGTCCGAAGTTGCATACGGTACTCTATTGAGAATGAAAGTAGCCGTTAATGCAGCTTCTCCCCAGAAGCTCTTTGGAAGACCCGCAGTCAACAGCATAGAGTTCATCATCTCTGTCAACGTTCTGTTCTTCCTTTATGCTACTCCGTTGGATTGAGGAGAGTACGGAGCCGTCGTCTCATTTATGATTCCATGTTCTTTACAGAATGATGAGAAATTATGAGACCGATACTCCCCGCCTCGATCACTCCTTAGCCTTTTGAGTTGTTGTCCAGTTTGCCGTTCAGCCTCGGCCCTGAACTCCTTGAACTTCTCGAATGCTTCGTCTTTAGACTTGAGCAGGTAAACAAAAGCATACTTTGAGAAGTCATCGATGAAAGTAATAAAATACTTCATCCCGGCTTTTGTAGAGAATTGCTTGAAATCACAGATATCTGAGTGAACCAACTCCAGAAGATCTGTGCTTCGATGGACCCTATGAAAGGGTTTCCTTGTGATCTTCGTCTGAGCACACACTTCACATTTCTCTACCTTACCCCCACACTTGGAGATAAGTCCTAGGCTAGACATCTTGTTAATTCTTTTACAATGAACATGTCCTAGCCTATTATGCCACAACTCAAAAGAATAGTTCAAAGTAGAAATAGCATTAATATCATTTTTCTGGGTTACAACAAGCTGAATTTTGTACATTCCTTCAGTCTGGAAAGCTTTTTCGAAGAATGTACCCTTCTTGGACATCACCATCTGGCCAGCATTGATGTCCATCCTCAAGCCTGCGTTACAAAGCAGGCTCCCAGAGATCAGGTTCTTAGCAATTGTAGGAACATGCTTCACTCCTTGAAGCATCAGAGTGTTCCCCGATGTGAGTTTCAGCTCCACCATCCCGATCCCCAGTACTTCAGCTTGTGCCTGGTTTGCCATTATGACTTTCTCGGAAGTTGGCTCATAGGAGTCGAACCATTCCTTGTCTGAGCAGGCATGACATGTCGCACCAGTGTCTATCCACCAGTCCGAGTCAACCCCCACATTTGCAACCTGCGCTATCATTGCAACCATATTAGTAACCAAAGAAACCTTACTAGGCTCACCTTTTTCTGGTTCCTTGCAGTCACTTTTGTAGTGGCCCTTCTTGCCATATTTGTAACAAGTCACATGGGACTTGGACTTCTGATTCTTAAATGAAGGACTCTTCACTTTCAGATTAGTGAAGTCCTTCTTCTTCTTGTGAGGAGAAGCCGCCTGCTTCCCCTTGTACTCTCTGGTTTGGACCAGATTTGCTTTCGCCAGTTGTTTGGACAGAGAATCCATCTTCTGTTGAGAGCGCATCTCGTCCTCAACATGGATCTCTTGCAGGAGATCTTCCATACATATGTCCAGCTTCTTGCGGTGCATCCTTGCATAGAAGTTGCTCCAACCCGCAGGAAGTTTAGAGACGATTCCTCCAACGACAAACTTGTCGACAAGAGGCATCTTCTCGTCATCCAACTTTTGGCGCAGCTTCAGAAACTCCTTTACTTGGGGCAGCATAGCCTTCTCATCTTCGAAGGTCCACTTGTGGTATCTTTCAACCAAGAAGATCTTGGACCGATTCTCGTCATCTTCGTACAATTTTTCCAAGGAGTCCCAAATCTCTTTGGCAGAATTCTTCTTGGAATAGGACTCTGCCAGAGAGTCTTCCATGCTATTGAGAATCAACAGTTTACAGATACTGTTTTCTCTAATCCATTTTGCCTGCTTGGACTTAGCAGCTGCAATAACTTCTGCGGTTCCGGTTGTTGGAACGATCGATTCTTCCTCATTCAGCACGTGATCAACTTCCACGAGTTGAATGTTTAAGGTTACTTTCCGTTTCCAGATTTGGAAATGTTCGCCGTCGAATTTCTCCAACTTGTTAAAGTCGGTATTGACGAGCGATGCACGTGATTTATCCATCTTTTCGATATAGCTTTGAGATTGTTAGTCCCTTGGTGAACAATCGATGGAAAAAACACGAGTTCAGAAACAATTGTAAAGACAATATTTCCAGCAACAACACCCTAAAGAAGGTGATGTTGTATTACGAGAATCTAAAGAGATTTCGTAATATTTCTCGAAGGCAACAGAACCGTATAACTTCTAAAGAGAAGCGACGGTATTCTCGAAGGCAACAGAACCGTATAACTTCTAAAGAGAAGCGACGGTGTTCTCGAAGGCAACAGAGAAAGAAGAAAGCCTGCTGGGGTGAAAGATCACCGGCGCTCAAAGCTATATCCGCCTTACGGACAAGCCTCCAGGAACCAGCAAGTTCGAAGAGAACTTTAGAACGCTGGCCAAAAATGTCGACGACTCCTCGGAATAGCAGCAGCACTTCTCTCTCTCTCTGAAAATTCTCTGATTATATTCTGTAACCCTGGAAAGAGGAGACACTGCTGATATTATAGGCACGAGATGGGCTTTTCAAATTCTGAACGCACGCCCTGGATTAATGCCAGATCCGGATTTTCTGGATCTGAGCCACCATCAAAAAGCCACATTAAGCCTCAAAAGTCCATTAGCCCGAGTCCGAGTCGCTAAGCCCCTTCGGGGCTTAGCTCCAATCTATTTTCATTTTGGCCAAAAGTTGGTTTCTTATTCTCACCTCTATGTAAAATCCCCCCACATGGCACCCTCCATTGGGCCTCAACCCATGTGCATCTCTCTATTCCTTCATAAGTAATATATAGAAATACATATTGGTGTGATTTTCCGATGTGGGACTATCTTTTAACAATAGAGTGTTGTGAACACACAACTCATAGAATAAAACACCAAACATACTCCAAATTATACTATGACACATTAAATTAGATGATGTCCATGTTAGGGGGCGAGTATTCGGTAGGTTCAGTTCAAATCGAATTGATTTTTGAGAAAATCAAACATGAGCGAACCTATTTCAAAATCAAACAAACCGAACTGAACTGGACTGTCAATTTCGACTAAAATAGTAATTTTTTTTTTGATACTCATGTTATCTTCTTCTTTTTTTTTTTGTAAGACACACAAAACTATGTATATAAAATTTATGTATAAAATTTTATTTTGGACCTTTTTTTTTGGGGAATTTGAGGTACATTTCCTCTTTTAAATTTCTGCGTTCACTTCCGTCTAAAGTATAGTTATAGCTGTCGCCGGTACGTACGTATAACAAAACAATGCGGTCACTTTCGTGAATCTTTGTGATCAGCTCACACAAGTTTCTCCGTCGAGCAGCTAGCTAAGCTACCATATCTGCGAAAGCAACAGCAGAACGACCGGCCAAGAATTAATGGTCAGTTCTTAGTAGTCCCAAAAATAATATTAATAGGGGCCAATAATTGATTCAAATTCATCCTGCATGCATGAATGATGAAGATTGGATAACATGTCAGTATCGACCTAATTAAGTGCAATTGACACTTGACAGCGTATGCTTTGAATGGCTATCGAACATGTCCTAACCTCTTTGATCTCTTCTATCAGATGGAAATTAGTCTAAAGCAAGCAAAAAGAAAACCGCATAAACTGGTAATAGAAACTGAGAGTAAAGAATTCGGCATTTTATACACGTTGTCCTTATAAATTTCCTATAAAAAGGTGCAATCGATGCTCCGAGATACAACGAATCAAAATCATCTATCCGGTAACGAATCCAACGAACGATCATAATTTTGTTAGAGTGAGCAGCTGGACAAAGGTGAAAATTTTGAAAAAAAAAATTGGTTCGGGGAGTGTTTTTTTTTTCCTTTCTCGGTTAATTTTTCTCGAGCGAGAATATGGTAAAAACAGATAAACTGTTTTTAAACGAATTCTCTGGATCAAGCCCATGATATACATATGCTACTATTTTCGTAACAGGATTCCGAAAGATTCATGTCAACACGAGATCAATAACCATTGTAATTAACTCAAAGGAATAAATTAAAATTAAAAGAAGAGAAAAGAAAATTATCATTTTACCTTGGTCCGGTCCGAAGTGCTAACGGATCAAGACGTGCGTAAAATCACGTACTAGTTCACGGGTTAGATGGACTACAACAAATCTCCTACAAAATTCACTTACCCAATAAAGTTGATTTAGTACATTAAACAAAAGAGGGTGCTCTCTCTATAGGAGGAGACTAAAATTATGTCTACTTATAGGCAATTATATATTGCTTCAAAACAAGCAACACAACCAACAAAAAATTAACAGCACAGTTATATCCCTTCGACAACCAAGTCGTTGCTCTAGTAGTTGCTACATCGAGTAGTACGACATTTAGTTTGCTATGACACGAAATTATGAAGCAATTTGCATGATATTTATCCATCACAAAATTAAAAAAGATTACTGTTCTATGCATTATTGGGAATACATTTCGTATCAAGTTCTGTTGAGCAGAACTAATCTTCACAACCAAAGGTTTACATCTATCTTATAACTCCTCCCTTTTTCCTGCTAACATGGGCCCACCAGGTCCCCCACTCTCTCCCCTCGTCCAATCCAATGGAGAACCGGCACGTAGCGGTTGTAAGAGTGGCATCGCCCTATATATAATGCCTTTGTGTTTCACTGAACTATTCAAATATACACCTTTTTTTATAAGATAATATAAGAGGCGGAGCTAGAACCACAGGACATAGGACATGGGGATGGGTCATCCCCGGTTCTGAGATTTAGAGGGCCATGTTCAAAAACTAAAAATGAGACCCTATCTTATGTAAACATATAAGAAAAAAAAAATTACCTGATTACAATATCCATCTCTCTCTCTCTCTCTCTCTCTCTCTCTCTCTCAAACCACAAAACATTCTAACAATTTATGAGTGCAAACCTAAAAAAAAAAAGTATCCAACACCAACAACAAAAGAATTATTGCCGAAAGACTCTCCTCCTTGCATTTTTTGACGCAAAATCATTGATAGTTTTGAGGTGATATTAGTTGATAGAGACAAATTTGTGAGAGACAATTACACAAAGACATATTGGCCTTAGTTAGGCCTAGACGTTTTCATTCCCAAATTGAACAAAATTGTATAACTGTTAGCATTTGGAAGTTGGGTAATTATAATCTTCCATGCCATAACATTTTCATTCCCAAATTAAACGACTGGAGGGAAAATTATTGAAATCATAATTTTCAAAGGCACGAAAGTTACCAATTGCGAGTTTGGTTGTTGAAATTGTTAGATAACTTGAACTTCTCACTCGTAGTCGTCGAGCAAAGCCAAATTATTGTCACCGTCTGACTTCAAGCACAGGGACAAGATGGAAGTTGGAGAATAGAAAGTAAAAGTTATTCTTTCTTCTACGGGGATTGGGTTCTTAAGACTTGGGCTATAGTCTGGACCAAAATTTGAAGTTATTTTTAAAAAAAATTCTTAGTTTTGTTTTATTCTCTTATATCGATGTAAATAATGCAACAATTAAGTAATAAATAAATTCTTAAAAAATGAGAATTTTAGATGCTGAAACTACCCTTAATATTTAGCTTGTCCTAATTTTCAATGTTTTAAAAACCGGACCGATGATCGAACCAAAATTTTTTGGTATAGGTCGGACCAGGGTTCAACCGAGGTTCAACCGGGGTTCAATTGGAGTTCAATAGACTTGGTTTAGTTTGATTCAAATAGGTAAATATCCATATTTATTTTTTGGTTTAGTTTGGTTTGATAATAAGTATGTTAGGTCGGTTTAATTTTACAACTATAAGGTCGATTTAAACCAAATAAAAAATCAAATGGTCCAAATTTTTCATAATAATTTATTTTAATTTTTTTACAATGAAAAAATAACAAAAATTGGCCGGTTCAATTGTGAACTGGTTCGGCCGGTTCACCGGTTGAACCCGGTTTTGACAAAAAACCGACGGTTCTTTAAAAGATCCGATTTTAGTTGAATCGGACCAATTTTTTGGTTTAAACTGGTTGGACCCGGTCCAACCGTCGGTCCGGTCCGGTCCGGTTTTTACAGCATTGCTAATTTTAGACACTAGTGCTACCACTGAGCATGATATAAACTTGGTAGCAAACTTGCTTTGAGTCTAAAACGGTGATCACAAGACAAAAATTACTCGCAAACTTGCTTTGAAAAAAAAATGAGTCATCGGTTAAAGTACAAAATAATGTCATTAATGTTTGGACAATTAGATATTAATGTATGACCATATGTACCACTTGCTATCTAAAGTAATATTAATTGAAAGGGAAAATCGGGAAAGATTTCATCTAAGTTTTTTTCAGCACGTACGAATTCAGTTAAATTGTTAAATTGTGTATTGTGAGGTTTGTACTAATACACAAGATTCTTACTAATTATTATCTCTCTTACTTATAATTATAAGGTTTGTACTAATTGTGTATTGTGAGGTTTGCATAGATTCGACAATTCTTAAAAAAAAACTAATCAATGTAATGTTTCCTTTTGAGACTTCTATTAGTTGTAAATTCGTAAAACATTGATAAGGGTTGATGGATAAGAAGCTTTTCTTCCAGGCTTTTTTTTTTATAATACATATATATTTGTATTTCAAGCAAGAAGAACTTTGAGATTATTCGCATGTTGTTTATGGCACCAAACTCCCCCCTTTCACTTATCTTCCGGGAAATTAGTTTAAAATTATTTATTAATAGTAGTAAATATATGGTGCTGTTATTGAAAAATCTAAAATATTATCTTTATTTTGTTTTTCATTTTCTATCATTCAAGTTTTAAAAGTATTCGTCAACCAAATTTGACATTAATTTATGCATTCATAGAAGTAGAACTGACCCTGGGGTAAGCCAGACAAGCCATCGGGCTTGGACAACCCTCGGTTAGTGCAATCATCCAGGCCCCTATCCCACCTCGAATTGCTCAAGGAGAGGAATTCGGAATCCGAACTCCACACCATCGTTAGAACCGTAGACTTCGATGCTTTTGTGAACTTCGCTCACCATTAATTTTTTGACATCTTCTTTTGATGTCAAGGTCAAAGGACAATAAAATTTAGCTCCGACTAGGACAACCCAATCGCTTGGGTCGGCCCTGTAATATTTTCAAATTGCACATTTTTGCTTGCGTGGCCATGAGAAGTTCCAATTTCCAAATAAAAATAATAATAAAAATCTGTATCGAAGAAAATTGCACATTTTGCATATGATGCCACACAAGCAAACACGACACAAATTTAAAAAAATCACCCAACCTTCGGAGTTCAATCTGAAAAGGTCTCGTCTAATAAATAAATAAATAAGCACATCGACTATTCTAAAACAAATTGACTGATGCAACACGAATCACTACAACTATCAGTGGTAAAAGATTATTACAATGATAGCTAACGAAGACAAACCGATATATTACTCTTCAAAACGAGTTGTTCAAAAGAACCTTTAAAACTCGAGATATATTCTTCCTCTTCTTTGAAAATTGAATCTCCTTTTGGTAACTATTTCCTTAATTTTGTTACAATTGTTGTTAAGAATTACGTCAAAAAAATTATATTTAAGTCATCCTACTTTCGAGACAATTCTGATTATCCATCTGTGTCCAACCGTGTTAATAAATTATTAAAATATGACCTTTAGGCCCCATAATACTATATCTTTCGAATAACGACATTATAGTAGCATTCTGCCAAAGTAGGTTATGCATGGTGGAGGGCATGATAGTGGTTCGAATCAAACTCGCACTTGGATGGTGGTCGTCGTACTTGTCTTATTTCAGTTCTATCGAACTCAATATGTTGTATAAGTTTAAATTGTACTTATATATGTTATGAATGTAAATAATTAATAAGACAGCCAAATTTGTACAGATAATTGAATCTCCCTCACACACACACATATGTTTAACATTAACAATGACACTTTTGAATGTTTTAGGACACGCACGTTTGCACAATTAATCACACAACACAAGATTCGTGTTCAAGTGTCACCAAAAGTTTGCACGAATCACAAGAAAGCTGGTGTTGAGAGAAAGTTATCAACTTAACCTAACATTGAAATTGGGATTCCAAGGTGCCAAAGACAGCCCGTGATGGATTAGATACTATATTAATCGCTTGTTCCAATTATTCAACTAACATCATATAAATAAGGAAAATGCTAAGTCTACAGCCAAATACTTACAATTTTCTTAGAGCATCTCCAACTCTATTGTCTTGTTAAGTGTTGTGAGTCTTAGGTGGCTCTTATGTGACAAGACAATGTCTTATTTATATGGCAAAATTATATCTCAAAAGACAATGAGATAGAAAAACTCCCTCCAATGCAAAAGTATTGAAGAGACAATAAAAAGTATTTTTTTCAACTTCCAAGGCAACTCCTCCACTTCTTCAACTTTTTTATAAATATTTCTATTCATAATTGATGATGTGGAGACAAAGTCATTGTGAAGCAATGTTTTAAAAACCGGACCGGATCGGCCGGTTCACCCGTGAACCGGTCAATTTTTCGGTCCGGTTCAGTATTGACCCTGTTTTGTTTAAAAGTTAGTATTTTTGTAAAAAATTAATGGCCATTAGGGATTAATTTGGACCACTTAAGTTAATCCAGTGGTTGAACCACTGGTTGAACCAACTTGTTGAACCAATTTGATCCGACCCAGTGCCTTGGCCGGGTCAACCACCGGTCCGATTTTTAAAACATTGTTGTGAAGTGCATTGTCCAGATCTAGACAACCAACTTCACATTCTCCTTGTCATGTCAACTTCATGTTTTATTCTACATTTGCATTGGAGAAGAATTTTTGGAATGAAAGTTTGTCATTCCTATGTGGCAACCATTTTTTCTAAACTCGCAATAGGGTTGGAGATGCTCTTACCCTATTGTCTTGTTTTATGTTGTGAATCCTATGTGTCACGCCCCGACCCGGAATCACCCGAATCATCGTCCTCGCAGGGGGCGTGATGCCGCACGAGCCTGGAGTTGCGCTCGTGCAAGGCAAGATGACAAGTTCTCAAATGGTTATCTTTTGATTCGATATTTAACAACGAAAGGAAACAGAGTATACGAAACAAATTCTCTTTATTGATATCCGAAACAGAGATTACAATGGCTTTCGATAGCCTAACAATACATGCCAGATTGGCTACAACACTCAGGTTCTCTCTTGCCCACAAAGGATTTTACCGTTCCACACATCATGCCTTCTATATCTCGGCCGCATCAATCCAGCTGCGTAGTCCGAGCGTCAATGTGATAGCGCGCTTCAATGCGCTTCGGCATTCCAAGCCTTAACACGTTCAAACAACGCTTCGCCGCAAGCAATCCATTCCCTGCACCCTGCATGAAGCTGGTGGGGGATCAGTACGTTCGTCCTCGCATGTACTGAAGCAAAGATCATCTTTCCCAACTGACATTTTAATATTTATGTTGAATCATGCAACTTAGCTTATGATCTTGCTATGTTCTCCTTAGGGTCAATTTCATGGCATCTTCGAAAGCATAAAGCATGTTATATAGCAGCATGTTATCGAATTTAATAGGCAAGCAAGCAAGCAATCTCGTGTTTGATTCGTGGCGCGACTTACCAAGTCGACGCACTCGCCCTTGCACCGACGCAAGGTGAATACGCCGTAATCCTTCCATGTCATGTTATTGTGCATCTCTAAGCAGGATCTCTATGCGGGACGCATACGCGCCTACACTTTCAACCCATCGTTCCTTAACTATATGAAGACCGTTGGCGTATCCGCGCCGGAATGGACTAAAGGAGTTCCTTTCTTTTCTCTCTATTTGTCGGGCTGCCCGACGTTTCACGGGTGGGTTGCGGGCCCAACAACCGAAACGTTTCCGCCGTATGCCATTATTTGCGGCTTTTTTCATCTATAAGACGAGCGCTACTCGTTTAAGGATGTGCGCCTACAAAGATTATTCAAATCCCTCCGCGGCCAATCGGTTCCGGGGCGCTCCTCCGACATTTAACCGTTTTGGGGGAAACACCCGTGCACGGGCTATTATCACAATTTAATCTCGAGCCCATTCCAATCGACCATGCAACGCCCTATCATTCAAGTAATCAAATTCAAACAACCAAACATAGTCTTGAGTCTGAGACTCAGACTTAACATCTCGCATCTCTTTCGTTAACTTTCTGTGTTCTTACGTTTCGTACTTCGTTTCAATGATTCAATGGCATCGTGCCTCAACTCAATGTTCGTCAACCGAACGACCCGAAGGTCTTGAGCACCTTTCGAGGTACCATGTCATATCCGACAGTTCTGCCACATTCATGCCACAACTGTATTCTCTCACAACGAAGCCATCTTTTATTATCCCGTGCACGTAGGCACGTTCGACCATATTTCCATGTTCTATAACTTAGCATTCAATGTTCGGGGCTTGCGCGCTAGGGCGCTCGCCTATTGTCTTTCAATGTTCTAGTCGTCTAACTCGTGCAGCAAAGGCACGATATGGTTCGTGCACTAAGGCACTCGCCGATTATAGTTATCCCATGTTCTTACGGCTTGCGTACCGAGGCGCTCGCCTTAGCGATATCCAATGTCCCATAGCGACTCGTGCATATTGATGCACATTTTATTTCAATTGTTCTAACTTAGTGTTCGACTCACACTACGATTTTATCTCTGATCGGCCACGTCCGTGGCGTCGATAGGTTAACTTAGCATACAATGATATATTTGACTTAACGAATGAAGGAGTAAAAAAAAGTTAATTCTCTCACCTTTGAGTCGATATGCCTTCGTCGTTTCGCCGAGCCGATGCGGTTCGATTCCATAACTTTGTTGCACGGCCACTCTCCTGACTTAGCCATTCGAGCACTTCGTGCTTCATTGAGTTATACATCCGAATTGCTTTAGCGTGCCCAAGTCTTAGCCCGTTTCAATGCGATAGCACGTTCGAGCGTCAATACGATAGCACGCTTCAATGCGCTTCGGCATTCCAAGCCTCAACACGTTCAAGCAAAGCTTCGCCACGAGCAATCCATTCCCTGCACCCTGCATGAAGCTGGTGGGGGATCAGTACGTTCGTCCTCGCATGTACTGATACAAAAGATCATCTTTCCAAACCAACATCTTTAATATTTACGTTGAATTATGCAACTTAGCTTATGATCTTGCTATGTTCTCCTTAGGGTCAATTTCATGATTTCTTTGAAAGCGTAAAGCATGTTATCGTAGCAGCATGTTATCGAATTGAATAGGAAAGCAAACAAGCATTCTCGTGTTTGATTCGTGGCTTACCAAGTCGACGCACTCGCCCTTGCGTCCCTTGCACTGACGCAAGGTGAATACGCCCCATTTCTTCCCTGTCATGTTATAAGTGCAATTCTAAGTAGAATCTATATGCGGGACGTATATGCGCCTACACTTTCAATCCATCGTTCCTTAACTATATGAGGGTCGTTGGCGTATCCGCACCGGAATGGACTAAAGGAGTTCCTTTCTTTTCTCTCCTTCTTTTCTCTCTATTTGGTTGGGCTGCGCGGCGTTTTACGGGTTGGGTCACAATCCCAAAACAATCGAAACGTTCCCGCTGTATACCATCATTTGCGGCTTTTCCCATCTAGTTTGATGTGCGCCTACAAAGATTATTCGAATCCCTCCGCGGCCAATCGGTTCCGGGGCGCATCCGGTATCTATCCGATTGGGGGAAACACCCATGCACGGGCGGTATCACATTTTATCTCGAGCCCATTCCAATCGACCATGCAATGCCCTATCATTCAAGTATCAATTTCAAACAACCAAACATAGTCTTGAGTCCGAGACTCGGACTTATCGTCTCGTATTTCTTCTATTTAGCTTTCTATGTTCTTTCGTTTCGCACTTCGTTTCGATGATTCAATGGCATCGTGCCTCAACTCAATGCTCGTCAACCGAACGACCCGAGGGTCTCGAACACCTTTCGAGGCAACATGTCATATCCGACAGTTCCGCCACATTCATACCGCAACTGTATTCTCTCGCAACGAAGCCATCTTTTATTATCCCGTGCACGTAGGCACGTTCCGACCATATTCCCATGTTCTATAACTTAGCATTCAAGGTTCGGGGCTTGCACGCTAGGGCGCTCGCCTATTGTCTTTCAATGTTCTAGCCGTCTAACTCGTGCATCAAAGGCACGGTATGGTTCGTGCACTAAGGCACTCGCCGATTACAGTTATCCCATGTTCTTACGGCTTGCGCTCCGAGGCGCTCGCCTTTGCGATATCCAATGTTCAATAGCGACTCGTACATAGGATGCACGTATCATTTCAATTATTCTAACTTAGTGTTCGACTCACACTATGATTTTATCTCCGATCGGCCACGCCCGTGGCGTCGATTGGTTAACTTTTAGCATACAAATGATATATTTGACTTATCGAATGAAGGAGTAAAAAGAAGTCAATCCTCCCACCTTGAGTCGATATGCCTTCGTCGTTTCGCCGAGCCGATGCGGCTCGATTCCCTAACTTTGTTGCACGGCCACTCTCCTGACTTAGCCATTCGAGCACTTCGTATTTTCATTGAATCATACGCCCGATTTGCCTTAGCGTGCCCAAGTCTCGGCCCGTCGCAAGGCGACGATTTGCTTTCGCGGACCCCTTACTAAATATTACAAAAGATCGACCTCTAATATTTTCCCGTCAAAGTATGACCTGCACACGAAACCAACTAAAATCAATACTTGCTTCGATTCGGACTTGCGCCTTGGTCGATTCGATTTCTTAGAATCTTCGAGCCGATTCAATGCACTCATCCTTCGGGGCAACGCGGCGCTTCGCATCGATTCACTCGATGTATTCTTAGGGACAAGGCAACTCTTCGCATCGTCTTAGTTCGATGCATTGCTCGGGACAACTTAACTCTCGTACCGTTTTGCATCGATACATTTCCTTTGTGTCAACGCGACTCGTTGAGTCAACGCTTCAGCGTAATGCGCCGTACGGAGCGGGGCATTACAGAATATACCACTCAAAATAAGGTTCGTCCTCGAACCAAAACCAACACTCCGACTAAGTGTTTTATAGATCGTATCACGATCTCGTCCCACCAACATTGTTCAATCTCACACTATCTTGCAAGCTTTCCATTAACATTTCAAAGTCATCCTCGCAGCTCGATTTGAATTTTGTATACAACTCGATTTGGATTCGTACCTATATTTAAGGCGTCCCGAAGATATATGTATTTCGACCGAGTCCAGTCGTAGCAAATTGAAACAAAGCTGACAGGTAAATTTCAATCCTATGCTTGCCATCTCGTACTCTCGATCGAACTTATCCTTAGCAACTGTTCTCGAAATTTCATCGCATATGCATATTGATACACACGCGATTCATTCAACAAAGTCACTGCACGCGACGCGATTCATAATCGCCTTTCTCGTTTCGAATGTTTCATATGGACTACCAACTCTATGCGTCGCGTCAAGCCGTCGCGCATCCAATCACAACGAGTCTCCGCAACGCCTTGCGTTCGACGTCGCTGTCCAACTATTTCCGAAGTCTCGCTTGCAACTTGTCTCGATACGGTTTTCTTTGTTGACTTGCAAATGCATCAACATTCAGGGCTACGCCCGCTAGGTTACTTTCCAAGGCACCGTGCTTAGATTCTCCCGACGCAAGTTTAAATTGACATTGCACAAAGGCGACAATCTATCCGACACAAAAGTTTACATCAAGGCAATGGTGCTCAAGGCAACGATCGCCTTGACACGAATGTCTTAACGACGCGTCTTACATTCAATTTCCTAACGAGTAGGAATTCACTAGCCAAATTCCCAACTTATCCGTCTCGCAACATCGAATCAAGTTCGATTCACGCAAGCTCAATTGCAAGGTGAATCCGAATCTAACGACATGACTCGTAAGTCATTCCCTTATCGTTCCCTCTCGTGTATAGCACGTTTCTCGCAATCGCCTATCCGAATCACCAAGTCCGTTGGTGAATTTCAAGTTCTATCGTCGACCAACATAACCATTCAAGCATTCATCCTGACGAATACTCAAAATCCATCTATATCATTCTCAATCGAAAGTTGTTCCAACAATTCCCGATCGCCTAGACTTACCGTCAACATGCACCGTGTTATATTTGTTATCGGTACAATCTCATATGCGATATCGCATGGGTCATCTTACGGTCTGCAGCATTCAATTTGATTTGGCGGTCAAGTCTTCTAGGGTCAGCTGCCCCGAAGCTACGCTCGATAATTGTGGATCATTAACGAAGGACAGTTTAATACGAACCATGCTATATCTTATTTCGGAGCCAAATCACGTTCCGACGATTCTATGCGACTACCCAATTTCGGACAAAACCATTTCTATCGGCGCAACTGATGCGCAACTATTCTCCGAGTCAAGTCATGCACTGCCGTCGATAATTCTGTAATTTACGAAACATCTACTCGCATCAAGTTCGAGTCTTATCTTATTCACGGGTCGACACACGAGATGCTATATGCATCGAGCAAACGCCGATGACTTATAGTCTCGTCTTTGATAAATCACAAAATTTACGATCAACCAAGTTCGTTCATTCTCATATCCTTACTTACAAATTTTTGATAGCGCAAGGCGCATTCCATTTTGTATTCACACATCGCTTACGTTTCCTTACGTATCGATCTCGATACGCCGTATCCATTTCGATAACGTAAGGGAACTTTGAATCCGTTTCGACATCAACTTAACTCGCTTTGCATACATCCAAGTTTGCCACAAACTTTTCCATACGCATCCACTCGTTCTCCGATTCACCGCATCCCGCTATACTTTGATCGCGTAACCGAGTTACCGATTATCCAACATCGTGCCCTCGAGTTATACGATCTCGCCCTCTAAGTTTCGCGTGGTTTTCAGTCGTACTCAATTGAGTGTCGTCGTACGTAATCCAACTATTTCTTAGGCACGGTTTCTCACGTCCACCAACTCTTCACCGAAGTCGCACATCGTGCGATTCGATCACAATTCATATCGCCCAACATTCTTATCGAAATCGCAAGTCGTGCGATTCGATTTGCCTAGCCAAACATTTCCTATCGAGATCGCAAGTCGTGCGACTCATTCGCAAGCTCGAGTTTTCCCTTTCCGTCGATCCGATTATTGCATCAATGCATAATCGTTTCACTAGTCTCGGTCGTCCGACCAACTTATAACTTTCGTCCGACGTATCGTTCATCGATACGAGTCTCGCCTTACCGTCCCGACCGATTTTCGAAGAACACTTGCATCAACATACCGTCATACAAATTTCCAATCGAGTCTCGGTACTCTCCCGTCCGTTGCGGACATACCTTCCGCAATTCTCACAACGCGTCGATGAAATTTATCGCACAAGTGCTATACCATATACCACTCGGAATCGAGTCATTCATCGCCTACGTGGTATGACATATACCACTCGGAAATCAAGCCATTTCCCTCGCACTATACTTAGTACAAACCGATAATCTCTTCCGACTTACGATTTCCGCAGTGATCGTGCTTGATCACAACCGTAACTTTGATTCTATCAAAACCCGACACGATTCGGTCAATGTTCTCGCTTGCCAACATAAGTTTGGTGTGCAATCGAACGATTCGTTCTATCGATTTACAATTTTAATTCTTTCCTTACGTTGCATCTCGTGCAACAATTTATTTAGACACACGTTGCACCCCGTGCAACAAATTTCACTTTCGATACGCATTGTACATCGTGCTTACGATTTTATTTTCGACACTTTCATTTCACTTTGTACAACGATTTATTTCCAATTTCCTTTGCACTTCGTGCAACGATTAATTTGATATGCGTTGCACCACGTGCAATGATTTTACTTTCCAACACGCGTTGCACATCGGGCAACGATTATTTCCAACATTTCCCGTACCTCGTGCAACGAATTACTCTCGACTTTTCAAGTCAATGCACAATCCGTTTAACACATCGGTATTGGCTATCACTTCTCACTTTCATTTTATCGCATATTCACATTAACTCGTTGCACATCGTGTATCATTTTATTCCTCATTCAACATGTTATATTGCCACAGTATCTCAAATTGTATTCCACAATTTGTTGCGCTTGAGGCAACTAACATTTTTACGGCTCGTTTGCATTCAATACAATATACCCCTCGCGACTTCCTTAGCAAATATCGTATAATTTCCAAAACACATGCGGCAAAATTACACGATTGTATTAGACTTATTGTATGGAACATCCAGTGCGGCATCGAGTAGAGTCAAGAGTGGTATCAAGTGGTGGTGGGCAACTTTTAGAATTGTAATGAAGCGAGCGTCCAGAGGAAATTGAGCCTAGAGCTCTGATACCAATTTGTCACGCCCCGACCCGGAATTACCCGAATCATCGTCCTCGCAGGGGGCGTGATGCCGCACGAGCCTGGAGTTACGCTCGTGCAAGACAAGATGACAAGTTCTCAAATGGTTATCTTTTGATTTGATATTAACAACGATAGAAAAACAGAGTATACGAAACAATTCTCTTTATTGATTTCTGAAACTAAGATTACAATGGCTTTCGATAGCCTAACAATATATGCCAGATTGGCTACAACACTCAGGTTCTCTCTTGCCCACAAAGGATTTCACCGTTCCATATATCATGCCTTCTATATCTCGGCCGCATCAATCCAGTTGCGTAGTTCGAGCGTCAATGCGATAGCACGCTTCAATGCGCTTCGGCATTCCAAGCCTCAACACGTTCAAGCAAAGCTTCGCTACGAGCAATCCATTCCCAGCACCCTGCATGAAGCTGGTGGGGGATCAGTACGTTCGTCCTCGCATGTACTGATATCAAAGATCATCTTTCCAAACCAACATCTTTAATATTTACGTTGAATCATGCAACTTAGCTTATGATCTTGCTATGTTCTCCTTAGGGTCAATTTCATGATTTCTTTGAAAGCGTAAAGCATGTTACGTAGCAGCATGTTATCGAATTGAATAGGCAAGCAAACAAGCATTCTCGTGTTTGATTCGTGGCTTACCAAGTCGACGCACTCGCCCTTGCGTCCCTTGCACTGACGCAAGGTAAATACGCCCCATTTCTTTCCTGTCATGTTATAAGTGCAATTCTAAGTAGAATCTATATGCGGGACGCATATGCGCCTACACTTTCAATCCATTGTTCCTTAACTATATGAGGGTCGTTGGCGTATCCGTGCCGGAATGGACTAAAGGAGTTCCTTTCTTTTCTCTCCTTCTTTTCTCTCTATTTGGTTGGGCTACGCGGCGTTTCACGGGTTGGGTCACAATCCCAAAACAACCGAAACGTTCCCGCTGCATACCATCATTTGTGGCTTTTCCCATCTAGTTTGATGTTCGCCTACAAAGATTATTCGAATCCCTCCGCGGCCAATCGGTTCCGGGGCGCATCCGGTATCTATCCGATTGGGGGAAACACCCGTGCACGGGCGGTATCACATTTTATCTCGAGCCCATTCCAATCGACCATGCAACGCCCTATCATTCAAGTATCAATTTCAAACAACCAAACATAGTCTTGAGTCCGAGACTCGGACTTATCGTCTCGCATTTCTTTCATTTAGCTTTCTATGTTCTTTCGTTTCGCACTTCATTTCGATGATTCAATGGCATCGTGCCTCAACTCAATGCTCGTCAACCGAACGACCCGAGGGTCTCGAACACCTTTCGAGGCAACATGTCATATCCGACAGTTCCGCCACATTCATACCGCAACTGTATTCTCTCGCAACGAAGCCATCTTTTATTATCCCGTGCACGTAGGCACGTTCCGACCATATTCCCATGTTCT
Source organism: Iris pallida (assembly GCA_029216955.1). Lineage (NCBI taxonomy): Eukaryota > Viridiplantae > Streptophyta > Magnoliopsida > Asparagales > Iridaceae > Iris > Iris pallida. Next base: position 6,284,510 of record JANAVB010044218.1, on the reverse strand, counting down.
ATAACTTAGCATTCAAGGTTCGGGGCTTGCGCGCTAGGGCGCTCGCCTATTGTCTTTCAATGTTCTAGCCGTCTAACTCGTGCATCAAAGGCACGGTATGGTTCGTGCACTAAGGCACTCGCCGATTACAGTTATCCCATGTTCTTACGGCTTGCGCTCCGAGGCGCTCTCCTCTGCGATATCCAATGTTCAATAGCGACTCGTGCATAGGATGCACGTATCATTTCAATTGTTCTAACTTAGTGTTCGACTCACACTATGATTTTATCTCCGATCGGCCACGCCCGTGGCGTCGATAGGTTAACTTTTAGCATACAAATGATATATTTGACTTATCGAATGAAGGAGTAAAAAGAAGTCAATCCTCCCACCTTGAGTCGATATGCCTTCGTCGTTTCGCCGAGCCGATGCGGCTCGATTCCCTAACTTTGTTGCACGGCCACTCTCCTGACTTAGCCATTCGAGCACTTCGTGTTTTCATTGAATCATACGCCCGATTTGCCTTAGCGTGCCCAAGTCTCGGCCCGTCGCAAGGTGACGATTTGCTTTCGCGGACCCCTTACTAAATATTGCAAAAGATCGACCTCTAATATTTTCCCGTCAAAGTATGACCTGCACACGAAACCAACTAAAATCAATACTTGCTTCGATTCGGACTTGCGCCTTGGTCGATTCGATTTCTTAGAATCTTCGAGCCGATTCAATGCACTCATCCTTCGGGGCAATGCGGCGCTTCGCATCGATTCACTCGATATATTCTTAGGGACAAGGCAACTCTTCGCATCGTCTTAGTTCGATGCATTGCTCGGGACAACTTAACTCTCGTACCGTTTTGCATCGATACATTTCCTTTGTGTCAACGCGACTCGTTGAGTCAACGCTTCAGCGTAATGCGCCGTGCGGAGCGGGGCATTACAAACGTGACTCGTTGAGTCAACGCTTCAGCGTAATGCGCCGTGCGGAGCGGGACATTACAGAATATACCACTCAAAATAAGGTTCGTCCTCGAACCAAAACCAACACTCTAACTAAGTGTTTTATAGACCGTATCACGATCTCGTCCCACCAACGTTATTCAGTTTCACACTATCTCGCAAGCTTTTTATTTAACATTTCAAAGTCATCCTGCAGCTCGATTTGAATTTTGTATACAACTCGATTTGGATCCATACCTATATTCAAGGCGTCCCGAAGATATATGTATTTTGACCAATTCCAGCGGTAGCAGATTGGAACAAAGCTGACAGCTAAATTTCAATCCAATGCTTGCCATCTCGTACTCTCATTCGGACTTATCCTTAGCAACCGTTCTCGAAATTTCATCGTATACGTATATTCGATACATACGTGATTCATTCAATAAAGTCACTGCACGCGACGTGATTCATAATCGCCTTTTTCGTTTCGTATGTTTCATCGGGACTATCAATTCTACGCATTTCGTCAAGCCGTCGCGCATCCAATCTCAACGAGTCTCCGCAACGCCTTGCGTTCGAAGTCGCTACCCAACTATTTTCGAAGTCTTGCTTATGCAACTTATCTCGATACGATTTCTTTATCAATATTCGGAATTACGCCCGTTAGGTTACTTACGTAGTCCCCGTGCTTAACTTCTCCCGACACAACTTTAAATTGACATTGCACAAAGGCCACAATCTATCCGACACGAAAGTTTACATCAAGGCGACGATGCTCAAGGCAACGATCGCCTTGACACGAAGTCTCTACGATGCATCTTACATCCGATTTTCTAACGAGTAGGAATTTACTAGCCAAATTCCCAACTTATCCATCTCGCAACATCGAATATAAGTTCGATTCACGCAAGCTCAATTACAAGGTGAATCCGAATCTAACGACATGACTCGTAAGTCATTCCCTTATCGTTCCCTCTCGTGCATAGCACGTTTCTCGCAATCGCCTATCCGAATCACCAAGTCCGTTGGTGAATTCTAGTTCGACCGTCGACCAACATAACCATTCAAGTATTCATACGACGAATACTCAAAATCTAACTATATCATTCTCAATCGAAAGCTGTTCCAACAATTTTTGATCGCCTAGACTTATCGTCAACATGCACCGTGTTATATTTGTTATCGGTGCAATCTCCTATGCGATATCGCATGGGTCATCTTACGGTATGCAGAATTCAATTTGATTTGGCGATCAAGTCTTCTAGGGTCAGCTGCCCCGAAGCTACGCTCGATAATTGTGGATCATCACCGAAGGACAGTTTACTACGAACCATGCTATATCTTATTTCGGAGCCAAATCACGTTCCGACAATTCTATGCGACTACCCAATTTCGGACAAAACTACTTCTATCGGTGCAACTGATGCACAACTATCCTCCGAGTCAAGTCATGCACTGTCGTCGATGATTCCGCAATTTACGAAACATCTATTCGTATCAAGTTCGAGTCTATCTTATTCATGGGTCGACACACGAGATGCTATACGCATCGAGCAATCGTCGATGACTTATAGTCTCGTCTTGATTAATCACAAAATTTACGATCAACCAAATTCGTTCATTCTCGTATCGTTACTTACAAAATTTTGATAGCGCAAGGCGTACTCCATTTTGTATTCCCACATCGTGCTTACGTTTTCTTGCGTATCGATCTTGATAGTTCATATCAATTTTGATAGCAAGTGGGTCGACTTCGAATCCGTTTCAACGTCAACTTAACTCGCATCGCATACATCCAAGTTCGCAACAAACTTTTCCATACGCATTGTCACTCCCCGTTTCCAGAATCCGTATTTTTATTCGTATACAACTCATGTATATTTATTTAGTATTTATCATGTATTATCTTGTATTTAAATTTCTTTATTTTTATGTTAATTAATTTCTTGCAATTTTATGTCTGCAATTTTATTATCTGTATTTTATTCCCTGCTGTTATTTCCTGCTTTTAGTCTTGCTTATTGGGTTCGGCCATGGATGGGTTTTCGGGTTCATGGTGGACAACCCGGCCCATAACTCCCACCTACCACCCCCTTTGCTATTTAAAGCCACCATCCCCTTCTCTCTCCTCATTACTTCTCTTCACCATTACTTTTCTTCTTCCTCTCATCACTTCTCCACCTACCAGCAGTAGCAGTAGGCAAGTGCAATCTTGCTTCTCCTTCATCCATTTTTATGGATCATTACTCTTCCTCTCATGATCCTGAGAGAGTTTAGTTCTTGGCATTTTTTTGATTTCTATGGCTTATTTTCCCTAGATCTAAGTTGTTGTATTTCGGTTATTCATGGGTTTTGATCTCCCAACTTAGCGTGTCTTCTGGCTGGGAACTTTATTTTCTGGCTGGGACGAAGGCTGAGTCACGCACACGTTCTTACGTGTCTGCGTGTATTTTTAGTCACGCACACGTTCCTACGTGTTGGCGTGTATTTTCAGTCACGCTCACGTTCTCATGAGCGTGCGTGTATTTTTAGTCACGCTCACGTTCTCATGAGCGTGCGTGTATTTTTAGTCACGCTCACGTTCTCATGAGCATGCGTGTATTTTTAGTCACGCTCACGTTCTCATGAAGCGTGCGTGTATTTTTAGTCACGCTCACGTTCTCATGAAGCGTGCGTGTATTTTCAGTCACGCTAACGTTCTCATGAGCGTGCGTGTATTTTCAGTCACACTAACGTTCTCATGAACGTGCGTGTATTTTTAGTCACGTTAACGTTCTCATGAGCGTGTGTGTATTTTCAGTCACTCTCACGTTCTTATGAGAGTGCGTGTATTTTTAGTCACGCACACATCCATGAGTGCGTGTATTTTCAGTCACGCACACATCAATGAGTGCATGGATTTTTAGTCACGCACACGTCCACGAGTGCGTGCGTGAATTTCTTATCATTTTCCACACTCACACTGTGCATGCCAACATGAACCATTTTTCACGCTCACTCTGACTAGACTTGTTGGCGTGACTTTTGGCCTTAGCTTAGACTTGCTGCGTGACTTTTAACCAGGGTGTTTCTATTTGCTCTGTAACTTATTTATTTAATGATGGCATGATAATTCTTCTATTATATTCTTACGCCTTTTGCGTGAATTTCTTGATAAATTATGACATGTTAATATAGTTAATATAGATTGTTGTGTAGAATGTGTCATGTGTCTGGATTGATCCATGGATACCCAGATTGACTGGAACTTAACTCTGAGGAGTTACAGACTCGACCCCATGTAATACTAATTGACTTTCATGCCTTGATACCATTGATAATAATGGTTATCTTTACTAAAATTGATCATGCGTTCCTAGTTGGAACTAAGAGACTGGCTAGTCGTCTTATTGAATGAAATGAATGAGACACGTTCATGTAATGAACTATTGTACTCGATTAGCCAATCCCGAATATTGGCATACAGGCACCTGCAGGTTTCAAATTATTTATTTATCTATTTTACAAAAGCAGCATGTGTACTTTATGGTCAAGGCATGATTACTCCGTGGTTAGACTTGATTGTTGCATCACGCTATGTAAAACCTACAACCTAGCCGCACGGGTATCATTGTAGAGTTGCGCATATCGTACCCCGTACAAAAGTACTCATTGAATGACCATGATCCACGGCATGGAACTTCACGCAACGTAGAGACTATTAAGTTAAATAAAATAATGATGGCATTGAGAGAATGGATTCCCGTGTTCTTACATGGCAGCCCCCTTGGGACTATTAAGTGCCCGACGGGCCGGCTGGTTCCCACAGATACGGTAAATCTGTCACACGGGCAGGGAACGATATCTGCTTATATTATCGTACATGCTATAACGACGGGCGTCCCGCTGGGACTCGTCTAACTACATGATTGGCGCAATTGATTGATTGGATAGACTAGCCTTGCTTGCACATAGTAAGAACTGAGGAATCCCTAATTGCATAATTTCAGGATAACTTGGGACTCACAATAGCAAGCCGTAGTAGTTGATTGGCAGTTCAAGATGATTTATTTGTGTACTGTACCTACTCTGTTGCCTAACTGAGATGATCAGAATGTCAGGACATGACGGGCTAACTTCTGTCCTTATTTGGTTGGGAGGTTGGTTCGAAGTGTCGTGATGTTATGTGAATCCTAGTGGGAAGCAGAGATCTATTACTATATTCTCTTACTTACTGGTTTAGTCCTTCATATCGTCCTTCCTTGTGGTACTTGCTATTAGAGGTCTAACCTCTCTGGTTTTGTATGGCCAGATTTAGAGCCGGTCCCCGAGGACTCAGCTTACTTCTACCTCCAGGATGGTCAATACTAGGGGAATGATCGCAGAAGGACTCGAGTGGGTTTCCTTACTTCACCGCTCGTTTTGTCATTTACTTTATACTTAGCCGTTTGGCACCGACATGTTAGTCGGATCGTCTCGTACTTACTTTTGCATAATTGTAATTAAGTCAGACTGCAGCTGATAACAATTGTGTATACTTTACTATATACCATCTGGCTATATTTTGTAAAGTCAGATCTCAAGAATATTTTGACTGAGCATTTGGGACGCCTTACTGCTTATTCCTACATGTTCTCTATTTCCTGTTTCTTGTTTAAAGGATTGAGACAATAGATGTGAAATGACCATAGTAAGACTTTCATGTAGTATGCACCCCCTCGTCTGGTTAGACAGCATTGATCGTATTATACGGTATTCATCTACCCGTAATACGTAGCTGGCTGAGTCATTCCCCCGCTCTCCAGTATTCTGGTTCTGGGGCGTGACACGCATCTACTCGTTCTTCGATTCGCCGCAACCCGCTATACTTTGATCGCGTAACCGAGTTACCGATTATCCAACATCGTGCCCTCGAGTTATACGATCTCGTCCTCTAAGTTTTGCGTGTTTTTCAGTCGTACTCAGATGAGTGTCGCCGTAACGTAACCAACTATTTCTTAGGCACGATTACTCACATCAACCAACTCTTCACCGAAGTCGCACATCGTGCGATTCGATTACAATTCGTATCGCCTAACGTTTCTATCAAAATTGCAAGTCGTGCGATTTGATTCGCCTCGTTCAACATTTCTATCGAGATCGTAAGTCATGCGACTCATTTGTAAGCTCGAGTATTCCTTTCCCGTCGATTCGATTATTGCGTCAAGGCATAATCGTTTCGCTAGTCTCGGTCGTCCGACCAACTTATAACTTTCGTCCGACGTATCGTTCATCGATACAAGTCTCGCCTTATCGTCCCAACCGAGTTTCGAAGAACACTTGCATCAACATATCGCCATACAACTTTTCAACGAGTCTCGGTACTCCCCCGTCCGTTGCGGACAATTCTTCCGTAATTCTCACAACACGTCGATACAATTCGACGCACAAGTGATATACCATATACTACTCGAAATCGAGTCATTCATCGCCTACGTGGTATGGCATATACCACTCGGAATTCAATCCATTTTCCTCGCGCTATACTTAGTGTAAACAAACGATCTATTCCGACTCACGATTTCCGCAGTGATCGTGCTTGATCACAACCGTAACTTTGATTCTATCAAATCCGACGCAACTCGGTCAATGTTCTCGTTTGCCAACATAAGTTTGGTGTACAACCGAACGATTCGTCTATCGATTTACGATTTCAATTCTTTTCTTACGTTGCATCTAGTGCAACAATTTATTTAGATACGCGTTGCACCCCGTGCAACAAATTTTACTTCCGATACGCGTTGCACATCGTGCTACGATTTATTTTCGACACTTTCATTTCACTTTGTACAACGATTTATTTTTAATTTTTCCTTTGCACTTCGTGCAACGATTAATTTGATATGCGTTGCACCACGTGCAATGATTTTACTTTCCAACACGCGTTGCACATCGGGCAACGATTATTTTTGGTATTTACCGCACCTCGTGCAACGAATCTCTCGACTTTCCAAGTCAATGCACAATCCGTTTAACACATTCGGTATTGGCTTATCACTTCTCACTTTCATTTTAACGCATATTCACCATTACTCGTTGCACTTCGTGCATCATTTTATCTCTCTTTCAACATGTTACATTGCCACAACGTCTCAAATCGTATTTCACAATTTATTGCACTTGCAGCAACTAACATTTTTTACGGCTCGTTTGCATTCAATGCAATATACCCGTCGCGACTTTCTTAGCAAACATCATGAAATTTCCAAAACACATGCGGCAAAATTTCATGATTTGTATTAGACTTATTGTATGGAACATCCAGTGCGGCATCGAGTTGAGTCAAGAGTGATATCAAGTGGTGGTGGGCAACTTTTCGAATTGTAATGAAGCGAGCGTCCAGAGGAAATTGAGCCTAGAGCTCTGATACCAATTTGTCACGCCCCGACCCGGAATCACCGGAATCATCGTCCTCGCAGGGGGCGTGATGCCGCACGAGCCTGGAGTTGCGCTCGTGCAAGACAAGATGACAAGTTCTCAAATGGTTATCTTTTGATTCGATATTTAACAACGAAAGGAAACAGAGTATACGAAACAAATTCTCTTTATTGATATCCGAAACAGAGATTACAATGGCTTTCGATAGCCTAACAATACATGCCAGATTGGCTACAACACTCAGGTTCTCTCTTGTCCACAAAGAATTTTACCGTTCCATACATCATGCCTTCTATATCTCGGCCGCATCAATCCAGCTGCGTAGTCCGAGCGTCAATGCGATAGCACGCTTCAATGCACTTCGGCATTCCAAGCCTTAACACGTTCAAGCAACGCTTCACCGCGAGCAATCCATTCCCTGCACCCTGCATGAAGCTGGTGGGGGATCAGTATGTTCGTCCTCGCATGTACTGAAGCAAAGATCATCTTTCCAAACCGACATTTTAACATTTATGTTGAATCATGCAACTTAGCTTATGATCTTGCTATGTTCTCCTTAGGGTCAATTTCATGGCATCTTCGAAAGCGTAAAGCATGTTATATAGCAGCATGTTATCGAATTTAATAGGCAAGCAAGCAAGCAATCTCGTGTTTGATTCGTGGCACGACTTACCAAGTCGACGCACTCGCCCTTGCACCGACGCAAGGTGAATACGCCGTAATCCTTTCCTGTCATGTAATTGTGCATCTCTAAGCAGGATCTCTATGCGGGACGCATACGCGCCTACACTTTCAACCAATCGTTCCTTAACTATATGAAGGCCGTTGGCGTATCCGCGCCGGAATGGACTAAAGGAGTTCCTTTCTTTTCTCTCCTTCTTTTTTCTCTATTTGTCGGGCTGCCCGGCATTTCACGGGTGGGTTGCGGGCCCAACAACCGAAACGTTCCCGCTGCATGCCATCATTTGTGGCTTTTTCCATCTATAAGACGAGCGCTACTCATTTAAGGATGTGCGCCTACAAAGATTATTCGAATCCCTCCGCGGCCAATCGGTTCCGGGGCGCTCCTCCGGCATTTAACCGTTTTGGGGGAAACACCCGTGCACGGGCTATTATCACAATTTAATCTCGAGCCCATTCCAATCGACCATGCAACGCCCTATCATTCAAGTAATCAAATTCAAACAACCAAACATAGTCTTGAGTCCGAGACTCAGACTTAACATCTCGTATCTCTTTCGTTAACTTTCTGTGTTCTTACGTTTCGTACTTCGTTTCAATGATTCAATGACATCGTGCCTCAAGTCAATGCTCGTCAACCGAACGACCCGAAGGTCTTGAGCACCTTTCGAGGCACCATGTCATATCCGACAGTTCCACCACATTCATGCCACAACTGTATTCTCTCGTAACGAAGCCATCTTTTATTATCCCGTGCACGTAGGCACGTTCGACCATATTCCCATGTTCTATAACTTAGCATTCAATGTTCGGGGTTTGCGCGCTAGGGCGCTCGCCTATTGTCTTTCAATGTTCTAGCCGTCTAACTCGTGCAGCAAAGGCACGATATGGTTCGTGCACTAAGGCACTCACCGATTACAGTTATCCCATGTTCTTACGGCTTGCGCACCGAGGCGCTCGTCTTAGCGATATCCAATGTCCCATAGCGACTCGTGCATATTGATGCACGTTTCATTTCAATTGTTCTAATTTAGTGTTCGACTCACACTACGATTTTATCTCCGATCGGCCACGCCCGTGGCGTCGATAGGTTAACTTAGCATACAATGATATATTTGACTTATCGAATGAAGGAGTAAAAAGAAGTCAATCCTCTCACCTTTGAGTCGATATGCCTTCGTCGTTTCGCCGAGCCGATGCGGCTCGATTCCATAACTTTGTTGCACGGCCACTCTCCTGACTTAGCCATTCGAGCACTTCGTGCTTCATTGAGTTATACATCCGATTTGCCTTAGCGTGCCCAAGTCTTAGCCCGTCGCAAGGTGACGATTTGATTTCGCGGACCCCTTACTAAATATTGCAAAAGATCGACCTCTAATATTTTCCCGTCAAAGTATAACCTGCACACGAAACCAACTAAAATCAATACTTGCATCGATTCGGACTTGCGCCTTGGTCGATTCGATTTCTTAGAATCTTCGAGCCGATTCAACGCACTTATCCTTCGGGGCAACGCGGCGCTTCGCATCGATTCAACTCGATGCATTCTTTCGGGACAAGGCAACTCTTCGCATCAACTTAGTTTGATGCATTGCTCGAGACAACTTAACTCTCGCATCGTTTTGCATCGATACATTCCCTTGCATCAACGTGACTCGTTGAGTCAACGCTTCAGCGTAATGCGCCGTGCGGAGCGAGACATTACACTATGTGGCATGAGGCACAAGGCAATGTCTTTCCTATGTGGCAAGATGACATTCACACAAGACAATGAGATAAAAATGTGTTCTCCAATGCAAAAGTTTTAGAAGACAATAAAATTACTTTTTTTTTCAACTTCCAAGTCAACTTTTTCACTTCTTCTTTTTCTTATATATATTTTTCTTCTTAATTGATGATGTCGACATAAAGTCATTGTGAAGTGCATTGTTTAGTTCTAGACAATCAACTTCACATTCTCCTTGCCATGTCAATTTCACAATTTATTTAACATTTGCATTGGAGAAGTACTTTTGAAAAAAATGCTTGTCATTCCTATCTGGCAACCATTTTTTTCAAACTCACAATAGGGTCGGAGATGCTCTTATAACATTTTTCTTCCACCCTTGCACGTGGGTCCCACCGGGTCCCACGTCCCCTCTCACCCTCTCTGTTACATGGACTCCACCGACCCCACCATTTTTTCTCTCCTCCAATCGAAGTCTGACACGTGGGGGTTGTAAAAAACATGTAAATATTTGGTTGTAGGTACAACAAGCTCTATAAATCAATAACACTAATAACCAAACGCCAGTATTTCTCTCAAGAAAATAAACCATCTTTTGGGTGTTCATCAATCTAACTAAAGCATCCCAAGGTGTTGAACTTAAATATTAGCGAACAATATTTTGTTAAACCCAAATTAAGACGTGGGAAAATTGTACATTTTTACAATTATTATTTTTATAAAATATATATTTTATAATTAATTAAAATTAGTCATTATTATTGTTCTAAAAATTAATAATTGAGTATATCTTATTAATTTAGTATAATTAAAAAAATAATTAAAATTAGTCATAATTTTTGTCTTAATTAATAATTTATTAATTTATTAATTATAATTATAATCTTTATTAATAATTTAGTAATTTATAATTTTATTTTAGTATTTTATAATAATCTTATTTAATAATTTATACCTTTACTAATCATAATTATAATAATTTATTAATCATAATTATAATATTAATCATAATTATTATAATATTTAATTATAATCATAGTCTTATTATAATCTTAATTAATAATTGATTATTTTTTTAATCATAATTACGGTCTTAATTAATAATTTTTTTAATTTTTTAATTGTAATTATAATCTTGATTATAATAGTTTAATTATCATAATTATAATAATTTATTTATCATAACTATAATTTTAAGTAATAATTTATCAATAAATATTTAATTATAATTTTAATTAATAATTTATTAGTCTTAATTATAATCTTAATTATAAATTATTAGTTACTATTTTATTATAATAGTAATTAATAATATATTAATCATAATTCGCATCGGTATTAATAATTTATTATTTAATAATTTAATAAATAATATACTATTAGAATTTTAATTAATAACTTATTAATAGCATATAATCATCATTATAATCTTAATTAATAATTTGTTAATCATAACTATTTTATAATAATAATAATAATAATAATTTAATTATTAATCATAACTATAATTATAATTATAATAATTATTTATTTATTTATTTATTTATTGTTTTATTCAATAATATTTTATTATCATAATTATTAACCATAATTCTAATTTACCAAATTCTTTGTTTGGTTGGAGTTGGATTTGGACTTGGATTTGGATTTGAAAATCCTTGATTTGGATTTAGATTTGAAATTTGAATTTCCAAATCCAAATCCAAAATCAAATCCATTTTACCAAACAAGCCCTAAGCAGAAGCATAGAAGCATAGAGAGAAGAAATGCAACAGTAGTACCAGATAAAAAATTAATTTTCTTCTTTCTCTTGTTTAATTCCCAAAACTCTTTTTCGGCCTTCACTTTTGAAATCAAACATAGTTCTTTTGTTCTCGCAAGTCTTTGCCAATTTTTCTCACTACTATTTTTTAAACTACTTTGGCGTGTACCATCGAACATTGACAAAATCTTCATCGTTGATCTCGAACTAGGAAAGTATCCAACCTTGGTTTCGCCTACAGCTAGTCCTGCACCTTGTTAGCAATCATCCGAATAAAACTCGTATTATACTCAAATTTTTTCGTATCTTTCATAAATGTATAATACATGCGTACTTTTGACAGATCCAAATCAGTACATAAATTTTAAGCATACGAGATTTTAAACATATTTTGTATAAATTATTGAAAAATTTGGCACAAAAAATGTACAGAGAACCTGTTTAATTAACCAAATTTGACAACATATTTAAGAATGTAAAGTTTCTAGCCTAAATATTTATATTTTTTCAATATTTGATTGAATTTTTGAACGTATTTATTTGCACTGAGCCGATTTGTACTCGTACTTTTGCCGTTTCAAATTTTTTCCGTTTGTCGAATTGCTAACAAGGGTCCTGCAATCGTATCCTCCTCCCTGATCGAGTCCCGATCAGCCTCCCTTTATTTGAACTCCTTCTCGACTCGCAACTCCACCGTTATCGAGACCGATACTTTCTATCTTCTTCAATCATCGACCCACCAATTATCGATTACGATAATCTCGACGATCCATCGACCTCCAATGGCCGCCCCTCCTCCATTAGTTTCGTCGAGGTCACGTCATTATAATTGCAGCTTGCCATTGGTCAATTGTTTAGACACAGTCACTGAAACAATATTTTGTTAAAGTTCGAGTCCATTTATTTAGGACAGTGACTCATAATTTTGAAAACTTTATGCAATGCATGTAATTTGAAGGTTGTATTTGAAAAATAGACATATTGTTAAGTAGTTATATGCAAAATCCAACGAGATATGGGCAGCACGTGATCGATGCCCATGCTCCCGTACGTCACCAGGGGGCTCGGGCGTGTGCGGAAGTATATGTCGGGCTTTGCGCGGTCAGTCCGTGCTGTTCTGTCGTTTAGCTGCCCGTGAAATTTGGTCAGCACGTGCAAGCCTTCTCACGTGCGATTTCGGTCTTATCTTCACTTTCTCTCTCTCCCCCCGTGCCCATGCTTGCAGTTGCAGCTGGATGAAGTCAACTTCTGTTAATATTTTCGGAATTTATGACTCTCCAAAAAATAATAATAATAATAATTATGCATGAATTTATATTTCATTCACGGAAGATTTTTCTTATTCCACTTTCAATTGTGGTCGGTGGTTGCCCCATGTCCCACATAGACTAACCCGTACGTAACACAAAATTAGACACTAGCAGCAACATGTAATCGTTTTTGAAGATTTTACTAAGAATTCACGAAATTAAAATTTCTACATCTAATCCAATACTTACGGTTGATTTTGAATATAAAAAATTTGTAATTTGTTGTGCTAACTATTGACCATTCAACATGATAACCTAATTAAAAAAAATGTAACAATTTTGAGTAGCATCGGACTATTGAATTGTCCATGAAAAGGTTTATTGGATGTATAGTTTGCTGTTCTAATTGGGGTTGCTGATTACACATTGTTTGATGTTGTTGAATATAAAAGCTTATTATTTCAAACTTTTGTTTTGGCTAAAGAAAAGGGTAACCTATATATACAACTATGTAATAAGAAGAATTAAATTTAACCGGGAGAATTTCGTTAAAAAAAATTATTATTTATCTTTACTAATTATATATATTTTTAATTTAATATGAGTAATTAGCTAATTAAGTTTAGAAAATAGTAATTGTTTGCTTTTTTTTTCAAGTAGTAAAATTAGAAAACAAAAAACTCTTTTGCCAAATAGTAAAATATTAAAAAGTTTATATTTATTTTCTAGTAATATAAAATACATATGCAACGTGTCCGTATACACATAGAAAAATGCTAAGTCTACAACTAAAGACTTACAATCTTCTTACAACCTCTCTCTCCCACCCCTTACACATGGATCCCACCTCCCCTCTCACCTCCCGCTACGGTTCCACCCGACCCCACCACTTCTCTCCTCCTCCAATCGAAGTCTGACACTTGGCGGTTTTAAGAGGATTGTAAACATTTGGTTGTAGGCATAGCAAAGCTCTATACACATAATAAAAATGGTTAAGAGAAATTACAAGTTCAGCATAATTAACATCGGCAAATTGTTGAGACTGGATCGAAATGCAGCGGTACTGCATGCCACCACAGATTGTAACAGAAAAACAACAAGAACCAGAGCCTTTTGCCAACTTGTTGAGTATTGTTCAATTGATCATGTCCCGAATCATGGGTGTCAATGTACAAACACAGGCTCATGTAAAATGAAGTTACTATAGTTGTTCTTCTCTGCGCCTGTTGAGTTCTGTCATATACATATTGGGGTTTATTTAAAACTACTCTCTAGAAATATGTTTCATAAATATGTATTTTAATCGAAAAATTTACTGTAACGAAATAAATTTTGTATAAATTAGCACAAACGAAAAAACTTCGAAAAAATTTGCAATAACGAAACTTGCCGCCAACTGAGATGGTGAAAAAACGAAAGCAAGCCAAAACAAAAAAATAAAATAAGAAAATTCGCCAACCACTACTAAAATATGATCTATTAGCGACGTAATTTAGCGACGGCGTAAAATTACGTCGCTATATATGGAATTCAGCGACTCCTTTATAAAAATATCGCAAAACGTCGCTGAATAGCGACGTTCAGCGACAGATATAAAATTACGTCACTGAATAGCGACGTTACGTCGCTGGATTATTAAAATATGTCGCCAGTTTACGACGTTTAGCGACGTCCTCATGTGACGTCGCTAATATTTTTACTTAGGGCACAGCGTTTCGTTTTTCCCACTCACTCGAAATTTCCAATTTTTTCCACTACTCCATCCCCCCCTCCGGCGATTCCTTCGGCGACCCCTTCCCCCTCCCCCCCCCCCCCCCCCGACGACTCCCTCCCTCTCCGGCGACCCGTACCCCCCCCCCCCCCCCCCCCCGTCGAGCTCCTCCTCCTCGAGCTCAGGTAAACCCTAACCTAACTCCTCCTCCTCCTCCTCCTCCTCCTCCTCCTCTCCCACGGACACACACGCACACACACACAGAGACACACACACACACACGGACACACACACAGATGGACACACACACACACACACTGGACACACTGTGTCATGTTGTGGTGGACACGAGACACTATGTTGGACACGTAGACATAGCCTAGATCCTTTACCAACCATTTATTTTCCATTTTAACATGTTTTTATATATCAATTTCTAAATACCCTATGTTGACTGATACCTTGTTAATTTATTGTATTTTCTAATTTTGAAAATCCAGTTTTGACAACCATTTTAACCTAGTTTAATGCTTTAATTTAGATGTTTAAAACCCTAGTGTAGTGTATCTATATGTGTGCTGACTGAGTTTCAAGTTTGGGGTGATTTGGTTAGAGTTTTGGTTCTCGATTTGGGTTTGAGGTAAATGGGTCTGAAATATGTTATAGGAGTATGTAATGTTGTGTGAAATGAACTGATTTCCTTTCTTTTCCTTTCCTATTTGACTGAACACAGTAAATCCCCTTACTATCCAGATTAGACTGACCTATAGTTCATATCACTCACTCACTCACTCACTCTTGCCTAGGTACACACACGCATATAGCCTAATACAAGCATGTTAGCCTCCCTCATATACACGTATATGTGACTGTCACATGTAACAGTCAACACACTCACCCCCCATTCACATGTGCATGTACACACACCACCTACTCTCTACTTCTCTCTCTCTATATATATATGTTTGATAGATGGTATTGTATACATATATACATAACTATATCATGTAACTCATATGTGATATAGGCATATAGCCTATGTTAGAGTGTCTAAATATATGAATGCATGAAAGTTGCCTTGTCTTGTAATATAGGCATATAGTATATACATGCCTATATATATATATTATATGTATATATCTATATAGATATTACTTGTGTGTATGAGATAGCTTGAGTTGACTTTGGTCATTATTGGTACTTGAATTGATCGGAACAAAGACCCCCAATGTCGGTATCGGTCAATATTTGGTATCGGTCGGTATCGGATCAGAACATGCCAAACCGTATCGGTATCGGCCGTATCGGATCGGTATCGGCCGATACTTTAAAATTATATGAAATAGTAGTCACCCCCAAGCTTGACTATTTTTACTGAAAGTCAAAGTAGAGTAAACATCTGACCTACATTGGACTAAGAGTTGACAAAGTCAACTATAGGTCAACCCTTGACCTTGTTTGACCTTGTTTGACTTTGTTTGACTTAGCTTGACTTTTTTGACTTTGTTGTCTTCATGTTTGTTAAATGACACCCAGATACTAGTTTTAGTTATTTAAATGACACCCAGATACTAGTTTTAGTTTCAGTTTGCTTTGGTAACTCACTATTGCTCATTACTTGGTACTAGTTTTAGTTGATTGTGTTTTTTTAAGACTAAACAAATGACACCCAGATATTACTTGTGTGTATGAGATAGCTTGAGTTGACTCTGGTCATTATTGGTACTTGAATTATAGGTTAGGCTTGTATAGCCTTGAATGGTGTGTGCTAGCTAGTATTGGGATACCAATAGCGATAAGGTAAAGGGTACCTTGGTAGGTCATGACTAGAAATAGGATATTTGACTTAGATTTGACCTTGTTTGACCAAGGTTGACTATTTGACCGAGTTTGACCTTGTTTGACTTTTTTTGAATTAGCTTGACCTTGTTTGACTTAGTACAACCTAGTTTGACCTAGTTTGACCTAGTTTGACTTTGTTTGACTTTGTTTGACTTAGCTTGACCTTGTTTGACTTAGTACAACCTAGTTTGACCTAGATTGCATATCATTGTTATTAGTAACTGTCTGCTACTAATGTGTGTCCTATAATAAGACATAATATACGAATTTATGCCTGTTGGATAATGTGTGTCCATCTTTGCAGAATTATTTCCAAATGGATATGAATTACTACTTGCGGAATCGTTCATGGATGTACAATCGTCGTCCTAATGATATGTGTGGTGTGCGGGATGAATACATAGCGGGAGTAGAGCAGTTCCTGCAGTTTGCTAAGGCGTTCCCTCAGTACATGGACGGCACCAAAATTAAGTGTCCGTGTGTGAAATGTCATAACGTGAAATATTATCCAGAAGTGAAAGTGACATATCATTTGTACTCGAGGGGTTTCACGCCTAATTACTATCAGTGGACCGCACACGGAGAACTTGTGTCTTTAGCATCAGAGCCGGAGCCTTATGTTGAGCCGTATATGCATGCGGGACCTAATTTTGTTTCAGATAATCATGCATACGACGACGGGTGCGTTGTAATGTCCCAAATTCGTGATACGTATTTAGTGTACGTATACGTGTTTTGGACCCATATTTAATTTTTCGTGATTAGTTATCTTGGCTTATTTTGCATTGGCTTGATTTTATTGGCATTGATAGTTCAATTGGTTTTTAATGGTTCATTGGTTTATTATTTTGGATTAGTGAAGCTTGGGTTTATTTTATGATTCATTTGGTTTAAATTGCTAGGGAGAGTTATTGGCCTTGACTTGGTTCAACATGACTTGGTTTGGCTTGGTTCGGTTTATTTTGGTTTGACATGGTGAACCACCCCCTTCCATAAATATCAAACTTCCTCTCTCTCTCCTCATTTTTATTTTCTTCTTCTTCCTCCTCTCCACCTACACCCAAGCTCTAGGCAAGTTGCATCTTGCTATCACTTAAGGGCTACATTTTATTTGTCTAATAGCTTTATTAGCTCATTCTAAGTAACATTAGAACTTGAGTTTTCTCTATTTGGAGCTTGGAATTTTGTAGATCTAGGTTTGAAGTATTTTCAGATTTTGGTAGATTTGATCTATAAAACTTGTTCATTTTTATGTTTTGATTGTTCCATGTTAAAGAGAATTTAATTTTACACAACTTAGACCTTTGCATAGTAGATTTTCATTGAGATTTGACCTAGTTATGGTCTTTTGAAATTTCGAAATTCCATGGCCATTGCTCTCAGCTTTGGGGAAGATGATCTTCTGTCCCGGGCGCAATCCAGCCTGTCCAGTGCTCTTTAGCGCTGGCGCAGTCCATCTAGCCAGTCCAGTGCTCTTTAGTGCTGGCGCAATCCAGTGCTGGCGCAGTCCAGTGCTGGCGCAACCCATTGCTGTGCAATCCATCCTCTGCGCAACCTATTGCTGCGCAGTTCATCCTCTGCGCAATCCATTGCTGCGCAACCCATTGCTGCACAACCCGATCCTGCGCAATCCATCCTCTGCGCAATCCATCCTCTGCGCAATCTGACCCCTGCGCAGCTCACTCCTGCGCAGTTGGCCCCTGGTGCACTTGACTCCTGCGCAATCCAACCCCCTGACCCCTTGCACAATCTATTGGCTCTTGGAGATTTGGTTTTATTTTTCTAAACTTGGCTCTTCTATAAGCCCTTATATTGATATTTTATTAGATATTTTACGTCCATTTTATATCCTTACGTCTTTTGTCATGAACTTGATTTTACTTAATATGTTGGAATGACCATTATACATGACATGGTATGACAATGAACTTGCATAACACGACGGTGACCCGTAGAGGTGCACTCCTGACATGACCAACCTGACATGATAGTGGCCCGTCGTGGCGCACTCCTGACTTGACATGACCTGATAACTTAGCTTGACTTGTCTTGACACCGTGGGTGGTTCTTTCTTGCTTGCTTGTTAAATCCACTTGTCCAGTCTCGCATCATGTCTAGGATGGGACTCCTGAGTACCACGGTCAGGGGTACCTATTAAAATAAACTAAGGTTAATGATTAGAATAATTCAGTAGTCATGAGGGATTTTCTCCAGTTACAGGCGATCCCGTTATCCCGGCCACAATTGTTGGACTTGTAGCCTGCCGTCGAGTAGGACACATTTCCAGCCCACTGTCATGTGGGGCACACCTAATAACTCTTGATAATTGCTTAATGAATCCCAGTCACCTGGATAACCTGGATTAGCTGCAGGGCTTGTGGCTGGTGGAACATCTCATTGTATCTTGATTGTAACTAGGATTGTGACAACCCTAGTTAGTTAATGTAGAAAGCCGTAGGCAATGATTGGCCGTGATTGAATGGATGGAGTCTAGTCCAGTATGGTATTGTCTAGAATTGATTGATTGCAGGATTGTACCAGAATGATTGAAAGATTGTCACTCCAGATTGTCACTATAATGATTGTCACTCCAGATTGTTACTTGACCTGATTTCTTATATTCATCTTGCCGATAAATGGTGAGAGAAACCAAGTTCCGTTCAGACGAAGGGTTACAACCCCGGTCCTTGTTTGGTTTACGGGTTGTAACCTAGCTATCTGAATAGTCCCATGGTTATCTCATCGTATATCATCCTTGCATACTTTTCCATATGTCCTATCTTTTATTGATTCTGTATAAGAATGTCTTTTATATATCACTTACCATGTTTCTTCTTCGTTTTCCCTTTATATATTGCCCGCTATGTTTTATTTAGCATGATTCTCCAGTTCTTTTATGTCAATGATGGTTCACTTAGTTATTTTCTCTGATTGGGATAAGTGCATTGGTAGTGCACAAACCCCAAACTGTGTTACTTATTATTTTCTTACCTGTTGAATGCTAATAATTTGTTGGTTTTAGCTTGCTCTTTCTGGGGTCTGACCCAGCTGGTTTTGTATGGCCAGATACCGGAGCAGCAGCAAAGGATCTACCTGCTTTCCAGCCCGATGGTGGTCACCAGGCGTAACCAGGGCATCGAGTGGGTTTCTTTTTATTCTCCCACTGTAATATTGTAAATTATTCTTTTGAGGCGTTTAGCCGACGAGCAAGTGTTAGCTCGATTGTACTTACTTACCGTCTGCCTACGGGCTGTAACATGATTGACAAGCCCCGGAGGTTGATCATGTATGACTGAACTCTTGCTAGTCCTTACATTTTGTACGACTAGCTTCATGATCATCTGGATATGTAATGTTTGGGACGCCTTACAATTGTATATTTAGTGATCTGATATCTTGTTACTATTATTAGTTGGTTGAGATTGAGACAATAGGCTATTTTATGACCTTAAGAGACCGATGGATTGTAGTGAAACCCTCACATATCTAGACAGCCGTGTCCGTATGGTGAGATGGATTCTATTTCATCATACGTAGCTGGCTATGTCCGCCTCCGCTCTCCAGTATTCTGGTTCTGGGGCGTGACATGGTTTAAGTGGTGGCCCATGCAGGTCTTGTCAATCAAGATATGTGGGGGTTTACCAGATAGATGTCTCAATCTGTACTCGCCTTTGATCTCCACTCGTATCTTCATATCTCCTTGATCCCTGACTTGATAACATGCTTGCATCATTGTTCTATCCTGGTCCTTCCTTAATATTCCTGATGTCATTGCTTCAGTGACATCGTTCATGTTGATCAGCCGGAAGGAGCCCAGCCGGCAGCCCAGCAACAGCAAGAAGATCAAGATCAGTCCTCAGCAGCAGCCTCCCGAGCCGTGCCTCCTGGAGAACCAGTACCACCAGTTCAGCCCGTTCAGCCTGCAGAGCCCGATGATGGCACTTTGGTGGGTCTCGTCAGGACCTTATTAGCTTTCCAGGATCGTAGAGGGGATGCCTTGCACCAGGTAGTGGAAGATGCCCTGAATAGAGGTGGTCGTCATGGGAATAGTGCAGCGAACAGTTTCAAGCGCCTGGACCCTCCATTCTTCGATGGCAGCGAAGATGCGATCGCCGCAGATGCTTGGCTTCAGGATACTGAAGTGATTCTAGAAGCAGCCAAGACTTCCGAAGACGAGAAGGTGGCCGTGGTGCGCCTGCAGTTATTAGATCTTGCCCGCAGCTGGTGGGCTGCACAGGCCGTGGGATTAGTGGCCCCTATTGCATGGACAGTATTTCGTGAGAGATTCCAGACCAAGTACTTCGACGCTGTGGCTCGGTACGATCTGCAGACCCGATTCAGCAACCTGAAGCAGATGGGAAGGACGGTCGACGGATATGCGGCCGAGTTTTCTAGACTCAGTCGGTTTGCTCCCACCTTGGTGGCAACCGAGTATGACAGAGCTCAGCGATTTCAGCAGGGGCTCCATCTCGAGATTCTTTTGGCAGTGGAACAGTTTGAGCATCAGACCTTTGATGCAGTACTGAGGGCAGCCAGGAGGCACGAGTATACCTCCCACAGGATCGTGGACAGGACCGGAGGTCGGAAGCGTTCTCACGGCCAGACGACCCAGTCGACAGCACCAGCCCCGACAGCCAGGGCTTTGACTATTGGAACTCCGAGGCAGGCGGCCTCAGTGACGTCGGTCACGTACTCTCAGCAGAAACAGAAGCAAGCGCAGTCTTCCGCCGTGGGCTGTTCTTATTGTGGGAAGCCTGGACACGTGGTAGCAGAGTGTCGCAAGGCGTTGGGATTGTGTTTATTGTGTGGAGCACCAGACCATAGGGTAGGGTCCTGCCCATTCAGAGTTGATTCAGCATCGATAGTATCTAGTCCCTCGGTTAGGGGACCAGCACCAGCACCAGCACCAGCACCAGCTCCAGTTCACCAGCAACAGCAGTTTCCGTTCCCGGGGCCATTGCCGACTCAGGCCCAGACCTTCCAGCAACAGAACCCGCGACAGTTTGTCCTAGCCCAGGCTCAGGTTCAGAATCGGCCGAGAGGTATATGTGTCCTCGCATCTTGCTTTTCTATCGTTGTTTTGCGGGGTGCATGACGTATCTCATGTATCCTGATTGCGACGGAACATCCCAGACCCGAGCCATATCCTAGGTCATTCGAAACTGGTTATTGGTACCAACCTTTTCGTATGAGGATAGGCCCGTGTCCATGTTTGACCAAAGAGAGAGACCTCGAGCGCAAGACTATCAGTTTAGTCCGTGTTGCTTAGAGTCATCCCTCTTTGGGAGAGTCAAACTTGGGAGCATGAGGATGATATCTGATCAGGTCATCCCGGCTGGTTTGACTCGTAAGGTGTAATATCTCTTGATGCCTTACGCTTCAAATCCTTGCTTGCATGAATGATTGTATGATTGATTGATAGTGGTAGATTGCCTATGATAGAATAGCTTTCCCTTACATCTCTAGCCTCTTTATTAAATTCCGAGGACGGAATTCTTTTAAGGTGGGTAGGATGTAATGTCCCAAATTCGTGATACGTATTTAGTGTACGTATACGTGTTTTGGACCCATATTTAATTTTTCGTGATTAGTTATCTTGGCTTATTTTGCATTGGCTTGATTTTATTGGCATTGATAGTTCAATTGGTTTTTAATGGTTCATTGGTTTATTATTTTGGATTAGTGAAGCTTGGGTTTATTTTATGATTCATTTGGTTTAAATTGCTAGGGAGAGTTATTGGCCTTGACTTGGTTCAACATGACTTGGCTTGGCTTGGTTCGGTTTATTTTGGTTTGACATGGTGAACCACCCCCTTCCATAAATATCAAACTTCCTCTCTCTCTCCTCATTTTTATTTTCTTCTTCTTCCTCCTCTCCACCTACACCCAAGCTCTAGGCAAGTTGCATCTTGCTATCACTTAAGGGCTACATTTTATTTGTCTAATAGCTTTATTAGCTCATTCTAAGTAACATTAGAACTTGAGTTTTCTCTATTTGGAGCTTGGAATTTTGTAGATCTAGGTTTGAAGTATTTTCAGATTTTGGTGGATTTGATCTATAAAACTTGTTCATTTTCATGTTTTGATTGTTCCATGTTAAAGAGAATTTAATTTTACACAACTTAGACCTTTGCATAGTAGATTTTCATTGAGATTTGACCTAGTTATGGTCTTTTGAAATTTCGAAATTCCATGGCCATTGCTATCAGCTTTGGGGAAGATGATCTTCTGTCCCGGGCGCAATCCAGCCTGTCCAGTGCTCTTTAGCGCTGGCGGAGTCCATCTAGCCAGTCCAGTGCTCTTTAGTGCTGGCACAATCCAGTGCTGGCGCAGTCCAGTGCTGGCGTAACCCATTGCTGTGCAATCCATCCTCTGCGCAACCTATTGCTGCGCAGTTCATCCTCTGCGCAATCCATTGCTGCGCAACCCATTGCTGCGCAACCCGATCCTGCGCAATCCATCCTCTGCGCAATCCATCCTCTGCGCAATCTGACCCCTGCGCAGCTCACTCCTGCGCAGTTGGCCCCTGGTGCACTTGACTCCTGCGCAATCCAACCCCCTGACCCCTTGCACAATCTATTGGCTCTTGGAGATTTGGTTTTATTTCTCTAAGCTTGGCTCTTCTATAAGCCCTTATATTGATATTTTGTTAGATATTTTACGTCCATTTTATATCCTTACGCCTTTTGTCATGAACTTGATTTTACTTAATATGTTGGAATGACCATTGTACATGGCATGGTATGACAATGAACTTGCATAACCCGACGGTGACCTGTAGAGGTGCACTCCTGACATGACCAACCTGACATGATAGTGGCCCGTCGTGGCGCACTCCTGACTTGACATGACCTGATAACTTAGCTTGACTTGTCTTGACACCGTGGGTGGTTCTTTCTTGCTTGCTTGTTAAATCCACTTGTCCAGTCTCGCATCATGTCTAGGATGGGACTCCTGAGTACCACGGTCAGGGGTACCTATTGAAATAAACTAAGGTTAATGATTAGAATAATTCAGTAGTCATGAGAGATTTTCTCCAGTTACAGGCGATCCCGTTATCCCGGCCACAATTGTTGGACTTGTAGCCTGCCGTCGAGTAGGGCACATTTCCAGCCCACTGTCATGTGGGGCACACCTAATAACTCTTGATAATTGCTTAATGAATCCCAGTCGCCTGGATAACCTGGATTAGCTGCAGGGCTTGTGGCTGGTGGAACATCTCATTGCATCTTGATAGTAACTAGGATTGTGACAACCCTAGTTAGTTAATGTAGAAAGCCGTAGGCAATGATTGGCCGTGATTTAATGGATGGAGTCTAGTCCAGTATGGTATTGTCTAGAATTGATTGATTGTAGGATTGTACCAGAATGATTGAAAGATTGTCACTCCAGATTGTCACTATAATGATTGTCACTCCAGATTGTTACTTGACCTGATTTCTTATATTCATCTTGCCGATAAATGGTGAGAGAAACCAAGTTCCGTTCAGACGAAGGGTTACAACCCCGGTCCTTGTTTGGTTTACGGGTTGTAACCTAGCTATCTGAATAGTCCCATGGTTATCTCATCGTATATCATCCTGGCATGCTTTTCCATATGTCCTATCTTTTATTGATTCTGTACAAGAATGTCTTTTATATATCACTTACCATGTTTCTTCTTCGTTTTCTCTTCATATATTGTCCCGCTATGTTTTATTTAGCATGATTCTCCAGTTCTTTTATGTCAATGATGCTTCACTTAGTTATTTTCTCTGATTGGGATAAGTGTATTGGTAGTGCACAAACCCCAAACTGTGTTACTTATTATTTTCTTACCTGTTGAATGCTAATGATTTGTTGGTTTTAGTCCTTAAGTGAAGCCTCCCTTGTGGCACTTGCTCTTTCTGGGGTCTGACCCAGCTGGTTTTGTATGGCCAGATACCGGAGCAGCAGCAAAGGATCTACCTGCTTTCCAGTCCGATGGTGGTCACCAGGCGTAACCAGGGCATCGAGTGGGTTTCTTTTTGTTCTTCCACTGTAATATTGTAAATTATTCTTTTGAGGCGTTTAGCCGACGAGCAAGTGTTAGCTCGATTGTACTTACTTACCGTCTGCCTACGGGCTGTAACATGATTGACAAGCCCCGGAGGTTGATCATGTATGACTGAACTCTTGCTAGTCCTTACATTTTGTACGACTAGCTTCATGATCATCTGGATATGTAATGTTTGGGATGCCTTACAATTGTATATTTAGTGATCTGATATCTTGTTACTATTATTAGTTGGTTGAGATTGAGACAATAGGCTATTTTATGACCTTAAGAGACCGATGGATTGTAGTGAAACCCTCACATATCTAGACAGCCGTGACCGTATGGTGAGATGGATTCTATTTCATCATACGTAGCTGGCTATGTCCGCCCCCGCTCTCCAGTATTCTGGTTCTGGGGCGTGACATGCGTGAACATGGTTTTCGACGCTGCGGGGCCTAGTTTCGTTCATGATGCACCTGAGGAGGCACCGAACGCCGATGCTGCACAGTTCATGGAGTTGTTGGAGAATGTAAGGACTCCATTGTATCCTGGTTGTGAGGATCATTCACCGTTGGAGGTGGTTACAAGACTGTTGAGCATTAAGTCAAATTTTAACATGTCGCAAGAATGCTACAACCGAGTGTTGGAGTTGATTATAGAGATCTTGCCGGCGGGTGCTAAGTTGCCTAAAGACTTCTACCGGTCTAAGAGGATGGTGAGATCGCTCTGGATGGGATACGAGAAAATCAATTCCTGTCGCAATGGGTGCATGCTGTACTACAAAGACGACAAGGACGCAGATGTGTGCAGATTTTGTGGTGCTGATCGCTATAAGACAACTAGTACAGGAAGGTCTACCGGTGCAAGAAGATCGACCGATTCAATGCACTACTTGCCTTTAACGCCGCGGTTGCAAAGATTATTTATGGTGAAAGAGACGGCCGAAAATATGAGTTGGCACATGCGAGAACAGATTGAAGGAGTGTTGGATCACCCATCCGATGGAGAAGCGTGGAAGCACTTTGATCGAGTGTATCCATATTTTGCTTCAGATCCGCGAAATGTCAGGTTGGGACTATCTTCTGACGGTTTTACTCCTTTTGGTCTTTCGGGATCCCAGTATTCGTGCTGGCCTGTGATTGTCACTCCGTATAACCTACCGCCTTGGATGTGCATGAAGACTCAGTACATGTTTCTAACCGTTATAATTCCTGGTCCGAATAATTCCAAGAGGAACATTGACGTGTACTTACAGCCTTTGATAGATGAGTTGAATCAGTTATGGGAAGTAGGCGCTAACACGTACGATGTTTTCAGGAAGCAGAATTTTCAGATGAAGACAACCCTTATGTGGACCATCAACGACTTTCCGGCCTAGGAATGTTATCTGGATGGAGCACTCATGGCCGTCTCTCATGTCCGTATTGCATGGACCATAGTAAGGCTTTCCTCTTGAAACACGGCAAAAAACTGTGCTTCTTTGATTGTCATCGGCAATTTCTGCCAAAAGATCATCCGTTCAGAAGGAACAGGAATGCTTTCCGTGCCGGCGTTGTAGAGAAGGGTGATCCACCGCCAAGGTGGTGCGGAGCCACGATATGGGAGGAGGTTAAAGATTTTCCAAGTGCTATAGAAGATCCTACAACTGGGTACAAGTGCGATGGATTTGGTAGAGTTCATAACTGGACAAAGAGGAGCATATTCTGGGATCTGCCATACTGGAGTACCAATCTGATCAAACATAATCTTGATGTCATAAATATTGAGAAGAATGTGTTTGATAACATAATTAATACTGTGATGGACGTAAAGGAAAAAACGAAAGACAATCCCAAGGCCAGGTTGGACTTAGAAGAAATATGCAAACGCCCTGCGTTGCATTTGATACAGCAGAATGGAAAACAGTTCCTGCTGAAGTCAATTTTCTCGCTGGACAAGGAGGATAAAGTGAGACTTTGTCGGTGGATCCAGGGCCTAAAATTTCCAGACGGATATGTGTCAAATCTGAGAAGATGTGTCCATCCGAAGGAAAACAAATTGACGGGTATGAAGAGCCACGATTGTCACATATTCATGGAGAGGTTAATTCCGATTGCATTTCAGGAATTCTTACCGCAGGCAGTTTGGGATCCATTGACGGAGCTTAGCATATTCTTCAGGGATCTTTGTTCTAAGAAATTGCTCGTTGATCGTCTAGAAAAGCAAGAGAAGGACATTGCGGTAACACTATGCAAGCTAGAAAGGGTATTTCCTCCTGGATTCTTCGACTCTATGGAGCATTTGCCGATTCATCTATCCTATGAGGCACGTGTTGGTGGACCCGTCGAATATCGATGGATGTACCCATTCGAGCGACATTTGAATCACCTAAAAAGAAAGGTGAAAAATAAGGCACGGGTCGAGGGTTCTATTTGTGAAGCCTATGTTCTCGAGGAGATTACAAACTTTTGTTCGATGTATTTCAAGCCTCATGTTGCAACTAATAGAACGAGAGCTTCCAGAAACGACGAGGGAGATCATGAAAGTAATGATACAATACTGAAGGTATTCAATGCTCCAGGAAAGCCATCGGGTAAGATGAAAAAGAGATATCTGAACGATGATGAGCTAAGGGCTGCTCAGGTGTATGTATTACTCAACTGCGACGAGGAGGAAGTAGAGAAACTGGAGGGGTAAGTAATTAATACGTCTATATTATTTTAATAGTGTTAATTATTATACTATTACATTAATTGAACGATGTTGTTTTCAGTATATTTAATGATGATGTGAGGTCGGGTAGGCCACACATAACAGAAGAAGAACTAGAACAAGAAATGAGGCATTATTTTCCATCATGGTTGAGTGCATATGTAAGACTTGAGAACTCTGTAATTACCTTTTTGTATATGCACTTGATTGAGAATGAGCTTAATTGCTTCTTTCGTGGTATTTAGGTCGATCGTCCATACGCAAGACTTGAGAATGAGTCTATTAGAACGCTAGCCAAGGGACCAATTTATGCTGCAAAAATATGGCCAAGCTACTGTTTTAATGGGTTTAGGTTCAAGTCAACAACTTGCCCGATCAGAGACAACTTTGTGGATCTCGATTCCACCAAAAACAGTTGTTTGTGTATCAGATCTTCGAACTACAAAGATGTTGATGCGGGCAACGATTTCTATGGCGTGTTACGGAAGATCGTGGAGCTGACATATAGTTATGGAATAGAGCCTGCTAAGATTGTGTTATTCAGGTGTGATTGGTTCGATCCGATTGAAGGTCAAGGTTGGAAAGTAGACAAGCACGGTCTTGTTGATATAAACTATCGGCGTCGATATCAAGCCTATGAACCATTTGTCCTATCAAGTCAGGCTCAGCTCATGTACTTCACAAGTTATCCTAAACGGGGAACAACAAGGTTGGACTGGTGGACAGTATGCAAGACCAAAGCTAGAAATACCTTTGAGGTTGACGATATAGCTTATCAACAGGATGAACTACCTCTTGTAACAAATATTATAGAAGTGGACACGACGGAAGTTCCCTATTACACATCTAATTGTGTAGAAGAAGTAGAATTATCTGAAGAGGAAGATGCAGATGAAAGTGAAGATGTAGAGGAGGAAGAAGAAGAAGAAAAAGAAGAAGTAGATGAGCTAAACGAACTAGATGAATTTTCAGAAGAGGATTAAATCTGTACGTTTGTTTTATCATCATATTTGATACTTTAGTGACACTTCTATCATATAAATCTGTGACACTTCAGTGACACTTTATTGACACTTTTATTGACACTTCAGTGACACTTTTTGAATATGATATTTTTCAAAAATCTGTGATGTCTATCATATAAATATGTTTTTTTGTTTTATTGTCATATGTTTTATTGTCATGTATGACTAGACCATCTGGACGACGTGGAGGATTATATATTAGGCAGCCCCGTCAGCCTCGGGCTGGGGATGGAGAGGACAGTTCCGTACCCTCATCCTCATCTCCGAGTACGCCGATGGCTCTATGGAGGGAGCCCACGCCGATCATATGGAGGACGGCGATCAGACTGATCCTGCCCAGGCAGGAGGTGAGAGCGACCCTCCATGCGCTCCCCCGGGCGAGACGCGTATGGAGATTTGGACGGACGGGCCTATGAAGTAAGTTAATTAATTATTATATATTTCTCAAATGATTATATGTACATATATATTCATAAAAAATTATTATTGTATAGATATCGGCCTTCTACAGTACAGAGACAGCTGGGGACATTTGTGAGACAGAACTATGGTGGGCCTTGGCTCAACTACTCAGATGCTCCCGCAGATAGGAAGGCCTTTTGGTTCGCCCACTTCAAGGTAAAAAATTTGTTTATTTTTAATTTTAATAATCATTTGTGTATATTATACAACTTTTGTATTTTACTTCTTGTAGAGGACCTATTTCTATCCACCACACCGGGCGATGAGGATCGAGGGCCAATTTTCTGCCGTCATAGCCAAGCTCATCCGTGATGCGATCGATGACCAGAAGCGTCGTGATCGCTCCGGCAGCCGATCCAGGGTTGGATTACGCCAGAGCAGTGGACTGCGATGAAGGCTAGATTCAGCGAGCCCAAGTACCAGGAGCGGTCTGAGAAGGCCAAGGTGGCGCGGTCGAGCGCCGGTAAGTGGTGTGGTGGCTCCATTCCGATGACGGAGCATTTTCGTCGTCTGGTACGTTTCCTATGACGGACATTAATTTATATATAGTTCGATATAATGTTTAATACTAATAATAGATAAAATATTTTAACAGGTAAAGAAGGGTGAGGACCCGAACGTGGTGACCGTCTTCCTGGTCACCCATCGGAGGGCTGGGGACTTCATTGACGAGAGGGCGACGCAGGCATATGTACGTTCTATTCTTTATATTAACTGACTATAATTTAGAAAACAGGAAAATAGATATCAATATAGACTTTAGTAAACACTTACACGTTAGCAAACATGTTCTAGGCCGAGTTTGTTCGGCTACAGAAGGAGGCGGCTGATGCTGCTACTGCTGCTAGTGCGCAAGCAGAGGGAGGGGCTGGTACATCCTCCCAGCCGCCTGTAGAGCCATCGTCGGACGAGCTCTGGATGACCGCCGTTGGCGGTCTTCAGAAGGGTACGTACTACGATACGGGATCCTACGGCGCGTATTTGGCTTCGAAGTCATCCCGGGCCCCCTCTGTCAGTATGCAGTCTCCGGCTACGCAGGCGTCGTCACGAGCTGAGGATGTTCGTCGTCAGATCGAGGAGCTGCGTCGCGAGTTGCAGCAGCAGATTTCTGATGCGGTCGAGCGACGATCCGACCCTCCGATCGTCACCGGACGATTTGATGCGCTCGAGCGCAGTATACAGGAGCTGATGAGTCTGCATCAGGCTGCAGCTGCCAACTTGCAGACGCTCACCGAGTCTACGTAGCGCACAGAGCGTAGACAGGTCGAGCTGGAGGGATCGCAGAGGAGCCTTTCTCTCTCACTCGCTCAGTATACTGAGAAGGTGGTGAGTACCCTTGCTGCGCATGGTGAGCGACTGCGAGAGCTGGAGCAGGTACGTCCTCCGGGTCCATCGACGGTGCCGACTCCAGATACTGCACTGCCTCCGGCGCCGACTCCAGACATTGTACTGCCTCCTACTGCCCCTACGGTACAGCTCACCCAGAAGCAGTATGACTACATTCTATCCCAGTTGCGCAGCAGGGGTCCGCAGTAATTTTATTGGTTTTTTTATGACTTGTATGTATTGGCCCTATGGGCAAATTGTTTATTCATACACTGTTGTTTATACACTTGGTGGGAGACTTTTTATCATCTTTCATTTTTATTTGACTCTATTGGATGTTTGTGAGGATGTGTGTTTGTGATATTTACTTTGCACTGCCTCCTATTTTTATTGTGATATTTACTTTGTGATATCTGCGACGGGATGACAAATATACCTACGCTGGGTTATAAGCGATGATCTGATATACAAAGGAGGTGCTGCCGAAATTTTAAAAAAATATATTGTGTATTTTTGTTATGATGTGTGTCTGTGTTTACAGTGAATGTGAAATGCAGTGTTCGGAACCATCGACAGTTTCGATTACTGTTGTATGTTTTATCTTGGATAGAAATAGCAACAGTTCAGGGTGCACTTCTGAGAGCTTCATTTTCACGTCCTTCACTTTCTCGAACGTCGTAAAGGTTCCCGAGAAGGTGAAGGACGTGAAGAGGAAGCTCTGAGAAGTGCACCCTAAACTGTTGCTCTTTCTATCCAAGATAAAACATAGAACAGTAAGCGAAACTGTCGATGGTTCGAACACTGCACTTCACACACACTGTAAACACAGAAACACAGCATAACAAAAATATCAATTATATTTTTTTAAAATTTTTTTAACATTAGCGACGTATAGCGACGTTCTGCGACGTACTGCGACGTCAAATAGACGTCGCTATACGTCGCTAGTTAGCGACGTTACGTCGCTCGACGTCGCTAATATACGTCGCTACGTTGTCCACGTGGCCACGTGGATGCCATGCCTCGTCATCATTTATAAACTTTTGAAGCGTCGCTAGTGGTCGCTTTACGTCGCAATGTTGGCGACGTACTGATACGTCGCTCTCTGTCGCTCATTTGGCGACGTCTAGCGACAATGGACGCCGCGTCGCAAATAGCGACGTTCGGCGACGAAAGTATCATCTGCGACTTGCCTATAAGCGACGTAAGTTTTTCGTCGCTAAATACGTCGCAAATCATTTTTAGCGACGTATTTTCTGTATTTAGCGACGTCTCCTGACGTCGCTAATCTGGGTTATTTTAGTAGTGAACTAAGTTGGAGAATTTTTAGCAATGCTAAAATTTTGCCAACATAGATGGCTGAATTTGGGCGAACCTAAACGGGCTATTGTGGTTTGATGGTTATAATTTTACAAAAGTTTGATTTGATTTGCAATAGTTATACTTACAACGTTTACTTAACTTTTTCAACGGCATCTTTGTCACCTTCTGCCATCTCCAACTCGTGAACCACCACCCACAACCCGTGAACCACTTGAACCACGTGAGACAAGTGAACCACGTGCGTGCGGAGAACCGCGAACCGGAGCCCCGCACAAATTCAGCCAACGCATTTGGCCGATTTTTTTTTTTTTTTTTTGCGCGCTTTTGTTTTTCCTCCATCTCAGTCGGCGGCGAATTTCGTTATTGTAAATTTTTCGAATTTGTTTCGTTTGTGCTAATTTATACAAATTTATTTCGTTAGAATAAATTATTCGTGTTTTAATATAAGTTTTTTATTATTATTTTATACATATGAAAGTTGTAGTGTTTGTGGTTGATATAATGTGATGTATTACTAGAGGGTAGAGGATAAGGTCTAATTTTTCCCAAAAAAAAAATGTCGTCCATTTTTTCCAATTTCTTTTGGATCTAGGCAACGACTCGACGGCGCACTTTGTGCTTAACACGACCAGCTATTCCAAAGGCCGGTTGATTCAGCGTGACCTATATTCTAAAGTATTTGGTTTCAGGAATGTTTAGTTTCGTAATTGTCCACTTAGTAGAGAGTTATATTTTGACAGTCCAATTGTCCAATTAGTGGAATGTTTAGCATTTGCAGCAATATTAGAAGTTTCGAAGTAATGTCCGATTGCTTCAAAAAAAAAGAAGTAATGTCCGATTGATGTCTTCCATGGACAGCAAAGAAGTCAGGAACTATGACAGGAAGGAATGTCCGATTGATGTCCAGTTAGATTTTTTTTTATTGTTCTTTTTTGTTGCATGGCTTGGTAGTTGCAGCGCAGCAGTTTCTAATCTTTTTCAATTCTAAGTTTCTGTGACCAAAAACAATAATATAAGCAGGCATGCTCAATAGAGCCATTGGTCAACATTGGCTTAGCTTGGAGCACATAGACGTTGACACACAAAGTAGTCGTTTCTGTTCAAAATCAACACGGTGAGTGGAGTAGACGTGATGCTCAGATCCACCCACAACTTTTAATTTTTCTACGTTCGTTGACTGGAGCCAGCCAGCCCCTTTCTCTTTCTTTGTGAGACGTTCTTTCTTCCCATCACTGGTTGGCTACTTTGACACATTTGAACGTTATATATGTGAGACTTTCGTAACAGCTAGCCACGACAGTGATGACAAACCTACAAGTGTGTGTGGATAGAGACTGCGATGGAAGTTTTTGCTGCCACGTCGTCAATTCTTAGCCCCTTTTTTTTCATAACGGGGAGGCAACTCTCATTATGTTTTTTTTTTTTTTTTTGAAATCACACTCACACACACAATTGGGGGGCTCGAACCTTGCCGGCCCCTCCGGATGTCCGCTCTAATACCACTAGGTTAGAGAGCTCGGACACTCTCATTATGTCAAATATGCATATATATACTTTGAACTCATGTTGTCATTAGGATATTTTAGTCGTCCAAAGTGCCTCTTTCTTTAAGAAATGTACTTAGAGAAATGCACATACAAATTTTTTAAAAACTTTTTGTAAAGGTACTTAAGAAATTTGATTATTATATTACTAGCATATGTGCACGTGCCTTGCACTTATTTTAACATTCTTTTAATTAACTTAGGAAGACCAAATGGTAGTCTTCCTAATTATTAAGTTGACTTTATTAAAATTAATGAACAATTTTTAATTAGTATAGACATGCAAGGATATTTTCGGAATTCAAAATTTTCACCATCCAAGTTTTTCTATTATATAGTAGAATATATTATATGTGTTATTTTGATTACCTTTATTCTTATTAATTTTAATAAACAATTTTAATCAGTAAACATATATAACGGTATATTACGAAAGAAAAAATTTAGGGTTAAGTTAAATTTTTCCTATTATATATATTGTGGTAGAGATTGTTCTATCACAGTTGTTTTAGTTGTATAACAAAAATTAATTGATTTAATATAGAGTTGAATAATTCAAAAGTATAGCGATATTGAAGATGAGCCAATTAATTGTCAATTTGCGACAAAGTAGGGCGACAAACCCAGAGCCTAATCTAAATTGTTAAAAACTAAGTTGAAATTCATACTTAAACCTAGAGCCCTAATTACCCACATTTTAGGAAGGACTCGCTGATACTAATAGGAATGGTTTTAATTTGCAAGTAAAAAAATATAAAGAGGATTGCATTTGATCTTTTAAATGAAGTCCTACCCCTTCTGCTGGTAAATATAATTTCCTTATTTTTTAATATATCATAAAATTTTGTCATTAAATTCATGTTTTCTCAGCTAATTTATTGTTTAAAAGTTTCAACAACAATGGCCACCAAACAAAGTCACGTAAGCAAATCTCACGAAACTATAAACTCTCAACCTGAAGACTAAGGTCTCGTTTGACATACTGTGATGTAATCGTAATATAATAAAATAAAATAAATAAATTTTATTTCATTAGGTTGCGATTATAATTACGTTACAATAAATCAAAAGAGATCCAAGTGACATGCAGTGAAAAGTAATTTTAAACAGGTCACTGAATGTACAAATTATTAGAAGTAACGGTAGATTAAAAGTTGCAAAAATCAAAATGACGGGAAGAATAAGAAATGGTATACATAAACTTCTCCGAAGCTTAGCTAAAAGTATAAATACATTATCAATAACTTTTCTTTTAATACATATAATTCATATTATATACATATAACTTTGTATCTATGTTACTGTGTATATTTCTTTCTAGTGACGCCCCTGTTAAATTTGTTTTGCATTAGGTCAATAATAAATAGTTCGGATATTGATCGCGTACTACTAAAGACATGACTTTTGCAAATTCACTGCATTAACAAAATAGATGGCTAATCTTTAATCATACAGGAAGAGACGTGCGTGGCTCACAAACATATTGGTCCGCACAAAGAAGGGCATACTCCTCTTAGGTCTAAACTTTATTAAAAGTAGTGTCAAAAGCAATTAGGGGGTGGACCTATACTTTTTATTTCAAGGAGAAAAAAAATCTATTATACAAATTTAGACATGGCTTTCTTCTTTTTCTTAGAAAGTGTGAGCAAATTTAAGAAATAAATACAACATTGCCCGGTTATAGATTCAAGAAAAGAGATCGATGTCAATTTAATCTAAAGAACAAATAAAAGTAATTTAGAAAATTATGTGTAAAAGACCATGGAACGATGGACAACAATTTCGTCTGTCCGCGTTAAAATCGCAGATGTCAAAAGTGCATATCCACCAATAGGAAGTGGTCGACAAGTACAAACTCGTCAAAACATTGGATCTAGCCACAATATGGTTGCTTGCTACTGAAATTCCACTTTCAGCAGTAGCAGAAGCAGTTGCAAACAACCAAACATCTCGAAGTTGCAGTAGATTTTGAACATTTTCCCCCAAAAAAACATTAGCAGCAATCAATAATTACTCCCACATTCTTAATCATTTTGTACAGTAATAATGTCTGCATCTACAATTGTACAACAGGCAAGTGGTGATAAGTGCAACCAAGAACAACTAATTAATACTATAAAATGGCCACCACTTACTGTTTTTGTATTGCTATTATTTTTATTATTATTTTGTTCTTGTTGTTGAACCTAAGGTTCAATTATAGCAAAGCCAAATCAATGTAACCGAGCACCATAAATAAAATAAATAATCCTGCTCACTTTGTAGTTACAAAATTAAGTCGCACCAATCCAATAATTATTGATTTAATAAGTTCGGATTCAATGGAACTTGTTCTCTTGGAATAAAGCTCAAGAATCCACTTCTACAGAAAAGCCACAATTTCTCTAGCACAGTCCGATAAGTGTTAGTCCCCATCTTAACACTAACCTTAATTTAATTAAAAGCATAATCCTTGATTAATATAATCCCATCATGGGCATTTCATTTCCAGCCTGTCCTCCAACTTAATAAAAAATTAAAACGGAAATAATATATTCGAAAGAATGGAAAGAAAAACTCATTTCACACTACATCCATGACTGGACCGGTCTATACACACGTGGCAGTACCAAACGTGCCCACCATCCTTTCTGCAAGCTGTCCTTCTCTCCCTCCCTATCCCCTATATAAACCTCCGGAGCTTCCTTTTTCATTCACAATCACAAAGTCGACTTATCTCGTCCTCGCCTGAAAATATGACACCCATTTTTTCACCCAACATGAAAACTCTCTTCCTCCTCTACCTCTCCTTCCTCTTCTTCGTAAGCTTCCCTGCCTCCGCTGCACCGGTCATACGCCAGCTGGCCCTAGTCCAGCAGCAGCCGTTGATCCTAAATTACCATAACGGCCCTCTCCTCAAAGGAAATTACACCCTCAACCTCCTCTACTACGGCCGCTTCACCTCCGCCCAGCGCGCCGTTATCGCCGATTTCGTCCGCTCCCTCTCCGCCGCCCGAACGCCGTCCCCGTCGGTCGCGAGCTGGTGGGCCACCACCACCAGGTACAGGTCCGGACCCACCACGCTCACCCTCGGCCGCCAGCTCCTCGACGCCTCCTACTCCGCCGGCAGGTCCCTCACCTCGTCCCACCTCCGCGCCCTCGCCTCCCGCGGGCCCCACAGGAACGCCATCACCGCCGTCCTCACGTCCTCCGACGTGTCCGTGTCCGGGTTCTGCATGAGCTCCTGCGGGTCCCACCGATCCGCCCCCGCCGGCAGGAACGGCAGGTCCCGCTTCGCCTACGTCTGGGTCGGGAACCCCGCCGAGCAGTGCCCGGGCCAGTGCGCGTGGCCGTTCCACCAGCCCATCTACGGCCCGCAGGCCCCGCCGCTGGTGGCGCCGAGCGGCGACGTCGGGGTCGACGGGATGGTCATCAACCTGGCCACCGTCCTCGCCGGGGCCGTGACGAACCCGTTCGGGAGCGGGTTCTACCAGGGGTCCGCCGGCGCCCCGCTGGAGGCGGTGTCGGCCTGCACCGGGATGTTCGGGTCCGGGTCGTACCCGGGCTACGCGGGTCGGGTGCTGGTGGACCCGGCGACGGGGGCGAGCTACAATGCCGAGGGGCTGAACGGAAGGAAGTACCTGCTGCCGGCGATATGGGACCCCCAGACTTCCCAGTGTGCTACGCTCGTCTAGTGCTGCTCTGCTCAGAATTTCATCACTTCTTCCCAATTTTCACGGTTTCTTATTTTCTTGTTTTTTTTTAATATATGTATATGTTGAAGAAAAAAAAAAGGTAAAAGCGGAGGGTTTATGTGAATAAAATATTCGCTTTTTTTTTTGGGAGTTTTTGACTTTCATCCCACTTATTAATATGAATTTGTACTTACATCCCACTTTTTAATTTTATTTGACTTACATCCCATTTTTGTCACGAAAAATATTTTTCGTGACAAAACGAATACTTTTCGTGACAAAATAAATACTTTTCGTGACAAAAAGTGGGATGTAAGTCTAAAAAAATTAAAAAGTGGGATGTAAGTACAAATTCATATTAACAAGTGGGATGAAAGTCAAAAAATCCCTTTTTTTTTTAACAAATTGTTTAGTTTTAGGCTTTCATATAGTATTGTTGAACATTAGATGATGCAATCCTCAAACACCTAATTGAGGAGAAATCCTCAAAATATTGCTCCAACTAGGGGTGAGCATTATTAGGTTTCAAACCGAAAACCGAATCGAACCGAACCGAATAAGGATTTCGGTTCGGTTTAAAACTAATTCGGGTCGGGTTCGGTTGTAGGAAACCCGTTATTCGGTTTTCGGGTTCGGTTTAGGTTACCGGGTTCGGTTTCGGTTTAAAACCGAAAACCGAATAGGCACTGTAAATTTACAGTAATACCCTCATTTTAACCTACATATATAATAACTTTTTCTTTCTCTCTCCTCACTCTCTCAATTATTTCTCAGTCAATTGAGATTTGAGAGCAGAGCAGCCACTGCTCTTCCCTCTCACAAAGAAACCCTAGACTCTCTCTCTATCTCTCTCGCCGGTCACCGCCTCTAGATCTACCTTCGCCTCCGCCTCCGCCTCTCTCTCACCGGTCACCGATCACCGCTATCTCCTCTCAACGAGTCGGATCTCTGAGTAGCTCCTCTCAGAAGTCAGATCTGTAAAAAAAAATGAAAAACCCTAGCCAAACTCTCGGATCTCTGAGTAGCTGTTCACCATAGCTTTGTAAGTATTCTTAATTTTTTGTTCCTTTTAATTTTTGTTATATTTTCATTCTAACTTTACATCTTTTAATTTCTGCATTTATTTTCCTGGAAGCCAACGAAATCTTGTTTAATTTCTCCAGTTTTGTTTAAATTCTTTTGTTATATTTTTTTTGTTATATTTTTTTCATTCTAACGTTATTTTTTTTTCCTGGAACCCAAATGAAAAACCCTAGCATTTTTTTGGTTTAATTTCTCCTGTGAGATCTTTGGACAATGAATAATCAAGACTGAGTGGTTGGTTTGTTTTACATATTTTCTGATTCATGAGTGAGTGGTTGGTTAATTTGTTTAAAATGTTGTTAATGGTTGGTTAATTGGTTTAACATTCTGATTCTGTTTTGCAATGTTGTTGATGGTTGGTTAATTGGTAACGGTTGGTTAAAATGTTGTTAGTGGTTGGTTAATTTTTTTGGATTAAAATGTTGTTAATGGTTGGTTAATTGGTTTAATCAAGTTCAAATTGTGAATTCTGTTTTGCAGTTCGTTGCGACTTTGATCTTTGGATTATTGGACGCTTCTTGGATTCTTTATTCTTATATATAATCGCAGCAAGCCAGCAATCGCTGTAAGCAATCTTTGAATTTTCAATTTTCAACTTTCATTTTACACTAGTTGCCTAAAAATATGAACATGTTATATGCCTCCTGCCTTGACTTTTATAGTTTACAATGTCAAGTTAAAACTGATAAGAACATGCATGCTTGCTTTGCTTAGGGTTTTGTAGTTTACATGTTTGTTTACTTTTGATTTTGCATAACTGATCAAAACAACTAAAAAACTGATAGGAACAAATAATTTACTAGGTCTTTGTTGCGTAAGTTGAGTCAAATTCATGGCATCGACATCGTACTCATGCAATGTGCGTATCCTTAATTCCTTTCATTTAATCTTCTTGTAATTTGCTTTATAAATTAGAATTGTAATATATTTTTGTTATGTTTATTTTAGATGTTGAATGAGCGGGAATCTATTGAGCATGAGGATAAGCATGAGGGTAGGGTTGTGGGGGGGAGAAGTTCCCATGATACAAATAACCCAGTTGTCAATTCGACAACTAATTCTAAGATCAAGGTTAAAAGCAAACGTATTGGCAAAAGAAGAGCTCCTTATTGGAGTGAATTCAAAGAATTTCTTGAGAATGGAAATCCAAAAGCGGAGTATAATTTCTGCAAAAAACAATATTATTGTCACCCCGTAATTAATGGGACTACTTCGGTTAAGAATCATTGGCATATGTGCCCCCTTAACCCAAACCATAAAGGCTCTACCCAACCAATATTGAATTTACAATCGGTTGGAAATGGCAAGTCAACCCTCACTAGTTGGCAATTTAATCAAGAAGATGTGAGGAAGGCATTGGCTTATATGTTAATTGTTGACGAGCTTCCTTTTCGGTTTGTGGAGGGGGATGGCTTCAAACGGTTTGTTTCTATTGCATGTCCTACCTTTAGTGTACCATCAAGGTGGACCGTCGCACGAGATTGTTATAATCTTTACACCGATGAGAGGACGAAGTTGAAGGCCTACTTCAAGGAGTCCAATCAAAGGGTTTGCCTAACAACCGATACATGGACATTAATTCAAAAGATCAATTATATGTGTCTTACGGCACATTACATCAATGATGATTGGGAATTGCAAAAAAAAATTATTAACTTTTGTCCAATTTCTAGTCACAAAGGCGAGGCTATTGGGAGGGATGTAGAGTCGTGCTTGATTGAGTGGGGTATTGACAAAAATTTTACAATCACTGTAGATAATGCTAGCTCTAATGATGTTGCCGTTGCTTACTTAAGTAAAAAGTTTGCACAACGGGGAAATAGCATTCTTCAATGCAAGTATTTGCACATGCGTTGTATTGCACATATTATAAACCTTGTCGTGGTTGATGGATTGAAGATGATGTCTCCTTCGGTTGCTCGTGTTCGGCGGGCTATTTGCTATGTGAGACAATCTCCTTCTCGGTTTCAAAAGTTCAAAGATTGTGTTCAAATCGAAAACATACAAAGCAAGAAATTATTGTGTCTTGATGTGAGTACCCGTTGGAACTCAACATATTTGATGTTGGACACGGTCCAAAGATTTCAAAGAGCCTTTGAGAGGTTTCAAGATGAAGATCTCTTATTTAGGAGAGAACTTGAAGATGAGAATTTGTTTCCTAGCGAAGATGATTGGTCGAATGTGAGAAGATTGTGTACCTTTTTAGAACATTTCTATGAATTTACTTTACGTGTCTCCGGCTCTTTGTATGTCACTTCTAACAAATTCTTTGAAAAAATTGCATCTATCGACTTTCTCTTGAAGAACGCCAAGAGTAATGATGACTTTGAGTTGTCTAACATGGCGGATAAAATGAGAGAAAAATATGACAAATATTGGGGGGACATTGAGAAGATGAACATGATTATCTTCATTGCGCCACTTTTTGATCCACGTCAAAAGATTGCATATGTGGAATGGTGGCTATATCAACTATATGGTAAATCAAGGGGTGATACCATGATGGAGAAGGTGAAAACGGTTGTGTACTCTATGTTTGAAGAGTATAAAAAGATCTATTCTCCTATAGTCACTCTTTCAACTACTAATGAAATAGTTGAATCTTCAATCATCGAAGATCGTCCTCTTTTTAACTTGAAACATATGATGAAGACTCAATATAAGAACCATAAAATGAAAAAGGGTGTTTGTGATAGCAAGTCGGAGTTGGATCGTTATCTTGTTGAGCCCACCGAATCCGATGAAGATGAGAATCCAAATTTTGGTCTCTTGGCTTGGTAGAAGATTAATTCTCCTCGTTTTCCCGTTCTTTCGAGAATGGTTCGTGATGTGTTGGCGGTTCCTATATCTACGGTGGCTTCCGAGAGTGCATTTAGTACCGGTGGTCGAGTACTTGATGTATTTAGGAGCTCTTTGACACCTAAGATTGCTCAAGGTCTTATTTGTTCACAAGATTGGTTACGGTCAAGAACCGATCGATCTATTGTTAGTAATCTTGAAGAGAACTTGGAATCTCTTGATCAACTTGAAAAAGGTATAATTTTTATCAAAGAGTTGAATTACTTCTTTTACTTTATTACTTGTAGTGAATATTAACTTGTGTTATCATTTCTTATAGATTTAAGTCATTTGGCGATGGGCTCAACCTCAAGCGAGCTTTAAAGAGATAGTTATTTGGACTGTAACTATTAAGTACACTCTAAATTATTTTGCGTTGTGACTAATGACTATTAAGATGGGCTATGCACTTTTGTAGACTTCAGTTCTGGCACATATATGTGCCTTTTTGGATTTCTGTGGGGTTTTGTTCTGTACTCTACAATCAGATTTACAATCAGATTTCCGTGGAGTTGCATGTATTTCTGTGGGATTTTATTCTATATTCTGCAGACACTACAGTCAGTTCTGTCATATTTCAATTATGCAGTCAGATTTTTGTGGAGTCAATTTTACAGTTACTGCAGTCAGATTCTGCAGTTAGTGCTTGCTTTGTAGCTCAGGTTATTTCTAAATCTTGCCTTATTTCTGGAGTTTACTTGTTTTAATTATTCAATTATAATTTGCTAACAAATATGAAGAAAGTGGGCAATGATGAGATGACGTGAGTAGTGAACAGATACTATACTGCATCTTTTGATGCACAACATGTCAATCTGAGCCCAAATTTCTTTTTTTTTATTTGCCAATGTATCCAGCATATGCAGATTCAAAGTTCTTTAGAGCATCTTTGAGGGTTGCAGTCTTGAGTTTCTCAAATTGACACTCTTGAAGACTTGAACTATGTATTAGAGTTTCTGGACAATGGCCATTGGTCACGCTTACTTCAGAATACAATATTCAATATGCAGGTGTATTGATGAATAGCCTTTTCATCATAAATATGCTTCAGGTAACTTCCAACGTTGATTGATGATGGACTCATAAACATGCTTCTTTTCATCATATATATGCTTCATTACTAATATTTCTTTCTGAAGCTTACCAATGGGTCATGGACTCATGGGTGTGAATGGGTATGTTGGATTGTTGATTACCATTGGAGCTTCTCTGCCTACTGTGCATATTTTTTACATTCTTCTGAAGGCACT
The DNA here is from genome assembly GCA_029216955.1 of Iris pallida. Lineage (NCBI taxonomy): Eukaryota > Viridiplantae > Streptophyta > Magnoliopsida > Asparagales > Iridaceae > Iris > Iris pallida. The sequence goes on along the minus strand of JANAVB010044218.1, from coordinate 6,242,992 downwards.
AGCAACACTTCCAGTCGTGATGCTTCATCTATAAGCCCTAATTTGTGTGGAGGCTGAAGGCTGCTTTTTAGATGATTGATATTTTTTATTTAATTATAATTTGCTAACAAATATGAAGAAAGTGGGCAATGATGAGATGACATGAGTAGTGAACAGATACTATACTGCATCTTTTGATGCACAACATGTCACGCCCCGATCCCGCAGAGTCCTTTTCGTCCTCGCTTCGGGCTCTTTGGGACCGTTCGTCCTCGCTAAGGCGTGATACCGTGCAAGCCTAAGTTGCGCTTGCACAAGGCCAAGACCTGAAACAAGACAAGATAGACAAGTTTGACAATACGCAGCGGAACGTATCGCAGATAATTGAAGCAGCAGCGGACATATTTCAGAATACAAGTATTGAACACAATGGTAACAAGAACATTTCTCTTTATTGATTTCATTTGAACAGATTACAAGCTCTCGATTCTCTCCGATACAATATTACATTCTCTCAGAACTTTACAGATTACAATGATCCCGTTCCCATACATTACATCCTTTTATATACAAAACCAAACTCTTGTACAGATGTCATCTCTTGGGCATCTTTTCTGATTTCTGGCTCCTGAGGATGAGGCTCGGGCTATCGCTTCGGACTATCCTTTTCGATGCATAGTGCACCTGCATGCAGACTGATGATGGATCTGTATATCAGCATACTGGTGAATGTGTGAACAAAGAGCTACATTTGTCTGAAACGATCACTGTTCATTTAGTGAGAAAACGTTTCTTGTGATGTGATCTTGCTAGTTTTACCTAGATTCATTCCATGCATACAGAGTCAGTTTACATATCCTTTGAAAACACATCTTTGAAAAGCCACAATCCTTTCCATCTTAGCCGCTGTGCCTCCCACGGGTTCAGCTCGTCGCTAACCGCTGTGACTCTCATGGGTTCAGCTTGTCGCTAGCCGCTGTGACGCTCTTGGATTCAGCTCGTCGCTAACCGCTGTGACTCGTATGGATTCAGCTCGTCGCTAGCCGCTGTGACTCTCTAGGGTTCAGCTCGTCACTAAGTGGATTCCCCAATGCGCATGCGATATCAAATGAATCATGCATAAATCGAGCAAGTCATAAACAATTCCATCTTCTTTTCAGGCAGGATACAGATCTCTTTTCTTAGCAGACAAGGGGCAGGTTCTCTTTTAAGCATACTCAAGATTACAGTCTTGTTATTAACAAAAGCATTCAATCGAAAACTCTGATTCTTAGGGCGCAAGCGAATCATAAAATGAGTCTTTGTCCACTCACCCAGATTAATCGTCTTCTGTTACAGAGCCAGCAATCCGATCTTTCTGTTTATCTAGTGCCTTCGCGGAGCGGGGCACTACATAATTACCCACCGAAAAGAAGTTTTGTCCTCGAAACTTAAGGAGAAACTTACGATATCCTTAGCAGCGATAGTCCTCATCCTTCGCCATCATGAAATATTTACGGACTTATTGTATGGAACGTTCATCTCATTATTGATATCGAGTAGGCAACAGAATTTTGATCAGAAGACATGTACAAATTCAATTGAATCAAAATTGGCCAGAGGATCGTGTTGCTCTGATACCATTCTGTCACGCCCCGATCCCGCAGAGTCCTTTTCGTCCTCGCTTCGGGCTCTTTGGGACCGTTCATCCTCGCTAAGGCGTGATGCCGTGCAAGCCTAAGTTGCGCTTGCACAAGGCCAAGACCTGAAACAAGACAAGATAGACAAGTTTGACAATACGCAGCGGAACGTATCGCAGATAATTGAAGCAGCAGCGGACATATTTCAGAATACAAGTATTGAACACAATGGTAACAAGAACATTTTTCTTTATTGATTTCATTTGAACAGATTACAAGCTCTCTATTCTCTCTGATACAATATTACATTCTCTCAGAACTTTACAGATTACAATGATCCCGTTCCCATACATTACATCCTTTTATATACAAAACCAAACTCTTGCACAGATGTCATCTCTTGGGCATCTTTTCTGATTTCTGGCTCCTGAGGATGAGGCTCGGGCTATCACTTCGGACTATCCTTTTCGATGCATAGTGCACCTGCATGCAGACTGATGATGGGTCAGTATATCAGCATACTGGTGAATGTGTGAACAAAGAGCTACATTTGTCTGAAACGATCACTGTTTATTTAGTGAGAAAACGTTTCTTGTGATGTGATCTTGCTAGTTTTACCTAGATTCATTCCATGCATACAGAGTCAGTTTACATATCCTTTGAAAACACATCTTTGAAAAGCCATAATCCTTTCCATCTTAGCCGCTGTGCCTCCCACGGGTTCAGCTCGTCGCTAACCGCTGTGACTCTCATGGGTTCAGCTTGTCGCTAGCCGCTGTGACGCTCTTGGGTTCAGCTCGTCGCTAACCGCTGTGACTCGCATGGGTTCAGCTCGTCGCTAGCCGCTGTGACTCTCTAGGGTTCAGCTCGTCACTAAGTGGATTTCCCAATGCGCATGCGATATCAAATGAATCATGCATAAATCGAGCAAGTCATAAACAATTCCATCTTCTTTTCAGGCAGGATACAGATCTCTTTTCTTAGCAGACAAGGGGCAGGTTCTCTTTTAAGCATACTCAAGATTACAGTCTTGTTATTAACAAAAGCATTCAATCGAAAACTCTGATTCTTAGGGCGCAAGCGAATCATAAAATGAGTCTTTGTCCACTCACCCAGATTAATCGTCTTCTGTTACAGAGCCAGCAATCCGATCTTTCTGTTTATCTAGTGCCTTCGCGGAGCGGGGCACTACACAACATGTCAATCTGAGCCTTCAAACTTTATTTTTTTTATTCGCCAACGTATCCAACATATGCAGATTCAAAGTTCTTTAGAGCATCTTTGAGGGTTGCAGTTTCTCAAATTAACACTCTTGAAGACTTAAACTATGTATTAGAGATTCTGGACAATGGCCATTGGTCACGCTTATTTCAGAATGCAATATTCAATATGCAGGTGTATTGATGAATAGCCTTTTCATCATAAATATGCTTCAGGTAACTTCCAACCTTGATTGATGGACTCATAAACATGCTTCTTTTCATCATATACATGCTTCATTACTAATATTTCTTTCTGTAGCTTACCAATGGGTCATGGACTCATGGGTGTGTATGGGTATGTTGGATTGTTGATTACCATTGGAGCTTCTCTGCCTACTGTGCATATTTTTTACATTCTTCTGAAGGCACTGGCAACACTTCCAGTCGTGATGCTTCATCTATAAGCCCTAATTTCTTGTGTGGAGGCTGAAGGCTGCTTTTTGGATGATTGATATTTTGTATAACTTGTAATTGATGTACTTGATATCAGTAAATAGTGGTATTTGCTATGTAACAAATTAAAAACTTTGTTTGATGTGTGGAACATGACAGTTTGTACGTTGGATGTACTTGGCAGTTGGCATGTAGCAAGTTAAACTCTTTGTTTTGGACTTCATCCAGTATACATGTTTTTTTGGGCACTTTTCTGGATATGTATACTGTTTTTTGTAGGCCAAATTTTATTATTCATATTTTTTTTAATAAGGCCAACTTAGGTCTAGCCCGTTATCATTAAAAATGGCCCAGCCGAATCCAACCGATTAAACCGAATAACCGAACCGAATCCAATCGGTTCGGTTCGGTTCTGGATCAAATCGGTTCGGTTTCGGTTCTAATTAATTTTTTTTTCGATTAATTCGGTTTTGTGTTTTTCGGTTCGGTTAGAACCGAATTAACCGATTGCTCACCCCTAGCTCCAACCGGTCCTTAATTTGAGGATGGATCCTCAAAATTTTCGAGGATTGGAGTCTCTCTCCTCAAATTTGAGGAGAGATAATAAAAATTCTCAAATTTGAGGATCCACTATTCATGACCATTTTGTCCTCCAAGATGTACCTAATTACTAGTATATCCTACATAAGTAAAACTAAATTTAATTAACTTAACATAATTTATAAGTTATAATTATAAATAATATAATAATAATACTATTAAAATATTTTTGTTGGAATCTTCAAATTGAATCTAATATTGAATATGTTTATTATTAATTTTTATTAGATTCATTTGATTAATAAAATAAAATAATATTTGCAATGTAATCCACCTCCTTATCTTCATCCGATGAGCTAGATGAAGATAGTACATGAGATGGACCGACTCCAAAGTTCATTGAAATGGATGAGAAAGTGGATGATGAAATGAGTTGTGGTATGCATCCTTTTTATAATATTATCTACGTTAATGTATATGAAATATTATAAAAAATATATTTAAATTATAAAAAAAATTAAATAATATTATAATATTATCTCGATAAATAATATTAATAATATTACATATTTTATTTTATTAAATGGTTGTGAAAAAAATAAATTTTTGTAGAAATAAATAATGGTTGTTTATTATTTGAGGATTGATGGGTTGAAGATGAAATTTATTGAGGATGGCATCATATAAGAATATTTCTTGTTGAGTCCTCAAATTGAGGAAATTTTTGAGGATAGATTGGAGATGGCCTAAGGGTCCAATGCAGAGAAACTTTCATACAGTAGGGGGCATCAAAATTTTGATACCCCCTATGTATGACATGTGGGCCCTCTCAAAATTTACATGTATATATATATATATATATATATATATATATATATATATATATATATATATATATATATATATATATAGAAAATATATATATATATATGTATGTGTACACGTTTTACGAAACAGGAGGTGTCACGTCCCGCTCCCGTAGGAGCGATCGTCCTCGCTAAGGCGTGATGCCGCACGAGCCTAGATTGCGCTCGTGCAAGGCGGGTTCCATAACGGCCGATTTCAGCGACTGCGACAGGGTCGTCGCACAGAAGTCCCAAGCAGAGACATTGAATATTAGCAGCAAAATTTAGAACAAAACACAAGTCATTGTAAAATACTCTTTTATTGATAATGAAACAAAGGTTACAATTGGGCGCAAGGCCAATATTACAAGTCTCTCAAGCTCACTCTTCTCACATTTTACAAGTTCACTCAGCTCTCTCTCATCTCTCAATTACAAGTCTTGATCCAGCGGAAGCTTCGGAAGGCGACGTCCATACATTATGTCCCGTATAAGTCTTTAATCCATGCGGCCGCACGCTTTAAATCGCCAAGGGACTCCATGCCTCGACGCATCCAAGCGAGCTCCGCGCCACGAGCTTCTACCTGTGCCTGCACATGTAAACTGTGTGGGTGTCAATACTCAACTGTACTGGTGAAATGAGCTCCTCGCCCACCCATACAAAACCAACACGTTAATTTACTTTGTGTGTAACATAGTCCCTTTATGATTGTCTTTCTACTCTTTCCTTAGGATCGATTTTAGGACAGACGCCTTAGCCTATTTTGTATCTTTAGACCATCCCGTGCTTGTATCAACAACGTTAACCTATCAAGTCGTGTTTGCCTTGCGACCCAAAATCAGAGACGCAACTACGCGATGAGGCTCTATTTCCCGTGTGACCGTGCTATAAGCCCCTGTTGAGGCCGTGCCTCGCAACTCAAGTGCGACTCAACCATATCGCCGCCTCGCGGCCCTTGCTACTTTGATCACCAACTGACCCAAATCGAGACTTGTGGCTAAGTATCACTCGACCGACTTTGCCTTGCGGCGTTCCCGACTTAAACTCAGGACAACTCAATCATAACTATGCAACTTATATGCTGACAACATAAAACTCGACGCCATATTTCGTGCCGAAGTACGACGCCTACGTTGAAACCAAATCTTAGGCCCAACATTGTGTTCTAACTATACACACACATTCAACTCAACTCAATCCAAAGGCACACATGCGGGTTTGCCGCCATGCCGACTCATCTATATGAATTTGGTCACTGACTCCCAGAGCCATCGTGGACTCCTTTAGCTTGTTAGGCGGCCGCCATTGCCAGCGCGAGTAGCTAGCTCCGCTGGCAAGCCTCTGCGCTAACTTGTGCGGTCATCCAGCACGTGCTAATGCTGCTTCTCAAGAACCGGTCCCCGTCTGCTTTGGGCCGTTCGAGGAAACTCTATCTTGTCGACAAGTTGTCCATGACCATGCAAGACTCGACTCAACTGACGTCTCACACAGTTATTCCATCGCTAGTGTTATCATCTCTTTCAGGGCCAAGTTCAATACTTCTCACATCTGAGATCTTGCCTCGACGACCCGTAGTCGCGAGCATTCTTCTTTCTTGCCCTATCATTTTACTTAACTCAAGAACAACTATTCGCAACACTTTCCAAACTCAATGAATCAACCGTGGCCCGTGCCTGAAAACACTAAGTCCGTGACATCGTGCCTTAAACCAACTTGAACTCTACGCGACGCCACCGCCCAAGACCTACTCTATATGACGGGCTTGAAACCGTAAGACTAAGTTGTCATACCCAGCCATAGAACTCGTAGGACCGTGCTTGAAATGACTTAGGTCGGCCACTATCACTTGCCTAACTTAATCAAGCCTACAACTTAACCCAAGGGACGAGCAAAGACTATGCCAAGCCTTGCATTACGGAAACGTGCATGCTGTATCGAGGATTTACGCGGGCGACGCCTATGACTTAGGCTACGTTCATACTTCGCCTACTCAACCAACTTTCCTTCTTCCAAGCTACGGGGCGAAGGATCGAGTGTCATTTTAAAAGTACGTCGTGCACCAACTCTAAGCCGACCGTTGGACCTTTCCATATTCTAACTCAATTCAACCCGTCGAAATTATTTCCTTTAGCTATGTGGATTCGTCACTTTTATTATCAAACCTACTTGTGCAAGTTAAAAACATGCAATTTATTATGTGAAGGCTAAGATGAGGCAAGTTCACCGAAACTATCCCAACTGAGCGAGCGGTCGCCTTGACCGAGCGATGTCTTCAAGCAGCCGTTGCAAGGCTAAGTTCGAACGCCGTCGACGTTCCTATTCCTCCGATTGACTGAGCAGGACGGGGCACTACATCATACACCACTCAGAAAAAGTTTCGTCCTCGAAACTAACTGAGTACTTAATTATTGACTTATCACTTTACTCAACATTCAAGAACTCTCGCACACACTACGACTATGCGTTTCTCAAATTCGAGCCACGCTCGTGCTATCCTCAATCCTTTCTTCAAAACTTACGATCTCAAAATCCTCGACACTTTCCTGTTTCTCAAGTCTTACTTGATTCAACGTATCACTTAGTATGGATCGTGCACATATTCCAGGCGTCCCCAAAATACATACATTTCAACCAAGCCTCGTGATAGCGAATCCCACTATCACCAATCGAGTCGGATCGTGCACATATTCGGGCGTCCCTGATATACATGCATGTCAATCGATACTCGCGAGTGGTGCCTCCAAAAATCCTACCACTTCGCACTCGGACGTCTGCCTAACCGCTAGGCTATATCTTTCCGTCAGTATTGGAATCATAGTTCCCAAACAACGATATCAACACTGACCCCATCCTAAGGTCAAACCAAGTTGATAGTACGGGATTTTTCTACCCAAACTCGCATCACTCCGATCTCTAAACTTCAAGCATAGATTGTCTACACATATTCCAACATTCGTCGCACGGGGTCTGAGTCATTCAGCAAAGCCATCCTATGACAACTTACATTTCAACCAATTCCTTAACATATCGATCTCATTCGTTCAACAAGCCATTTCGCATAGTCAATCTCTTCGAACACGTCCGACATAATCTGCCTATCAATCCTTCTCGAATCAAACACGCTATGCCACAAATTGCCGTTAACCAAAATTTCACATTCCACATTCCCTAAGTCATTTATCCCAATACACAAAATCGATCACAAGGTCATCTGACTTAACAATACGTTGCGCCCCGATCTCACGCGAGTCAGATTACCCACGGTGGGCATGAATCACCATGCACGCTCCCGCGAGATAATTATCCTCATCGGAACGTAACTCTTATTTTGCGTCTAGACTAATTCATTCTCGATGCGCGGATTGGACCTACTCAATCCTCAAGTTTATTCAATCATCAATCGCAAGTCTAAACATCCTCGAATTTTCCTTCGCATCAAACCGACAAGTCGAGACAATCAAAGTTTTCACGTCCTGATTTTCTGAGTTTGATCATTCCCGCGACATGAATCACCATGTCAGTGCTCACGCGGAACGATCGCCACAAATCCGACGCGACGCATGTACGAGACTAGAGTTGCACTCGCACAAGACAAGAATGTCGACGTTGTGGTTATCCGCGTAACCATCAAGACACTTTCATTTTCATCCGACATTCATCTCAATCAAAATCCTAAGTATAGCATCCAACCGAATAGTAACACTTGCACGATCGTCATTCGCCGAGTCAGAGTACCTCCGAGTTATCGCATAGCGATCTTTGATACGCCTCAATACCATCGACGATATGCGTAACCTGACGATCTTCCTTTGCAACTAAATTTCGAGTCGTGCGAACGATGCTATCGTTCGACTGGACAATCTCCTCGACATTCAAATTCTAGTTCGATTATTATCCTTCGAATCATTCACAACATCAATTTTTCTCAATCGATCGATCGACATCCCTGAGGCGATCGCATACACCACTCAGGGATGAAGTCATTCAACAAATCCTCAACTTATCATTCGAATCAAAATCTACTTCTTTAAATTTTCTGTTCGAACCATTCCTCAATTTTCAAGCACGCTCACCTATATCGCACCGACGATATCATCGCTCGATAGCACCTCTATCGATGGTCATCTCAATTTACTCAATCGAGTTCAACTCATTCTTGTCCGACACAATTTGAATCCCGCACTCGACTTTTCTAAGGTCGACGCAACTTTGGTGTACATGTCCAGCCCGACTTAGCCAACCGTGCTTACGCGAACCATCTTTTTGTTTCTTGTCAAAAACTATTTTCCTATGTTTTGCAAAATAGTTAGACTTATTGTATGGACATCCCATGGGACAATTGAGAGAGAGCGCACCAACGATATCAACTTGCGGAAGCAACAGAGTTTACGGAAACAACGAGTTAAAGAATTCAATCGATAGTCCAAGGACGTAAAGTCGTGCTCTGATACCATTATGTCACGCCCCACTCCCATAGGAGCGATCGTCCTCGCTAAGGCATGATGCTGCACAAGCCTAGATTGCGCTCGTGCAAGGCGGGTTCCATAACGGCCGATTTCAGTGGCTGCGACAGGGTCGTCGTGCAGAAGTCCCAAGCAGAGACATTGAATATTAGCAGCAGAATTTAGAACATAACATAAGTCATTGCAAAACACTCTTTTATTGATATTGAAACAAAGGTTACAGTGGGGCACAAGTCCAATATTATAAGTCTCTCAAGCTCACTCTTCTCACATTTTACAAGTTCACTCAGCTCTCTCTCATCTCTCAATTACAAGTCTTGATCCAGCGGAAGCTTCGGAAGGCGACGTCCATACATTATGTCCCGTATAAGTCTTTAATCCATACGGCCGCACGCTCCGAATCGCCAAGGGACTCCATGCCTCGACGCATCCAAGCGAGCTCTGTGCCACGAGCTTCTACCTGTGCCTGCACATGTAAACTGTGTGGGTGTCAGTACTCAACTGTACTTGTGGAATTAGCTCCTCGACCACCCATACAAAAGCAACACGTTAATTTACTTTGTGTGTAACATAGTCCCTTTATGATTGTCTTTCTACTCTTTCCTTAGGATCGATTTTAGGACAGACGCCTTGGCCTATTTTGTATCTTTAGACCATCCCGTGCTTGTATCAACAACGTTAACCTATCAAGTCGTGTTTGCCTTGCGGTCCAAAATCAGAGACGCAACTATGCGATGAGGCTCCATTTCCCGTGTGACCGTGCTATAAGCCCCTGTTGAGGCCGTGCCTCGCAACTCAAGTGTGACTCAACCATATCGCCGTCTCACAGCCCTTGCTACTTTGATCACCAACTGACCCAAATCGAGACTTGTGGCTAAGTATCACTCGACCGAATTTGCCTTGCGGCGTTCCCGACTTAAACTCAGGACAACTCAATCATAACTATGCAACTTATATGCTGACAACATAAAACTCGACGCTATATTTCGTGCCGAAGCACGACACCTACGTTGAAACCAAATCTTAGGCCCAACATTGTGTTCTAACTATACACACACATTCAACTCAACTCAATCCAAAGGCACACATGCGGGTTTGCCGCCATGCCGATTGCGATTGCGAGGAAGAACATGAGATTTACAATCTGATTATTGTTGCTTTATTAATCAGATTCATATTATAGTGTTCCTCTTGGATCTCGAGAATAATCAGAAGTGAACGTTTGTTGAACCTCTGATCTCGACATCGAGTCTACCATCTTTGATCAAGTCCCGGGACTAACAATCTCAAAGCAAGATCCTTGTAGATGGAGAACTCTCGTGCTTCTCTCATCGATATCAGCTTTAACAAGTTGGAGAAATTCGATCGAGAACATTTCTAAATCTGGAAGAGGAAGGTCACCCTTAATCTTCAACTCGTGGACGTAGACCATGTGTTGATTGAGGATGAACCGACGATTCCAGAAGGAGGAACTGCCGATGCTATTGCTGCTGCACTCGTCAAGCAGAGCAAATGGAAGAGAGAAAACAGCATCTGTAAACTGTTGATTCTCAATTCTATGGAAGACTCTCTGACAGAGTCATATTCCAAGAAGGTGAAGGCCAAAGAGATCTGGGATTCTTTGGGTAAGCTATATGAAGATGATGAGAACAGGTCCAAAATCTTCGTCGTTGAGAAGTACCACAAGTGACTCTTCGAAGATGAGATGGCGATGCTACCTCAAGTGAAGGAATTCCTAAAGTTGTGCCAGAAGTTGGATGACGAGAAGATACCCTTCGTCGACAAGTTTGTCGTTGGAGGGATAGTCTCGAGACTTCCTGCTGGTTGGAGCAACTTATATGCTAGAATGCATCGGAAGAAGCTAGACATTAGCTTGGAAGATCTTCTACAAGAGATCCACGTTGAGGACGAAATACGATCTCAATAGAAGATGGACTCTCTGTACAAACAACTGGTTAAGGCCAACTTGGTGCAAACAAGAGAGTTCAAGGGGAAGCAGGTGGTTTTTCATCACAAGAAGAATGACTCCACTAATCTAAAAGTGAACGGTCCTTCGTTCAAGCAACAGAAGTCCAAGTCCCACGTGACTTGCTTCAACTGTGACAAGAATGTCCACTACATGAGTGAATGCAAATCCAAGTCCAAACCAAAATAACAGGTATAGCTAAACTTGGTTATTTTGATTACTTAACTTGGTTGCTATTGTTGCACAGGTTGAGTTATCTAGCGTGGTAGCTGAATAGTGGTCTGACACTAGTGCATCTGACCACGTGTACTCTCAAAGGAGCTGTTCACCAAGGACGAGCCATGTTATGATGAAGGTCTCGATGGCGAACATATATCTAGCAGAAGTTCTGAAGATCGAGACAGTGGTTATTAACCACCGACAAGGACACTGGAATGCGTATTGCACGTACCAGAGATTTTTTGGCGATCTGATCTTAGAAAGTCTGTTATCTGATACAGACTTGAAAGATGGACATTCGTACTAGCCAGATGATAATTTCTTGGCGAGGAACATGCTTCAAAAAGATATTCGGTGCTGAAGGAATGTTCGAACTTCTGCAGATAGCGATGAAGTTACTTCATTGAGTGGACTGAGAGTTGTTCTATCACAGAAGCAGACTCAAGCTGTCCTACCGGGACCTTATCTTCGGAATGTGGGGGTAAGGAGGTGGAGGAGTTTAAGGTCTGTGCAGATACAAGACGGTTGGAAAGCTGCTCAGACGATTGAACTAAAGTACCGATCATTTGGAGTTAGTATACTTAGATATCTGTGACTTTTATCAATTCTTCCACTACCAAAATAAGTCATATCAGCGACGAAATTAGCGACGCAGACTTAAAATGTCGCTAATTTTGTTGGATTTAGCGACTCCAGAAGTATGCGTCACAATACGTCGCTGATAGCGACAAACAGCGACATATTGCGACTACCTTTAGTGGAATAAAAACCAACGTCGTTGAATTGTCGGAAAACGTCGCCAATTTTATTAGTTCAGCGACGTTTAGCGTCGCAAAGAATAAGACGTCGCCGAATATTAAAGGAAGGCCGACGCTTTGCGACGTATTTACGGACGTCGCTAACTTCTGCTAAATAGGGTTTCCTCGGTTCGACTTTTCATTTCTCCCTCTCCCCAAATTTTTTGTTCCCGCCCCTCTTCCCCGACCTCGACGATAGCCCAACCCCCTTCCCTCCGGCGTCGCTCATCCTCTTCCTCCACCGCGAGCCCTTCTCCTCCCTCCGGCGAGCCCCTTCCCCTCCCTCCGGCGAGCCCCTTCTCCTCCTCCTCCTCCACCGCGAGCCCCTTCTCCTCCTCCACCGCGAGATCCTTCTCCTCCTCCTCCTCTACCACCGCGAGGAGACTGAAGGTAAACCTAACCCTAATTGAGGTGTTTTTCGTGTCCAAAATGGACACTGAGACACATTACGACCATGTGTTCACTGATACAGTGTGTTCGTGAGGTTTTGGACACTTTGTGTCCATTTGTTGGACACGTGGACACCCCCAAGCTTGCATATATATGTATTTTACCTCTGTACACTTAATCCCCTCCTTCTCCACCACCGAACTTGTCCTTCTCCTCCTTCTCCACCACCGCGAGGAGACTGAAGGTAAACCCTAACCCTAATTGAGGTGTTTTTCGTGTCCAAAATGGACACGGAGACACATTACGACCATGTGTTCACTGATACAGTGTGTTCGTGAGATTTTAGACACTTTGTGTCCATTTGTTGGACACGTGGACACCCCCAAGCATGCATATATATGTATTTCACCTCTGTACACTTAATCCCCTACATACACTTGTGTATTTTCGTATTAATTTGGATTTGCATATTGGATTTGGGTTTCGATATAGTGTTTGATACATTATTTCACCTTGTAACATTCCTACACTTATTTTAGATAACAAGTATATGAACCAATTAGTCAACATCTATTTGTTGAAGTATGGTACTCCATTCTTCGTAAGTTCTAGCTATATATGTCTCAAGATCCAATGCTCAAAAATCCTAAGAAGAAGAAGAAAAGAATAAAATGACATCGCTCAACACCCTATGACAAATCTTTGTAGAATTGTGTTAAAGTGTGAGTTCTACAGTATGAGTTCTATAGTATGGTTCTCTTTGTTGAATAAAATGACATCGCTCAACCCTATCGATCCTCCATACAAGTCTTCCTTCATCTATTGTCTTAAAGTGTGAGTTCTACAGTATGGTTCTCTTTGTAGAATTGTGTCTTATTATAGACAACAAGGGTTTCCTATTTTTACAGGTAACATGGCAACATATGTAAGGGAACATATAGGTGTGTGTTTGTGTTTAAAAGGGAGTGTCACAAGAGTAAGGCGTAAGCATGTGTTAGTATTTTGAGCTGTGAGAGTGTTTGTTCTATTGAGGTTAGTACCAACTGTATTTTGGATCCAGCTCCAGCTCCATTTACATTAATCTACGGTACGACATGGTGATCAGGACATAGTCCCTGCAGCCATTCGACTGGCGAGGCAGAAACTATGTAATCGTAGATAAAGTTGACTGTCATCCGACCCTCATCCCTCTGCTTTCAAAAATATACTCAAATTACATGATGGTTCCTTTAGCTTGTTTATGTTACAATTATATTATTTGTGACTATCGATCTTACCAGATGGCACCCATGACCCGAGGAGCGGCACGTCGTTTGAGGAAAATAGTGAATGCTGAGGTGGCTCCTCCTACAGTTAAGGAGGAAGTGGCACCGGTTGCTAGTAAGACCGGGAGTTCTATTCATCCAGCACCGGTAGCTAGTGAGACCGGGAGTTCTATTCGTGCAACACTTGTAAGGGACGACATCTCTCCTCACGCCAAAGATCTCGCTTTCTCGAGGTGGTTGCGTGATCGTATCACTGAGCGTTTGCGTGAGCAGCGTGGTTCTCATTAGCTATTAGTACTTATTTTTATTGGACTATTTGTATTGGGTTGTTTTTGTATTAGACTATTTGTATTGGACTACATATATGAATTAGTACTGTGTCAATCTCTGGATTGTATTGGACTACGACATGGTGATCAGGACATAGTCCCTGCAGCCATTCGACTGGCGAGGCAGAAACTATGTATCCGTAGATAAAGTCGATTGTCCTCCGACCCTCATCCCTCGGCAATGATGATACGACAACCAACCAGAGAGGATACTCTGAGAGATCCATCTGAGTAGGACGTATACTCTGAGAGATCACCTTTACAAGAATTATATCAGTAGTGGGATTGAGTGTTGGAGGACATATTATCAGAGTATACGTCCTACTCAGATGGATCTCTCACCGTTAATATTTTTTCTGACGGCATGGTGGATGTGCTCCCTCAACAGATTCTTGCTCCGAGCCAAAACTTTGCCCCGGAGCTCAAGTGGACATCCTTGGTGTAGAGCTCGAGTGAGAGGTTCCTGACAGCATGGTGGTCTCCTTTGTCAAAGTATCCGTGCTCATCCCACATTGGTTGTGGGACGAGCACGGATACTTTGACAAAGGAGACCACCATGCTGTCAGGAACCTCTCACTCGAGCTCTACATGAAGGATGTCCACTTGAGCTCCGGGACAAAGTTTTGACTCAGAGCAAGAATATGTTGACGGAGCACATCCACCATGCCGTCAGAAAAAAATAGTAACGGTGAGAGACCCATCTAAGTAGGACGTATACTCTGATAATATCTCCTCCAGCACTCAATCCCACTACTGATATCATTCTTGTAAAGGTGATCTCTCAGAGTATACGTCCTACTCATATGGATCTCTCAGAGTATCCTCTCCGGTTGGGTTGTGTTCTGAGCCATCCGTTCTCACAGTGTTTTGTATTTTCGGCGAACCCAGGGATTGGATTCTGTATTTTGTATTTTGGTTTCTGTATTTTGTATTTTGGTTTCTGTATTTTGTATTTTATATTTTGTATTTTATATTTTGGATTCTGTATTTTGTATTTTGGTTTCTGTATTTTGGCTCCAGCTCCAGCTCCATTTGCATTAATCTACGGTACGACATGGTGATCAGGACATAGTCCCTGCAGCCATTCGACTGGCGAGGCAGAAAACTATGTAGCCGTAGATAAAGTTGACTGTCCTTCGACCCTTATCCCTCGGCAATGATGATACGACAACCTATCAGAATCCTCGACTTTCTTTCGCTTCTTGGATATTGACCCAGCTTCCAATCTCTCATTTCCCTCCGGGTCCACTCTACTCCCAATATCTTCCTCTTTTATACACGGATCTACAGAATCAATACCATCCAAGGAAGGCAAAACTGAATCAGCATTGTCTTCCGGATCGTCCTCATCAAGGCATAACGGGCTGCTCAGCGTGCCCAGCTTCTTCAACTTCTCGTTGGCTGCAGAGTCGAAATGGGAACGGGTCCTCTTTGCCGGCCCGGAGCTCTGACTCGTACTCGTCGCCGCGCTACCGGTTTTCTCTCCTCCTCTGACGTGGGTCATAAGAAAAGAAATTTCGTGCCTCTTCTTCACATAAACATCATTGCCGCCTTGTACTCGAGCCTCCTCGTCTGTGACGCTATCCAACTTTTCGGTGCCTATATTGTCACTCGAATCTCCCCTTCGACTCGTATCGTCCTCTTCTTCGCCTGTCTTTTCGCTCCATGTCTTGCAATCATCTGCTATCACCGCCGACTCATTCGACTCCTTCTCCGATGACTCCGAGGAGGAGGAGAAGGAGGAGGAGGAAGACTCGGAGAAGGAGTCGAATGAGTCGGCGGTGATAGCAGATGATTGCAAGACAGGGAGCGAAAAGATAGGCGAAGAAGAGGACGATACGAGTCGAAGGGGAGATTCGAGTGACAATGTAGGCACCGAGAAGTTGGATAGCGTCACAGACGAGGAGGCTCGAGTACAAGGCGACAATGATATTTATGTGAAGAAGAGGTACGAAATTTCTTTTCTTAATTATGACCCGCGTCAGAGGAGGAGAGAAAACCGGTAGCGCGGCGACGAGTGCGAGTCAGAGCTCCGGGACGGCAAAGAGGACCCGTTCCCATTTCGACTCTGCAGCCAGCGAGAAGTTGAAGAAGCTGGGCACGCTGAGCAGCCCGTTATGCCTTGATGAGGACGATCCGGAAGACAATGCTGATCAAACTACATAGGAGGAAAGAGTTGGGAGGATTATGTCAAAACACACGGCTTAGAAAATTATGACATGTTAGTCTTCCGACACCGCGGTAACATGATATTCACATTAAGGGTCTTTGACAAGGTGACATATTGTGAAAAGATATATCCTTATAGTTCTCCTACGGATTTGAAGAAAACCTGTGTAATTCCTCCGGGTCATGCCGCCGGCTGTGCTGCTTCCCCCTCCTCTTCCTGCCCACTTCTTCTCCCCCGACTCTACACTTGAGGTGGATATCATATGTGGCTGAGAGAGTCAAATAAGAAGAAAGGAAGTAGGGAGAAGCAGATGGGTCCAGAGCCATGGTGGAGGAGAGGAGAAGGAAGATGCTTGATCAGAACTTGAGGTGGAAAAGTTGTGACGTTGATAGCGTGAGAGAGGGAGAGGGTGAATGGAGGGAGGGAAGTGGCTGCATGCCTTTGGCTCACTCGAGCGGTATTTGTCCTCCGACCCTCATCCCTCGGCAATGATGATACGACAACCTATCACTATATCTTATATAGTAGTAGATGATGTCTTAGTATTACATTATGTGAGTTCATCTTGATTCTGTTACATTCTTCAGATACTAGATACGATAAGAACATATACTACACCATATGTACAGAACATAGATGATTCACACTAATGTATGCTAGAATGAATTTTGGGTTATGTTCTGAGCCATTCGTTCCCATATTTTGTGTGATTGTTGTAGACTTGGTTATAGGGACTGAAACCTGTGTACAGCGAGAAATGGACATTCTGTGATTGTTTGGATCCTATTCTACAGTGAGAAATGGTTATCTTTTTAAACTGCAGGAAGAAATGGATATTCTATATTTTATTTTTTTATTTTTTTGCAGATTTAGCGACGTTTACCGACGTTTACCGATGTCCTCCGACCCTCATCCCTCGGCAATGATGATACGACAACCTATCACTATATCTTATATAGTAGTAGATGATGTCTTAGTATTACATTATGTGAGTTCATCTTGATTCTGTTACATTCTTCAGATACTAGATACGATAAGAACATATACTACACCATATGTACAGAACATAGATGATTCACACTAATGTATGCTAGAATAAATTTTGGGTTGTGTTCTGAGCCATTCGTTCCCATACTTGGCAATTAAGCCATTCGACTGGTATCGACGGTGTTGGATTATTATATACCATTTCGGATTAGTATCGTTGGAAAGTAGTCGACAATGCTTTGTATTGTGAAGTGATATTGTTGTAGACTTGCTTATAGGGACTGAAATCTGTGTACAGTAAGAAATAGACATTCTGAGAACTGGACATTGTGTGATTGTTGTAGACTTGGTTATAGGGACTGAAACCTGTGTACAGTGAGAAATGGACATTCTGTGATTGTTTGGATCCTATTCTACAGTGAGAAATGGTTAGCTTTTTAAACTGCAGGGAGAAATGGATATTCTGTATTTTATTTTATTTTTTTGGGATTTTTTGACTTACATCCCACTTGTTAATATGAATTTGTACTTACATCCCTCTTTTTATTTTTTTTAGACTTACATCCCACTTTTCGTCACAAAAAATATTCATTTTGTCACAAAAAGTATTTATTTTGTCACGAAAAATACTTTTAGTGACGAAAGTGGGATGTAAGTCTAAAAAAAATAAAAAGTGGGATGTAAGTACAAAGTCATATTAATAAGTGGGATGAAAGTCAAAAAATCCCTATTTTTTTTGCAGATTTAGCGACGTTTACCGACGTTTACCGACGTCCTCCGACGTAATTTTGCGTCGGTAAACGTCGGTAGATAAGCGATATTATCCAGTGTACCGACGTTTAGCGGCATCAATATATGTCGGAGGACGTCGGTAAACGTCGGTAATTATCCCCAGGAATTCCCAGGATTTACCGACGTTTAGCGACTTTGAACATGTCACTAAACCACCGACGACTCGACGGTAATTTGTCGGTAAATTTACCGACGCGTAGCGACACGATAAATTACGTCGCAAAGCCACCGACGACACGATGGTAGACATCGGCATTATATCGACGTATAAATACGTCGGCAAACGTCGGTAATTACGACGTTTGGCGACGTTTAGAAGATCAGCGACTAACATTTTTGCGACCAGCCAGAAACGTCGGTAACTTCGTCGCTAAATATTTTTAGCGACGAATATTGTCGTTTTAGCGACGTCTTTAGGCGTCGCTAAAACGACTTATTCTGGTAGTGTCCACAGAGGCCGGTTCGAAGTGTTTTTCGAAGTGCACGTTCGCATGACTTCTCAAGTAGAAGGATGCAGCATTCGCGTAGTTCAGAGACTTCAGGGCTGAAGTTGAACGTTAAACCGATCTACAACTACTCAGAAGTGATCGAGATGTAGAGTATAGGTCTCAAGAATTTGTATCATTCTGCAAAGAACATGGAATCATCAATGAGACTACTGCTCCGTATTCTCCTAAATCTAACGGGGGTAGCGGAGAGGAAGAATAGAACGTTGACAGAAATGATGAACTCAATGCTGCTAACTACGGGTCTTCCTAAATGCTAATGGGAAGAAGCTGCATTGACGACCACTTTTATTCTAAATAGAGTACCGTATGCAACTTCGGGCGTAACTCCTCATGAACTCTAGCTCAAAGTCAGACCTAACTTGAATGTCATTCGAGTGTGGGGGTCTCTGGCTTTTGTGAAGCTCCCAGATCTGAAGATTCAGAAGCTGGGGACTAGGACTACGAAGACGATCTTCTTGGGGTATGCCGAGAAGAGTGATGCTCGGAGATTTTATGATATTGAGTCAAATCATATCATCGAATCTCGTGAAGACAATTTACAAGGCACGAGAATATTGTTCTTACGGATAAACCGGAAAACAATAAGGGTGCGCAAGAAACTGAAGTTTTCAATAAAAAAGTAGTCCAAGAAGATGTTGTTGTTGAAACAACGGTTGAACCAGAACTCGATGAGCATCGTCGAAGCGAGCGAGGAGGCCGAAGAACTTCGGAGATGACTTCATCACCTATCATGTGGAAGCAGATCTGCTTACCTATGATGAGACAATGAAGACCAGAGATGATATTTTCTGGAAGGAGGCGATTGACAATAAAATTGATTCCATCACCTCAAATAACACTTGGGTGTTGGTTGATCTTCCTGAAGGAGCGAAATCCATCGGATGCAAGCGGATCTTTAAGAAGAAGATGAAAGCAGATGGAACTATTGACAAGTTCAAGGCCAGGTTGGTGGCCAAGGGATTTTCTCAGAAGCAGAGGATCGACTACTTTGATACGTATGCTCCAGTATCCCGGATGACCACCATCAGAATATTGATTGCTCTCGCAACGATACATAATATGGTGATACATCAGATGGATGTGAAAATAGAATTCCTGAATGACGAGCTGACCGAAGAGATCTGCATGCAACAGCCAGAAGGGTTTGTCGTCAAAGGTCTTGAAGACAAAGTCTGCAAGTTGGTGAAATCTCTGTACGGTTTAAGGCAAGCTCCCAAAATGTGGCATGAGAAGTTTGACAAAGTTATAAGGTCAAATGGCTACAGGGTCAGTGAAACAGATAAGTGTGTCTATACGAAGTTTGCTGACGAAAGAGGAGTCATCGTTTGTCTATACGTGGACGACATGCTAATCTTAGGTACGGATATAAGCTGTGTCACGGAGACAAAGAAGTTCCTCTCGACGAAGTTCAGTATGAAGGACTTGGGGGATGCTGATGTTATCTTGGGACTCAAGATCATCCGGACAGACACTGGACAAGCGCTGTCACAGTCTCATTATGTTGAGAAGATGATCACTCGTTACGGGTATCAGAATCTTCTAGGGATCGATACGTCGTACAAGTGTGATCTGAAACTGAAGCCTAATTCAAGGAAAAGCGTTAGACAACTGGAGTATGCAAGCGTAATCGGGAGTTTGATATATGCTACTACTACCACAAGGCCTGACATAGCTTTCGCTGTGAGATCATGCTGAGTCGTTTCACGAGCAACCCAGGTATTGAGCACTAGAAAGCTGTGAAATGGGTTATGAGATATCTCAAGAAGACTCAGACATATGCACTGTACTACAGCGGAGATCCGTCGGTAGTGGAAGGCTTCAGTGATGCCAGCTGGTGCTCAGAAGTGGAGAGCG
Source organism: Iris pallida (assembly GCA_029216955.1). NCBI lineage: Eukaryota > Viridiplantae > Streptophyta > Magnoliopsida > Asparagales > Iridaceae > Iris > Iris pallida. The sequence continues at coordinate 6,222,613 of JANAVB010044218.1, read as the reverse complement.
AGAGGTCCATAGGTGGATATATTTTCACAATGGATGGAGCTGCTATATCGTGAAAATCGAAGAAGCAGACTATGTGTCATGCCCTGACCCGGAATCACCCGAATCATCATCCTCGTAGGGGACGTGATGCCGCACAAATCTGGAGTTGTGCTCATGCAAGGCAAGATGACAAGTTCTTAAATGGTTATCTTTTGATTCGATATTAACAACGAAAGAAAAACAGAGTATACGAAACAATTCTCTTTATTGATATTCGAAACTGAGATTACAAAGGCTTTCGATAGCCTAACAATATATGCCAGATTGGCTACAACACTCAGGTTCTCTCTTTCCCACAAAGGATTTCACCGTTCCATACATCATGCCTTCTATATCTCGGCCGCATCAATCATGTTGCATAGTCCGAGCATCAATGCGATCGCACGCTTCAATACGCTTCGGCATTCCAAGCCTCAACGCATTCAAGCAAAGCTCCGTCGTGAGCCATCCATTCCCTGCACCCTGCATGAAGCTGGTGGGGGATCAGTACGTTCGTCCTCGCATGTACTGATGCAAAGACCTTCTTTCCAAACCGACATTTTAGTATTTATGTTGAATCATGCAACTTTGCTTATGATCTTGCTATGTTCTCCTTAGGGTCAATTTTATGGCATATTCGAAAGCGTAAAGCATATTAGCATGGCAAGCATGTTATTCGAATTGAAATAGGCAAGCAGACAAGCAATCTCATGTTTGATTCGTGGTGCGACTTCTTACTGTAGTGCCTCGCTCCGCGAAGGCACTAGATAAGCAGAATGATCGGATTGCTGGCTCTGCAACAGAAGACGATTGATCTAGGTGAGTGGACAAAGTCTCATTTTATGATTCGTTTGTGCCTAATAAGATTCTGAGCTTTTGAATGAATGCTATTGCTAATAACAAGATGCTAGATTTTGAGTATGCTTATAAGAGAATCCGTACATTGTCTGCTAAGAAAGAGAATGGTTTCCTGCTTGAGAAAAAGATGGAATTGTTTATGAGTTGCTTGATTGATGCATGATGGTTTCATTTGATATTGCATTTGTATTGGGGTATCCACATAGCGACGAGCTGAACCCTTGCGAGTCACAGCGGCTAGCGACGAGCTGAACCCATGCGAGTCATTGCGGTTAGCGACGAGCTGAACCCAAGAGAGTCACAGCGGCTAGCGACAAGCTGAACCCATGCGAGTCACAGCAGTTAGCGACGAGCTGAACCCAAGGGAGGCACAGCGGCTAATATGGAAATAATATGTTGGTTTTTCAAAGATATTTTCAAAGAATGTAAACTGACTCTGTATACATGAAATATACATAGGTAAAAGTAGCAAGATCACATCACAAGAAATATTTTCTCACTAAATAGACAGTGATCGTTTCAGACAAATGTAGCTTTTTGTACACAATCACCAGTATGCTGATATACTGACCACCATCAGTCTGCATGCAGGTGCACTATGCATTAAGAAGGATAGTCCAAAGCGATAGCCCGAGCCTCATCCTCAAGAGCCAGTAATCAGAAGCGATGCCAAGAGATGACATCTATTGCAAGAGTTGGTTTTATATATAAAGGGATGTAATGTATGGGAACGAGATCATTGTAATCTTTAAAGTTTTGAGAGAATGTAACATTGTATCAGAGAGAATCGAGAGCTTGTAATCTGTTCAAATAAAATCAATAAAGATAATTGTTTCTTGTTACCATTGTATTCAATGCATGTATTCTGAAATATGTCCGCTGCTGCTTCAATTAACCGCAATATATTTCGCTGCGTATTGTCAACCTTCTCTAACTTGTCTTGCTCTAGGTCTTGGCCTTGTGCAAGCGCAACTTAGGCTTGTACGGCATCACGCCTTACCGAAGACGAACGGTCTCAAAGAGTCTGAAGCGAGGACGAAAGGACTCTATGGGATCGTGGCGTGACACTTACTAAGTCGACGCACTCGCCCTTGCACCGACGCAAGGTGAATACGCCTCATTCCTTCCCAGTCATGTTATAAGTGCATCTTTAAGCAGGATCTATGTGTGCGGGACACATACGTGCCTACACTTTCAACCCATCGTTCCTTAGCTATATGAAGGCCGTTGGCGTATCCGCGCCGGAATGGACTAAAGGAGTTCCTTACTTCTTCTTTTTTCTCCTTCTTTTCTCGATATTGGTCGGGCTGCCCGGCGTTTAACGGGTGGGTTGCGGTCCCAACAACCAAAACGTTCCCGTTGCATACCATCATTTGCGGCTTTTTCCATCTATAAGCGAGTGCTACTCGTCTTAAGGATGTGCGCCTACAAAGATTATTCATTTTCCTCCTAGGCCAAGCGGTTCCGGGACGCTCCGACATTTAACCGTTTGGAGGAAACACTCGTGCACGAGTTATTATCACATTAATCTCATGTCCATCCCATTCGGCCATGCAACGCCCTTATTATTCAAACAACCAAGCATAGTCTTGAGTTCGAGACTCAGACTTTATCATCTCGCGTTTCTTCCATTAATATTCTATGTTCTTACATTTCGTACTTCGTTTCAATGTTCAATGGCATTATGCCTCAACTCAATGTTCCTCAACCGAATGGCCCGAAGGTCTCGAACACCTTTCGATGCATCATGTCATATCCGACAGTTCCGCCACATTCATGCCACAACTGTATTCTCTCGCAACGAAGGAATCTGATTAAGAGCTTTTCCTAATGTGATTGAGTACCTCAAAATAATCCTAATCCTACTGCAGGCTGCAGTGGTACTCTAGTTCGAATACCACTACACAAACTCGACCTGCATGGGCTACCACTAAAAACGTTTCACGACCCGCACCCACTGTGAGGGTACGAGAGCGTAACAACGCCCAACCTACGCCACAGTGTCGGCGGTAGAACGCTGTTCTAGGTTATGAACTATAACTAACATAATATGAATACTCTCCAAAAGGAGGCCAACACAGAGGTACAACCCAATCACAATCTAGAGATAGAATATGGCACGATGAAATAGATAAAGAAATCCTCAACTGAGGTACAACAGAAATGAAATACAAGTCTTATCAACTACCAGACTCAACATCTCTAAAATATACAACTCTGAAAATAAGACAACAGCTAAACATGAAAAGAAAGAACAGTCTAAGCTATCTACACTATGCAAGGTATCTTCCTCAGCAGCTACCTGAACCTCCCCTGGGGTCCAGGTCGCGAGTGTCAACTAGGCAAGGTCCAAGTAAGGGGTGCAGGGTTCCTCATCATCCTCTGTAAAATTTTTAACATGTCCAGTCAGGACGGGAGCGAGCACAAAACATCTCACGCAGTTCATATCATGTTAGGAAATATAAAGCATACAATAGAGTAAGGTACATGAAACGCTGAAAGAAGAATGTATATAAAAAATAGTAGAGATTTGATAACAGGAAATATCTATATATGATAAGTAAGAACTGTAAGCCAACTGTGATTTAGAGTACAATATGATTATGTAAACGGTCTAGGACAATGCAATGGTAACTCCATTGTACGTGAGTGTACAATAGACATATACAATAGTTATACAATGTTGTACAATAGGATTTGAGTACATAACCAATTCTACTCTCCCTCTCCAATCAATACACAAGGATCCATTCCAGTTACGTTATCTTGCACAATAGTGTACAATGTTATACAATGGATGTACAATATTATACAATAGATGTACAATATTATACAATAGTTGTACAATGTTATACAATAGTGTACAATGGTCTATCCCTGGGACTCATGTGATACTGAGAGTACAATATGCACAAGGAGTATACAAGGATATAGGTATTCAATAAATACAATATGGAAGTGAAACGCACATCACAATATGTATCTAGTGAATACAAGGGGATAACATCCCAAAAGAAGATCCATATAGTACCAATCCGTAATAACAATCGTGTCAGCATCAAGTACAGTAATCTAGAGCAAGAATGTAAATCCAGACAAGTATGAAATGGTCAGAGAATGTACTCGCCTCGTATCTGAATGTCTGAAGTAAATGTACTGTCCGAGATGAGGTACCTGACTCCTAGTTAGAGCAATACAAGTCACAACAAGTCTAAAATGGTAAAATGAAGTCCTACAATGCACTCTACATGAGTCTAGGTCAATCTAGGCCAAAGTCAACTCTTGGTCAACTCTGGTCAACCCTAGAAGTCAAACTTGGTCAACTATGGTCAAACTAGGTCTAACAAGTCTAAAATAGGTCAAACTAGTCTATACTAGACTACATTAGTCTATTCTAGGTTACTCAACCTACACTAGCTAGTACACAACACTACTAGGCTATCTAGACCAACTACACATGTTATATGTTATCTAACACAACATATAAATACACTAGCTTTAGGTTACCCATATACCTATACATAGGTATAGGCACAAACACATATCACAGATATATATATAGCACATACCTGCTTTAGGTTATATGACATATACATTAGGAACTAACATATATATATATACATATAGATATAGGCTCAAACATATATACATATAGGTATACATTACATATATTATATATTGCATACAAACCTATACATCAACCTACAATTAGGAAGAATAGGAAAAGAGAGAGAGAGTGTGTGTATGTGTGTAAACTGTCAAGGATGAGGGGAAAAAATGTGTGTGTGCAATGTTTGTGTGTGATGTGAGATGTGAGATGTGTGTGTGTGACTGTGAGTGATGGATGAAAGAATATGTGTGTAAAAGAAGAATGAAAACAGTGAGGGTGAAATAGTGTTGGACTGAACAGGAAATGGGAACAAATGCACAGCAACAGTAAAGGAAAGGAAAAATCAAAACACAATCAAAACTGAAAACCAATCTTAGTTCAGAAAACTGAATTCCAGTTTCCAGTTTTTCATTCGATCCCCATTTGACAGCAAAATACCACCAAATGAACCCAAAATTAACACACACTTAGAAATCATATAGGAGAATCAATATGAGGTCTTAAACCACTATATTAACAGTATTAATTAGGTCAAAACAACTGTCAAATTTCGATTTTGAAAACTGAAATTTTCAGGAAAATCACACAGTTTAGAATTTGGTAAATTAACAATTACCTATTGAAAAATCATTTAAACACAAAATAAAGAGTTGGTAAATGAAATATACAATGTATTTGTGTCCCAGGGTCCATCACGTGTCCACCAATATGACATAATCGTGTCCAAAACAAATAAACCCAGATCGGGCATAACAGTGCACTGTATCGTACACACGTGCACTTGTGTCGTGCACTCGACACAGGCCAACCCAAGCCTCGTGCTCGCAACCCTAGGTTCGCCTAGGGTCTAGCTAAGTGTCCAACAACCTGTACTGTGTCCTAGAGTGTCGTGTCCGAAGCTACAGAGCCGTATCAGTGCTCGATTTCACGTGTGCACTGCACAGTGTAAAATCAGTACGACACTGATTTCCCTCTCGACACGCCACGTGGACACGTGAGACTTGACACGTGGCATGTCAGTCATAGCCCCATGGCGTGTGTCGAGTCTCGTGTCATATTAACGCGTGTCGTGTCCGCTACAGCCCCCGAGTAGCAGGGGACAGAACTGGACTCAGTTCCAGCGTGTTCGTGTCCCTCGTGTGGACACGACACGGCACGAAACACCCAAGTGTCAACACAAACATTCAAGAGGGACCCTAGATCTACAATCCTATTCAAATGGATATCGAAAATAACACAAAAAAGTCTCTTTGTGGCATTTCGACAAACAGTTAAGGGACATGTCTGATACGTGCCAAACGGACACGAAACTTATGAAACCCGACACGAAACCAATGCAGACACTTAGGGGACTCCTAGGGCTTCCTGAATATGTAAAGAAATCAAAATTTCATTGAGGAATGAGGAAGTTACCTATAGTTGAACTTCTAGGAAAATCCCTCTTTGTAGAGCTCTTCTCCTTGATGTCCCAATCCAACAAATCAATACCAAACTAAAATGAAACTCCAATAACAGCAAGTATAGGTATATTAAAACCTAATGGAAGAGATTTGAATGAAAAAGGAAATGGAATGGAATTCTAGGGATTAAAAGAAATAGGAAACAAACCTCTTTCCTAAACTTGAGCTTTCCTAAAAAAGAGGCAACCCTAAAATTAAGAGAGAATTTATAGGGTGATGTTTCCAATGAGGATAGGGTGGCCGGCCAAGTGAGTCTAGGGATTAGGGTTTTGCAATTTTGGGCTTTGGGCCAACCTACAAGGCTATGGGTTAAATTGATTTATTAAAGGTTCTAAATCATAAGCCATGACTTATGACTTTCTAATTTCTATTGCTAACTAGAGTCTATTGACCAAACCAAGGGTTAGCTTAGGTTAGACTAGAGTCATATAACCTAACCAAGTCCATACTAACTAGGGTTAGCTTCTAGGTTGGTCTACAAGGGTCAAAAATAGTCAAAGCTAACATAACACATAGAAATATTTAATTAATATTAAATTCACACAAATTCCCACAAATCATAATAAATTCAAATAAATCCTAAAATGACCAAATACCTCCTAGGCTAAAATGTACTAATTAAACATCCTAATCACATGGCTAGGCTCTAGGGTAGACAGTCTCTACGGTTTCACTAGCAAAACACCAAAATCACTAGTCATAATTTTAAATAGTTTAAAAATGATTAAAAATCACCAAAAATTATAATATAAAATAAATATCAATAAATAATAATTAAAATTACAAAATTTTAAAATTACCCTCATCTGGAAAACTGGGTGTTACATATATCATCCTGGTATTTTTTATATTTCCAGTTCTTATTGTTTAATTATATTCTTGTGCTAATTGCTGGTTTTAGTTCCTAAGTGAAGACTCATTTGTGGCACTTGCTCTTTCTGGGATCTGACCCAGCTGGTTTTGTATGGCCAGATATCGGAGCAGCACCAGAGGATCTACCGACCTTCCAGCCAGATGGTGACCACCAGGCGTAACCAGGGCAACGAGTGGGTTATTTTTGGCTCTCCCACTCTATTGTAAAATTATTCTTTTGAGGCGTTTAGCCGGCGAGCACGTGTTAGCTCGTATTACATACCTTATTACTGTCTGCCTACGGGCTGTAACATGATTGACAGATCCTAGGGTTGATCATGTATGACTAAACTCTTGCTAGTCTTCACATTTTGTAACGACTAGCTTCATGATCAGCTAAATATGTAATGTTTGGGACGCCTTACTATTGTATATTTGGTAATCTTACATCTTGTAACATTTACTTACTTGCTTATGATTGAGACACTAGGCTTGTTCATGACCTTAAGAGACTGCTGGATTGTAGTTAAACCCTCATATATCTAGACAGCCGTGATCGTATGGTGAGATGGATTCCATTTCATTATACGTAGCTGGCTATGTTCGTCCCCGCTCTCCAGTATTCTGGTTCTGGGACGTGACACCCCGGGACTAACAAAATTATTTATGAAGTCATCCTTCCAATTTTTTTCCATACCAACGAAAGTGCATCTGTTATCTTTTCCATCCTTGCTACCAAACATGAAAGAAGAAAATAATATTTTATCATTTCATTTCCATATGTAAGAAAAATAAATCCTACTCTTTTTTCTTCTTTCCACTTTTTCATCCTTCCTACCAAACAAAACCTAAATGAACTTCAGGCCTTAATTGTGAACATACCACAAGTTTTCCTTTCCTGCAATCAATTCTCCGCAACATTTATTAATATTTGGACATATATGCACGTTAGAAAAATTAAATTATATTTGTAATAAAAATTGTTCATTTTTCAATGAATTAATAATGCTAAAAAAAAGTCTATTTTTTAAAACTTTATTTTTAGATACTTATTATACCTTAAGAGCTGTTGTAATTAGAAATATCAAATGACTACTTTTGTTTTTATTTAGATATTTCATATTAATTTTAATTAATCTTTTTAGTTTGTAAATATAATAAAGAAAATTTTTGGAACAAATTTTTTTATGAAAAGACGTGCTTTTGACATTATATAGTAGAATCGATACGAGGTTCTGCTTTACTTTTCTTTTTCTTTTTTGATCTTTTCTAAAAGTCATGGACACCCATTTATGTCACCAGACACAAACATTTCGAACATCAGAATAAGCACGGCGCAGAATCAATGATTACATTTTTTTTTCTTTTTTTTTTCTGTATTTTTAAATTGTAAATTTGTTATTGTTATAATTAGTATTGTTTAAAAAAATATTTAAAACTTTAGACACATTACTGAGCACGAAATATTATGTTTCACGGACATACAATGGTCACACACGAAGAATTTGATTGTTTTATATACTTATTTTTTATTTGTCTTATTTTTTAATTTTCATTAAATTTCTTTATTTCAAATGATGGTATGATACCATTTTTTTTTATTTTTTTTTTTCAAATTAAGGTATGATACCATGTTAATGATGGGGTTGGTGCGTACGGAGCGGAAAATTTATTGTTACTACTTTGTTCTATTTTCAATAGAATAGCAGTAAGACATATTATGAATAATGTATATAAACTAAAATTGTTTTGTATAAGAGTGCTGGATTTAGGATCCGATTTGATTTTTGATACTGAATTTGTTAGTGTCAAATGTTAGTAACGAAATTTAGCTTTCGGTGACAAAATGAGTCTTTTAAAGATAAATATTCGTCACTAACATATGTTGCTAAAAAAATTGAGTGCACAAAGTCTAATACGAACAAATTCAATACCTTAAGTCTAATTAGGCCCTAAATATGATACATTTATACAAAATAATTCATAAAAATAATATGTAATGCTATTGTTTAGATAAAATAAGACTTTGCTACGAGCTTTTGCTATGCCTACAACCAAATGCTTACAATTCTCTTACAATCGCCACGTGTCGGGTTACGATTGGAAGAGAGGGGAAGTGGTGGGGTCGGATGGAGCCCATGTAGCAGGGAGGTGAGAGGGGATGGGGGACCCGATGGAATCCATGTATAAGAGATGGAATATAAATGTTGTAAGAAGATTGTAAGTATTTAGTTGTAGACTAAGAACATCCACAGTGGAGAAACTCTAAACGCGTACTCCAAATTATTAAAAAGTGAGTAAATTATTATTTTTTGAGTGTCTCCACCATAAACAGAATACCAGTTTTCGACCGGACAGGAGAAGCAACTAGAGTTGACTTCTTTGTTGGACCGAGGGCCTGGGGTTTTCGATCTCTGTTCTTGCGCGAAAGTCTCAGAAGGCAGTAAAGCGCCTTAATTAGATTGACTCGTCAAGTTAGAGATTAGATCGTAGACCGATGTCGGATTATTTTCCTTCACGGCATGGTTCCTGTCACGCTGGACAACAAAGAGGCTGTCGGCTTATATATAGTTCCAACTCCCAATCTCAGGCTACCTCTTTGAGAGGATGGAAAGCCCATTCAAGGGCTTTGTTAGCTCACTCTTTGAGAGCAGGTTAGAGGCTAGGAGCTCAGGTAATGATGCCATGGCCTATGTGTACAAAATCCTTATGAATTTGCTATACGGTAGATTTGGCTTCTAATATTGGCGAGACGTCCTTGAAGTCATTTCATTTCAACTCTCTTATATTCCGAGATGGCTTCATCTCGAGGATGGTTTTACTTTTTCATACTCCAAATTAACATATTATATTTTTTTGTTATTCCTCTTCCATGTTTGGTAAGATTCTGTCTTCCTTTTTTTTCTCTCATTTTTGGTAAAATGGGTCAATATTGCTGCGCCCAAAAATTAATATAGTGGAGCGAGTATATATTTCAAATCTGGATTATTTCTTAGTTTTGTAACCATTTTTTAGTATGAATAAATGTCCAATGTAATCTTTAAATGTTATAAAATTTAGCTAAAATTAAAATATAATATTGAAATCTCTTCCGGGGTGAATACTCTGATTAGTTTTTTTTTTTTTTTTTTCATTACTATTGGCGCGTGATCGAATCAGTAAATGGTTCCTGTGCGTACGGGAGGGAGCTTCCTTTGGGATGATACACTTTCTTTTTAGAAAATAAAAAATTAAAAGAATTGAGAATGTGATAGGTGTGTGTTTGTCTTTTTTTGTCGAGAGCATGGGAATGTAATTTATGATGACGAGTGGAAGTGGAACAGAGTTATCATCATTATCCACAAAGAAGTGGCGAGTCCCGTCAGATGAGAGCGTGGCAGTACTGCACTGGATGCAGCAGCAGGCTAAGGATTGTTGGGTCCTACTTATAATCAATGCGATATTTTTTCTTTTCTTTTTTAATTCTACTAAAATTTTACATATATCACAAAAGCCTAATTTTAAGGGCACACAATAATTTGCTATAGACTCTCTCTTATTAGGAGACAGTCCATAAAAGTAAAACTTTTACTAAGGACATCCCAAATTTTACTTAAAACTAGCTCCCCCAAATTTTATTAGGATTTTTCTTGGACACCGGGGGAGGACGAGGAGGCGGCGGCGGAGGTGGACGAGGAAGCCTTCCTCCTCGTTTTTTCGATTCCTTCTCTATGTTGGTAAAGAAGCGCGGAAACCTTTTCCCAAACCGGAGAGTACCTGCGAGAGGACCGAGCAATACAAACGCACGAACCCAAAAACAATCACACAAAACAATCCACGCAGACACAGAGAATTTTTGACGTAGAAAACCCTTGCGGGAAAAACCACGGGACGATCGGAGTCCAACCCTGAGAAGCCTCCACTAATGGAATAGAAGAATTACACCCTCTACAAACTCCTCCCGATCCAAATCGGATTCCCACAACACTCAGAGATAAGAACAACGATTACAGGGCTACGAAGAGCGAGAACGACGAGTAGAGATTACCCGAACACGATCTCCTTCGAATAGCGACCTTCAATCCTCCGTCTTCTTCTCCGAAGTTGCAATGGCACTCTTGCCTCCTTCCTCTCTCCAAGTTGTGTTACGTTGCGTTATGAATTAGGGTTTGGAAATCCCAACTTAACTCCCTAATCCCGAAGCCAACCTGGACCGTTGGATTAGATCCAATAATGAAAACTCATCCAAATTCCCGTATCAGCCCCGACGACACAGAGTTCGGCCAGAACTCTGTGTCGAGCAAACAGAACCTAGCGCCACAATTCTGGAATGGCCAGACCGAGTTCGGGCAGAACTCGGCCTGGGACCGAGTTCGGGCCGAACTCGGCAGTCCCAGGCCAGAACCTTCCTTAGGAGCAGCAGCAGCAGTAGCAACTCCGCGTCGCCTACTTCCCGAGCTTCTTCGACACACGAACGGCGCTCGTCGCACTCCGGGGTCTTCTCCACATAGGTTGGGAACCCCACCCACTCCAACAAATCTCCCCCTTCACAACTATGGGGAGGATATCGTCATCCCGACGATCTGCCTGCAGTACTCAAACTTTTCCCTTGGTAGAATCTTCGTGAACATATCAGCTCCGTTGTCATCTGTATGAACCTTCTCAAGCTCCGCGTCCTTCTTCTCAACCACATCCCGTATCCAATGATACCGGGTCTTGATGTGCTTGGACCGACTATGAAACGTCTGATTCTTCACAAGGTGGATAGCGCTCTGACTGTCGCAAAGCAAAGTATACTGCTCTTGCTTCAGTCCCATTTCCTGCAACAGCTTCTTCATCCACAACAGCTCCTTGCAAGCCTCCGTCGTCGCAATGTACTCTGCCTCTGTCGTCGACAAGGCAACACACTTCTGCAACCGCGACTGCCACGACATCGCTCCTCCCGCAAACATCATCACGTAGCCCGAAGTCGATCGCCTCGTGTCTACATCTCCAGCCATATCAGCGTCGGTATACCCAACCAGCTTCGGCTCGTCACCACCAAAGGAAAGTCTCCAACCAGCAGTGCCCTGAAGATATCGTAGAATCCACTTGACCGCACTCCAATGTACCCTTCCAGGATTTGAAAGATACCTGCTAACCGTACCAACTGCATGAGCAATATCTGGCCTCGTACACACCATGGCATACATCAGGCTTCCCACAGCTGAGGCATATGGAACCCGCTCCATATCTTCCTTTTCATCCTCGGTAGATGGACACTGCTCCTCAGTGAGCTTAAAGTGAGCCACAAGAGGGAAACTCACTTTCTTCGACCCGTCCATCCCGAAACGCTGAAGTACCCGATGAATGTACTTCGTTTGGGACAAGTGTAGCAGCTTGGACTCTCTCTCTCGGCTGATCTCCATCCCAAGAATAGTCTTCGCTGTGCCCAAATTCTTCATAGAGAAGGCCGCGCCCAGTTGGCGCTTCAGCTCCGCTATCCTAGTGGCATTCCGACCCACTAATAGCATATCATCAACATAGAGCAATAAAATGATGAAATCATCATCGGCAAAATACCTCACAAATACACAGTGGTCCGACGTCGTCCGTGCATAACCATGCTCCCCCATAAATGACTCGAACTTCCTGTACCACTGCCTCGGAGCCTACTTCAGACCATACAAGCTCTTCCTCAACCGGCAGACCAAATGTGACTTGCCCTTCTCACAGAATCCCTCTGGCTGCTCCATGTACAACTCCTCCTCAAGATCATCATGGAGGAATGCCGTCTTCACGTCCATCTGCTCGACCTCCAAGTCGAGACTGGCTGCTAATGCTAGCACCACCCGAATAGACGAATGCTTGACGACAGGCGAAAAGATCTCATCATAATCCACGCCTTTCCGCTGACCGTAGCCTTTGACTACCAGCCTCGCTTTGTATCGAGGGCGAGTAGCATCATCTGTCTGCTTCACTCTGAACACCCATCGATTCTTCAAAGCCTTCTTGCCCTTTGGCAATCGCACCAGATCATAAGTGGAATTGGTGTGCAAGGAACTCATCTCCTCCTGCATAGCCTCCATCCACTCCTGCCTGTGTTCGTCTTCCATAGCCTCTGCAAAACTTTCGGGCTCTTCCCCGTCAGTCAATAGCACATACTCATCTGGTGAGTATCTCGTAGATGGTCGACGATCTCTGTCACTCCTTCTCAGTGGAGCCACTGGTGCTGGCTGTATACCGACAGCCTCCTCCCCTTCAGGAACTGCCTCTCCGGCATGCTTATCCTCCTGAGGGACACCCTGACCACCATCAGCAGGCTGATGATCAAGGTTGGGAGCAACTCCATGTACCGGCTCCCCCATAACTGGATCCTCTGCGATGTCCTATGGAAACTGCTCGACGCGAAATAACTCTAACTCAGGCAATTCCTCAGCCTCAGAAGGCGTCTCGGAATCCTGAGTGTTGGTCATGGTCTGATCCTCGACGAACACCACGTCCCTGCTTCTGTAGAGCTTTCCTTCCACTGGGTCGTAGAGTCTATAGCCAAACTCATCCCGACCGTAGCCGACAAAGACGCATCGCCTCGTCTTCGACTCAAGTTTGGTCCTCTCGTCCTTCGGTACATGCACGAAGGCCTTACAGCCAAACACTCGCAGGTGATTGTATGACGGCTCTTTGTCGTACCATACTTTGTCAGGCACATCACCCTGCAAAGGAGCACTAGGAGACAAATTAATAACATAGGCAGCTGTGAGAAGAGCCTCACCCCAGTAACTGTCCGGCAAGTTTGCTTCTGACAGCAAACATCGCACCCTCTCCATCAGTATCCTGTTCAAGCGCTCCGCTACACCATTGAGCTGAGGTGTCTTGGGCGAAGTCTTCTGGTGTCGTATCCCTTGCTCTCTGCAATACGCATCAAAGGGACCGATGTATTCGCCGCCATTGTCGGACCGAACACACAACAACTTCTTGCCCGTCTCCCTTTCAACAGAGGCCTGAAACTCCTTGAAAGTAGGCAGCACCTGATCCTTGGTCTTTAAGGCATAGACCCAAACCTTCCTGGAACAGTCATCAATAAAGGTTACAAAGTAAGAAGCACCACCAAGAGATTTTACCTTCATAGGACCGCAGACATCCGAGTGAATCAACTCGAGCAACGCCGGCTTCCTCGAACTTGGGTGACTTTGGAAAGACACCCTATTTTGCTTTCCAGCCAAACAGTGCGTGCACTTCTCCAACTTTGTAGACTTGAGCCCCAGAATTACCTTCCTGTTCACCAAGTAGCTCATCCCCTTCTCGCTGATATGGCCGAGCCGTCTGTGCCACAACTCGGTAGACGCATCACTGACTGCGTTCACCTCCTGTGCCCCCTCTGTGCTCCCCTCCATATAGTAGAGACCGGACTTCTTGCTTCCTCTGGCAATCACCATCGAACCCCTGGAAAGCTTCCACTGACTGTTCCCGAAGAGACTGAAGAATTCCTCGTCATCCAACCTTCCAACCGACACCAGGTTGAAACGGATATCAGGGACATGACGAACATCCTTGAGAACAAGAACCGCACCCGTCTTCGTTCTCAAATGCACATCTCCAACGGCAACCGTCTTCGACACATCTCCGTTGCCCATCTTCAACACGCCACAGTCGCCTATCGTGTAAGTGGCAAACAGTGCCCTGTTGTGAGATACATGTGCTGAAGCCCCCGAGTCCACCAGCCAATAATTGTCATCGCAGGCGAGGTTAGTAATGACCTCATCACCTACGACGATCACATCGCCTCCATGCATCGAGGCCGTCGCTGTAGTGTTCTCTTCTTGCTTTCCCTTGTCGTCCTTATTCTCTCTCTTCCAAGCAAAATAATTCCGCTTGATATGGCCCTTCTTACCGCAATGGTAACACTCCGAGTCCTCGTACCGACCCTTGGACTTCCTCCTGCTCTTGTCTCTGCCACCACCTGGACCCCTGCTTTTGCCCCTTCCGCGGCTCTCTGAAACAAGTGCCTCTGAGTGGTGGGATATGGATGAAGTGCCCTGAGAACGTCTCCGCATCTCTTCATTCAACACCCCGCTCTTGGCAAACTCCAGACTGACCACGCCCTCTGGAGCAGAAACGATCATAGATACTCGTACGGTCTCCCATGAGTCTGGCAAAGTACACAGCAGCCACAGTCCCTGAACTTCGTCGTCGAACTTGACTCCCATAGAAGATAGCTGGTCAACCACGCCCTGGAACTCACTCAAGTGATCCGAAATAGACGCCCCATCCTTGTACCGCAGACCCATCATCGTTCGGATCAGGAACAACTTATTTACCCCGGTCTTCTTCGCATACAAGGATTCCAGCTTATCCCACAACGTCTTCGCGTGCTCAATATTGGCAATGTGGTTGTACACGTTCTCGTCCACAAACTGCCGTATGTGCCCACACACCTGTATGTGCTCGAATGTCCAGTCCTCCTCGAATTTATCACTGGTACTTTTTAGTACGCGTGGGTTCTGTTACTTCAGAAACAGAGAGAAGAGTAGAGCCATTGCCAGAGGAGTTCGCCGTCTTCCGAGGAGTCAGAAGAGCAGGAGTGTTCCAAGGTTTTCCGTCAAACTTGCTGGTTCGTGGAAGCTGTTCGCAGAGGGCGAATAAAGCTTTGAGCAACGGTGATCATTCACCCCAGCAATTCCATCTCTCGCCTGTCACCCTTCTGTTGCCTTTAGCAGTTCTGTCAGTATCTTCTTTTTAGAAGGCACTACTGCCAGTTTGCTACGATCACGAAAATCTCTTTAGATTATTCGTGAATTACGATATCTTTTTAGATCTCGTAATTTGCAGAATCCTTCTGGATCTCTGTTGCAAAACCTTCTTTAAGGAATTACATTTGAAACATTGTCTTTACAACTATTTCAGTTTCTGTATTTTCCATCGAAAAGCGTGCCCCGGCGTTCTCGACAATAACAATCTCAAAGCTTTATTGCTACGATGGAAAATATTAATGCTTCACTCCTCAATACTGACTTTTGCAAATTAGAAAAGTTTGATGGAGAGCATTATCAAGTCTGGAAGAGGAAGGTTTATCTCACTCTTCAACTTAGAGACGTTGATCACGTATTGCTTGAAGAGGAACCTACTGTTCCAGATACAGGGTCTGCTGCCGCAATCACTGCGGCTACTAAACTTCAGGCCAAGTGGAGAAGGGAAAATAGCATTTGCAGGTTGCTTATCCTGAATGCTATGGAGGATTCTCTAGCAGAATCCTACAGTAAGAAACCAATTGCCAGAGACATATGGGAGTCTCTGAAAAAACTGTACGAAGAAGACAAGAACATGAGCAAAATATTTGTGGTTGAAAAATATCACAAATGGCTCTTTGAGGACGAGAAGTCCATGCTGCCGCAGGTCAAAGAATTTCTGAAGTTGCGACAGAAATTGGAAGACGAAGCTATGCCCCTCCCCGACAAGTTTGTTGTTGGAGGGATTATCTCAAAGCTCCCCGCTGGGTGGAGCAAGTTCTATGCAAACATGCATAGGAAGAAGTTGGAGATCACCCTTGAAGATCTCCTACAGGAAATCTATGTTGAGGACCAGATGCGGACTCAACTGAAGGTGGACACACTGTCCAAGCAATTGGCTAACGCCAATCTGGTTCAGACCAAGGAACCAAAGGGAAAAAGAAAGCGTGCAGATTTCCAGAAGAAGAAGAAGAACCCTAACAACTTGAATGTTAAGGGAACTTCTTTCAAGTCAAAGAAATCTAAGGCAAAGATGCCTTGTTTCAAGTGTGGCCAGTTGGGCCATTTCGAAAGTGAATGCACAGCACCGACCAAGAAATCAGAGCAAGGTGAGCCTAGCAAAGTCTCAATAATTACTGATGTAATTGCTATGATTGGACAGGTTGATGCTGTAGGATCTGATTCAGACTGGTGGGTAGATACTGGAGCCACCTGCCATGTCTGCTCCAGTAAGGAGTGGTTCACCACCTACACACCCACTTCTGAAGCGGTTGTGATGGCGAACCAAGCACAAGCTGAAGTTCTAGGGATCGGGACGGTTATTCTGAAGCTGACTTCTGGCAAGTCTCTGACGCTTCAAGGCGTGAAGCACGTACCTGCTATCGCCAAGAACCTGATCTCGGGAGGCTTACTCTGCAATGCAGGCCTCAGGATGGACATCAATGCTGGTCAGATGGTGATGTCTATCAAGGAAACATATTTCGGGAAAGCTTTTTATACCGAAGGAATGTTCAAGATTCAGCTTGTAAATCAGTCCAATGTAATTAATGTAATTAATGAAATCACTCCTTCTGCTTATACTCTTGAGTTGTGGCATAATAGGCTAGGACATGTTCATTGTAAACGAATAAACAGAATGTCTAGTCTAGGACTTATCTCCAAGTGTGGGGGTAAGGTAGAGAAATGTGAAGTTTGTGCTCAAACGAAGATCACAAGGAAACCCTTTCCTCGGGTTAATCGAAGTACAGATCTTCTGGAGTTGGTACACTCAGATATCTGTGACTTCAAACAGTTCTCTACAAAGGCCGGGATGAAGTATTTCATAACCTTCATCGACGACTTCTCAAAGTATGCGTTCGTCTACTTGCTGAAGGCTAAAGACGAAGTATTCGAGAAGTTCAAGGAGTTCAGAGCCGAAGCTGAACGGCAGACTGGACAACAACTCAAAAGGATAAGAAGTGATGGAGGTGGGGAGTACAGGTCTCATGAATTCGCATCGTTCTGTAAGGAACATAGAATTGTCAATGAGACTACGGCTCCGTACTCTCCTCAATCAAACGGAGTAGCTGAGAGGAAGAACAGGACGTTGACAGACGTTACTCCTCATGAACTCTGGTTCAAGGTCAGACCTAACTTGAATGTCATTCGAGTGTGGGGGTGTCTGGCGTATGTCAAGCTTCCAGATCTAAAGATTCAGAAACTTGGGACAAGGACTACAAAGACGATCTTCTTGGGGTATGCCGAGAAGAGTGATGCTCGGAGATTTCTTAATATTGAGTCAAGTCATATCATTGAATCTCGCGATGCAGAATATTTTGAAGACAAGTTTGCAAGGCACAAGAATATTGTTCTTCCGGATGTTCCGGAGAATAATGAGGGTGCACAAGAAACTGAAGTCTTCAAAGAAGATGTGGTCCAAGAAGATGTTGTTGTTGAAACAACGGTTGAACCAGAACAAGCTGAGCCGTCAGCTAAGCGTGTGAGGAAGCCGAAGGACTTCGGAAGTGACTTTGTCACCTATCATGTGGAAGCAGATCCGCTTACCTATGATGAGGCGATGAAGACCAGAGACGCAGTTTTCTGGAAGGAGGCGATTGACAATGAGATTGATTCCATCACCTCAAATAACACTTGGGTGTTGGTTGATCTTCCTGAAGGAGCGAAACCTATCGGATGCAAATGGATCTTCAAGAAGAAGATGAAAGCAGACGGAACTATTGACAAGTTCAAGGCTAGGTTGGTAGCCAAGGGGTTTTCTCAGAAGCAGGGGATTGACTACTTTGACACATATGCTCCAGTAGTCCGGATGACCACCATCAAAATGTTGATTGCTCTCGCAGCAATAAATAAGATGGTGATACATCAGATGGATGTGAATACGGCTTTCCTAAATGGCGAGCTGACCGAAGAGATTTACATGTAACAGCCAGAGGGATTTGTCATCAGAGGTCTTGAAGACAAAGTCTGCAAGTTGGTAAAATCCTTGTACGGTCTTAAACAGGCTCCCAAGATGTGGCATGAGAAATTTGACAAAGTTATAAGGTCAAATGGCTACATGGTCAGCGATACGGACAAGTGTGTTTACACGAAGTTCGCTGATGGAAGAGGTGTGATCGTTTGTCTGTACGTGGACGACATGCTTATCCTAGGTACGGATATTAGATGTGTCACGGAGACAAAGAAATTCATCTCAAGCAAGTTCAGTATGAAGGACTTGGAGAAAGCTGATGTGATCTTAGGGATCAAGATCATCCGGACAGACACTGGACTAGCGCTGTCACAGTCTTATTATATTGAGAAAATGATCACTCGTTATGGGTATCGGGATCTTCCAGGGATCGATACGCCGTACAGGTGTGATCTGAAGCTGAAGCCTAATTCAGGGGAAAGCGTCAGGCAGCTGGAGTATGCAAGCGTAATCGGGAGTTTGATGTATGCTACTACTGCCACAAGGTCTGACATAGCTTTCGCCGTGGAAATGCTGAGTCGTTTTACGAGCAATCCAGGTATTGAACACTGGAAAGCTGTGGAATGGGTTATGAGATATCTCAAGACGACTCAGACATATGCACTGTACTACAGCGGAGATCCGTCGGTAGTGGAAGGCTTCAGTGATGCCAGTTGGTGCTCAGAGGTGGAGAGCGAGAGGTCTACAGGTGGATACATTTTCACAATGGGTGGAGCTGCTATATCGTGGAAGTCGAAGAAGCAGACTATGCTCTCGCGATCATCCATGGAATCTGAGTTCTTTGCACTTGATATCGCAGCCGAGGAAGCAGAATGGCTTCGGGAGCTCATGTATGATCTTCCAGTGGTTGGGGCGCAAATACCGGCGATACCGATATACTGCGACAACCAGGCGACTGCGGCGGTGGCATCAAATGACCTTTTCAACGGGAAGAAGAGGACTGTGCGGTTGAAGCACAGGGCAGTACACGATCTTATCAAGAGAGGTGTTATTGCAGTAATTGATGTTCGGAGTCAGGAGAACCTGGCGGATCCGTTCACCAAGGGCCTCAAGCGCCAGCTGGTCGATGACACAGCTTGTAAAATGGGCTTGAAGGCATTCTGATATTGTATTATTGTATTCCTACCATAAAGTTTTATGCTATTAGTTCAAAGATTTATCTACTAGGCATCTAGCTTTTGGTTCAAGGGAGGACCACTAATCGGAAGAACATCAGGAACGGTGGATACATGTTCTATTAGGCATGGAGAGGTTACGGACCTATAACCACTGTTGTCTACTGTTGTTTTCTGCGGAAAACAGGTCCTGTGAAAGGTTGGCTTAATGCGTTAATGAGTTCTCAGGCATTTGGAATGTCTGGTATGCTTTACAGGAAGCATGGTAGCACGGCACTACAAGGAGTGTGACTCCATGCTATGTGTGGCGGTGACTCCACCATGAGGTTCTCGAAGGAGGTAAAGCCTCGGCTATGTTAGCCAAGTCACAGCGGCATAGCACCGCAAATAGGCAGTTGGCCTAATGCTGTATATTGAATTAAAGAGGATGTAGTCAGCACTACAAAGAGGAGGTGTTCCTCATGTTACGGGTGGCACGACACCACAATGAGGTAAACCCGGCTAGGGATAAAGCCTCGGCCTTGCAAGCCATGTCGTAGCGGCGTAACACCGCACAGAAGCGTAAGGCTTCATGCTGGGTAGTTTGGCACTACAAAGGGGCTAGACCTCATGCTACGGGTAGTATGACACTACGATGAGGTTCCCGGTGATTCGGGGTAAGGTACTCGGCTTAAGGCCATGTCATAGCGGCGTAGCACCGCAAAGGAAGCGTTGGACGCTTCATGCCATGTCTCTTTAATAAAGAACTCACCTATAGTGTATGGACAAAGAGATATCAGGCCGTCTCTTGAGGGTAAACTTGTAGACGTCCAATATTATACACTGAAACCAGGCTGGCACACGGCCTTAAATGTGCAGCCAGAAGTACATGTAACTACATTATGTGAGTGAAAAGAATTTCAGCTATGATGCAGAATTCAAGGCTTAGTCCATTCTTGTATTATAGTTTAATTTTTGACTCCCGTGGGAAGATTCAAGTCTTAAGTGGCATCTATCCTAAAAACATAATGGACAGTTACTGTGGGGAACACTCGTACTCATATATATAGAGATATGTGGGAGATTGTTGGGTTTTTTAGCCTTTAGTTTTGGTTTTTAGTCCCACATCGGCTAGAAAGGAATGTGTATCTCCATATATATGAGTCTTTGCTCTTTATGAAGATGCACATGTAGTGCACATGGGTGTGTGCCATGTGGGATTAATTATTAATGGTATAAAGGCTTAATCAACAATTAATAAGCTGTAAGCTTTTTGCTCTTGGAAATTTATTTCCATGGAGCTAAGCTCCTACGGAGCTTAGGACTCGGACTTGGACTCGGACTCGGACTCAGACTCGGACTCGGACTCGGGCTCGGGCTCGGGCTCGGACTCGGGCTCAAGGGCTCATGAGGCGTAATGTGGCGTTTTGTTGGCGCACTTTGCACTTAGCTTACGCAGCCCAGTACGTCCAGTACGCACAGTGTGCGCAGCGTGCGTAGAGTGCGCAGTGTGCGCAGCGTACGCAGTGTGCGTAGAGTGCGTATGTGCGTATGGCTGGCTGCATATTAGAGCGGAAACGGTTGCAGCAGTTGCTGCACTTTCAGGAGTGGTTCAGCCACTACCCTGGAGTTCAGGCAACTGCTTGGCAACCGCCCCGTGGGCTATATATGCAGGTTCTCTCCTCTCTCTCAGAGTTGGAGAAATCAGAATTCCAGAGAGAAAACTCTAAGTGTTCTTTAACACAACAGAGTAGTGAGCGTGTTTTTTAACACAAACACTAGTACTTTTTAGTACGCGTGGGTTCTGTTACTTCAGAAACAGAGAGAAGAGTAGAGCCATTGCCAGAGGAGTTCGCCGTCTTCCGAGGAGTCAGAAGAGCAGGAGTGTTCCAAGGTTTTTCCGTCAAACTTGCTGGTTCCTGGAAGCTGTTCGCAGAGGGCGAATAAAGCTTTGAGCAACGGTGATCATTCACTCCAGCAATTCCATCTCTCGCCTGTCACCCTTCTGTTGCCTTTAGCAGTTCTGTCAGTATCTTCTTTTAGAAGGCACTACTGCCAGTTTGCTACGATCACGAAAATCTCTTTAGATTATTCGTGAATTACGATATCTTTTTAGATCTCGTAATTTGCAGAATCCTTCTGGATCTCTGTTGCAAAATCTTCTTTAAGGAATTGCATTTGAAACATTGTCTTTACAACTGTTTCAGTTTCTGTATTTTCCATCGAAAAGCGTGTCCCGCGCGTTCCCGGCAATAACAATTATAAGCCAAACAGTTGTAGATTTAGCATTTTTTTTGTTTTTTAGTCATTATCATTTTAACAAAATTAAATAAAAAATACCATCATTTTATTAAAAATGTATGTCGTGAATGAAAATTTCCGTTCTTTTCTAGGATGAACATGTATATCAAATTTAGACGTTTTATTATTTTATATATCGATGAAGTTTTTGAACTCTTAACGTTTTAGATTTAGATGACTACAATATGTCTTAGACATTGATATCATGTACACGAAATTAATAGTTAACCACACGCATAAAAGCAAGTGAATTTGTTATTGAAATTTTTCATCCACATATAAAATATAATTTATTTAAAAAGAAAATCTAAATCTAAGTAAATGTGGATTAATCATTTACGAGCCTAAGTTAGCTAAGTTGAATATGAAAATAATGATTAACTAACTTATATGAAATAATTTTGATATTCTAAGATAAAATACAATAAAGATGTATCTTAGCCTGTTTTGACTGGATAATACACTAATATCTTTAAGAAATAAATACATAATCATCCTATATTTTTTGGATATTACAGTGATCATCCATATTTAATTTTTTTACACAAACTACCTCTATCATTTACGATTTTTTTTAGAATATGGGTGGTTAGTGTTATAAGTTTCTTTAGAAAATATAAAACATAGGAATGGTCTATATAGTAAGTATGAACACAGGGTAGTTAACTTAAATTGTTCCGTCTTTAAAAAAAAAATGTACTCCTACCTCTAAGTATCGAATTAGCAAAGCTTTTATATATATATATATATATAATATATTATATATATATATATATATATATATTATATATATATTATATATATTTGTGGTATGTGCGCGTGCGCCAATGATCTATATCTCAAGTGGTTAGGGAGCCATATTCTTCCAGAGGTCGTACGTTCAAAAAAAGGTGAAAAAAATTTGTGGAATAATTAAGCGAGAATAGTGCATTTGCGGTGCCGGTGTGGTGTTTACGGGTGTTAAAATGTGTCAATGACCGCTAGTCCAAGTGCTAGTGTGGAGAAATAAGGTCCGAGTAGATAATGGCTCGATTTTCAGTGAAAACGATCAATATATATATATATATATATATATATATATATATATATATATATATATATAAAAGAAAAAAATTATTTTTACAAATGCATCACCTTCTGGATGGCTTATTGGTATTATTGCACGTGGAACACAACATTTGTCTTGTATGTAAGTCGATATGGAAAGTTATTGAAAAAAGTGTTCTTTACTTTAATACTTTTTTATTATTGTGTTAAGTGAGTCTTGAACTAAAGTTGCAACCCACTGCATAAATATTCTTAAGTCCCTTTATAATTTAAATATTAAATATATTTATTGGATTTGTTATATATTTATGCAGTTAGATTTTTTTAGTTTCTAGCTACTTAAGAGAGACATGTCTTGTAGTTAGAATTTTGTAATACGTTTTATTAATTTGTGGTGGATATACATACGGTTTAGACGAGTTATTTTTTAGCCATTTTTTTAGTTGCATTATATTAGCAAAATGATGCTCAAAATTTTGAACCGTGGATTGTTGCTTGATTTTTCCTGAATTAGGGTTGGGCCTTACAAAAATTGTAAATACTTTGTGTAGGTTCATCACATGGCATTAGTTCAACCTTTTTTCATGGTGAATTGTAATTTTTTTATAGGAATAATTCGGACATATAAAAAATGCCTCCAATGTCGAACTTTTGAATACTAAAATTCTATATTTATTCTACTATATAATGCCAAAAGTTAGATTTCACCGTAAAATTTTTATTCAAAAAATATTCTTGTATATTTATACTAATTAAAATGGTTCATTAATTTTAGTAGGAATATTTAATAATTAAAAAGATTATCTTTCAGTCTTCCTAAGTAGTGTTCTTAATTTTTTAAAAAAAAATTAAAATACGTGTAAGACACGTACGTATATACTAATATAAGAGTTGAGCCAAAAAAATACTAATAATTGACAATCCACATGTATGACTTTGAAATAGAAGCCAAAGATTGAACATTAAAAAACCATAAAAGTCTTATCCCTTACTAGGAGGCATGCACCAATCGAACATTGACTGACATGTCCAAGGGGATGGTCCATGGTCACTCAAATGACATGGCCTGCAATGGGGTTCACTAATTATTGTGAAGGTCCGTGCATCATTTCATTTGGGATAGGAACCAACCAGTACTATAATTGAGCGAAAGAATCATGATTGATTGCTACAATTTGGACGATTGATGTTGGACATGCCGACATTTTGACTTTAGAGCACATATTGATAGCAAAAATCCTAGAGTAGATCATGAGTTCACTTAGTAAAAAAAAATTCAATATATATTGATCCAAAGTTCACTTATTAAATTTTTTAGAGATATTTAGACTAAGATTCGAATAAGTTAAAATTTGTGTTTGAATCCATAATAGTTACAATTAGCATTTGAATCTCCAATAAGTTATAATATTTGTGTTTTGATCTCCATAACAAACATAGTTCGTGTTTGAGTCTCCCATAACTTGGGATATTCGTTTTTTGTGTCTCCATAATACACATAATTAAAAGCGAAATAAAAAAATAAGAAAACAAAATAAGAAATAAAAAGGAGGGGGAAAAACAAGACAAGTGAAAAAAACGAAAAATACAACATGAATAAATATATTACGAGAATAAAATTTTCGGGAATACGTAATTTTCGAATATAATCTTCACGGAAATATTTTTCTCGAAATTTATATTATTATTATTATTTTGTACTTTTCTATTTTTTAGATTTCTTTTTTTTCTTCATATTTATTTTTCATCCTTTTCCATTTTTTTCGTTTTATTTCGTCATTTTTTCTCCTTTTCCTTTTTTTTTCGGTTATTATTTTTCTTTTTCTTATTTATTATTTTATTATTTTTTGTTTTCCCTTTAGTTTTTAGTTGGATTTAACTGTTATCTGTTGGCTCAAGATCCAAATGCTAAATATGTCTATTATGGAGCTCCGAACGCAAATATTTAACTTATTTGAGACCAAATACTAATTATAGCTATTATGGAGACCGAAACACAAATATTCTAACTTATTCGAGATCCAAAGTCTAAAAATTTAGGTATATTCATGACGGTCGACGGAGGACTAATATGTGATATTTGAAATTAATAAAAATTCCAATATATATTAATCCAAAGTTCACTTACAATTTATTCATCAAGTCAACCCCATCTCTTCTAAATTATTTTTAATTTTGTTTTAACTGTTTTGCATCTTATTAACCACTATAAATTCTTATTTAACTATGAAAATTATATTTTGTTACAATCAATTTATAATTATATTTTGAATATTTTTGAAGGTCCATTTTTTTTCTTTTTTCTAAAAGAGAATTCTAAAATCTTAGCTTAGGACCGGCCCTACAGCGAGCGAGCCATGAGACCAACAGCCCAACATAAAGCGGAGTGGCAAGAACTAGTTATAAATATGTCAATAAATAATTTATATTTATAATATGGAATTAAAATATACATCTTCACTAATTTTTTATATTCTTTTTTTGCATTGAAGTATGACTGTCAATTGTATGCGTACACCACACAACACTTAGAGCATCTCCAACCCTATTGTCATGTTAAGTGTTGTGAGTCTTAGGTGGCTCCTATGTGGCATGAGCAAAAAAACAATATCTTGTTTATGTGGCAAAATTATATCTCAAAAGACAATGAGATAGAAAAACTCTCTTCAATGCAAAAGTATTGAGAAGACAATAAAAAGTATTTTTTTCCAACTTCCAAGACAACTTTTAAGACAACTACTCATCTTCTTTCTTTTTTCTAATATTTTTTTATTCATAATTGATGACATGGAAGAGAAGACATTGTCAAGTGCATTGTCTAGAACAATCAACTTCACAATGTCTTCTTTAATTTTTGCCACATAAGTTTCACAATTGACTTGACAATTGCATTGGAGAAGAACTTTTGAATAAAATTTTGTCATTCCTATGTGCATTAACTTTTTTCCAAAGTCACAGGGTTGGAGATGCTCTTAGACCATCTCCAATGGGGGTTTCTATCTTCCCTATTTCTATGGAAGAAATCCATTTTAGAAAAAATTCTCCCAATGGTAATTTCTATCACCATTTCTATCCTAGGTGGCAATGATCTAGGATAGAAACTTTCTAAGAGGGTTTCTACATGTAGAAACTCTCATATAAATTCTCCTATCTCTCATGACAATTATTATTGGGCCCCACACCATTAAATTGTTCCTTTTACTATGTGACACATATGAGAAATGGAGAACCATTGGAGAGCATTTTTGTATGTCTAAATTTCTATCTAAAACTCTTCCAACTAGGATAAAAATCTCCTTAAAGTACAATGCCAAGTAGGATAGGCACTCAATTTTAGAAATCACCATTGGAGATGGTCTTATGTCAAAGCTGAAAGCCATAATAATTCCTCCCTTCTTTGTTTGTGCATTATTATGCTCTATATAGTAAGATATTTAGGGGCTAAGCATGGGGTTTAGGTGATAATAATAACTTCTTAGTAGTTGGTCCTTTTATATATATTTACTTACGAAGTTTATGAACTTATCATCATTAGAGTGATTGTAATGCTGAGTTTAAGCTTTTCAATTATTGGAACTAGGGAATCTTTTTAATGTTGTTTTTCAATGAGGAAGCTACAAGCTTGAAGTAGTTCAAAACCGGCAGTCTTCTTACAAGGCCTCGTTTGGTTTGAGAAATTATTAAAAAGAGATCCATTTCGCCAGACGGATTGGCTGAATTTGCGCGACGGTTAGGGGGTGGTTAGAGTGGATTAGTTTTAGCATTGTCATTTATTTTAAGTCGTTGGACAAAATATCTATTACAACTGAAATTAATCCAATCGCCCCCCCCCCCCCCCCCCCCCCCCCCCCCCCCCCGCACGCAAATTTTGTCAGTCCGTCTGGCGAAAATTGGACGAGTCCAATTTCCGCTAAACAGTCTGGCGAAGTGGGTCTTTTTTAATATTTTCAGAAACATGTTACTCTCCCCATTTTCTTAAAATCAGCACACTACAGTAAACTTTCTGTTTAGAAAAGGAAAGCTATCCTTTATAGCTTGTTTGGTTTCGCTAAAAAAAAAAGAAGTCATTATTTTCTTATGTTTGGATGTGAAATAAATCAAGGAGGCAGGGGTTGGGTTTTTTTTTTGGGGGGGGGGGGGGGGGGGGGGGAATGGAGGGAGTGGTCGGGGTCACAGATGATCCTCCGGAATCGGTCCACAATAAAGGTTAAGGGACAATGAAAATTACCTTCAGATAGGACAACCCAATTCATTGGGCCGATCTTGGTTGAGAACTGAATGAGTGACATGGCCAATCCTAAGGTCTTGCGGGCCCAAGACTAATTTTAAAATGGACCCTCATATATAATGTTAAAAAATTAAAATTATTTATTACCAAAATTTGAACTAAGATACTCTAGGGTACACGACTAATCTGTTTTTTTTGAGAGGAACAATAAACTTCTATTAGTAAAACACGCGAAATGCTTATTTTTAATTGTTAGCGGAGGAAGACTTTTTTTTCAACCAATCACGTGTTGACACGTGGCATGTGGTTTTTTTTTTTTTTTTCGGTTCAATTTTTCGGCTGTCAGAACTTTTCCAAAGCATAGTTTTCAAGGAAAAAAAAAAAAAAAAGGGCTTACTTTGGAAAAAAAAAGAGAGAGCTAGGAGTTCGTTTTAGCTGGACTGACAATATAGAAAACTGTATTTGTCAACAAATTTTTACAATATTTAACATTTTTAAAGTGGATTATCAAAATTATTCTTAATTTATAAGAGGAACTATCTATTTTACTCTTAAAATCTGTAATGAATTGAAAGTAATTTGGTAACTCATAAAAATAAATCCGAAATTATTGTAAAAGCCTCACCTACAATTGCAATTTCCAAAATATATTACATTTAGTTGGGAAAAAAATGACAACTTAATACAATGGACTACTATACATTGGTTGGGCAGTTTGATTAGTCTGAGATATAGTTGGACTAGACTGTGATGAGTTTGGAGTCATGGACTTGGATAAAATTTGGACTGCGATGTGAACTGGTGTCATAGGGTGGTTTTTTTAATTTATTGAGCTAAGACCCAAGGACGTAGTCAGGATTCGAGTTGGACAGGGGCCGAAACGAAAGTTATTAAACTATGTTAAAAAAAATCGGTAACTACATAAGCTTTTATGGTAAAAAAAAATGTTTCGTTCCTGGTCAATAGTATGTATCATATGAAAGTAAAAGTTGAGTGCATGGCATTTAAATAATGATACTAGCAACTCTTCAATTATATGTTGGTACGAAAAAACAAGTTAAATGTACAAAATTAAAAGAGTTTAGAGCATCTCCAACCATATTGTCTTATTTTTTGTTGTGATTCCTATGGCATGAGGCACAAGATAATGTCTTTTCTATGTGGCAAGACAATATTCACACATGACAATGAGATAAAAAAGTGTTCTCTAATGTAAAAGTTTGAGAAGACAATAAAATTACCTTTTTTTCCAACTTTCAAGGCAATTTTCCACTACTTCCTTTTTTTATAAATATTTTTATTCATAATCGATGATGTGGAAGTAAAGCATTGTGAAGTCTATTGTCTAGATCTAGACAACCAACTTCACATTGTCTTTGACATGTCATTGTCATATCAACTTCATAATTTATTTCACATTTGCATCGGAGAAGAATTTTGAAATAAGAAATAGTAATTCCTATGTGGCAACCATTTTTTTTCAAACTCACAGTGGGTTGGAGATGCTCTTATAGTTTGTTTGTTTGTAGAAATTAATAACTCATTTAACCGTTAATTATATAATACCTTGTCCAAAGCAATGTGCATACCATCAATAACTAATAAATATATATTTTTTTAAGATTTTTTTCAAAGTCGGGGGGGGGGCAGGGCCCCCTTTGGCCCTAGCATAGTTTCGTCCCTGCTAAGACCCTCCTCAGTCTATGTATAGATCCACTGTTGCTTGTTGTCCGCAAAGATTACACAAAAAAAGAAAAGAGAACAACCCCCAGCATAAGCAGAGTTGTGTAGACAGGGGGGCTTAGAGCATCCACAGTGGAAAAAATTTCAAGTGCTATATTTTAACTTTCGTTAAATTTTGTAGTACTTGACGGCTGAATAGGCATTTCATTTGTCTATATTGAAAATTGCTAGAAAGCTACGAGACACTACAATTTGAAGCGTGTCATATAGTTCCGCTACATTAATTTTTGGGCCCGCTAAATTAACTTTTCTTACAAAACAGAAAAGAAAAAAGAAGAGAAAAAAGATGAAGTATTTAATTTTGGAGTATTTGTTTGAAGTGTACAATTGCGTGCCACAATCAAGGAGAACTCAAAGAATATAATTTACACAAATTTTAATAATTTGAAGTATGTGTTTGGAGTGTATTCACTATGGATGCTCTTACTAGCTAGTGTACGTGCTTGTGCGCAACTAGTGAGATTTTGCTCCCCTAATATTGGGGGATATCTCTTAAAATTAAATAACAAATAACCGGGCCGAGTAAGTTCAGTAATTAAAGCCCATGGACCTGTTATAATCCAGCTTGAAAGTTTCTTAGCACTTGCAGGCTTTTTTATCCTCCACTACTTCGTCCTCAAGGTTTTTTCGGGCCGGTCCGGGCCGGCCCACGGTCCAGAGGCGGCGGGCCTGACCGGTTTCGGGCCGGTCCAGGACCGGCCCCGTCTAAATTTCGGTCCGAGCTAAGCTCGGCCCGGTTTTCCTGCTCTGGGCCCAGCCCGGCCCAGTGGACGGACACAAGTGGGGTCGGTCCGGGCTGAACCGGACCACGGGCCGGTCGGGCTTTGGGCGGTTCGGCCGGGTTAACCGGACCGGCCCGGTTTGTTGAATTTTTTTTTTTTTTTTTTTTTTTTACAGTTTTTTGTTTAATTTAGTTTTTTAATCATTTTCTTTTGTATTTTATTTTAAAAATTTGTAACTTAAATGTTTATAAAATGTTTATACAAAATATTTATAAATGTTTATAATTTTATGTTTATACAAATGTTTATAAAATGTTTATACAAAATATGTTTATAAAATGTTTTCTTTTTAATACAAATGTTTATAAAATGTTATACAAAATATGTATTTTCTTTTTAAAACCATTTTAAAAACCATGACCCACAGTAAAAGTAATCATTTTCTTTTGTATTTTAATTTTAAAAATTTGTAACTTAAATGTTTATAAAAGTTTATGCAAAATATTTAATTTAGTAATGTTTATACAATATATACAAATGTTTATACAAAAATGTTTATACAAATATTACAAATGTTTATAAAATTTATAAAAATTAAAAAAAAAATTTCTCCCTCTTCCTTTATCCGGGCTTGGGACCGGCAAATGCTTGTTTGGCATAGGCGGAGTTAAAAAATATTTTTTTAAAGTAAAAATAGTTTTTGGAAGTATAAGTTAAAAAAATTGAATAGTATAAGTTAAAATTAAAAATTTGAATAGTATAAGTAAAAAAAAAAAAAATAGTTTTGAAAGTATAAGTTAAAATTTAAAATTGAAATGTATAAGTTTAAACGTACATACTTACCTTGCACCGTAGCCTCATTGTTGTTCGCCTTCATGCAATG
The DNA here is from genome assembly GCA_029216955.1 of Iris pallida. Taxonomy (NCBI): domain Eukaryota; kingdom Viridiplantae; phylum Streptophyta; class Magnoliopsida; order Asparagales; family Iridaceae; genus Iris; species Iris pallida. The sequence goes on along the minus strand of JANAVB010044218.1, from coordinate 6,192,145 downwards.
AAAGCGATTCCAAATCCAGCTCGTGGATGTCATGATCTTCTTCATCTTTCTGGTTCTGTGTTCTTTTATCGGCATTCATCCAATCTTGTACGCACACGATTGCTTCAAAATATCGGGCTTCAAGCGGCTCCTTCTATCGCTCAACATCCTCGAACTTGCACTAAAGGACTCTGATGACCGTCGACACCGGAACTATCAGTAGATCACGTGCTATGTTAGAAAGCACAGGAAATCTCTTGTCGTGTCTCTTCCACCATTCTAAAACGGCGAAGTGATCTGGAGTCTCATCTTCGTCTTGATAAGAGTTAAGGTAAGCAGACAACTCTTGAGTAGGTTGGGAAGATTGTTTTGTTTCTTCCTTTGTAGTATGCGACCGGCTGCTGATAGCTTAGACGCCAAGCCGGAGCTACTACTAGCCCCCCTGAGTTGGTCGGGTCGACGTTGCTCTTCTTCGTACAGTATAACTAACCTGTCCAAAGCACTTTAACTTCTGCCTTCATGTCAGTAACGTCTATACCCATATATTCTCCATATCCTTCTAATAAAATCTCTACGCCATCCAATTTGATTGTAGGATCAAATATGGAAGCCAAACAATATAAAAGAGGTACTTCACCCCAATATTTCCTGAATTTGGCTTCCATATTTCTTACCGCAATTTCAAAATTTGGATAATCTCTATATTTAGAAAATAAATAAGACATGTTACAAAGTTCACGTAAAGCTAAGCAAGATGTGGGATAATAAACACCAGAAAGAGTTAATGTAGCATTGTAAAAACTTCTAAAAATTCACAAACACTTTCAGCTGCTACCCAATCATCATCAGTAACCTGATAGTCAAAGGTGGCATCCGAAGTACAATAATATGTAATAGCACTCTTAAAAGGAATTGCAGATTTCAACATCAAGTAGGTGGAGTTCCACCTAGTTGGTATATCCTTCACAAATTTCTAAAAGTCATACAAAAATGTGCGCAAGTGCATGCAAAACTTTGTTGTCTACTTGGAGACGAGTTTAGGTGGAGCAAGCATTGTCGCAGAGTGTCTAAATGGGGTTCAAAAATTTTAAACATTCTTTAACAACTAAGTTAATTATATGGCAACACACCTAACATGCATAAGTCTACCTTCTAAAATAGGCTTAAAAATTACTGACAAAGAAGACATAGCAGCATTGTTGTTTGATGCATTGTCCAAAGAGACAGAAATTTTTTTAGCGTGAATATCATATTCACGCACGTGTCTTGAAATCTCACTTGAAATTACAGCGCCCGTGTGTGGACATTCTATAAGTTTAAGACAGATGATGCGTTTTTGCAACATCCATTGTGCATCTATATAGTGTACAGTAATACAAATAAGCATAACTCCATTTAGTAGTCCAAATATCAGAAGTAATAGCTAACTTACTAATATTTTCAAAATCCGCTTTCAAAGCGGCTTTCTGCTCGTTAAAGAGACGAATGGCCTCCTTTCGAGCTTGTTGCCTACTCACTTTAGTAAAGGAGGGTTTAGAGAAAGTGATACATAATCATAAAGATTCGCTTTCACCCTCGTGAAAGGAAGTTCGTCACGAATAATATGTTTAGTTAATTCGGTTTTATGCCTAGCAGCTGAGTAAGTAAAGTTACCAATTGAAGAACCGGTGGCGCCGAAGCTTATTTGGGTTTGGGACGCTTGAAGTGTGTCCTTCCCGTAGCAAGTGTCGTAGTGTCTGGATATAGTCCCGGTGCCACCGCCCTTCTTCCATGCGTACTGGTTGCAACATTTCTTGCATTGCGCCTTGTACGGTTTCGGTTCCCCCTTGGCATCTAAAACAAACGAACATCAGGATTAGTTTCAAAAATTAAAGTAAAATAATCCCAATACTGGACCTTTTTTTTTTCAGGACGTTGGGTTGTACTAGCGACTTCCGGAGGAGATTGTTGGCACCCCTCCGGAATCGGATTAGTCGCTACTTGCTCAGGTGGAATTTCAGTACCGTCAAAAAAGTACTAAAATATTGGTATGTCTGTCCAGCAAGATCAGGTGGGTTTGAACCTTCACCAGCCATATATAAAATAAAATAAAGTAAACTACGCTAGAAGAAGTAAGGGGTTGAGAGGAAGATCGGGAAGCCGTAGAGCCGGAATGGAGTTGGGAGGGAGATCGGGAAGCCGTAGAGCACCGGGGAGGGGATCGAGACGAAAGCCAGAGCACCGGGGAGGGAAAGTCGTAGAACACCAGAGCACCGGGAAGGAAAGCAGTAGAGCACAGCACCGTAGAGAAATGTAGAGAATTTGTGAGGAATGAGTTGTTTGAAAAATAAATTTTGGCCTATTTATAAATTTTTTGGGGTTATTTTGGTAATTTTTGGCCAAAAATGACCAAAATACCCCTCCCAACGTTTTAATAACGGTTATATGGGAGGGGTATTTTGGTAAAAGAAACCCACCCCCCCCAACGGTCAAATGTGGAAAAAAAATTCAAATTAATCAGCCAACGGTCGGCTGGACCGGTCCCAGCGGCCGGGCCGGGCCGGTCCAACCGGGCCTATAGCGGGCCGGGCCTTTTTTTTTTTAAAAAAAGAGGGAGCGGTCCGGGCCGGGCCGGGCTCGGGCTGGAGGGGGGGGCCCGACCCGAACCAGATGGGAGTGGGGGCCGGGCCGGTTCGGGCCAACAGCGGGCCGGTCCGGGCTTTTAGGGGGCGGGCCGGTCCGGTCCAGCGGGCCCGGGCTAGACCGGCCCAATGCACAACTTGAACTTCGTCCCAACTCACAAAGGACTATAAGAGCATCTCTGACCCTAGTGGCTTATTTTGTTTTGTAAATCTTAGGTGGCATGGGATACAAGACAATGTCTTGTATATGTGGCAAGATTATATTCACAAAAGACTAGGGGTGGGCATACGGTTTCAAGACCCATGGTTTCGATACGGTTCGAACCGTAAAATGTCCAAATAAGTCGGTTCCTAAAATTTGGAATTTAACCGGGATGGATCATGTGACACTAACAGGACGGGACGGATCATATTTTCAAAATAAATTGGGTCCCGGACCGACCCGTTTCTAGAGGTATGTATTTTTTTTATAACAATTTTGTAATTATTTGCTATTATAGTTTATAGATAATAGAAGAAGTTGTTTAGTAAACAAATTCTAGAAATTTGGGAAGACATAAGACTTGTTTTGTTCTTATAGATAATAGAACATATGTAAATGTTTACTATTCTAGAAAAATTTTAACTTTTTTGACCAATTTGGACCCGCGGGTCGGCCCGGTTCGGACCCGTTTCGAACGGTCGAGTCCGTTCCAGTTCCAATATTTTTTGGATCCGTACCGTCCCTTCAATTAATTGGTCCGGTCCGGATACATAAAATTTGGGCCCGGTCCGACCCGTGCCCACTATTACAAAAGACAATGAGTTTGAAAAGTCTTATCCAATGCAAAAGTATTGAGAAGACATTCAAAATATTTTTGTACAACTCCCGAGTCAACTTTTACTCTCTTTTTTTAAAAATATTTTTTATTCATAATTGATGATGTGGACATAAAGCATTGTGAAGTGCATTGTCTATATCTAGACAATCAACTTCACATTGTCCTTAGAGCATCTCCAACCCTATTGTGACTTTGGAAAAAAGTTAGAGCATCTCCAACCCTATTGTCTTGTTAAGTGTTGTGAGTCTTAGGTGGCTCCTATGGGCATGAGTCACAAGACAATGTATTGTTTATGTGGCAAGACTATCTCAAAAGACAATGAGATAGAAAAACTCTCTCCAATACAAAAGTATTGGAGACAATAAAATGTATTTTTTCTAACTTCCAAGGCAACTTCTCCACTTCTTTAACTTTTTATAATTATTTTTATTCATAATTGATGATGTGGAGACAAAGTCATTGTGAAGTGCATTGTCTAGATCTAGACAAACCAACTTCACATTCTCATTGCCATGTCAACTTCATGTTTTATTCTACATTTACATTAAGTCATTGTGAAGTGCATTGTCTAGATCTAGACAACCAACTTCGCATTCTCATTGCCATGTCAACTTCATGTTTTATTCTACATTTACATTGGAGAAGAATTTTTGGAATGAAAGTTCATTCCTATGTGGCAACCATTTTTTCTAAACTCACAATAGGGTTGGAGATGCTCTTAATGCCACATAGGAATGACAAAATTTTATTCAAAAGTTTCTTCTCCAATGCAATTGTCAAGTCAATTGTGAAGCTTATGTGGCAAAAATTAAAGAAGACATTGTGAAGTTGATTGTCTTGTTCTAGACAATGCACTTGACAATGTCTTCTCTTCCATGTCATCAATTATGAATAAAAAATATTAGAAAAAAGAAATAAGATGAGTAGTTGTCTTAAAAGTTGTCTTGGAAGTTGGAAAAAATACTTTTTATTGTCTTCTCAATACTTTTGCATTGGAGAGAGTTTTTCTATCTCATTGTCTTTTGAGATATAATTTTGCCACATAAATAACACATTATCTTTTGCATTAGAAATGCTCTTACCATATCATTGTCATGTCAATTCCATACTTTATTTCACATTTGCATCAAAAAGTACTTTTGAAAAGTTGTCATTTCTATATGGCAACTATTTTTTCCAAACTCACGTTGGAGATGCTCTGAGTACGTAATTATTTGGTGACATGTACCTCGTCAATGACAAATAAGTGGTGTCAAATTAACAATAAGCATAAGCAAAGTTCACAGTCATACATGAAATAAAAAAGTAATTGTGGCTCAAATCACGCACCTTAAGCTAGCGGTGAGTATTCGGTTCCAACCGAAACGACCGAAAATCGTATTGGACCGAAATCGAATAAACAAAATCGAAACCGAACCGAATTGGCCAATAACCGAACCGAATTAAATCGGTTCGATTTTCGGTTTATTCGATTTTTAGATTTTTTTTTTTGTTAATATATATAATAACTAAATATACCTAGATATATTTATTATATATTTAGTATATACCTAAAATATATATATATATATATATATATATATATATATATATATATATATATATATATATATATATATATGCAAATGACCTCTAGCCTAGTGGTTAAGAGAGATGCATGCGGCCCAAGTGGTCGGGAGTTCGAGTCTCAGTGGAGGCGAGTTCACCACAAGTACCCATTGTTTCAATATATATATATATATATATATATATATATATATATATATATATATATATATATATATATATATATATATTCTTATTCAGTTTTCGGTTTTGAACCGAAACCCAAAACCGAAACCGAATAAGAAAATTTAGTATTTTCAAAACCGAAACCGAACCGATTTTTTTTTAAAATCGAACCGAATCTCTTATTCAATTCGGTTCGGTTCGGTTCGATTTTCGGTTCAAAACCGAATAATGCTCATCCCTACCTTAAGGAAAAGTTCGTTGTCGTAGATAAGACAAAATGAAATTGTGACTCAAATCACCCCTTTAACACGGCCACATTTCACGTATAAAATATATATAATTTGCAATAAAAACTTTTGTGGTGACAACAACGATGATTCATTTTACTGATTTTATAACCTATTTTGTATATAATATATATAATTTTCAAGTTAATTCCCTGATTTCTTATCTATTCTTTTACTTAATATCTATGTGCATAATTTGTAAGTACTTATTATAAGACATATTCAAGTGGTTAGTCATATTTTTTTCACTCAATATAAATATAATTATTCATACATTTGATGCTGGAGACCGCTGAGTGGATACTTAAAAGACATAATTTGGCAAATGTCACCATTCAGAATATTACAACTAGTATATACCCTTATTTGTTTAAAAAATAGCAAACGCTTTCATTTATTTGTATGAACAAATAACATTTTAAGATATACCCCCACTATTAAATCCAAATTTTGGTTGATTTACAAAAAGAGTGGGGACATTTGTTAGTTTAAAAAAAAAAAATGGAGGTATATTCAAGTTTTTATATTCTTTATGGAGATATTTACTAAATTATTTCTACTTAAAATTAAAATTTTGGTATCGATCTTTTGACATGGGGTCACGATTCAATTGTCAGGAGACTCCCAACCGATTGAGTTCTTCCTAACTCAATGATAGAATATAACACAAGTCACGTGTGGACACGTAACAGCGTGCGCGTGCGCGCGCGCGCACACACACACACATATATATACGAAAATTTTCACTCAGAGCATTAAATGTTTACAAAATCACGTACACATCACAAACTTTCATTTTATTATACCAGAAGCATAAGAACGCCCTTACGAAGGGCGTTCTCCTTTTAATACAATTTTTTGAAAGTCTTTCGTTAGCTCCGTTAGGGCCGTGAATAAGGGAATAAATAAATATATTTAAAGCGAAACGCCCCTACTAAGGGCGTTAGTCAGAGGAAAACGCCCTTAGCAAGGGCATTTTCTATCTGACGTGTCGTCCTCGTAAAACGCGCCGTGAAGAGCTAATATTGGCTGATGCTCGCTGCATTTAATATAGTCAAGTTGGGAGATTAATATAGTCAAGTTGGGGAGATTAATATAGTCACGTGAAGAACCTGATGCTCGCTGCATTTAATTGGCGGGGAGAGCTAGTATTTGGTCAAGGTGGGGAGATAGTTGCATGGAGCCTGCAAGCATTAAATGTTTAATTGGCTGCGGCTCAAAACAGTTAAAGCGAAACGTTGTCAGAGGAAAACGCCCCTTAGTAGGGCGTTGTCATAGGAAAACGCCCTTGCCAAGGGCGTTTTATGTCTGACGTGTGACTGTGGCATGTGGCATGCGTGCAGCTTTTTCGTTGTACGCGCGCGTTGCAGCTTTCGGGGACTGTGGCATGCGCTGCAACTTTCGGGGACTGTGGCATGCAGCCTTTGACTGCATTGGTGTGTGGGACTGCATTGTTGTGTGTGGCATGCAGCTTTTTCAGTCACTTTTTGACTGAAATGTATGGAAACTCATACACGTAGGCTGAAATGGTGGGAAAATGGATATAAGAAGAGGGAAGTAGAAGAGAAGAAACAGAAGAGAAAGAAGAGGTAAGTCTAGCAGGAGAAAAACAGCAGAAGCTATAGTAGAAAAGGAAGAAGAAACAAGTAGTAAGTAGAAGATAGTGTTCATTGTGAACATGTATTTTTTGTTTAAATAATTTATATGGTAATTTTTATGCTATTTTTTGTTACAGATGGCTAGTCCAAATGATGGAAAATTTTCCGGTGGTCCGACAACTCCGGCCATTTTACATGAACGACAATCTCATGTCTCTAAACTTGTATTTACGAGAGAGGTAAAATAAATTTTAGGTAATTAATTTTCTTTGTGTTATTTTTATTAAATTATAGTAATGATGTATATATATATATATATATATATATATATATATATATATTTTTATTTTTTTATTTTTTTTATTTTTATATATATATATATATATATATATATATATATATATATATATGATTATATATATATATATATATATATATATATATATATATGATTATATTATAGCGCTATGATTATCCTGAAGTTAAATTACGTGAGCATGGTGAGTGGCGATCATCGTGGGAGTTGACTGCACCCCAAAAGGTCTTGATATCGACTTTCGTTTTTGATCTTATTGACGCTATACGTATTAAGCGCCATGACAGAGACCTGATATTGAGCATCGTTGAGCGATGGTGTCCAAATTTACTTGAGTTATAAAATGTTAATTTTCGTGCATTCTCAATTTACTTGTTCAACGTTACTTAGGTTTTCTGGCAACCGCAATCTGTACCAGAAGATGTCATAAATACTACCCGGGGCATGAGTCTGCATCGATATTATATTATGTACAATGGATATATCATGTTTCATCCGGCTGATCGTGTTATGCGACAATTTGGACTGAAACAGATGATACCGCTTGATCCTTTACCTTCTAACATTTCCAAAGCTAATATAGAAGAGCAGACGGCCCACTTTCTTGTTGGTTGGTTGTAATGCATGTGGTTCGTATTACGTATTTTAGAATACGTGTACGTATTTTATCTTGTATTGCATAATTCCTGGCTTAGCTTTTTTTTTCCTGACTTGGTTTATTTCTTGGTTCGGGTTGGCTTGGTTCAGTTTGGGATTGCTATTGGTTCATCATGGACCAAGGGGTGAACCCCTACCTACCACCACCATCCCCATTTATTAATCCATTCTTCTTTCTCTCTCTTCATTAACCTCTTTTTCTTTCCTCCATTTACTTCTTCACCTACCAGAGAGAGAGGTCTAGGCAAGTGCAACTTGCTTCATGGAGGAACTCAAATTTTATTGCTTCATTCTCTTCCTTACATCATTTTAACTTACTTTAGTACTTGGCATTTCCACTTTCCATGGCTAGATTCTTGTAGATCTAAGTTTACTTTATTTTTGGAATTCTTGGGTTTTGATCTACTTAATCTTGTTATTTCTGAATTTTGATGGTTCTATGTTGTAGAGAATCTCGTTCTACCCCATTTTGACCTATGGAAGTTCGAATTTGGGCTCCGGATGATGGAGTTATGGAGCTTGAGAACTTGGCTCTCATGGTGTTCTTCTTCTCGAAATTTTGGAGAAGATGAACTGTGCTTAGACTTGACCGTATGAATATTTCATGCGGCAAGTGTCCTCTTGAGCCGCATGGCTGGAAGTACTTTGAGCCTCATGAGGGCCGAACTCATCTAGCCGCTTAACTTGCTCACCCCAGCCGCATAAGATTCATTCTCTTCTAGCCGCATGAACCCGGGTCTGTGCCAGCCGCATGGACTCACTTTCCGAGAGCCGCATGAGCACCCCTCACTCCTACCGCATGGGATTCGGTCAGCCCTCAAACCGCATAAGGGCCGCTCCCCGCTGGCCGTATGGGACTTCGCTTGACCCAGCCGCATGTGTCCTGGCTCGTCCCAGCCGCATGAGAACCCCCTTCCCTTGAGAGCCGCATAGGCATTGATCCTCGATAGCCGCATGGGATTTGCTCACCACCCAGCCGCATATATTGCAGTCTTCTTCTTGCCGCGTGAGGACCCGAGCCCTCTCAACCGTATGACTCTGAATTTCCCAGCCGCATAAGTTTTTTGTCCTTAGCCGCATGAGTACCCTTCCCTTCCTCCAGCCGCATGGGTTGTCCCTTCTGCCTGTCGCATGGATTCGTCTCTCGTTGGGCCGCATGACTCCTCCCCACGCCTTGTCTTATTATTTTATTATTATTGCTACTACTCATTTAGTATTATTAACTCATGCCTTGTAACCCTCAGTGTAATTGGGTCTCCTGATTGAATGCTTGCACTATGATGTCCTGCACATGTACATGAACACGATAGTGACCCGTCGTGGTGCACTCCTGACAAGTAAACATGGCATGACCCGATAGTGGCCCGTCCTGGCGCACTCTTGACAAGTACACTTGACATGATAACCTGACATGATATATCTTGATAAGCTGTTGCGACGGCTACATGACATGACATGACCTGTATAATTAACCTGGACACCGTGGGCGATTGTGCTTGTACAAATAATCCAGTCCTGTCATGCATCATGTCTAGGAGGAGACTCCTGAGTACCACGGTCAGGAGTACCTACTGAAATGGACTAAGGCTAATAACTAGATTAATATATTAGTCATAAAGAGATCTACCAGCTACAGGTAATCCCGTTACCTGGGCGCGCTTGGGATCTGTAGCCTGTCGTCGAGTATGGCACATTTCTAGCACACTGTCGTGTGTTGCACCCTTCAAGCTACCTAAGGGTACATGCGTTTCCTGGACGATGTATCCACCTGAATTCAATCCCTAATTTTTGACCTGGGTAACCTGGATGGTCTGCAGGGCTTGTGGCTGTAGAGTAATCTTACTGCATCTTGCTAGTAACTAGGCCTGTGATAACCTTAGTTAGTTAAAGTATCAAGCCGTACTCATTGCTTGGCCGTGATTGAATGAAAGAGGAATAATCAGTCTAGTCTTGATCCTGTACAAGATTGTTATATGCCTGATTTTCTTATGTTATCTTGCGGATAAATGGGAGAAACCAAGTTCGGTTCAGATGAAGGGTTACAATCCCGGTCCTTGTTTGGTTTAAGGATTGTAACCGGGTTATCTGAATGGTCCCATGGTTATCTTACCGTATATCCTCGTGATGTTATATTATCTCCAGTTTTACTATATTATTATTATCTTCTGTGCTAATTGCTGGTTTTAGTTCCTAAGTGAAGCTTCCTTTGTGGCACTTGCTCTTTCTGGGGTCTGACCCAGCTGGTTTTGTATGGCCAGATTTCGGAGCAGCTCCAGAGGATCTACCGACTTTCCAGCCCGATGATGGCGACTAGACGTAACCAGGGCAACGAGTGGGTTTATTTTTTATCTTCCTTTTTATTGTAAAAATATTCTTTTGAGGCGTTTAGCCGACGAGCACCTGTTTAGCTCGATTGCACTTATTTACTGTCTGCCTACGGGCTGTAACATGATTGACAGATCCTAGGGTTGATCATGTATGAATAAACTCTTGCTATTCCTAACATTTTGTAACGACTAGCTTCATGATCAGCTGAATATGTAATATTTGGGACGCCTTATTATTGTATATTTAATGATCATACATCTTGTAACTTTACTTACTTGCTTGTGATTGAGACACTAGGCTTGTTCATGACCATAGGAGACTGTTGGCTTGTAGTAAACCCTCATGTATCTAGACAGCCGTGACCGTATAGCGAGATGGATTTCATTTCATATACGTAGCTGGCTATGTCTGCCCCCGCTCTCCAGTATTCTAGTTCTGGGGCGTGAAATGGTTTAAGTGGTGGCCCATGCAGGTCTTGTAAATCAAGATATGTGAGGGTTTACCGAATAGATGTCTCAATCAGTATTCGCCCTTGATCTCTGCTCGTATCTTCTGAATTCCTGGATTCTTGTCCTGATCATATGCTTGTATCGTTGATCTGTCCTGGTCCTTCCTTATTGTTCCCTATGTCGTCTTCTTCAGCGACATTGTTCCTGGACCTGCCGGTCAGCAAGGCGGAGCACTACCCGTGGATCAGCAGCAACCAGGAGATCAAGTCTAGCATTCCGAAGTAGCCTCCAGAGTCGTGCCTTCTGATGGAGAGCCACCAGTCCAGCCAGTTCAGCCTGCCGAGCCTGATGATGGCACTTTGGTAGGTCTCGTCAGGACCTTGATAGCTTCCCAAGATCGTCGTGGAGATGCCTTGCACCAGGCAGTGACGGATGCTCTGACCAGAGGAGGTCATCAGGGTAACAGCGCGGCCAACAGCTTCAAGCGCTTGAACCCTCCATTCTTCGACGGTAGTAAAGATGCTATCGCTACAGATGCTTGGCTTCAGGACACAGAGGTGATTCTAGAGGCAGCTAGGACCCCAGAGAACGAGAAGGTAGCCATGATGCGCTTGCAGTTGTTAGACCTTGCCCGTTGGGCGGCTCAGGCCATTGGATTAGCAGCACCCATTGCTTGGGCCATATTCAGGGAGAGATTACAGACCAAGTATTTTGATGCTGTAGCTCGGTACGATCTACAGACGAGGTTCACCAATCTGAAGCAGATGGGCAGGACGGTCGACGGATATACGATCGAGTTTTCGAGGCTCAGTCGGTTTGCTCCCACCTTGGTGGCAACCGAGTATGATAGAGCCCAGCAATTTCAGCAAGGGCTTCACCTGGAGATTTTGTTGGCAGTTGAGCATTTTGAGCATCAGACTTTTGATGCGGTCTTACGAGCAGCTAGGAGTCATGAGTATATCTCCCAGAGGATTGTGGATAGGGCCAGAGGTCGGAAGAGATCCCACGGCCAGATGAATCAGTCTTCAGTCCCAGCCCCGACAGCCAGGGCTTTGACTATTGGAGCTCCGAGGCGAGCGGCCTCAGTGACGTCGGTTCAGCATTCAACCCCGACGTACCCTCAGCAGCAGAAGCAGTCTTTCGCAGTGGGATGTTCTCATTGTGGGAAGCCAGGCCATGTAGTGGCAAAGTATCGCAGGACACAGAGATTGTGTCTGGCTTGTGGAGTAGCAGACCATAGGGTTAGATCCTTCCCGAATAGGGGTGGTTCATCATCGTCCAACCTTTCTAGCTCTTCGGTGAGAGGACCAGCTCCGGTCCAGCAGCAGCAGTATCCATTGCCGAGGCCCTTACCACCTCAGTCCCAGGTATTCTAGCAGCAATACCCCCAGCAGCATGTTCAGGCCCAAGTCTTGAGTCAGAATAGGCAGCGAGGATTTCAGCAGAGGGGACCAGCACCCCGAGGGCATGGTCAGGCTATGGTGATGACCGCAGAGGAAGGATTGGCACCACGAGAGGTAGTGGCAGGTACTATTCTCGTCAACTCTTTTCCAGCTTCAGCTTTATTTGATTCTGGTGCATCGCATTCTTTTATGTCTGCACGATTCGCGGCACGGATATGATTGGAGCCCGAGTCATTATCAGTAAGGCTTAATATACTTACTGGTAACGGACTTGTGGGAGTCGATAGGGTATTTTCCTCGTGTCGGATCGTAGTTAGCGGTAAGGAATTTCCCGCTAGATTGATAGAGTTCCCGATGGCCGATTATGATGTGGTCTTAGGGATGGATTGGTTGAGGAACCAGTATGCTAGGATAGACTGCCATGTTGGTAGGGTTGTTTTTAGCATTCCAGGCGAGCCAGAATTTTCTTTTTCCAGAGGCGCAGTTGAGCCTTCTCCTCCAGTGTTGCGGATGGTAGTAGCAGCAGTGCAGTTGCCTCGGATAGTTGAGGAGTTTCTAGATGTTTTCCCAGAAGAGCTTCCAGGTATGCCGCCAGAATGGGAGATCGAATTCACCATAGACTTGATTCCCGGGACAGCCCTAGTATCAGAGAGAGTCTACAGGATGGCGCCGTCAGAATTGGAGATCTTGTACAAGATGATTGAAGAACTTAGAACCAAGGGATTCATTCGTGCTAGTGGATCGCCTTGGGGAGCCCCGATGCTTCTTGTGAAAAAGAAGGATGGTACGTCCAGGTTATGTGTTGATTATCGTACCTTGAACTCAGTGACAATCAAGAACAGATACCCTCTCCCGAGGATAGATGACTTGTTTGATCAGCTTAAGGGGGCCTCAGTATTTTCGAAGATCGACTGGCACTCAGGATACCATCAGATCAGAGTCAGAGAGCAGGACATTCCGAAGACAGCTTTTAGATCGAGGTATGGGCATTGGGAGTTCCTAGTGATGCCATTTGGAGTGACCAATGCGCCGGCTGTATTCATGGATCTCATGAATCGTATTTTCATGCCTTATTTGGATCAGTTCGTGATTGTGTTTTTGGATGACATCCTGGTCTATAGCCAGAGTGAGGCGGAGCATGAGCAGCATCTCCGTGTGGTTCTTCAGATTCTCAGAGAGCACCAGTTGTATGCCAAGTTCAGTAAATACGAGTTCTGGCTCGATCGTATTTCGTACTTGGGTCATATCATCACCAGAGGAGGAGTAGAAGTGGATCCCCAGAAGATTGTGGCTATTGAGTCGTGGCCAGTGCCTAGCACAGTTGTAGAGGTTCGCAATTTTCTTGGATTGGCCGGCTACTACCGGCGGTTTGTTTCAGATTTTGCTCGGATTTTGGCGCCATTGACCCAATTGACCCGCAAGGAGGTACAGTTTGCTTGGACAGCAGAGTACCAGGATTCTTTTGAGACGTTGAAGCGAGGCTTGATGACGGCTCCCATTCTTACGCTTCCAGATGGAACTGGAGGATTCTTAGTATATTGTGATGCTTCGGGCAGAGGTTTAGGATGTGTTCTGATGCAGCATGGGAAGGTAATAGCTTATGCGTCACGGCTGTAGTGCCCCGTTCCGCTCAGTCAATCGGCAGAATTAAAACGCCAACGGCGTTCGGCCTTAGCCTTACAACGGCTGCTGGAAGACATCGTTCGGTCGAGGCGACCGCTCGCTCAGGTGGGGTAGTTTCGATGAACTTGCCTCATCTTAGCCTTCACATAATAAATCGTGTGTTTTAAACTTGCACAATAGGCTTGATAATAAAAGAGACGAATCCACATAGCTAAGGGAATAATCCCGACGTGTCGAAATGAGTTAGAACATAGAAAAAGGTCCAACGGTCGGCTTAGAGTTGGTGCACGGCGTGCTTTGAAAATGACACTCGATCCTTCGTCCCGTAGCTTGGGAGAAGAAAAGTTGGTTGAGTCGACGAAGTTATGAACATAGCCTAAGTCATAGGCGTCGCCCGCATGAATGCTTCATAAAGCATGCACGGTCCTGTCGTCCAAGGCTTGGCATAGCCTTGGCTTGCCCCATGAGTTAAGTTGCGTAGCACAGCTTGTGCCATAAGTCTAGGCACCCAAATGACTTGGTCGTTCAAAGTTGAACGCGTGCACGGCACGTTCCATCGAGACAAGGCTTGACGCGGCCTTTGCTCCTTAAGTTGTAGGCTTGTGTAAGTTAGGCAAAATTAAGTCGGTCGACCTAAGTCATTCGAAGTGCTGTCCCGCTCATTCTGCGGTTGTTAGGTTAAATAGTCCCACGATCCCAAGGCCCGTCATATAAATTATGACTTGGGCGATAGCGTCGCGTAGAACGGAAGTCGGTTTGAGGCACGATGTACGGACCTAGTGTTAAGGCAGGAACCACGGTTGATTGAATGAATTTTGGAGGAAGGACTATCGAATAGGCATTGAGTTGAATGAAATGATATGGTAACATGGAAAGAATGCTCGCGACCGTGGGTCGTCGAGGGGTCTCAAATGATAGAAAGAATGCTAGCGACCGTAGGTCGTCGAGGGGTCTCAAATGATAGATGGTTTGATATTGGTTTTGAAAGAGATGGTAACATTGGAAGAGGAATGACTATGTGAGACATCAGTTTGTGTTGAGTCTTGCATGGTCATTGAACAATTTGTCGACAAGGAGGAGTTTCCACGTGCGACAACCTTGGGCGCCATGGGACCGCGGCATTCCGGAGGGAAACACGGTATAGCCGTAGCTGGACTAATCGCTCAGGTCATTCGGGAACTTTCAGCGGGGCTAGCTACCTGCGCTGAAAGGGTCGCCGAATGGCAAGGCTATAGTCCAGAATAGCTTGTGATGTTAGTGACCAATTCATATAGATGGGTCGGCACGGGCGGCAATCTGCGTGTGTGCCTTTGGATTGAGTCAGTTGGATGTGTGTACAGTTAGAACACAAGGTTTGGTCCTAAGATTTGGCATCAACATAGGCGACGTGCTACGGCACGAGATGCGGCGTCGGTCTTAAGTTGTTGGCATATAAGTTGCATAAGTTATGGTTTGAGTTGTCTTGAGTTTAAGTCAGGATATGCCGCAAGGCGAAGTCGGTCAAGTGATACTTAGGCCAGAAGTCTTGATTGGGTCTGTTGGTGATCGAAGTAGCAATGGTCGCGAGGCGGCGATATGGTGAAGTCACATTGAGTTGCGGGGCACGGTATGATAGATTTGTAAGCACGGTCACACGGAAATGGAGCTTCATCGCGTAGTTGCGTCTCTGATTATGGCCGTAAGGCAAACACGACTTGATAGGTTAACGTTGTTGAGTTAACATTGATGTTGCGAGCACGGGATGGTCTAAAGACATAAAATGAGCAAGGCGTCGGTCATAAAACTGATCTTAAGGCAAGACTAGAAAGACAATCGATAAGAAGTGACTATGTTGCACAAAGTAAATCAAACGTGTTGGGTTTGTATGGGTGGGCGAGGAGCTCATTCCACCAGTACAGTTGAGTACTGACACCCACATAGTTTACATGTGCAGGCACAGGTAGAAGCAAGTGGCGCGGAGCTCGCTTGGATGCGTCGAGGCACGGAGTTCCTTGGTGATTCGAAGCACGCGACCGCATGGAGTAAAGACTTATACAGGACATAATGTATGGACGTCGCCTTCTGAAGCATCCGCTGGATCAAGACTTGTAATTGAGAGATGAGAGAGAGCTGAGTGAACTTATAAAATGTGAGAAGAGTGAGCTTGAGTAATTGTAATATTGGCCTTGCGCCCCATTGTAATCTATATTTCAATATCAATAAAAGAGCTTCTTTGAATGACTTGTGTTTTGTTCTAAATTCTGCTGCTGTTATTTATTGTCTCTGCTTGGGACTTCTGTGCGACGACCCCGTCGCAGCCGCTGAAATCGGCCGTTATGGAACCCGCCTTGCACGAGCGCAATCTAGGCTCATACGGCATCACGCCTTAGCGAGGACGATCGCTCCTACGGGAGCGGGGCGTGACATAATGGTATCAGAGCACGGCTTTACGTCCTTGGACTACCGATTGAATTCTTTAACTCTGCTATTTCACTAACTCTGAATGTTGCTTCCGCATATTAATATCGTTGGTGCGCTCTCTCTCAAATGTCCCACGGGATGTCCATACAATAAGTCTATCTATTTTGCAAAACATAGGAGAACAGTTTTTGATAAAACAAAAGGATGGTTCGCGTAAGCATGGTTGGCTAAGTCGGGCTGGGCATATACACCAATGTTGCGTCGACCTTAGAAAAGTCGAGTGCGGGAAATTAAATAGTATCGAACAAGAATGAGTTGAACTCGATTGAGTAAAGTGAGATGACTATCAATAGGGGTGCTATCGAATGACGATGTTATCGTCGGTGCAATATAAGGTGTGCGTGCTTGAAATTTAAGGAATCGTTCGGACGGAAATTCGAGGAAGTAGATTGTGAATCGAATGATAGTTTTGAGGATTTGTTGAATGACTTCATTTCTGAGTGGTGTATGCGATAGTCTCAGAAATGTCGATCGGTCGATTGAGGATGCGGGGTGTCGGTGAGTCGTCGCGTGCATGCAAAGC
This sequence comes from Iris pallida, assembly GCA_029216955.1. Classification (NCBI taxonomy): domain Eukaryota; kingdom Viridiplantae; phylum Streptophyta; class Magnoliopsida; order Asparagales; family Iridaceae; genus Iris; species Iris pallida. The sequence goes on along the minus strand of JANAVB010044218.1, from coordinate 6,175,349 downwards.
CATAGATTGAGTATCGATGAATAAGTTTTAGTCTTGAAATTGGACGAGTGAATTCGAACGACCTAGAATTGACGCGCACGGAACGTGCACGGGATTGAGGATTGCGCAAGTGTGAAACGCAAAAATGATCGAGTAGATGAAATCGAATCGAGAAAAGTTAGGGTGTACGAATGGATGACTTGATCGAGGAAATTGATGCGGATCGTATATGAAAAGTTAGCACGACAGGTAGATAGCGTGCATGGAAGGCTTGATTTTGAAGTTACGCGAATGACTCTAAGGATTGGATTGAATGTTGCTCGATGATTTGAGTGAGCAAGGAATGATACGAATTGAGGAAATACGTTGGTCGATGACTTAAGATGAACGAATGAACAATACGTGAAATTGGTTCGAGGAAATCGATGTCGTGAATGGTTCGAGGGATAATGATCGAACTTGAATTTGAATGTCGAGGAGATTATCCAGTCGGACGATAGCATCATTCGCACGACTCGAAACTTGTTGCAAAGGAAGATCGTCAGGTTACGCATGTCATCGATGGTATTAAGGCGTATCAAAGATCGATATGCGATAACTCGGGGGTACTCTGACTTGACGAATGACGATCGTGCAAGTGTTATTGTTCGGATGGATGCGATACTTAGGATTTTGATCGAGATGAATGTTGGATGAAAATGATTGTGTCTTGATGGTTACGCAGAAAACCACAACGTCGACGATCTTGTCTTGCGCGAGCGCAACTCTAGCCTCGCCCATGCGTTGCGTCGGGTTTGGGGCGATCGTTCCGTGTGAGCGCTGACATGGTGATTCATGTCACGGGAATGATCGAACTCGGAAAATCAGGACGCAGCAACATTGATTGTCTCGACTTGTCGGCTTGATACAAAGGTGGACTCGAGGATTGTAGGACTTACGATTGGCGAATGAATGAAACTTGAGGATTGAGTAGTTCCAATCCGCGCATCGAAAATGAATTAGTCTAGACACAAAACAAGAGTTACGTCCCGATGAGAATGATTATCTCGCGGGAGCATGCATGGTGATTCGTGCCCACCGTGGATAATCTGACTCGCGTGAGATCGGGGCGCAATATATTATTAAGTCAGACGACCTAGTGATCGATTACGCGAATTGGAATAGATGACTTCGGAAGTATAGAATATGAAATTATGGTTTAGCGATGAATCGTGTGATAGCGTGCTTAACTTGAGAAGGATTGATAGGTGGATTATGTCGAACGTGTGCGAAGAGATAGACTATGCAAAATGGTTCGATGAACGAGCGATATGTTCTTGTCGAGGATTGGTTGAACGTGAATTATCGTAGGATGACTTTGCTGAACGACTCGGACGCCGTACGATAATTATTGGGATGTGCGTAGGAAATTGATGCTCGATGTTTAGAAATCGGAGTGATGCGAGCTTGGGTAGAAAACTCCCGTACTATCAACTTGGTTTGACCTTATGTCACGACCCGCTACCCAAATTGTTGGGCCAGTCCGAGTCATGCCCAGCCTACGTTGAGATAAAACGTAGTAAGCTGTTCTAAAGACAACAGGATAAGACTAAATGTGCTAACAGTTCTATAAGTGAAGAAGAATCATAAATGCTCCAAACACAAAAGTCGTCGTATATAGTAAAATGTCCAAGTACAAGTGAACTGCAAAGTAAAATTGGATATATGTCCAGTTACAAAAAGATATAGTCTAATACATGTCTACTCTCAAAAGTCTAAGTAAACAAAAGACAACTAGGCGAGGTTCCCCGCAGGAACATCCTCGTAAGGCAGAGCCGGGTCCTCGGCAGTATCCCCATAATATGTATCGCAGAGTAATTCCTCCTCAGTAAGAACACCTACAACGTTATCCTGTCAGGACGGGAGCAAGTACCGAATCTAGCAAACTAGCATATGAAACATGGAAATAAACATAAGAGGAATAACTGGAAAGCATGGCATCACATAGTCTATCATGGCAATGACACATATGTCATAGAGACAGATGTATATGTAATATTTAAAACTGTAGCAAATACGTGATCGGTCAATAGATGTACAATGTACCGTGGTACATGTAAATAAAATGTACATACGTACAAGTTAACAAGCATAGGTGTACATCCGTACAGAAATGCAGGATAATGGCCTGCGGCAAGGTATGCATATAAAATGCGACCTCGCTCGCTACTATAGGGGGGTCATGATCACGTACACTACTATCAGTTTCCCCATAACCCATATTCTAATCATGTGAGAGATACATCAAGACTGTTCTAAGCATGGTAGTAGCTGGAAGTACAACATGTAGAGATCTAACTTGCTACCCCAAGGATCAGCATTTAACATGGTGGGGTTTGCAGTTCATTTATGTGACAATATGTAAAGTTCATAGAAAGTACTTGCCTCTAGCAAAGCAAAGCAAAACAAGCTGCGATAAAAGTGCTATAGATGTCCGGTAACTCGTTACTGTAGAAATAAACACAATAACTTAGTTTTTACACTAAGCTAAAACACTAGGACACTAATTGGTGAAACACGACTTGTGACAGGGCACCTAGCCAAAATGATGATTTTAGCTTGGGAGACCCATGTGGGGTGACACACTACTTTAATTAACTTTTTAGGGTCTTTACACTAGTGAGGGGTGGGGTTCAATACGGCTAAAACTCAAAATAACACAAAAAACTACAAGTCGTAATTAATCAATAAATAAATCAAAAGACCATTGTGTTCTAACAATTTTTGAGATAGACAAAAAGCCTAGTTTTTCTTAAAGTAAAGTATCAAAGTGATCCTTGTTAATCATAGAAATTTATTATAATTTTTCTGGAATTTATTAACCAGTACAAATATTTTATAAAAATCAGTTTTCCTAAGTATACAGAAAATGAGTTTTGGTTTCATATGCCAAACTAGTGGCAAAACAGTAAATTAAATACTACAAAATTATACTAAATTAGCTAACTTAACATAGTATCTAAATACTATTTTTCCAGAATTTTAACAATAATTTAAGTATTTTTAGAAAATCAAAAACAGTACTACACACAATTGAAATTAAATAATTAATTATCTGCGTATTTTGTCCATGTATATAATTTGAACTAAAGTTCAAATACAGGACCCAAGGCCATGAATCAAGTCTAATATGACTTGTACAGGTCTTGAATATGTGAAAACATATTTGGGCCCAAAAACCCATGCTAGGCCTGGACACCAAATGGTTGCAGTAATTTAAATATACAGAAAATACAAAGTGGTAGAAATAAATATTAATATTTTATCCATGTGAAAACTTACAAAATAGTCATAAAATATGACAAGTAATATCTACATATATTTAAAATATACATATGTAAATATTACATAAATTACTTAGGCTAAAATAATCATGCATACATATATATATATATATATATATATATATATATATATATATATATATATATATATATATATATATATATATATATTTATATATTTTATATATATATATATATATATATATATATATATATATATATATACATATAACATATATGTATATATATAGAAGATACATATATATACATAAAGAAATAATATATAATATATACACAAATAAAATAGAGTACTAAATAGAAAATATACATATGTATATACATAAAACAGTATGTATAATAATACATATATATATATATAAATCAAAAGAAAAGGAAAAGGAAAAAGAAAAGAAAAAGAAACAACATCAGCACAGCTCGAACCCGAGCTGCTGCGCGCGGGGGGGGGGGGGGGTTAGGTTTAGCAGATAGGCCCTTAGATTTTAGGATTTTACACTATGGTCCCCCCTATAACTAAATGCAAATATTAATTTGCATAACTGAATTAAAACAAATCCTAAATTACAAACTGCTATAATAACAATTTAAATAATTACAAATCTGTATTAAAACAATTCTAATAATTTTAAAGTGATATTAAAACATTTAAATAAATTACAAAATAATATTTTAATATATAAAACTCATTTAAAAATCATTTAAAAATTCTAGAAAAATTCCTAAAAATCCTAATAATTATTTCAAGGCTATAAATGACATTAAAAACTAATTAACACTAATTTAACTAAAATTTGAAAATCAGGGGCTTACACCTTAGGATGGGGTCAGTGTTGATATCGTTGTTTGGGAACTGGGATTCCAATACTGACAATTGACTTTAGCCTAAAGAGATTGCCTAGCGGCTAGGCGAGATGTCCATGTTGCGAGAGTTAGCATCGGTAGGATTGATTTTAAAGGATTGAGTGGATGGATCGATAGATGGAATTGGGTTCACTATCACAAGGCTTGGTTAAAATGCATGTATTTTGGGGACGCCTAGAATATGTGCACGATCCAAACTAAGTGATACGCTGAATCAAGTGAGACTTGAGGAATAGAAAAGTGTCGAGGATTTTGAAAATTGTATTGAAGAAAAGATCGAGGGTAGCACGAGCGTGGCTCGGATTGAGAAAACGCAAAGGCGTAGTGTGTGCGAGAGTCTTGATTGTTGAGTAAAAGTGATAAGTCGATAAGTGTACTCAGTTAGTTTCGAGGACGAAACTTTTTCTGAGTGGTGTATGATGTAGTGCCCCGTCCCGCTCAGTCAATCGGCAGAATCAAAACGCCAACGGCATTCGGCCTTAGCCTTACAACGGCTGCTGGAAGACATCGTTCGGTCGAGGCGACCGCTCGCTCAGGTGGGGTAGTTTCGGTGAACTTGCCTCATCTTAGCCTTCACATAATAAATCGTGTGTTTTCAACTTGCACCATAGGCTTAATAATAAAAGAGACGAATCCACATAGCTAAGGGAATAATCCCGACGGGTCGAAATGAGTTAGAACATGGAAAAAGGTCCAACGGTCGGCTTAGAGTTGGTGCACGGCGTGCTTTGAAAATGACACTCGATCCTTCGTTCCGTGGCTTGGGAGAAGAAAAGTTGGTTGAATCAACGAAGTTATGAACATAGCCTAAGTCATAGGCGTTGCCCGCATGAATGCTTCATAAAGCATGCACGGTCCTGTCGTCCAAGGCTTGGCATAGCCTTGGCTTGTCCCATGAGTTAAGTTGCGTAGCACAGCTTGTGCCATAAGTCTAGGCACCCAAATGACTTGGTCGTTCAAAGTTGAACGCGTGCACGGCACGTTCCATCGAGACAAGGCTTGACGCGGCCTTTGCTCGTTAAGTTGTAGGCTTGAGTAAGTTAGGCAAAGTTAAGTCGGTCGACCTAAGTCATTCGAAGTGCTGTCCCGCTCATTCTGCGGTTGTTAGGTTAAATAGTCCCACGATCCCAAGGCCCGTCATATAAATTATGACTTGGGCGATAGCGTCGCATAGAACGGAAGTCGATTTGAGGTACGATGCACGGACCTAGTGTTAAGGCAGGAACCACGGTTGATTGAATGAGTTTTGGAGGAAGGACTATCGAATAGGCATTGAGTTGAATGAAATGATATGGTAACATGGAAAGAATGCTCGCGACCGTGGGTCGTCGAGGGGTCTCAAATGATAGATGGTTTGATATTGGTTTTGAAAGAGATGGTAACATTGGAAGAGGAATGACTGTGTGAGACGTCAGTTTGTGTCGAGTCTTGCATGGTCATTGGACAACTTGTCGACAATAAGGAGTTTCCACGTGCGACAACCCTGGGCGCCATGGGACCGCGGTATTCTGGAGGGAAACACGGTATAGTCGTAGCTGGACTAACCGTTCGGGTCATTCGGGAACTTTTAGCGGGGCTAGCTACCTGCGCTGAAAGGGTCGTCGAATGGCAAGGCTATAGTCCAGAATAGCTTGTGATGTTAGTGACCAATTCATATAGATGGGTCGGCACGGACGGTAATCCGCGTGTGTGCCTTTGGATTGAGTCAGTTGGATGTGTGTACAGTTAGAACACAAGGTTTGGTCCTAAGATTTGGCATCAACATAGGCGACGTGCTACGGCACGAGATGCGATGTCGGTCTTATGTTGTTGGCATATAAGTTGCATAAGTTATGGTTTGAGTTGTCTTGAGTTTAAGTCAGGATATGCTGCAAGGCGAAGTCGGTCAAGTGATACTTAGGCCAGAAGTCTTGATTGGGTCTGTTGGTGATCGAAGTAGCAAAGGTCGCGAGGCGGCGATATGGTGAAGTCATATTGAGTTGCGGGGTACGGTATGATGGATTTGTAAGCATGGTCACACGGAAATGGAGCTTCATCGCGTAGTTGCATATCTGATTATGGCCGTAAGGCAAACACGACTTGATAGGTTAACGTTGTTGAGTTAACATTGATATTACGAGCACGGGATGGTCTAAAGACACAAAATGAGCAAGGCGTCGGTCATAAAACTAATCCTAAGGCAAGACTAGAAAGACAATCGATAAGAAGTGACTATGTTGCACAAAGTAAATCAAACGTATTGGGTTTGTATGGGTGGACGAGGAGCTCATTCCACCAGTACAGTTGAGTACTGACACCCACATAGTTTACATGTGCAGGCACAGGTAGAAGCTCGTGGCACGGAGCTCGCTTGGATGCGTCGAGGCACGGAGTTCCTTGGCGATTCGAAGCGCGCGACCGCATGGAGTAAAGACTTATACAGGACATAATGTATGGACGTCGCCTTCTGAAGCATCCGCTGGATCAAGACTTGTAATTGAGAGATGAGAGAGAGCTGAGTGAACTTGTAAAATGTGAGAAGAGTGAGCTTGAGTGATTGTAATATTGGCCTTGCGCCCCATTGTAATCTATGTTTCAATATCAATAAAAGAGCTTCTTTGAATGACTTGTGTTTTGTTCTAAATTTTGCTGTTGTTATTCAATGTATCTGCTTGGGACTTCTGTGCGTCGACCCCGTCGCAGCCGCTGAAATCGGCCGTTATGGAACCCGCCTTGCACGAGCGCAATCTAGGCTCGTGCGGCATGACGCCTTAGCGAGGACGATCGCTCCTACGGGAGCGGGGCATGACAACGACAACTTTGTGATCATGAGAGAAATTATCCAACCCATGACTTGGAGCTGGCAGCAGTAGTATTTGCACTTAAGTTGTGGAGGCACTACTTGTATGGAGATAGGGTAGAGATTTTTACCGACCACAAGAACCTGAAGTATGTTTTCACCCAGAAGGATCTTAACATGCGTCAGAGAAGGTGGCTGGAGCTTCTTGTGGATTATGATGTGAACCTGCAGTATCATCCCGGGAAGGCCAACGTTGTTGTCGATGCATTGAGCAGGAGAGCCGAAGTTTATTTCCTAACAGCGTAACCAGAGCTGTTAGCAGATCTTTTAAGATGGGTATTGAAGTTGTTCTCCCTTCCAGTGTATCATTGATGGCCAGTATGCAAGTTCAGTCCACCATAGTCGAGAGGATCCGGATGGCGCAATTAACAGATTCCAAGCTTCAGCGACTCAGGGCAGAGTGTGAGGCAGGACGAAGACCAGAGTTGTGTATTCATGAAGACGGTACACTTAGGCATGATAAGCGTCTTTGTGTAACCAGTGGAGATATCAGACAGGAGATCATGGCAGAGGCTCACAGTTCACAATATTTCATTCATCCCGACGGTACTAAGATGTACCGTGATATCCGTCAGCATTTCTGGTGGAATGGCATGAAGAGGAAGATAGCTCGGTTTGTCTCTCGATGTTTGGTCTGCCAACAAGTTAAGGCTGAACATCAGAGGCCCGCTGGACTTCTTCAGCCCTTGCCGATTCCAGAATGGAAGTGGAAACATATGACCATGGATTTCGTGACTGGATTACCTAGATCCCCAGCTAGTAGAGATGCTATCTGGGTTATAGTTGATCGGCTCACGAAGATGGCTCATTTTTTTCTATTCAGAATTGGGCAGTCGACAGCTCAGTTAGTAGCGATGTACCTTAGGTAGATTGTCAGGTTGCACGGAGTGCTAGTCAGTATCACCTCGAACCGAGATTCTAGATTTACGTTGCACTTTTGGCGTAGCTTGCAAGAGAGTTTGGGGACACGTCTCCAGTTCAGTTCAGCATATCATCCGCAGACAGATGGTCAGTCGGAGCGCACAATCCAGACTCTTGAAGACATGTTGAGATCTTGCACACTTGACTTCGGTGGTTCGTGGGAAGATCACCTGCACCTGGTGGAGTTCTCGTACAACAATAGCTTTCAGGCCAGTATCCAGATGGCACCGTTCGAGGCACTGTATGGTAGAAGTGCAGATCCTCGCTAGCCTGGGACGATGTCGGAGAGAGACAGATGCTCGGTCCAGAAATAATTTCCCAGACAGTTGAAGTGGTCAGAAGAGTTTGGGATCATCTTCGAGTTGTCCAAGACCGCCAGCGCCATTGGGCCGATTCTCATCGGCGCCCTCTCGAGTTTTCTGTCGGCGACCATGTATTCCTGAGGATTTCGCCTAACCGTAGCATCATTCGTTTCGGCGCACGAGGAAAGCTTAGTCCTAGGTAAATAGGTCCGTTCGACATTCTGGAGCACGTAGGAGATGTATCCTATCGTCTCGCTCTTCCGTCGTCGCTAAGCGAGGTACATGACGTGTTCCATGTATCCCAATTACGACGGTATATCCCGGACCCGAGCCACATCCTGAATTATTCGGAATTGGTTGTTGGTACCAACCTTTCGTATGAGGAGAGGCCCGTGTCTATATTGGACCGGAGAGAGAAGATACTCAAGAACAAGACTATCAAGTTAGTCCGAGTTGCTTGGGGTCATCACTCTTTGAGTGAGTCAACGTGGGAGCGAGAGGATGATATCCGATCGCGATATCCTGACCTGTTTGACTCGTGAGGTATAATGTCTTCCTTATGCCTCATGTCTTCGATTCCTTGCTTGAATGAGTGATTGTCTGCCTAGTTATAGCTTGCTTGTGATTAATATAGCTTGTCCTCGTCTCTCTAGCCTCTTAATTAAATTTTGAGGACGAAATTCTTTTAAGGTGGATAGAGTTGTAATGCCTGTGGTTCATAATACGTATTTTGGAATACGTGTACGTATTTTATCTTGTATTGTATGATCCCTGGCTTAGCTTTTTTTTCCTGACTTGGTTTATTTTTTGGTTCGGGTTGGCTTGGTTCGGTTTAGGATTGCTATTGGTTCATCATGGACCAAGGGGTGAACCCCCTACCTACCACCACCATCCCCATTTATTAACCCATTCTTCTTTCTCTCTCTTCATTAACCTCTTCTTCTTTCCTCCATTTACTTCTTCACCTACCAGAGAGAGAGAGGTCTAGGCAAGTGCAACTTGCTTCATGGAGGAACTTGAATTTTATTGCTTCATTCTCTTCCTTACAGCATTTTAACTTACTTTAGTACTTGGCATTTCCACTTTCCATGGCTAGATTCTTGTAGATCTAAGTTTACTTTATTTTCGGAATTCTTGGTTTTTGATCTACTTAATCTTGTTATTTCTGAATTTTGATGGTTCTATGTTGTAGAGAATCTCGTTCTACCCCATTTTGACCTATGGAAGTTCGGATTTGAGCTCCGAATGATGGAGTTATGGAGCTTGAGAACTTGGCTCTCATGGTATTCTTCTTCTCGAAATTTTGGAGAAGATGAACTGTGCTTAGACTTGACCGCATGAATATTTTATGTGGCAAGTGTCCTCTTGAGCTGCATGGCTGGAAGTACTTTGAGCCGCATGAGGGCCGAACTCATCTAGCCGCATAACTTGCTCACCCCAGCCGCATAAGATTCATTCTCTTCTAGCCGCATGAACCCGGGTCTGTGCCAGCCGCATGGACTCACTTTCTGAGAGCCGCATGAGCACCCCTCACTCCTAACCGCATGGGATTCGGTCAGCCCTCAAACCGCATAAGGGCCGCTCCCCGCTGGCCGCATGGGACTTCGCTTGCCCTGGCCGCATGTGCCCTGGCTCGTCCCAGCCGCATGAGAACCCCCTTCCCTTGAGAGCCGCATAGGCATTGATCCTCGATAGTCGCATGGGATTTGCTCAACACCCAGCCGCATATACTGCAGTCTTCTTCTTGCCGCGTGAGGACCCGAGCTGTCACGACCCGCACCCTAGAGTAAGGACACGAGACGTGTGTACGTCCAGCCTACGCCGCAGTGTCGGCGGTAGAACGCTGTCCTAGGTCACAACATCTAACAGATAAGGATAAATAAACAGTTATACTCCCCGAATGGGGGTGACATAACAGAATATATCTCAATCACATCTAAGGTAGAACATAAAAGGAAAGATAGATAAATATCCAGAATGAAACACAGAGATACGATCCAGAATTATAAGTGTCTAAATAAGTACATAACCAAATAACATCTCAGAAACTCAATACAGAATCCAGAAAGATAAGACATCCTAATCTAGGGAAGTACCATCAACTGCTAGTAGGTCCAAGCCACTAGTGATATCTAATGCTGCACCAAGAGGGGTAGACACCAGAGCCTCATCATTCACTGTAAAATTTTCAACAGGTCCAGTCAGGACGGGAGCGAGTACAGTACATCTCAACAAAATCATAACCGGTTAGAAAATATAAACATGCTAGAGAGTAAGATACAGGATCTGAAGAATAATATGATAAAAAGAGAGAGACTGTAAGTAAATAGCTACAATATATAGAGAACTAATAGTGCTAGTGATTCAGAGCACAAGATGGTTATGTAGTCGGTACGATGTTATACACGAGTAATCTACAGAGGTTTGTACACGAGTAATCTACTGGATTGAATACATAACCACTTCTACTCCCCCGTCCAATCAATACACAAGGATCCAGCTATGTTACGTTATTGTACACGAAGGTCATGTGAATACATGATTATACATGATTCACACGTTTCGTACACGAATGTAACAAATACAAAGAGTACACGATGTTCCCGATAAAGTATACGAACACGAATACCCGATGTATCCGCTAAGGGGGATAACATCGCACAACCAGATCCATATAGTACTTATCCGTGTTTTCAACGTGTCAGCATCATGTAAAGTAATCTAAAGCAGGAATATAATCCTAAACAAGATATGAAATGATCAGAGAATGTACTCGCCTGCTAACAGAATGTCCAAGACGAAGGTACTGTCCGAGGAGTGGTGTCTGGCTCCTATTAGAACAGCACAAGTCACAACAAGTCCAGAATAGTAATAAGATGCACTACGATGCATATTACATGAATCTAGGTCAATCTAGACCAAAGTCAACTCTTGGTCAACTCTGGTCAACCCTAGAAGTCAAACTAGGTCAACCAAGTCAAACCTAAGTCAAACTAGTCTATACTAGGCTAACAAGGCTATTCTAAGTCTAACAAGACTACACTAGTCTATTCTAGGCTCTATACTGATAAGCAGGCACAACCATAGGCCATAGGCTAAGAGACTAGGCCATGGGCCAATAGGCAATACCATGCTTAATCATCCTACAAAACATCTATACACCTAACACATATATATATCTAATATATAATAAACATAGACATCATTATATATTCTAATATAGGAATACACATATATCTATTTATATAAGCTAATAGGAAATCACATATTGATGTGGCTATTCAATTTAACATAGCCTACACAACTTAATATAGGAAACACATATTAGTATATAGACTAACCTACCATATACATACACATGTCAATACATATACATACACATATGTATAGAGAGGGGGGGGAGGGGACACATGACTATGTGTCCAAGTGTATGTGTGTGTGTGTATCATGGGAATTGGGTGTGTGTCAAATACAAGAGTGTGTGTGTAGTGAGAGGAAACATGGGTGATACACATTAGTATGTGTGTGTGTGACATGAGACATGTGAGTGTGATATGGTATGTATCAAGAGAGGGTGTGAGTGTGAGTGAAAATAGTAAAGTGAGTGGCACATGGTATGCTAATGTGTGTGAACTCAAGTGTGTGATACATGTGTGTATGGTGTGACTTGATAGTATGTGAAATCAGTGAGAAACAGTGAGGGGAAAATATATAGGTGTGTGTGAGATAGATGACATGAAAACAGTGAGAAAACTGTGTAAAATCAGATTTAATACATAGGAAACCCCCCCTCAATTCAGTCCATAATAGGACCCAAACTCGGTTCTAATATAGGCCATAAGACCCTGAAATCTCAGAAAAATAGTCCTGTCACCCCCATTTCCTGTATTTCGTATTTATGCTCGTATTTGATTTTGGCACGTATTTTAATTTTTTTGACTTGCGGATTTTGGTTTCTCGTAAATGGGTTTTGGACCATGGCTTGGTTTTATTTTGTGGAAGTTGGTTTGGTTTGGTTCATCATGAGTGGAACACTTTAGCCTACACTCTACCCTCAACACAACACAACCACCCTCATTATATCTCCACCAACTTTTTCTCTCCTCTTTACTCTCCATTAATTTTCTTCTTCTCCATCTTCTTCCTTCTTCCACACAACTCCCCAACCCATTAGGCAAGTGCACCTTGCCAACAAATAAGCACCCAATTTTATTTGTTCATTTGATAGATTAGGACATGGAGAACAACTTTAGAACTTGACATTTTGTGATTTGGAGCTTTCATTCTTCTAGATCTAGGTTTTTACTATTTTCGAAAATCCTTAGTTTTGATCTATTAAACTTCGATTTTTGCATGTTTTGATGCTTCCATGTGGAAGAGAATTCGATTTTACTCAAGTTAGAACTTTGAAAATCTAGATTTGGTTTTGTTTTGGCTAAGTTATGAAGATTTGAAGTTTTTGATGTTCTTGAGGAGTTCATCTCAGCCTTGGTAAAGGCTCTCGGCTAGTGCTCTTTAGCACCTGACCGTTTGCGCACCTCGGCCTGTGCTCTTTAGCGCATGGCCGATTGCGCGCAGGCTCAGCCAGTGCTTTGCGCTGCGCTGGATTGCGCTGGCGCAAGCTAGCCATGCGCAATCCAGCCATGCGCAAAGTAACTCCTGTGCGCAATCCACTCCTGCGCAATCCACCCCTGCGCAATCCTCCTGTGCGCAATCCATCTGCTGCGCTACCCACCCCTGCACAGTTGGTACCCTGCGCAGCTCACTCCTGCGCAGTTGGTACCCTGCGCAGCTCACCCTGCGCAGTTGGCCTCCTGGCGCACTTGACTCTTGCGCAATCCAACCCCATGACCCCTTGCGCAATATGTCTAATTATGGAGATTTGGTTTTATTTTTCCTTAATGCTTGGCTCTTCTATAGTCCTGTATATTGATATTGTATTAGATATTTTGCGCCCATTTTATATCCTTACGCCTTTTGTCATGAACTTAATTTTACTTAATATGTTTGGAATGTCTATTGTACACGGCATGGTATGAAAAGGAACTAGCATGACACGACAGTGACCCGTAGTGGTGCACTCCTGACATGACCAACCTGACATGACAGTGACCCGTAGTGGTGCACTCCTAACAAGCACCCTGACATGATTTATCTTGATAACTTGATAGTGGCCCGTGGCGGCGCACTCCTGACTTGACTTGACTTGTAACTTGTAATTAACTCGTATAATCAACTTGACACCGTGGATGTTCCTGCTTGCTTGTTTGTACAATCCACTTGTCTTGTCTTGCATCATGTCTAGGACGCGACTTCCTGGGTACCACGGCCAGGGACTCGCGCTAAATTGGATTAGGCTAATTATTAGATCAAACTAGAACATGGAGAATTTCCAGTCACAAGCAATCTCGTTATCTGGGCGCTTTAATGGACTTGTAGCTTGCCGACGAGTAGAGCACATTTCTAGCACACTGTCATGTGTTGCACCCTCTAAGTCACCTAAGGGTACATTTGTCTCCCGGGCAATGTACCCACCTATAACTCTCAACCGCGGAAGGATAACTGGATAGTCTGCAGGGCTTGGGACTAGAAATTCTCACTTGCATCTTGTTAGTAATTAAGGCTTGTGATAACCCTAATTAGTTAAAATAGTAAGCCGTAGTACTTGCTTGGCCGTTTGTGAATGGATGGTGTCCAGCCTTATCTAAGTCTTGTCTAGCTCCAGTACCTGCTATCTCCTGAGCATGTTTGTTTTACTTATCTTAACGATAAATGGGTAGAGACAGTGAGCTATTCAGGCGAAGGGGTACAATCCCGGTCCTTGTTTGGTTTAAGGATTGTAACCTGGCTCCCGAAATGGTTCCACGTCCCTAGTCGTTTATCGCCCTGTGTACTTTACTGCTTGTACTTTCTTTTATTCTTTATGTTCTGATATGCTGGATTTTGTTCTTATTTGTGGCCTCCTTTGTGGCACTTGCTCTTTCTGGGGTTTGATCCAGCTGGTTTTATGTGGCCAGATTTCGGAGCAGCTCCCGAGGATCTACCAAGCTTCCAGCCCAATGGTGACAACTAGACGAAACCCGGGCCAAGAGTGGGTTTTCCTTTTGTTTCACCCACTTATATGTAAATTTATTCTTTTGAGGCGTTTAGCCGACGAGCACCTGTTAGCTCGATGCACATTTACTTACTGTCTACCTACGGGCTGTAAACATGATTAACAAATCCTAGGGTTGATCATGTATGACTGAACTTTTGCTAGTCCTATCATTTTGTACGACTAGCTTCATGATCATCCAATATGTAATATTTGGGACGCCTTATATATATATATTTGATGCTCTAACATCTTGTAACTCTGTTAATTGCTTGAGATTGAGACAATAGACTTGACCTTAAGAGACTGCTGGCTTGTAGTAAACCCTCATATCTAGACAGCCGTGACCGTATAGTTGAGATGTATTCTATTTCAATATACGTAGCTGGCTATGTCTGCCCCCGCTCTCCAGTATTCTGGTTCTGGGGCGTGACATGGTATTAGTGGTGGCCCATGCAGGTCTTGTCAATCAAGAAATGTGAGGGTTTACCGAATAGATGTCTCAATCAATATTTGCCCTTGATCTCTGCTCGTATCTTCAAATCCCTGAGATTCTTGACCTGATCACATGCTTGTATCATTGATCTGTCCTGGTCCTTTCCTTACTGTTCCCTATGTCGTCTTCTTCAGCGGCATTACTCCCGGACCTGCCAACCAGCCAGAGGAAGCTCGACAAGCACCCCAGCGCAGGAAGATCAAGCTCAGCACTCTGGAGTAGCCTCCCGAGTTATGCTTCCCGGAGGCTCGGAACCTCTAGTTCAGGCAGCTCCGCCCGCTCAACCAGCTAGACAGGATGAGGGACCTTTGGTAGGGCTTATCAGAGAACTGCTTGCATCCCAAGATCGTCGAGGCGACGCCTTGTACCAGGAAGTTCATGATATACTAAACCGAGGAGGTCCCCAAGGGAATCAGGCGGCCAACAGTTTCAAGCGCTTGAACCCTCCCTTCTTTGACGGCAGTGAAGATGCGATTGCTGCGGACGCTTGGCTTCAGGATACCGAGGTGGTTCTAGAAGCAGCTAGGACACCTGAGAATGAGAAGGTGGTGGTGGTACGCCTACAGTTGTTAGACTTGGCTCGCGATTGGTGGACGGCTCAGGCCATGGGGTTAGCGGCACCAGTCACTTGGGCGACGTTCAGAGAGAGGTTCCAGACAAAGTACTTCGATGCGGTGGCACGGTACGACCTGCAGACCCGGTTCACCAACTTGAAGCAAGGAGGCAGGACGGTCGATGGCTATGCGACCGAGTTTTCCAGGCTGAGTAGGTTCGCCCCCACCTTGGTGGCAACCGAGTTCGATAGGGCCCAGCGGTTCCAGCAGCGGCTGTACTTAGAGATATTATTGGCTGTGGAGCAGTTCGAGCACCAGACGTTCGATGCAGTGTTGAAGGCAGCAAGGAGGCATGAGTATACCTCCCGGAGAATTGTGGACAGGACCGGAGGCAGGAAGCGGTCCCACAACCAGATGCACCAATCATCAGCTCCAGCCCCGGCAGCTAGGGGATTGACCATTGGAACTCCGAGGCGGGCGGCCTCAGTGACGTCGGTTCAGCATTCGACCCCGACGTACCCGCAGCAGCAGAAGCAGAAGCAGTCGTCCGCGGTGGGATGTTCTCATTGCGGGAAGCCGGGCCATGTAGTGGCAGAGTGTCGTAGGGCACAGGGATTGTGCCTGGCTTGTGGAGGAGCAGACCACCAGATAGGGACCTGCCCGAATAGGGGAGGTCCATCACCATCCAACCTTTCTAGTTCTTCGGTGAGAGGACCAGCCCCAGCTCCAGTTCAGCAGCAGCAGCAGTACCCGAGGCCATTGTTGCCCCAGGCCCAGGCCTTTCAGCAGCAGAACCAGCAGCAGATCACCCAGGCTCCAGCACAGAACCGACAGAGGGGTTTCCAGCAGAGAGGACCCGCAGCTAGAGGTCAGGCTATGATGATGACCATGGAAGAAGAAGTTGCACCAGGTGAGGTTGTGGCAGGTACTATTCTCGTCAACACCTTTCCAGCATCTGTATTATTTGATTCTGGTGCATCGCATTCATTCATGTCTGCACGATTTGCGACACGGATAGGATTGGAGCCCGAGTCATTATCAGTGAGGCTCAATATACTTACTGGTAATGGTCTTGTGGGAGTAGATCGAGTGTTTTCCTCGTGTCGGATCGTAGTTAGCGGTAGAGAGTTCCCCGCTAGGCTCATAGAGTTCCCTATGGCAGACTATGATGTAGTCCTAGGCATGGATTGGTTGAGGAACCATTATGCTAGGATAGACTGCCATGTTGGCAGAGTTGTCTTTAGTATTCCCGGAGAGCCAGAGTTTTCATTTTCCAGAGGCACAGTAGAGCCATCTCCTCCAGTATTGCGGATGGCAGTAGCAGCAGTGCAGTTGCCCTGGATAGTTGAAGAGTTTCCAGATGTCTTCCCAGAGGAACTTCCAGGGATGCCACCAGAGCGGGAGATCGAGTTCACCATCGACTTGATTCCCGGGACAGCACCAGTATCAGAGCGAGTCTACAGAATGGCGCCTTCAGAGTTGGAGATTTTGTACAAGATGATTGAAGAACTCAGGACCAAGGGATTCATTCATGCAAGTGGATCGCCTTGGGGAGCCCCGATGCTTCTTGTGAAAAAGAAGGATGGTACATCTAGGCTATGTGTTGATTATCGTACCTTGAACTCAGTGACAATCAAGAACAGATACCCTCTCCCGAGAATAGATGACTTGTTTGATCAACTCAAAGGGGCCTCAGTTTTCTCGAAGATAGACTTGCGGTCAGGATACCACCAGATCAGAGTCAGAGAGCAGGACATCCCGAAGACGGTGTTCAGATCTAGGTACGGGCATTGGGAGTTTCTAGTTATGCCCTTTGGAGCGACCAATGCGCCGACAGTGTTCATGGACCTCATGAACCGTATTTTCATGCCTTACTTGGATCAGTTTGTGATAGTATTCCTTGATGACATCCTGGTCTATAGCAAGAGTGAAGCATAGCACGAGCAGCATCTCAGAATTGTCCTCCAGATTCTCAGAGAGCACCAGTTGTACGCCAAGTTCAGTAAATGCGAGTTCTGGCTCGATCGCATTTCTTACTTAGGTCACATCATTACCAGAGGAGGAGTGGAAGTGGATCCCCAGAAGATTGTGGCTATCGAGGCATGGCCAGTACCCAGCTCAGTGGCAAAAGTTCGCAGCTTTCTTGGATTGGCCGGCTACTACCGGCGGTTCGTCTCTGATTTTGCAAGGATTTCAGCGCCGATGACCCAGTTGACCCGCAAGGGTGTGCCGTTCGTTTGGACAGCAGAATGTCAGGAATCATTTGAGAAGTTGAAGCGAGGTTTGATAACGGCTCCCATTCTCACCCTTCCAGATGGGACCGGAGGATTCACAGTTTATTGCGACGCTTCAGGCAGAGGATTGGGATGTGTTTTGATGCAGCATGGGAAGGTAATTGCTTATGCGTCACGTTAACTCCGTGATCATGAGAAGAATTACCCGACCTACGACTTGGAGCTAGCAGCAGTAGTGTTTGCACTTAAGTTGTGGAGATACTACTTGTACGGAGATAGAGTGGAGATCTTTACTGATCATAAGAGCCTGAAGTATGTTTTCACCCAGAAGGATCTTAATATACGGCAGAGAAGATGGCTCGAGCTACTGGTGGACTACGATGTGGATTTGCAGTATCATCCAGGGAAGGCCAACGTGGTAGCAGATGCGTTGAGCCGGAGAGCCGGAGTTTATTTCCTGACGGCGCAACCAGAGCTATTGGCGGATCTTCAGAAGATGGGAATTGAAGTGGTTCTTCCTTCCAATGTGGCCTTGATGGCCAGCTTACAGATTCAGTCCACCATAGTTGAGAGGATCCGGACAGCACAGTTAACAGATTCCAAGATTCAGCGGCTCAGAGCAGAGTGCGAGGCAGGGAGAAGGCCAGAGTTATGTATTCATGAGGATGGTACACTTCGACACGGCACGCGTCTTTGTGTACCCAGTGGGGATATCAGACAGGAAATCATGGCAGAGGCTCACAGTTCGCAGTATTCCATCCACCCAGGCGGCACGAAGATGTACAGAAATATTCGTCAACACTTTTGGTGGAATGGTATGAAGAGGGAGATAGCCCGGTATGTCTCTCGATGTTTGGTTTGCCAACAAGTCAAGGCTGAACATCAGAGGCCAGCTGGACTTCTTCAACCTTTACCGATCCCAGAATAGAAATGGGAGCACATAACCATGGATTTCGTGACTAGGCTACCCAGATCTCCGACAGACAGAGATGCTATTTGGGTCATTGTGGACAGGCTTACCAAGGTGGCATACTTTCTTCCATTTAGAGTTGGACAGTCGACGGCGCAGCTAGCAGAGATGTATCTCAGGCAGATCGTCAGACTTCACGGAGTGCCAGTCAGCATAGTATCAGACAGGGATACGAGATTCACATCGCACTTCTGGCGCAGTCTTCATCAAAGTTTGGGGACTCGTCTCAAGTTCAGCTCAGCGTATCATCCGCAGGCCAATGGGCAGTCAGAGCGTACTATACAAACTCTCAAAGATATGTTGCGGTCATGTACCCTTAACTTCGGTGGTTCGTGGGAGGATCACCTGCACCTGATGGAATTCTCGTACAACAATAGCTTCCAGGCCAGTATCCAGATGGCACCCTTCGAGGCTCTATATGGTAGGAAGTGCAGATCCCCGTTAGCATGGGACGATGTCGGAGAGAGACAGATGCTCGGTCCAGAACTGATTTCTCAGACGGTTGAAGTGGTCAGGAAAGTCAGAGATCACCTCCGAGTTGCTCAGGATCGCCAGCGCCATTGGGCCGATGCTCATCGGCGTCCCTTAGAATTTGCCGTCGGCGACCATGTATTCCTTAGGATCTCGCCTACCCACGGCGTCATTCGTTTTGGCGTACGGGAAAAGCTTAGTCCTAGGTATATAGGGCCATTCGATATTCTGGAGCGAGTAGGCGATGTGTCCTATCGTCTCGCTCTTCCGCCGTCGCTAAGTGAGGTACATGATGTATTCCATGTGTCCCAATTACGACGGTACATCCCGGACCCGAGCCATATCCTAGATCATTCGGAATTGGTTGTTGGTACCAACCTTTCGTATGAGGAGAGGCCCGTGTTTATTTTGGACCGGAGGGAAAAGACGCTCAAGAACAAGACTATTAACTTAGTTCGTGTTGCTTGGGGTCATCACTCTCTAGGTGAGTCAACGTGGGAGCGTGAGGACGACATCCGATCACGATATCCCTACCTGTTTGACTCGTCAGGTATAATGTCTTTCTTATGCCTTACGCTTTCCCTTCCTTGCTTGCATTTGTATGATTGTATGATTGAACTGCTTAACGTAGCTTGCCTGTGCTCAGTATAGCTTGTCGTGGCAATCTCTAGCTCCTTGATTAAATTTCGAGGACGGAATTCTTTGAAGGTGGGTAGAGTTGTCACCCCCATTTCCTGTATTTCGTATTTATGCTCGTATTTGATTTTGGCACGTATTTTAATTTTCTCGACTTGCGGATTTTGGTTTCTCGTAAATGGGTTTTGGACCATGGCTTGGTTTTATTTTGTGGAAGTTGGTTTGGTTTGGTTCATCATGAGTGGAATACTTTAGCCTACACTCTACCCTCAACACAACACAACCACCCTCATTATATCTCCACCAACTTTTTCTCTCTCCTCTTTACTCTCCATTAATTTTCTTCTTCTCCATCTTCTTCCTTCTTCCACACAACTCCCCAACCCATTAGGCAAGTGCACCTTGCCAACACATAAGCACCCAATTTTATTTGTTCATTTGATAGATTAGGACATGGAGAACAACTTTAGAACTTGACATTTTGTGATTTGGAGCTTTCATTCTTCTAGATCTAGGTTTTTACTATTTTCGAAAATTCTTGGTTTTGATCTATTAAACTTCGATTTTTGCATGTTTTAATGCTTCCATGTGGAAGAGAATTCGATTTTACTCAAGTTAGAACTTTGAAAATCTAGATTTGGTTTTGTTTTGGCTAAGTTATGAAGATTTGAAGTTTTTGATGTTCTTGAGGAGTTCATCTCAGCCTTGGTAAAGGCTCTCGGCCAGTGCTCTTTAGCACCTGACCGTTTGCGCACCCCGGCCTGTGCTCTTTAGCGCATGGCCGATTGTGCGCAGGCTCAGCCAGTGCTTTGCGCTGCGCTGGATTGCGCTGGCGCAAGCTAGCCATGCGCAATCCAGCCATGCGCAAAGTAACTCCTGTGCGCAATCCACTCCTCGCAATCCACCCCTGCGCAATCCTCCTGTGCGCAATCCATCTACTGCGCCACCCACCCCTGCGCAGTTGGTACCCTGCGCAGCTCACTCCTGCGCAGTTGGTACCCTGCGCAGCTCACCCTGCGTAGTTGGCCTCCTGGCGCACTTGACTCTTGCGCAATCCAACCCCATGACCCCTTGCGCAATATGTCCAATTATGGAGATTTGGTTTTATTTTTCCTTAATGCTTGGCTCTTCTATAGTCCTGTATATTGATATTGTATTAGATATTTTACGCCCATTTTATATCCTTACGCCTTTTGTCATGAACTTGATTTTACTTAATATGTTTGGAATGTCTATTGTACACGGCATGGTATGAAAAGGAACTAGCATGACACGACAGTGACCCGTAGTGGTGCACTCCTGACATGACCAACCTGACATGACAGTGACCCGTAGTGGTGCACTCCTAACAAGCACCCTGACATGATTTATCTTGATAACTTGATAGTGGCCCGTGGCGGCGCACTCCTGACTTGACTTGACTTGTAACTTGTAATTAACTCGTATAATCAACTTGACACCGTGGGTGTTCCTGCTTGCTTGTTTGTACAATCCACTTGTCTTGTCTTGCATCATGTCTAGGACGCGACTTCCTGGGTACCACGGCCAGGGACTCGCGCTAAATTGGATTAGGCTAATTATTAGATCAAACTAGAACATGGAGAATTCCCAGTCACAGGCAATCTCGTTATCTGGGCGCTTTAATGGACTTGTAGCTTACCGACGAGTAGAGCACATTTCCAGCACACTGTCATGTGTTGCACCCTCTAAGTCACCTAAGGGTACATTTGTCTCCCGGGCAATGTACCCACCTATAACTCTCAACCGCGGAAGGATAACTGGATAGTCTGCAGGGCTTGGGACTGGAAATTCTCACTTACATCTTGTTAGTAATTAAGGCTTGTGATAACCCTAGTTAGTTAAAATAGTAAGCCGTAGTACTTGCTTGGCCGTTTGTGAATGGATAGTGTCCAGCCTTATCTAAGTCTTGTCTAGCTCCAGTACCTGCTATCTCCTGAGCATGTTTGTTTTACTTATCTTAACGATAAATGGGTAGAGACAGTGAGCTATTCAGGCGAAGGGGTACAATCCCGGTCCTTGTTTGGTTTAAGGATTGTAACCTGGCTCCCGGAATGGTTCCACGTCCCTAGTCGTTTATCGCCCTGTGTACTTTACTGCTTGTACTTTCTTTTATTCTTTATGTTCTGATATGCTGGCTTTTGTTCTTATTTGTGGCCTCCTTTGTGGCACTTGCTCTTTCTGGGGTTTGACCCAGCTGGTTTTGTGTGGCCAGATTTCGGAGCAGCTCCCGAGGATCTACCAAGCTTCCAGCCCAATGGTGACAACTAGACGGAACCCGGGCCAAGAGTGGGTTTTCCTTTTGTTTCACCCACTTATATGTAAATTTATTCTTTTGAGGCGTTTAGCCGACGAGCACCTGTTAGCTCGATGCACATTTACTTACTGTCTACCTACGGGCTGTAAACATGATTAACAAATCCTAGGGTTGATCATGTATGACTGAACTCTTGCTAGTCCTATCATTTTGTACGACTAGCTTCATGATCATCCAATATGTAATATTTAGGACGCCTTATATATATATATTTGATGCTCTAACATCTTGTAACTCTGTTAATTGCTTGAGATTGAGACAATAGGCTTGACCTTAAGAGACTGCTGGCTTGTAGTAAACCCTCATATCTAGACAGTCGTGACCGTATAGTTGAGATGTATTCTATTTCAATATACGTAGCTGGCTATGTCTGCCCCCGCTCTCCAGTATTCTGGTTCTGGGGCGTGACAAGTCCCCACATTTAAATCCCAGATTTTGAATCCCAAAATAGTTTATCAATTCAAAACAGTCCCCTAATAGAATTTCCCAGAATTTGAGTCCAAACCACATCCAAACAGTCCCCAATTCGACATACCATTAGAAATCACATAGGTGAACAAGTTAGAGGTTTAATATCATGCAAATAACAGTGTTTAATGGGTAAAAATTGATGCTAAAAACCATATCAAAATCTGGAAAAAAAAGGGAATAGTAAACTGATACACAGTTTCAGAAAAATAGGGAATTCGAGAATTAACAATCAAAATCAATTTAAAATACTAAATTAGTGGTTGGTAATGTGAAAACACATTGCACACATGTTATGTGATGTGTTTGTGTCCACAAAAGTGGACATAAACGTGTCCAATCACTTAAATACGAAAACAGAGAAAAACAGTGCAACACAGACCAATCGTCGTGCACGTGTTCACGGTGTCCGTGCACACGACACGACGCGACACAACCCACGTGATCGTGTACACGTGTCAACCTAGATTAGGGCTAGGGCTAGGACACCCTGTCACGTGTCCACGTCACGTGTACGCGACACAAGACACGTGTGTCAGTGGTCATTTTCAACAGAAAATAGTGCAGTACAAAAATGGTGCAGGAGCTCGTGCGTGTCCGACACGACACGTGGGGCTCTAAAATTTAGGGAGCCCCGTTTCAGTGTCGGCCCCTTGCCACACGTCAAATTTGACGTGTCGAAGTGCAGTGTCCAGGGCGCTGTGTCTCCCGAAGTGCAGGGCATGCACAGTGCCCGTGCACGCGCGCGCGCGACCCTGTGTTTGCGTGTCCGTGCAGACTCGACACGACACGAAAACGACACAAGGATACCAAAAACGTGTAAGCGAGACCCAAATCTAATTTCCTATTCAAACACAATCCCAAAAATCACACGAAATGCCTATTGGAGCATTTCATCAAACACTTAGTATGTGTCACTGATACGTATCCAAAAATGATACGAAATGGACACGAATTTTGGGCCTTCCTATTCCTACAGTTAGGTTAGGTCTAGGGCTCCCTAAATATGCAATAAAATCAAGATTCTATGGAGGGGATTGAAAGTTACCTATATGTGTCAAATCCTCCAAAAAGCTTCAAAGAGAGGTACTCCTCTTGATGGCCAAACTCCTCCAATGTGCTCCCAAGCTGAGAATACTCATAACCAACAGCAAGAACAGTAAAATTAGGTCCTAATGCAATTGGTTTGGAGGAAAAACGAATTAAAATGGATTTTCTAGGGATTAGGGAAGATGGAGACTCACCTCTTTCTAAACTTGCACAAAATTCCTAATGGAGGCTAGCCCTAACTTTGAGGGGTATTAAATAGGATGGGGGAGACCATCATGACCAGCCATGGGCTGATTAGGGTTAGGGTTTGGCTACATGGTGTGGGCCTATGGGCTTTAAGTCTCAAGTCATTAGTCATGACTTATGAAGTCATAAGCCATTCTAGCCTAATTAATTCCTAATCTCTCCAAACAAGTTCCAATGAGTTAAAACTCACTAATTTAGGTCAAGCCAAGGTTACTTAACCTAACCAAGTAGTCTTAACCTAGGTTAATCTCTAGGTTAGTCTCCTAGTCAACACTAGTCAAAGTCAACTATAGGGCCAAAATCAATTATACTAAAAATCTCTAAAAATCACTAAAAATCACATTAATTCTAATAAATCTAATTAATACTAACTATCACTAACCATGGTTAGCTAAGACTAGCTGTGACTAATCTAGTTTAGGTCCAAACCAAGTTAGACTAATCACAGAACATGGCAATCAATTAAATAATATTAAAATCACACAATTCTTAATAATACATTAAATTCCAATAATATATATATTAAATTCAATTAAATTTAAAATGACAAAAATACCCTCGAACTGAAAATAATAAATGAAACACCCTAATCACATGGCTAGGCTCTAGGTTAGGCTGTCTCTAGTGTTACACTATCAAAACACCAAAATCATAAGTCAAGATTTAAAATAGTTTTAAAATAATTTAAAAATTACCAAAAATTATATCATGATTTAAAATATCATTATTAAAAGATTAAAATCATAAAATTTCAAAATTACCCTCATTTGAAAAACTGGGTGTTACACGAGCCCTCTCAACCGCATGACTCTGAATTTCCCAGCCGCATAAGTTTTCTGCCCTTAGCCGCATGAGTACCCTTCCCTTCCTCCAGCCGCATGGATTGCCCCTTCTGCCTGCCGCATGGATTCGTCTCTCGTTGGGCCGCATGACTCCTCCCCACGCCTTGTCTTGTTATTTTATTATTATTGCTACTACTCATTTAGTATTATTAACTCATGCCTTGTAACCCTCAGTGTAATTGGGTCTCCTAATTGAATGCTTGCACTATGATGCCCTGCACATGTACCTGAACACTATAGTGACCCGTCGTGGTGCACTCCTGACAAGTAAATATGGCATGACCCGATAGTAGCCCGTCGTGGCGCACTCTTGACAAGTACACTTGACATGATAACCTGACATGATATATCTTGATAAGCTGTTGCGACGGCTACATGACATGACATGACCTGTATAATTAACCTAGACACCGTGGGCGATTGTGCTTGTACAAATAATCCAGTCCTGTCTTGCATCATGTCTAGGAGGGAACTCCTGAGTACCACGGTCAGGAGTACCTACTGAAATGGACTAAGGCTAATAACTAGATTAATATATTAGTCATAAAGAGATCTCCCAGCTACAGGTAATCCCGTTACCTGGGCGCACTTGGGATCTGTAGCCTGCCGTCGAGTAGGGCACATTTCCAGCACACTGTCATGTGTTGCACCCTTCAAGCTACCTAAGGGTACATGCGTTTCCTGGACGATGTATCCACCTGAATTCAACTCCTAATTTTCGACCTGGGTAACCTGGATGGTCTGCAGGACTTGTGGCTGTGGAGTAATCTCACTGCATCTTGCTAGTAACTAGGCCTTTGATAACCCTAATTAGTTAAAGTATCAAGCCGTACTCATTGCTTGGCCGTGATTGAATGAATGAGGAATAATCAGTCTAGTCTTGATCCTGTACAAGATTGTTACATGCCTGATTTTCTTATGTTATCTTGCGGATAAATGGGAGAAACTAAGTTTGGTTCAGATGAAGGGTTACAATCCCGGTCCTTGTTTGGTTTAAGTATTGTAACCGAGTTATCTGAATGGTCCCATGGTTATCTTACCGTATATCTTCATGATGTTATATTATCTCCAGTTTTACTATATTATTATTATCTTCTGTGCTAATTGCTGGTTTTAGTTCCTAAGTGAAGCTTCCTTTGTGGTACTTGCTCTTTCTGGGGTCTGACCCAGCTGGTTTTGTATGGCCAGATTTTGGAGCAGCTCCAGAGGATCTACCGACTTTCCAGCCCGATGGTGGCGACTAGACGTAACCAGGGCAACGAGTAGGTTTATTTGTGATCTCCCATTTTATTGTAAAAATATTCTTTTGAGGCGTTTAGCCGACGAGCACCTGTTTAGCTCGATTGCACTTATTTACTGTCTGCCTACGGGCTGTAACACGATTGACAGATCCTAGGGTTGATCATGTATGACTAAACTCTTGCTAGTCCTAACATTTTGTAACGACTAGCTTCATGATCAGCTGAATATATAATATTTGGGATGCCTTATTATTGTATATTTAATGATCATACATCTTGTGACTTTACTTACTTGCTTGTGATTGAGACACTAGGCTTATTCATGACCATAGGAGACTGTTGGCTTGTAGTAAACCCTCATGTATCTAGACAGCCGTGACCGTATAGCGAGATGGATTCCATTTCATATACGTAGCTGGCTATGTCTGCTCCCGCTCTCCAGTATTCTGGTTCTGGGGCGTGACATTGGTATTCCAAATTTACCACGCACGGCATAGAACACATGTCTGAATTGATGACATCGATAGGAGATGGTAAGTTTTAAAATACTTAAGTTTAATTTTAAATAAATTATAAGGCGTTCGTTCCATGCACTTATATTTTTTTGATATCTTATAGTGGCCGGTAACGAAGATTATGTACGTTGGTATGGACGTCCGCTAATGCAAAATCCAAGATATGTATTTGAAGAGCCCCGGTTCGAAGTACGAGCTATAGATGATCGGAGTTTGCGTGAGCACAGGGCACGTGTAGAATTAACTGTATTAGTTCATTTCTACATATAATATCATGGTAATTTTTGTTAACTTTACAACATTAATTAAGTATGTACTATAATATTCAGGTGGACTGTATGACTCATATGTCCTAAGTCCCCGGTGTCGATCCAACTGGAATATTTGGGGAGGCATTTGAATATCTACGCCAGCCCCTCGAACCCGATTTTGTTCCATTGAATGTCCCGGCCTATCACCCCGTAGGTATTGTCAGGCAGAGACATGCACATCCCCGTAGGACCAAGTCACATGATGACGAAGGCCCCTCATATCCTTGTGCTGGTACCTCGGATCCTTATGCAGGCCCCTCGCATCCTTGCGCTGGTACCTCAGATCCTTATGCATGCCCCTCACGTCCTTATGCTGGTACCTCGGATAGTTATGAGGGGGCATCCCAGATTTATCATGGGACATCCCAGAGTTACGAGGGCATGCCGCAGGACACTTCTTATGCCTTCGATTGGGATTATTACGTCCAGCAGACGGGATATTCATTGTTTGGCCCAAGTCATCTAGATCCATCTAGCCAGTTTTATTCGACTCCATCAGTGCTACATTCACAAGTGGAGGAGCCACCGAAGGTCACTGAGGAAAGGAGAAGAAGACTAGGTATAAGGCAAGTAGACCGTAGAGACTATAGAAGGGATAATAGAGGGGGGTAGTTCATTTTATTTCTTTGAGAAATGATGTATGAAGGGAGTTTATGTTATTTCTTTGAAAAAAATGTATGAAGGGAGTTCATTTTATGCATGTTCTTTTATTCCCAATTTACTTTAAAAACTACGCAAATTACAATAAACACTAAAAAACACTACAGATATAATCACTCAAATGACAACAATTACTGCATTGGTTGATTTGTGCATGTTCTTTTGTTGTGTCCTATCCCGCCATAAATCGTGCAATGGAGATCCCTTGTCGCCAGTTCTCGCGTCATAATACGGATCTTCCTCGGTCTTCCAGCTCTGCGTCCAACAAGTGGTACTCCTATTTGACCTCTTACCAATTCACTTTGAGGAGTGTGGGGGGATGGAATTGGTTCCATACGTGGCATATATACACTTCTAAGTGTTGTAACAGAAAATTCAACAGGATAAAAACTTTCAACTGTAAAGTTGGATGAATGACAAGCATAGCAAGCATGTACACATGGTAGTAGAGTATGTTGCCACCGACCACATGTGCAACATTTATGGTCTAGCTGAACCACATAGCATCTACTTGTTGCATGATCAAATATTTCAAATAAAAAAATTATCAAAATGCAACAATTGCAAATGGTGTGCCTTTTTCATGATGCGTGCCATAGTCTTAAGCATTCTTGGACAAAAGTCTGTATGCATATTTTCAGCATTTGTTCGATGCTTGTCATGCAATGTTATAATTTTAGCTCTAATACCATCAAGCAAAGTTGTTATCGGTTTGTCACGCAAACTTTTTATCCAACCATTAAAACATTCAGCAATATTTGATGTGTTGATATCTAATCGTGGACATGGTGCATAATTGTCACGACCCGCTCCCGAATAATCGGATACGAGTCGGACACGCCCAGCCTTCGTCGTTGGACACGACGAAGTAAGCTGTACAATACTAAGGAAAACTCAAAGTCACAATGTAATGTAAACCAAAACACAGCTTTTATAAACGTCCCAGAAATCACCAATATCCATCAAGTGTTTTAAAATACAAACTCAGCCGGAGACAAATCCGGTCCAAAAGAAATAATATACAATAATAAATCTCTAAGATACAATCTCCAGGAAAATAAACTGAAATAAATAAAAAGCTGCAATATCCAAGCAATCACCAGCTCCATGTAATCTCCCACTCACCTGCAACGATCCTATCAGGAAAAGAGCAAAGTACAACCCTGACTAGACAATATACAATGTAAACTGTAATCCAGAGTACAAGGTGAAACAGGAATACCAGAAAACTAGAACATGAAATGAAACTGAAACTGCGGTACCAGAAATGAAATGTAAAACTGCAGGCAATGGATGACAATCAAGATGCTAGACAATGAACACGGCTATCAATGTACAAGGCAATCAATCAATCAATCAATCAATATGCAATTGTGACAATTTAGAAATATTATAACTAATGTGTGACCGGCTTAGGAACAATCAATCAATCAATCAATGAGTCAATTCTACATGGTACGGCTTCATCGTACGTGATGTGTACGATTAGGCTATCTTCAATGCTATATTGGGTGTGGTCACACAAAAGCTAATATTTCCCCCAATCCCGCAATGAACAATGACGCACAAGCAATGAACAAGAGCACAAGACAATCGTGTGTAATTCGTGTCAGATATGAGAACATGGCACATGAAGGTAAGACAGAAAACAAGGTACAAGTCAAGTCAGTGTACTTACCTCGGTTTTGTTGCACGAGAGTAGTACTGCATGGTTGCAATGATTCACCTGTTATAATATTTATACAATTATTAGGGTTTTGAATAATGACAATTAGCTAATTAAGGTTAACTAGTTGATGGAACATACTAGCTAATAATATTTGGAAAATATTATAGTTTTAATCAATATAAATACTAATGAAAATATAAACTATATGATTTTGAATATTTAAAACATAATTATATATTAGGACTTTGCTGTCAAAGATTAATAAAAAATCATAAAAACATTTTTTAGAAATATTTTCTTTTTGGAAATAATAACCTTTAACAATTAATAATACTACATATTAGCAAAAATAATCATAATATATTCTAGAAAATATTCTACTAGTAGCTAACAGTAACTAATACATTAGACTTAGGAATATATTATATTTTAACAATTATCAAACAAAAGATGCTAGCAATTATATGATAATTAGAATACTAAAATAAAGAAAAATATAAACAGGAGAATACCATTTCTCAATCTAGTCCAAGCCCACAAACCCTACTGTTACTTCTCCTACTCAAATCAAATGAATTTAGACCTTAATTTAAATAAAACTGCCTAATATACTCAGCCCAGCCCGACTTCTGTTAAAGAATTTAACTAAATTCTTCTAAACAGCCAGCCCACTGACCCAACTCGGCCTTCTCCTTATGGCCCACTTGACCAGGCCCTTAAGTCTGCTCTCAGTTAAAAGAATTTAACTAAAATTCTATTAAACAAACAGCCCATGCTCTGGCCCGACTTCTGGCCCGAGACCCGGCCCACTGGATCATAAACTCAGCCTTCTTCTCACCAATAATCATTGTTTAAACAATAAAAATTACTGTTGATTTCTAATTAGCTCAGCCCGTTGGATCTCGGCCCAAAGACCCGGCCCACTCTCATCAGATAAAAATCCCATAGCTTTTCTCTCTCCTCCCACTCATACGAAATTTCCAGAACCAGAACTTTCTCGAGAGCTCTCATCTGCTCCGACTGCTCCGACGAGAGACTCCGGCGAGAGACCCCCCAATCACCTTCTCCGATCTCATCTTCCTTCCTCTTCAACCCTAACCCGAAACCCTAGCTCCCCATGGCCGGAACCCTAGCCTAGCTTTGCTCTCTTCCGGCTACTTCGTCTTCCTCCTCCGATCCTTGGCTAGAAAACCCTAACCCTAAACTAGCATCTATTCCATGGCCTAACCCTAGCTCGAAGCTCATCGACCAGACTTCGTCTCCCTCCTCCGATCCTTCCTCTCACCATTCACGTCCGGCCGACTAGCCCCATCCAGAAACCCTAATTTCCATGGCGATTTCCTTCCAGCCTCAAACCCTAAAATATAGATATGAACCCTAGGTTTAGGTTCCCTTCTTCCTCCATCCAGTCACCGAAACCCTAACCCTAATATCCATGGTCGAAACCCTAGGTTCTACTCTGGGAGCCCTAGATCTAGGTTTCCCTCTTCCCATCCGGTCTTATGAAACCCTCCCGACTCCTGAAAACCCTAGCCTCTAACAGAAACCACAAAGAAGAAGGAAGCAGGAGAGAGACGAGTAGATCGAGGCGGAGGACTTACATAGGCCGGTGGGGATGTCGATCCTCGGCTCAGATCCGGTTCTGCAGCGGCGAAGGCGATGTCGACTACGGCGAGGAGACTCCGGTCAGTGGCGACGAAAAGTCGGGGTCGGCGAGGCGCTGAGGTCCAGATCCGGCTAAGCGCGGTGGTGACTCCCTCCAGGACGGGTCGACGTGGTGGTCAGGGAGCTCGGCGGAGCTCGAGTACGTCGGATCTGTCCAGATCTGACGGAACGGCGGCGGTGCAGTCCCCTAGGTGGCTCCACTGATGGCGGTGCACGGTCTACGAAGCCTGCTCCGGACTGATGGCGGTGACGCTGCAGTCGAGGCGAGCTCGACAGTCGAGATGGCGCTCTGGCGGTGGCGGGGTCTTCGAGATGGCACACTGTTCGAAGCAAGGCGCGCGGCTCGAGAACAAAGGCGGTGGCACGAGGATCGAGGTGACGGCGAGGAACTGTGGTGCTCCGGCGATGACGACGATGGCGCACGGCGTCAACGGCGGTGGTCGAGCTCTGGTGGGTCGGCCTCCTCCAGCGAGGAGAGAGAGAGGACAGAGAGAGATGAGAGAGAGAGAAATTGATGATGTGTCAGTGAGAGGAAAAGAAATGTACTGTGGTGTGTCAGTATATTGGGAAACGTGTAAATTTATAGTAAAATAATGTGTGTGTGAGTGGCACAGTAGGTAATTAGGAGTAGATCTGGGGGTGATACAGAATGGCAGTAGCAGTAATAATAAACAGATCTGGGGCATTTAGAATAGGTTAGTAACAGAATAAGAATAACAAATAACAGGATTTCAAAATTTAAATTAATTTCAAAACAGCTTTCCAAACCAATTGTTCCCTCCAACATTCAAATAGTTTTAAAGGAAAACAGATTTTCAATTTCAAAAAGTCCCTCCAACAGATTTCAAAACAGTTTTTAAAATTAGAATAAATTTCAGTACCAAAACAGGTTTAAATCCAAAATATAAACAGACTTTTAAATGTTCAATAAACAGTATTTAAAACAGAACTTCACTACAAATTTCCACAAAATTCCAACAGGTTTCCATATTCAAAATTATTCTAACGAATTTGATTAAGTACAAAAAATTAGTTACTACTAAATAATAAAATTAGCTAACTACAGATTTGAAGCTAACTATACTCTTAACCATGAATAGGCTTAACAGGACTTAGCTAGAATTAAAATAAATCATTAATATATCCTAGAATAACCAGTGTCAAATTGGTTTAAGCAATTTAATTAGTACACAATATTTACTAATCCTGTTTAGCTAAATAAGACATTATGCAGAATTGGACACTGAATACAATCTAACAAATCTGAATTTCTTACAAGTTAATATAAACAATTCCGAAAATGATTAATAAGACAATTAAGAAATCATTAGAAATGAAATCAATGTAACTATCATGTGGTAGTAGTATTTAGCTACAAAATTGTTCAATATTCGAGAAAAATTTTAGAAAAATCCTCAAATTTACCAAACATGATTTTGGGAGTTACAAATCTACCCCCCTTACAAAAATTTCGTCCTCGAAATTTCAAGGGTTTTGCAATATACAAAATCAATTAAAATTTATTAAGGCAACCAGAAACTAAATGATTTTATTATGTAATAAAAATAACAAGGACTAACAAGTAGTCACTAGACAATAGAAAAGACTGTAAATGCAAGAAAACTTAGAGACAAGCCTCAAATAGGCAATATAAAAGAAATCCAGCTACTACAAGCAAGTAAGAAAATAACGGTCCACTCAGCTGCGCTCCTGCAGCTACTACTGATCCTCATAAACTGGGTCCTCCTGCTGCTGTTCTGGTGCTGGCTCCTGATGAGTAAAAGCCGCAGGACAATTTCTCACTTGATGAGTGGCAGATCCACAAATCAAGCATTGCCCTAACTTCTTGCGGCATTCTTTGCCACGATGTCCCGGTCTCTTGCAGTATGCGCAAGAAAGGTACACCGGGGTCTGGGTCTGTCTCTGCTGCCTCGGTGATGTCGGTGCTCGAACATGGTGCTGATGCTGAAGTGGCCTCTGCTGAGTGTCGGTCCGCTTTGGTGGACCCTGGGAACTGCTGGCGCCAATATCTCTGTCCCTCTTGAGCTTCGGGTCCATTTTCTTTTCCACTCCCTGAACAACTTTAAGAATGCTCGCATATGTAGTGGCCTGACTAATAGCTACTGCATGTCGCAGCTCTCTGGTGAGACCCTTCTTGAACATCCAAGCCCTGTCCTTCGGCGAGCTGACTAGGTTCTCTGCGAACCTGCTGAGTCGGGTAAACTCGGATGTATACTGGGCCACTGACATATTCCCTTGCTGCAATGCTTCAAATTGCATCCTAAGCTCATCCCGCTCCACATCCGGGAAGAACTTTTCCTGGAACAACAGCTTGAAGTCCTTCCAGGAAACTCCGGGCTCTGCTAACTGGGGCTCCTCCCGGTACCAAGCCCTAGCGATGTCGAATAGTCGCATGCTTGCAACTTCGACCTTCAAATCTTCTGGGATCCTCGCCATCTTCAATGACCGTTCAGCATTCTCCAGCCATTCGTCTGCGTAGACTATCCCTTCATCGCCCCAAAAATCCATCGGGCTGAGGAACTGATATTCCTTGGCAGTTCCTGGCTTCGGCGCTGCTGGTGCCGGCGGTGCTGGCGGAGCTGGCTCTCTGGTCCTGAGTGCTTCGACGACGGTCTCTCTGAACTCTGCGGCCTGCTGACTCTGAGTCTCCCTGAACTGTGCAGCCTGTTGATTCTGGGCCTCCATGAATTGCTGGAACATAGCCATCACTTGCGTGCCATCGAACATCATCGTCGGTGGAAGCGGCTGAGGCGGAGGCGGTGCAAGCTGCTCCTGTGCACTGGGTGCAGGCTGCTCACTGGTCCCAGCGCTCGTCGTGGCGACCGTCCTGCAAAAGAAATAAACTGTTGATTGCTATATCCTATAAAAATCATAAACTATCCTAAAAATTATAAGTAAATCAAATTTTCAAAAATTTTCAAACATCAATAACCATAAACCATAAACTATTAATCATAAACCATTTTCAAAAACCATAAACCAGTTTCATAAACAGTAAACCATTTTCATAAACCATTTTTTTTTATAAACCATAAACCATTAATCATAAATCATAAACCATTTTCCCGCGGCTCCTATGCTGTGATGAGTTTTCCTTAGCTTTCGCTGGTCCCCCAATAACACTTATTTACCTAAGTGTCATTAGGATCGACCTGCATGGGCCACCACTAAAAACATGTCACGACCCGCTCCCGAATAATCGGATACGAGTCGGACACGCCCAGCCTTCGTCGTTGGACACGACGAAGTAAGCTGTACAATACTAAGGAAAACTCAAAGTCACAATGTAATGTAAACCAAAACACAGCTTTTATAAACGTCCCAGAAATCACCAATATCCATCAAGTGTTTTAAAATACAAACTCAGCCGGAGACAAATCCGGTCCAAAAGAAATAATATACAATAATAAATCTCTAAGATACAATCTCCAGGAAAATAAACTGAAATAAATAAAAAGCTGCAATATCCAAGCAATCACCAGCTCCATGTAATCTCCCACTCACCTGCAACGATCCTATCAGGAAAAGAGCAAAGTACAACCCTGACTAGACAATATACAATGTAAACTGTAATCCAGAGTACAAGGTGAAACAGGAATACCAGAAAACTAGAACATGAAATGAAACTGAAACTGCGGTACCAGAAATGAAATGTAAAACTGCAGGCAATGGATGACAATCAAGATGCTAGACAATGAACACGGCTATCAATGTACAAGGCAATCAATCAATCAATCAATCAATATGCAATTGTGACAATTTAGAAATATTATAACTAATGTGTGACCGACTTAGGAACAATCAATCAATCAATCAATGAGTCAATTCTACATGGTACGGCTTCATCGTACGTGATGTGTACGATTAGGCTATCTTCAATGCTATATTGGGTGTGGTCACACAAAAGCTAATATTTCCCCCAATCCCGCAATGAACAATGACGCACAAGCAATGAACAAGAGCACAAGACAATCGTGTGTAATTCGTGTCAGATATGAGAACATGGCACATGAAGGTAAGACAGAAAATAAGGTACAAGTCAAGTCAGTGTACTTACCTCGGTTTTGTTGCACGAGAGTAGTACTGCATGGTTGCAATGATTCACCTGTTATAATATTTATACAATTATTAGGGTTTTGAATAATGACAATTAGCTAATTAAGGTTAACTAGTTGATGGAACATACTAGCTAATAATATTTGGAAAATATTATAGTTTTAATCAATATAAATACTAATGAAAATATAAACTATATGATTTTGAATATTTAAAACATAATTATATATTAGGACTTTGCTGTCAAAGATTAATAAAAAATCATAAAAACATTTTTTAGAAATATTTTCTTTTTGGAAATAATAACCTTTAACAATTAATAATACTACATATTAGCAAAAATAATCATAATATATTCTAGAAAATATTCTACTAGTAGCTAACAGTAACTAATACATTAGACTTAGGAATATATTATATTTTAACAATTATCAAACAAAAGATGCTAGCAATTATATGATAATTAGAATACTAAAATAAAGAAAAATATAAACAGGAGAATACCATTTCTCAATCTAGCCCAAGCCCACAAACCCTACTGTTACTTCTCCTACTCAAATCAAATGAATTTAGACCTTAATTTAAATAAAACTGCCTAATATACTCAGCCCAGCCCGACTTCTGTTAAAGAATTTAACTAAATTCTTCTAAACAACCAGCCCACTGACCCAACTCGGCCTTCTCCTTATGGCCCACTTGACCAGGCCCTTAAGTCTGCTCTCAGTTAAAAGAATTTAACTAAAATTCTATTAAACAAACAGCCCATGCTCTGGCCCGACTTCTGGCCCGAGACCCGGCCCACTGGATCATAAACTCAGCCTTCTCCTCACCAATAATCATTGTTTAAACAATAAAAATTACTGTTGATTTCTAATTAGCTCAGCCCGTTGGATCTCGGCCCAAAGACCCGGCCCACTCTCATCAGATAAAAATCCCATAGCTTTTCTCTCTCCTCCCACTCATACGAAATTTCCAGAACCAGAACTCTCTCGAGAGCTCTCATCTGCTCCGATTGCTCCGACGAGAGACTCCGGCGAGAGACCCCCCAATCACCTTCTCCGATCTCATCTTCCTTCCTCTTCAACCCTAACCCGAAACCCTAGCTCCCCATGGCCGGAACCCTAGCCTAGCCTTGCTCTCTTCCGGCTACTTCGTCTTCCTCCTCCGATCCTTGGCTAGAAAACCCTACCATGGCCTAACCCTAGCTCGAAGCTCATCGACCAGACTTCGTCTCCCTCCTCCGATCCTTCCTCTCACCATTCACGTCCGGCCGACTAGCCCCATCCAGAAACCCTAATTTCCATGGCAATTTCCTTCCAGCCTCAAACCCTAAAATATAGATATGAACCCTAGGTTTAGGTTCCCTTCTTCCTCCATCCACAGTCACCGAAACCCTAACCCTAATATCCATGGTCGAAACCCTAGGTTCTACTCTGGGAGCCCTAGATCTAGGTTTCCCTCTTCCCATCCGGTCTTATGAAACCCTCCCGACTCCTGAAAACCCTAGCCTCTAACAGAAACCACAAAGAAGAAGGAAGCAGGAGAGAGACGAGTAGATCGAGGCGGAGGACTTACATAGGCCGGTGGGGATGTCGATCCTCGGCTCCGATCCGGTTCTGCAGCGGCGAAGGCGATGTCGACTACGGCGAGGAAACTCCGGTCAGTGGCGACAAAAAGTCGGGGTCGGCGAGGCGCTGAGGTCCAGATCCGGCTAAGCGCGGTGGTGACTCCCTCCAGGACGGGTCGACGTGGTGGTCAGGGAGCTCGGCAGAGCTCGAGTACGTCGGATCTGTCCAGATCTGACGGAACGGCGGCGGTGCAGTCCCCTAGGTGGCTCCACTGATGGCGGTGCACGGTCTACGAAGCCTGCTCCGGACTGATGGCGGTGACGCTGCAGTCGAGGCGAGCTCGACAGTCGAGATGGCGCTCTGGCGGTGGCGGGGTCTTCGAGATGGCACACTGTTCGAAGCAAGGCGCGCGGCTCGAGAACAAAGGCGGTGGCACGAGGATCGAGGTGACGGCGAGGAACTGTGGTGCTCCGGCGATGACGACGATGGCGCACGGCGTCAACGGCGGTGGTCGAGCTCTGGTGGGTCGGCCTCCTCCAGCGAGGAGAGAGAGAGGACAGAGAGAGATGAGAGAGAGAGAAATTGATGATGTGTCAGTGAGAGGAAAAGAAATGTACTGTGGTGTGTCAGTGTATTGGGAAACGTGTAAATTTATAGTAAAATAATGTGTGTGTGAGTGGCACAGTAGGTAATTAGGAGTAGATCTGGGGGTGATACAGAATGGCAGTAGCAGTAATAATAAACAGATCTGGGGCATTTAGAATAGGTTAGTAACAGAATAAGAATAACAAATAACAGGATTTCAAAATTTAAATTAATTTCAAAACAGCTTTCCAAACCAATTGTTCCCTCCAACATTCAAATAGTTTTAAAGGAAAACAGATTTTCAATTTCAAAAAGTCCCTCCAACAGATTTCAAAACAGTTTTTAAAATTAGAATAAATTTCAGTACCAAAACAGGTTTAAATCCAAAATATAAACAGACTTTTAAATGTTCAATAAACAGTATTTAAAACAGAACTTCACTACAAATTTCCACAAAATTCCAACAGGTTTCCATATTCAAAATTATTCTAACGAATTTGATTAAGTACAAAAAATTAGTTACTACTAAATAATAAAATTAGCTAACTACAGATTTGAAGCTAACTATACTCTTAACCATGAATAGGCTTAACAGGACTTAGCTAGAATTAAAATAAATCATTAATATATCCTAGAATAACCAGTGTCAAATTGGTTTAAGCAATTTAATTAGTACACAATATTTACTAATCCTGTTTAGCTAAATAAGACATTATGCAGAATTGGACACTGAATACAATCTAACAAATCTGAATTTCTTACAAGTTAATATAAACAATTCCGAAAATGATTAATAAGACAATTAAGAAATCATTAGAAATGAAATCAATGTAACTATCATGTGGTAGTAGTATTTAGCTACAAAATTGTTCAATATTCGAGAAAATTTTTAGAAAAATCCTCAAATTTACCAAACATGATTTTGGGAGTTACAATAATCAGTGATCCAGTGCGAGAAAATACGATTTTTATCATTTGAACCTACAAGCCAATTGAAAATATTTACATCTGCAGATTTTATTCTCTCGAACCACTCGTTCGCATCAACCTCATTATAAGATCGGGCAGGTTTATCTAACCATTCTAGATATTTTTGCGAACCCGAACCAGAAAAATGACCTTTCATATTTTGTTTGAAGTGTTGAATGCAAAAAAAAGGGAGAGTCTGGAAAAATTTCTCGCATTCCACGAATTAATCCTTTCTGCTTATCTGATATAAAAGAAATACTATCCCATCGTTCAAAAAAACTTTCAAAAGACATTTTCAAACAATTAAAAAACCATGTCCATGAATCAGTATTTTCTTTTTCAGCAACACAATAAGCAATGTGATATAATTGGTAGTTTGGATCGTGAGCACATGCAACAAATAAATTACCTTGATATCTAGATGTAAGAAAAGTAGCATCAATGCTAATAACAGGTAAACAACCGCTCAAAAAATCATCAATACAAGCTTTGAAACACAAAAATTCTTTGAAATTCATTATTTTCAACTATTTTTAGAAAACATTTGCTTCCTGGATTGGTTTCCATAATTGTAAATCCATATTTTTCAAGACTACCATACGCATCAATGTAACTACCGTTAATTTCTGATAATACAAGTTCCTTAGCTCTTCAAGCTTTGGAATATGTAATATGCAAATGATGGTCTCTAAGTATATCACGCACAATGTGTGCTGGACTATAGGAGTTGTCATATCTACTTTTACCAATTACTTTATTTCTTACCCATGCGGTAGTAGCTAGTGGATGATGTCCTCCTATAGATCCACCTGAACATGAATGCCTTGCTTCAAATGTACGAATTTCAAAAATATTATTGTTGCCGACGGCTCTAGCATATACTCTCCAACAACAATTTGGAGATCACAAGTATATACAATTCTATGGGAATTATTATGTTTAGATGAACAACTAAAATTATATCTAATTGCTAGATCAGAAATAAAATTTCTAAATTCATATGGAGAATTAAATGATTTACCAACAAATAATTCGGAAGTGGAAGAATCTAAATTATCATCATTTGACAAACAATAATCTAAATTTTTAACTAAATCATCACTATTTTCATCATCAACATCCATATTTTCAGTGTCAATGTTCTCTTCAATTTGGTCTGCAGTGCTAGGGCCGGCACCAAATTGATCTTCTAGGATTGGTTGACTACTGGAAATAATATTTGTGGTAGTATTTGATACCGAGGGATTAATGTAAATTTTAATGCAAGATGAACTTAAACAATTTTGAACAACAAAATTTCATGCTTCCTCACTATCTACTACTAAAAAAGTATCTGTAAAAACCACCTTATTATAAATTCGATAGAAAAACAATCACTAATAATATTACGTAAACTAACTAGTGAAATATTATAATAAGTATAAATAAGATGAGTACTACATCCTTGATAAGATAATCCATCTAGTATACCTCCATGGTAGCAAATTATTGTTAAATTTGGATCCATTATCACAAATTTGTAGACTACGGATGCTATAAATGAAGGTTGAGAATAGCTTCTGAATAGAAGAATAGGTGGAGAGAACTTCTAAACTGAATAGCTTCTGTATGAACAAAAAATAGTCAGGAGAAGTGAATGAGATCCTCTTCCTCTGAGAACTATATATAAGATGAATAATTTCTATCCGTTACTACTGAGTTAACGTTAGCTAGTAAACAAACGTTACCTATCCTATAGCATAGCCATCAACCCATCAGGTAGTAATAATTTACCGTTTCCCATCAACTTTATATCCCATCAATCCATTTTATATCCCATTTAAAATTTATATCCCATCAATCCACATTCTATCATATCCATATATTTATTTAAACCCACGACACTAACGGAGTCTAACGGATTTGGGTTAATAATAAAAAAAATTAATAATAAAAAAAGTCCAGAACGCCTATCCTAAGGACGTTTTTGTGCCTTCATTGGAATTTCAAATAACTTTGTGCCTTCATTGGAATTTTTAAACTATTTACTGCTTTCTATGAAAATTTTCGATATATATATATAAGGTAATAAAAAATGTTAAGTGTCTTTTCATGTGACAATGTAAGACGATACCAATATCTGGTTATAATGCACATATGATAATTTATATACTGATTATGGATAAAACAATTGTATTGATATGATCTAAATTACTTATCACGATGACGAGCAGAATTTACTATGGAATATTGTAACAATTTTTTTTAAATATGGAAACTATTATATATTTCTAAAATTTATAAAATTAAGAAATATTTTATTTTTGTACAAAATAATCAATTTTTTGATTAAAATAGTAAAAATATATCCTTATTTTTTAAATATTTCGTATAAAAAACGAGAATATTTTTATTTTTAAAAATAATAAAATATATACTAATTTTTGTATTTTAAATAAGGATATTTGCTAAAATATTAATGTTATTTTTTTCCCCCTTCACTTCAGCGTGTACCCTAACCTGACTCTCTCCCACTTTCCCCATCTCATTTCTCCACTCCCTCCCCCAAAGATGACAGACTCCGATCCCCATCCCACATCCCCCACCGCCACCACCCCCGCCCCCACGTGCACCACCACCGCCTGCGCCTCCTGCGGCGGCCCCACCGCCGCACCCCCACCCCTCTCCTGGCCGGACACCTCCCCTCCCCCAGCCTACCGCCCCATCCGCTTCCCGGCGATCAACGCCCCCACCCAGACCAGCTCCATCATCCTCACCCCCGTCCCCCAGCCCCTCCCCGTCCCCACCGTCCCCAACCCCTCCACCCACCCCTTCGTCGTCCCCACCAAGCAGATCTCCTCCCCCGCCGACATCTCCCGCTTCCACTCCCTCCCCGCCGGCCGCCACTTCCTCGGCTTCATCGCCGCCCTCTCCCACTCCGCCCGCGGCCTCAAGATCTCCTCCCCCCTCCCCTCCCCCTCTTCCTCCGCCATCCCCTCCCTCCTCTCCCTCCTCTCCTCCCTCTCCGACTCCGCCGACCGCATCCCCCCCCTCCCCCACTCCTCCCGCTACGGAAACCCCGCCTTCCGCACCTGGCACGACCACCTCTCCTCCTCCCTTCCCTCCCTCCTCCTCCCCCTCCTCCCCGACGACCTCCGCCCCGCCCTCCCCGAGCTCTCCCCCTACCTCCTCGACTCCTTCGGCAACCCCTTCCGCATCGACTACGGCACCGGCCACGAGACCAACTTCGCCGCCTTCCTCTTCTGCCTCGCCCGCCTCGGCCTCGTCCAGGAGCCCGACTACCCCTCCCTCGTCCTCCGCGTGTTCACCAGCTACCTCGACCTCATGCGGAAGCTCCAGCTGCGCTACTCCCTCGAGCCCGCGGGCTCGCACGGGGTCTGGGGGCTCGACGACTACCACTTCCTCCCCTACGTCTTCGGGTCCGCGCAGCTCGTCGACCACAAGTACATGAAGCCCAAGTCGATACACAACGACGACATACTGGAGAACTTCGAGAAGGACTACATGTACCTGTCGTGCGTGGCGTTCGTGAAGAAGGTGAAGAAGGGGCCCTTTGCGGAGCACTCGCCGATGCTGGACGATATCAGCGGAGTGCCGACGTGGGCGAAGGTGAATAGTGGGCTGCTGAAGATGTACAAGGCGGAGGTGCTCGAGAAGGTGCCGATAATGCAGCATTTCCTGTTTGGGTCGCTGATAAAGTGGTAAGGGCCTTCGCATTTACTCTCCGTTGGTTCTGATTAAGCTAGTTTGTTTTATGTTGTGTGTAGTTCTTTGTTTCTGCCGATATCTTGTTGCGTGCAATTAAGTCACTAGGGCGATTGGTTATAAGTACACGACAACGAAATACTAGTCAGGACAAATGGACTAGTTCTTGCGTATGTATTTGCTTTTGGCAGGCGTGGTGTCCGCAACAAAGGGTGAGGTCTCCACAAGGAACAACGAATGATTCTCGATGATATTACCATGATGTAGATTGTTTAATATGGCGCAACCGGAGAAGAGATGGCTCGTGTGTT
Organism: Iris pallida; assembly: GCA_029216955.1. NCBI lineage: Eukaryota > Viridiplantae > Streptophyta > Magnoliopsida > Asparagales > Iridaceae > Iris > Iris pallida. The sequence continues at coordinate 6,133,434 of JANAVB010044218.1, read as the reverse complement.
AGAAAGGGTAGAAGATTCATAGAAAAAATATTTAATATAAGGAAATGAAGGTGGTACTAGGGGATTGGGGAGGGGGGGGGGGGGAGGGTTGGAAGTTGTCATTAGGAAATAATGTCGTGTCCAAAACCTGCAAGTGCAGTCATGGGGTAGTGACTATCCTATATTCTAAAAAAAGTATCCATGTATTGAAAACTTTAGCAAGATTACAAGACAATATGAGGAACAAAAAGGGACAGGTGGAATGAAGTGGCGATTTTGGTAGTAGAGGACAACCAAAGTACAAGAGGAGAGTGGGGAAGGATGGCCGTGGGCTCCCCGGTGGGCAAAATGAGATAGGAGGAAGGGGATAGGGTAAGGGTTTGAGGAGGGTGGACGGAGAAAATGGATAGTACCAATCTAAGTTTTATATTTGGTATGTTTTAAAGGTGCTGTCAGCATGGACTGAGGCGTTAAGAAAATATAAAATGTTTGCCAAACTAACCTAGAAGACGTATCCTAAATAGGGGGCAGTCCATGTAGGGAGGGTGATGGTTGAAAGTTACCATAAGGAAATAGTGATTCTTGTGTCCAAAACCTGGGTGGGCAGTCATGGGGTAGTGACTATCCTATGTTCTAAAAAAATGGATATATGTATTTAAAACTTTAGCAAGATTACGAGACAATACAAGGAACAAAAAAGGAGCGGCGGAAATGGCGATTTTGGTAGTGGAGGACAACCAAAATACAAGAGTAGAGCAAGAAGGAAGGATGGTCGTGGGTTCGAGCTCCGCGGTGGTTAAAATGAGATAGGAGGAAGGGGTTAGGGTAAGGGTTTGCGGAGGGTGGAAGGAGAAACTAAGTTTTGTAGTTGGTACTTCTTTTAAAGGTGCTGTCAGCATGGACTGAGGCATTAAGAAAATATAAAATGTTTCCAAACTAACCTAGAAGACAGATCCTAAATGGGGGGAAGTCCATGAAGGAGTATCTACGTAAATCCTTCTTCTCTTGTGGTAGTTGATTTCACCCTGTGGTGCAATGTGTCATAGAGATTAGTACAATTTTCTATAGTAAATTGTATTATCTTACCTCTTTGTCTAGACTCTTTATAGTCCCGGAGAACTTGGAGGGTTCTCCTTGGTTTCATGCGCTTAAACTGCAACCCAAAAGGTAGGTCTACCTATTTGTCAACATGCTAAATAGGTTTTATGGCATAACCCTCTCATGCTCATAGCCAACTTAGATACAAATTTGTCTGTAATGTAGAGGTTTGACATTAGGTTGACAGTCGGTCATAAATTTTTGTCAAATCTTGTATGAAGCTTTCTTATGCTCCATAGGTAACCCCATTCTGATGGGAGGATGCCTGGAATGAAGATGATAATGGTGAATAGTTGACTCTTTTTTTAAGTATAAATATTGGCCCAGTTTTTTACTAAAGTATTCGAGGATTCTTTTCTTATGAGTGGTCATTGTTGGAAATCTTAATTTTTTTTTGGGAGCCCTTGGAGCAATACCGTCGTTCCCAGGCAAAAGCTATATGCTGGTTAGGTTGTGTCAGAAATAGAATGCTAGAAAGCCATATGTGGGACTAATTTTGTAGTATCCAGGCAAAGTTGACGTGGGTTCCGTATGATTTTTAATAAGTTATTTATTGTCGTTCAATCTATATGCACTTAACTGGATGACACAAGGACCCCAATTAGTCAGCATAAATCTGGGCCTCACATGTCATTCGTTGCGTGCATATGCTCTTAACTAGATGACACAAGGACCCCAATTATTCAGCATAAATCTGGACCCCATGTCATTCGTTGCGTGCAAAACCATTCTGTGGTTTGGCACGCAAGTGAATCATTTTCTGTCATCCCTGAAGGTCCAAATCAGACTTGGACCTGCCCTTGTCACATGCAAAACAAGAGACATGTCATGTTGGTGGTTTCAAGTTCAGTGCGGAAGCGGTCAGGTCCCCAGGACTAGGATGAACTTAATCTTTTTATATCTGATAGACAACTTATAATAAGCTGGGTATATCCATCAGCAGAATATGCGACTAAATAGGTCCCCTGCTCTACGTAATATGCGACGAGATAGGTCCTGCCCTACCCCTATGATGACTTAAATCTTTTTATCAGGTCGAAAATTTAACCATTGTTCCTTTTCTTCTTCCTCTTTAGTAGCAAACATAGAATTAGAAGGAAGATATTTGTTTTTTTCATCTTTGCCTGTTGTCTCCTCCGAGGCCAGCCGCCACCGCATCCGTCTAATTAGAAAAAAGAATAATTGATTTTTAAAAAAATGACGCAAGACACTAAATGCTTTAGTGTGAGAGGAGAATAAAGGAAATATCCTTTCGAAAAGTGAGGATAGCTAGAGAAAAGGATAATTGTTCAAGGGCCCAATTTATCTTTACTATGACCATGTTATGCACAAAACATGTACAACAAGATTACAAACACCTTAGAGGTAAAGAATTGGCTATGGAATTAGAACTGTCACCATGATATATGTAGATCATAAAGTTATTACTTATATATACCAAGTACTATAGCATGAATAGACTGATACTCTTAGTAGAAGTAAAATTTCACATACTAACTTGTAAAAATTTTCCGGATTCTTCTTGAGCCAACTGTAAAGTCAATAACTCACAACTAGAAAGGTACATAAGGAAAACTTCCCATCAGATATAATGCACTCAGTTTTTTTTCTCATCTAGTAGAAGAAAACACGGGGTCTTATCTTATTATTATTTAACTATTCTTATTATTATTTAACTATCTTAAGATTAGCAAAATCTAAAATAAAATAATTAACAGTTACATGTTAAAATATGCAAAATGGTATCTATCGAATTCAAATAAGATTTAGATATGTAGATTTCATTACATCTTTTCATATTATGGAATATCACTTAATATGGCTGCCAATCTTATACAATCTAAACATAAGCACAACTTATTCTTTAAACATTATTCTTATCTGATTAATGTTTTCAACTTTACACATTCTCGAAAAACCTAAGAAATTAAGTTTTTCATATTTATCAACTTAAAAATTGTGTTGTTGAGTATATTTGAAATATTGTTATTTTCTTTCCTTTGACCGAGGGAGCAAAGAACCTCGGACATTCTTCCATCCATACTCTTCCTAAGGTAAATATATTTTCTCTCTAACTCAAGAGATAAATAAGATTAACTAATAAATTATTCCTTAAATCCAAGATAACTATAATTATGTTTCTTGAATGTCTTTTTTGTTTTAATATATTTAGCATAGTTTGTAGTATCGGCCGATTCCGATCCGATACGGCCGATATCGATACAATTTGTCATGTCCCGATTCGATACTGATACTATCATATGTCTCTTTTTCAGTCAATTTGACAAAGAAGATTGAACGAAAAAGACCAATCAAGAAGGGTGTAAAAACATAATAAGGTTGTAAAAGAATAAAACTTATCTATAGCAGGTAAACCAATCAACAAGGGTGACTAGTATTTCATTTAATTCTAAAATTACTCGAAAACAGCACAGAAAATACTTACAATCATGTCTAAATATATAGAATGTTTTTTTCCTAAATTTTAATACTTATTTGTTTTTCGATACCGAAAAATTCGATACTCCGATCCGAAATCGACGATACTGCCGATCCAAATAATCATAGGAAGGGTCCGATATTGATACTGCGAACCTTGATATTTAAAATGCACTTTTCTACAAATTAATAGATACTTTTTGTTTAGGTGCATTAAAATATATGTATTCTTAGTAATTTATTAATCTTGGTTTGTTATAGTTATGGAAAGAAGAAATAAAATCTACACAATTTAACTTCTTAGTTGAAGTTATAGTTTACGGTACCCTTTGCCTATTTTAGCATCTCAGTGCATATCTAAGAATAGAATAACATTTAGGGATATTTAGTAATAGTGGCTCAGATAATACTTGAAATTAGGGTTTGAATCTCCAAAATATTCGACGTTAGTGTTTGGGTCTCAAAATCAGTGTGCACGTAGGCAAGTGAGAGGTGATTTTGAGATCCAAACGCTAATGTCGGACATTTTGGAGACCCAAAACCTAATATCAACTATTATGTGAGACCCTATTACTAAATAACCCTAACATTTACCATAGTTAACTTATAATATTTTATAATTGAAAATATATTGTACAGTTTAATATATATTTAAACAAGATTTAATCGTACGAAAGAATATTTAGTAAAATTTGTTGGATTTTAAAATTTTTTTTTTTTAAAGCAATAATATATTCCGTTAGACCGACTGGCAGAATTTGAACATATGTGGTTAATGTTGGCGGGTGGTATTTGAGAGTTGGGGATGGTTGGTTGGTTGATGGACTTATGTTTCCATTAAACGTGGTGTGCGATTGGTTTGTATATAGAGAGGTTACCAACAAGGTTCAACAAGAAGAGAACAATATTTCAGCAACGTTCAACAAGAGAAAAAAATAGTTCAGCGATGACAGAGGGGAGAGGAGCTACAAGCCAACGAAGAAGAGGAGAAGAAGAGAAATGCTAGATAAAAAATTCATAGGTAATTTTATTATCGATTATTTTATTTTTATATCAGGATTATTTATTTTATTATAATTAAATATGTGGTGCCCTCCTGGATACGTCTATCGTTTTGGTTAGTTATGTGTAAACATGTGGTTGTCAAAACGTGTATTGCTACATATTTTAAGATTTCGGTTTTTGGGGTTATGGTTTAGGATTCTAAGAATTTAGTGTTAGGATTTTTAAGGTTTAGGGTTAGGATTTGTGCGTTAGGATTTTGGATTAGAGTTAGGGTTTTTAGGGTTTAGGGTTAGGATTATGGTTTGTAGGGTTAGGTTTTTAAGTGGTAGGATTCTTGGGGTATTTAGGTTCGGGTTTTAGGGTTAAGATTCTTAAGATTTTTAGGGTTTGGGTTTTAAGGGTAGGGTTAGGGTTAGAGTTGGATTAGGGTTAACGATAAGAGTTTGGGTTGGGTTAAAGTTAGGACTAGGGTTAAGATTAATGATAAGGATTATGCAATAGCTAATTATAATGAAATAACTAATTCTAATATAAAAAGTAATTAGTAATGAAATTGGCTATGAATTTTTGATGTTACTCTTATTCCTTTTCTTTTCTTCTTTGTTGGCTTGTAGCTCATCAATCTTCTCTTCTCTTCTCTTCTTGTTGAACTCTTTTTCTCTTCTTGCTAATTCCGCCAGTCGGCCTAGCGGAATATATTTTTGGTTTAAAATTTTAAGAAGTTTTTTTCTTCATTCTATTTTACTAAATATTTTTTCATACGAACAAATTTTCTTTATTTAAAACCTTTATTGTGTATATCTCATAATATACTAAATTAATAAATTTTAAATCTTATCTTTTCCCTAATATATCTTAGGTTTATTTGCAACTAAGTATCCTTAACTTTCATGTTTTTGCAACCAAATACCTTGAATTCTTTTTATTAGCAACTTTATATCCTAAACTATTGAGCTGTTAGTAAGTGTTAAATATTATTGTAAAATGGCAAAAGCAACTCTAACAAATTATGAAGACAAAAAAAAGTAAAAAAAGCACCTTAACCCTATGGATTACGACATGGCTAGCGGTTTCAATTTTTTGTCGATTTTTTTGGTTGTTTACAAAAAAGATGTAATTTCCACTATTAAGGACAAAATAGTCTTAAAAAGACAAATTGACGACAAATATACGGTCAACTAACGGAATATAGCAACTTGCTTATGGTCTAGTAGTTCAAATTTTTTTTAGTTGCTAATATAAAAAGATCAAGACATTTAGTTGCAGAAACATGAAAGTTCGGAATATTTAGTTGCAAATTAGCCGATATGTTTGTTTTATTGCTTATTTAAACATGTAACTGCATATTATTTTATTTTAAGTTATGCTAATCCTAAAATAGTTAAATAATTAGCAACATAGATTCTTCTACTATGATAGAAGAAAATCGAACATGTTTTAAATGGAAACATTTGATGGAAAGTTTTCATTCCATAACTTTTCAATTGCGAGTTACTAACTTTACAAAGATGAACCGACCCGCCTCCATGGTCCTAGCCATGGTGTCTTTTGCAATGAAGAGACCTTCCAGGAAAACATGTCTTTGCAATTCCAACAGCCAAAATGAACATTCAAAAATCGATTTGATGCACAAAATCTGATTCAAGTAAGCAAGAGAAATGAAGAGACACAAATAGGAGAGCTACCAAATCCTTGTGGTTTGTTGGCATCTTTCAGATTTTTCATGTGTTGGTTTGGAAATTATCCAAGCTACCTTTCATTCCTTTATATATATATATATATATATATATATATATATATATGACTATTGTTGTCATAAAACCGATAAGGCTATTGGTCCTATACTAACACTCCCTCTCATGCTGGGGTATATCAAACATGCTCAACTTGTTAGAAAGAATTAGATAACGAAAGATAGAAAGAGGTTTGGTGAAGATATCTGCAATATGATCTTCGGATTGAGTGAAAAGTGACGGCTTGGTTATCGTAGTACGTAGGAAGTAAATTAAGACCGAGTTGTTGGCTATAAAGATGACGACTTGGTTATCGTAGTAGATAGGTAGTAAATTAGTGTACTGGACAACAAGGTCAGCCAATAATGTTTCGAGTCACATCATCTTACATAATGTATGAGTCATTACTCTCTATTCTGCCTCTACACTATATTTGGCCATAAATGTCTACTTGTTGTTGCACCAAGTGACGAGTTTGCTCCCAACATAGGTACAATATCCGCAAGTAGAAAGCATGTCACTTTTCGACCCAACATAATTGGCATCTGAGTAGGATTCAATATAAAAATCGTCATTTCGTTTGTATAGAAGTATTTTCCTGGACATCCCTTCACATATCTCAAGATTCTAAGTGCAGTATCTTGTGACATTGATTACGATGTTTCATTAACTAATCAAGCCTACCGCAAAGAGATATCTGGACGAGTCACATTTAAATAGATCAACTTTCAAACAAGTCTTCTGTATCGAGACTTGTTCCCAATATCTTCGTCAGTCTCGAGCCACATGCCATGGGTTCAAATTGGGTTCCATAAGAGTATCAACTGCTTTAGAACCGAGTAGACCAATCTCATATAACAGGTCTGTAGCATATTTTTGCCGGAAGAGAACTATTCTGTCTGTGCTCCTGGATATCTCAATCCCAAAAAAATACCTTGAGTGACCTAGGTCTTTAATAACAAAATGCTTGTTGAGATGGACCTTGGTCTCTTCAATGGTTGCGAGGTCAAAACCTGATAGCATAATATCATCAACATATAACATAAGAATGATTATCCTTGTGTCGGTGTTCTAGATAAATAATGAATGGTCCGGGTGACTGCGTCTGAACCCAACTATAGAGAACTTGGCTAAAATTTTCAAACTGAGCATGGAGACTGTTTGAGTCAATAGATAGCCTTTTAAGTATTTACTACACCTCGAACAACGAATCCAGGAGGTTCCTCGTATAAACTTCTTCAATATGATCGCCATACAAAAATGTTTTCTTCACATCCAACTGAAATTGTTACGACCCGCTCCCAATATTTGGGTAGTCCTACGCCCAACATATACATACGATAGTTCTCCCTACCGAGGAGTTCCATTGATGCATATCTTAAATCTACAATCATATATTATCTATGATCAATCCAACTCAATCCATACTCATGTACCATTATAATTCTCTCATAGAAACATGTATACAAGAAAGAGCGAAGATGAGACATAAATAATTCGGGCCTAATAAATTACTAAACTAAAAGAGAAGACGAGTGGCATATCGATTGTCGAGTAAGGATGACATGCAACTCCTGGCAAATCTAAGAATCACAAGTAAAGACGTCCGCTGCATGGTCTGTCCCATCTGTAAAACCATCGTCTCCCTCGTAAGGTCCATAATGCTCATGGTAGTTCTCATCATCTATAGCTGTATAGTTTTGTCTAATCAGGGCGGATCAAACTACAAATACATAGCAAAGGTAATACAGACAGATCATGTATGCAAGTAAATGATTAACAGTAAGAATAATAAATTAATATTAGACAATAACTGGTAACAAAATAATCGTAAGAAATAGTGCCCATGTGCTCATCTAGTGTGTTTTAGAGGACAACTTTCACACATATGGGATGATAGGATTAAACAAAGGCATATATATGTTCATGCCAATAAGCAATGATAATTACTGACCAAACCTTACCATAATAGGATATTAAACGACCCCCACATAAACTCGAGGGTTGTAATGAGTACTTTTCTCATGCCCTCACTCTCAATACTAGATCATGATAGATTGTAACAATGCTAGAATATAATCTATGACAACAATACTAGGATACTCTAACAAATTACGATTATGCAATAATTCTCAAATATGTCACGTTATTCAAGGATGAACAATAATCCTACTAGACATGAATTTACATTGCAAATATAATAGAACCGTAGATCAATTTGTTGTATTATTGTACTTGCCTGAAGTCAAATCTGGAACCGAACTTGCTAAAAGATTCTCTTAGCAACTCTACCCTCTGCCATCCATATGCCCATTGATCTATTAGGCAACCACACGTCAATCAACAACCATAAATGATGTCCAATTCCCACGTAAGTCCAACGTACAACAATATGATGAATACACAAAACGTTGCATGCAACAAGATATAAGTGTACTTGCCCGAAGTCAAAGGCTGGAACCAAATACACTAATAGAATATTCTTAGCAACTCTACCCTCTGTCATCGATATGCCCATTGATCGATTAGGCAACCGCATATCAATCCTCAACCATGAATGACATCTAATTCCCACATAAGTCATGTTATACGTAAGTCACGTTATACGACGAATTCACAAAGCGTCGCACACACCAATATATAATTGTACTTGCCTAAAGTCAAAGTCTGGAACAGGACTCGCTAATAGAATTCTTAGCAACTCTACCCTGTGCTAGCCACACGCTCATTGATTGATTAAGCAACTACAAATCAATTTGCAACCATAAATGACGTACAATCCCTACATAAGTCCAACATTTAATGTTGATAGACGAATACACAAAACACATGCAACGAGATATACATGAATTAGGGTTTCAATTATCTAGCTAGCAATTAGCTTATTTAGATTAGGATTTTAGATTAGTTATTATCAATAAAACTAGGTTATGAGTAGGGGTGAGCATTATTCGGTTTTGGACCGAAAACCGAACCGAATTAGAGATTCGGTTTAAAAAAAAATCGGTTAGGTTTCGGATTTCAAAATACTAAAATTCCGTATTCGGTTTTGGGTTTCGGTTTCAGCCCAAAACCGTAAACGAATAAGAATTATACAATTATGTAAATACCTTCAATTCTTTGCATATTTTGTGATTAAAAATGTGTATATTTTAAAAAGAACAATTCTATGTATGTGTTTTGAATTTCAACTTTGATAATTTAACTACTCCAACTTTGGGTGTAACTTTGAAATTCAACAAATGTCTGTATAAAAATTATACTTTTTAATATAATTTAACCACGATCCCAACTTTGAGTCCGACCCATTAAACAATATAAATAGTCCAACTGGACAAGCCAAATTTATTGTTTGGTTTCGGTTTTGGATAATCCGGTACAGTTTCGGTTTTGAATTTTTAAATTTCGGTTTATTCGATTTTGGCTAATTCTGTTCGTTTGAAACCGAATAAACCAAACGCTCACCCCTAGTTATGAGAAGGTTTAGAGACGTGCCGTAAGGTTTTAAAGTCAAAAAGACATTGTCACAAATCGATGTAGACGGAGACGAGTCGAGATTTTCTTACGCAAAACTCAGATTTTAGTATGCAAACCGATAGTTCTTGATGCCATGAATCCAACATAATCGATCCTTTGTCAATCCGATATATGGTTTGCAAGTTACGACTCTCACAACGTACATACACGATCTACGACACGACGTGAGAATCTATGCAAAATGTTGTTGGTATTGCGCGAACATCAACAACATAAGGGAATCTCGCTACGAACTCAATGACTCGATGGATTCCAGTTTTGTCGACCGTGCTAACCTCGACATTGACGGCAAAGGGACAATATGGTGGCTGTCTCGCGGCTGTGCGGCACGTCGGGGACGGTGCTGCAAGTCTCTAGGTGGCGGAGAACGTCAAGGGGAAGTTAATGGTGGTGGTGGTGGTTTGGTCAGGGAGAGGTTGAAAGTAGCTGTAAAAGAAATGGAAATGGAAATGGTTGGGTTAAGATTTCAGTTTCCATTGGGATGAGAGGAAGAAGAAGATTAGTTTATATAGGGTTTAGATTTGGGCTGGTTTAGGGTTAACTGATTAGGTTTAGGATTAGTGACAAGGATTAAATATGGGGTTAATGGTTACGACTAGGATTAATTAGGATAAAAAATGAACGGTCGAGATTGATGACTTATTGTTTTGGTCTGGATTAACAGGTCAAAATCCGGATCCACAATAAATTGAAATAGGTTTTAACTAGTTGATAATTAGTTTCAACAGCTTATTAAGTAGGACAATTCGTTTTACGCTCTTTATAAATTGCAAACTAATTGAGAAAATCCTAAAATTCAATAAAATACCTCACATCATGAGGAACGTGTGCCAAGTTTCATCACATTCTATGATGTGGGTTTCATATTAAATTTTCACAACATGGAAGATTTATTAGATTAATCAACGATTTACGAGTTTATCTATCAATTGTTAATAGAAAAATTTGTATTAAGTTCATAATATCGCGATTAGTTTAGGTAAAATCTCGAGCTTATAGTCTATGTTTGAGTTCTCAAAATATCTACTATAGAGTTAACATTCTTAGATTCGTCGTCTCGGTGCCTTGAATAATACTGAAAATCACTTAATACCAATAAGTTCACACCAAACAATTCATCACGGTCAATAAATATTTTCTACACTATTATTATCTAACTAATAAAAAAATTAAATATTATAAATTTTAGGAGCGAATGTTCTACAACAACATCGACCAATCTCGGTTGCCCGTAAGAGAAGAGGACTCGTATAAAGCTAAGTTTTGCAAGTGGGGAGGTCTTAATGTAATCAACACCACAAGTCTAAGTGAACTCGTTTGCCACAGATCTCGTCTTGTAGCGGTCATTAGATTCTTCTAGCAAATGCTTCAGAATAAATTCCAATCGACAAGAAACAACATCACAATTAGTAGGAGCATGAACTAGCTCCTAGGTAGCATGAGGTATTAAGACATCAATCTTCTCTATTATGGCCTTTTTCCAAGTGGGGATAGTGTCTCCCTTGGTGCAAGAAATAGTAGTAAATAATGATAGAGCTATCCGGCAAAAGAATGAACCAAGACAAGCAAAAGAAACAAAGTCATCAATGGTATACGAATACGAATTGCGTTTACCTTTCTGAATAGCAATGGGAGGATCAAGATAACTGAAAAATAACCCCTGTCGGGAAGCGAATGATCGCCAGTAGATGTGGTGGGGTTAGTAGGTTGTGGACGACGAGTATGAACCTGCAACAACGGTGGTAGATGTATACAAACAGAGGGAGATGGAGGTGGAGAGACGGATGAGGGAGGAGAAGAGGCGGAAGTAATGGTATAAATAGGAAAGATGTCAAAAGAGGGATTGAAAAAGGTAAATATATAGGGAGGGTGATGTGGTGGCGGTGGAGAGAAATACGATGCATCTTCAAAGTTAGTAACATCGATGTATAGATACGACCGACAGATAATAGATCAAAGCAACAATATCCTTTCCGAAGACGAGAACGCTCAAAAAAGACAATTGATGATGCGAGGGTAAAGCTTATCTATATTTTGACTGTTGTTATAGACATGAAAGCAACACAACTGAAGAGTGAAGACACATGATGTAAGAAGGAATAAGGGTTTGTTGGGATAGAGACATGAATGAGGAATAAGATCACCAAGAACGAAAGACAGAATCTGATTGACCAAGTATGAGACGGTAAGAACCGCATTGCTCCTAAGTATTGAGAAACGTACATTAGAAACATGAGAGTGTTAGTGATGTCAAAAGTAGAATTGTTCTTTCGTTATGATACACCGTTTTGCTGAGATGGCGATCCCACTAAATGGAAAATACAAGTTGGATAAGGCAACAATAGAGGGTGAAAAAGTAAAAGTAGGAAGCTACTCGAGGTAGTACATGGTATTACGCCTTTTGTCCCCACTAATCCTGTTTCTGAGCAAACATCCTAAAGAACATAATGAGACGGAAAAAAATGTCATTAAAGAGTTAATAGACTATGTAAAACGACTAATGGACAACAAATAATTAGAGAGTGGGGAGCATAAAGAACACGATCGAAAGTAACGATGAGGATGGCCTAACACTATTGTCCCAATGCTGTGTTGCACATTGCAATGTATACAATGTTCTAAATGAAGGTAGAGGCGGTCGTCTAAGCGTGAGGTGGTCGCTCTCTGCACCGTTTTTGTCGTTGGCGATGGAGTAGGCGACCGACGTAGATGAGGCAGCGTAGGTGGGCGTCTAGGCAGAGCAATACCTGGCTAGATTGTTTGGCAAAACATTTTTACAAGCATTATGGACCTATTGTTCATTTTTAAAAGACTAAAACTTTATAAAACTTTGTTCTACAACTTTGTTATACATAAAATACCTTTAAAATATGCATATTATGCAACAAAAAAAGATAGGGCAAAGTAGTAAGTATATCCAAAATGTATCAGATGCATAAGCATCACATGGATCCTCTCCGTTGCGCACCCGGATATCGCCATTTAGAACCTTGAATGTATATAGTTGGATAACTAGAATAAGATTAGTGAGTAACAACGGAAGAATCACCTCTCACATGAGAAGCACCAGAGTCTAAAAAAAAGCTAATGACTAGACCAACATTAAAGGAGTGAGGTAGAATACCTTGAGATCTTAGAAGACGTTCATAATTTATAACCACCGAACACCCAATAGTAAAGAGTCGTCATGTTGCTCTGCAAATATGACCAACGAACATCGAAGAGGGGTGACAGTAGGATAATGAGTCCGTGGTGTAGAATCAACCATGGAGGGAGCATAGTAAAATGTATGAGAGTGATAATTTGTCCAGTCCGACTTGCTAAATCCAAAAGAAATCTGAACCATGGTTCGTCTGCTCACAATGAATACATTGGCTATAAGGTAGAAATCTCCCTCTAGTAGTGTAAACTCGTTAGGTGACTTCGACCCCTAACAGGAACACACCCCCAACCTCGTGATGCATAGTCATTCGTAAAGTCACTCGGAGGATCGAGAGTAACAGTAGTCAAAGTCGAGAAGGGGTCAGATCAGTGTGTTAAAGGTATCGCACATGCGCCCAAAAGGTAAGAGGAGGCTATGTTTCACAGCCTAATCCAAACACATAAGAGGTATCTTCTATAGGCAACGCCTAGGCGAGAAAGACGCAAAAAGCGTGATTGGACGAATTAATAATTAGGCGAGCCTAGATGCACGCCTAGGTGTGTTTGGTATTTTATGCAATTTTTTTGGGTTTTGTTTAGGTTTTTTTTTATGTTTATGGACTTGTTTGGTTTTATTGGTTTTTAAAGTCGCATGCGTAAGTTTTAAAGGTTTAAATAGAGTTTTTCTTTAAAGTTTTAACACTATAAGTTAGTAACTAAATAGACAAATCAGAAAAGGAAAAAAGAGAGGAGAATATTGATGAACAAAACCTATCAATCAATGAGAACAAAGAAAACATTTTCTGTGATGATATTGATGCTAATGTTTATGATGATCTCTTAGACTTAGATGAATAATTGAGGTTGAGTAGGAAGAAGAATGATACCTTTAGTCATTAATAACGTGGAACATTGACTCGTTGATCATCTTATGTTTGTTTTTTCATTTGAACAATTTGTCTTCTATCATGATGTCTTATGTGTGATGTTATTGTTTTAAACTTAATGTTGCGTTTCATAGACTATTTTGTGATCTTGTTAAGTTTTTTTGTTTTTTTTGTTGGTTATTCGGTATGTTTTTGACTATTTTTTTAGTTTATTGTCTAAAAACTCAAGTTTGATGAGATTTAGGGGTATAAGGTAGGTTTGGATAGCCTAACATGAGCTACAAAAGTGACAAAATGTGTTATGAAAAGGGAATTTGAGAAGTTGCCTAGGTGACACTTTTCTCCGGGCGACTAGTTGCACCTTTGCGCTCTTAGGTGACGAGGCGAGGACCCAAACCTAGGAGCGCCTAGAACATTTTAAAACATTCCAGATGCAACAGAAGACGCATCAAACAAGTGGACTCCAACAATGATGGGATGGTGGAACCGGTAAGTATACCATCTATTGAGCAATAGAGATGCATGCTAAACAAAAACTTCCAACAAGGAGCTCCTTCGCCAGTCGAACCTAGGTAGCCAAATTAGTAGTAAGGTGATGATATTTCAACAAAATCCACGTCCTCTTCATAGTAGCATAGTAGTCGGACATTGAGGCTGAATAGTTATGCTGAAAAGCAAAAATGCGATCATATAAGTTGTAGATCCAAGAAAGGTCTGTGTAAGAGTGCATAGCCCGAAACGTCTCCCAAATCTGGAGAGCAGGTAGAGAGACATCAAAATGGACGAGATCTTTGGCTCCATGCTTCTCAGGGGCCAAGACATAGCACAAAAGTCATCACTTGCTGGATAGGAAGCCGAGCTAAATTAGAATCTGGAACTCGGTTGTTGGTAAGATGAGAGAGCTTCCCATGAGCCCCCCAAAACACTCTTAAAAGTGCGGTCTATAAAATGTAGTTGGACCCATCCAACTTTATTGTAGTCCCAACCGTGTCCTTGGTCTCGGCTCGCGATCTGTTGTTTAGTATTTTACTTGAAATTTAGTTTAGCAGTGCCCATTAGAATAGGGTCTCAAAATTCATATTTTATTTTCTTAGCTTTATATGTGCCTCGATGTTTAGTTTTATACACATCCTTCAGTATCCGAGTGCCCAATAACTTTTCGAAGTCTGTTCAATTTATGGCATTGTTAATGTGTGTAATACAGTAAATTGTGAACGACTTCAGATTCAGAATTTTTTGAATCTCTGGGTAAACTCGACAAAATAATTTATGTATCCTGTCATTAATTTGTCAAAAGAGTACAAGAACAATTAAAGTGTTGATATGCTTTTCATACTGGTATAGATCTATTCAATAATTCATGTGAGGCGGTTATATAAATATGTGACTGTACTATCATAGAGACTATGGACAAGCCCCATTAATCGGAGATTTTGGACTGCATGCGAGCTGAAACTTGACTAGCAGACTGGTTATCGAAGTGCTGCTTGCCAGTTCAGCAGCCTTTTCTGTCCATTCCTGATCACCATAGTCACAAGTTCGGCATTCAGGAATAGTTCGGCAAGGTCGAAAAGTTGGACATTCAGTACAAGTTCCGAAAATTCGGCAAATGTTCTAGGAAGTTTTGATAGAAATATATTAAAATATTAATATGACTCCCAGTAATTTCCACCTTGGACAATGAAATTGGACAACACTAACATGAGAAGTTGCAGAGATGGTGGTTTATTAGTGTATTTTGGAGGAAAAGTTGATTAAAACAGTTCTTGTTGGTGTTTACATATAGAGATAGTGGTCTATTTTAGTATATTCTAGATAGAAAAAAGAAGTTCGACTAAAAATGGTTGGTTGAGTGATACAAATCCCGTGTGTTCCAACGGTTCAGTTAGAGGAGTGTCACTAGTTCAGCAAACAGTGGAGCAGCAGAGCAATGTAGCATAGCAACATAGCTTACTATTGACAGTAGCTTGTCCAGTAAACCAGGTAGTTAGCCACATTAGCAAGAATTAGTTAGCCAATTAGCCAGGTCAGCACATTTTGTTGCCAATTAGCCAGGTCAGCACATTCTGTTAACAGTTAGAGGTCAGCTTATTGTTAGTTAGATGAAGCATTTGAGATATAAATAGGGAGAGAAGAGACCAGTAGCAGTGTCCAGAAATGTATTCTTTGTTCAGTTTTCCTTATAATTCAGTTACTTGTATCGTCTTCTTCTTCCCCAATCTCAATAATAAACCCTAGATTTCCCAATTCCAGATCTTCTTCTTTTCTTCTTGAGTTCTCTACCAAATTTTCTATCGAATAGAGTTAGATCTCCATCGTTGCTAGGATCGACAAGATGGGAACGTATCAATTGGTATAAGAGCCGTTCGGTCAAGATTGGGAAGCCTACGGCGAGCGGAGTCCGATCAGCCATGGATTCCGGCAAGGATCGACGGAGGAGCACCAACGATCGGTCGAGGAGGAGCGATTTTTATCCTGAAGGTAATGTTCTCAACCTCGTCAATAAATTTGATCGATTGCTCGAAGAATTTGGGAAGAGATCAAAGGGAGGAGTCGATTTTCCTCATTATACTCCAGCCATGGAGCCACCGCTACCACCGCCAGCACCGGACTACTATAGCTATCCGTCGATGATGTCGTCACCGTTCTTCGGTCAGTACCAACATAAGCACAATGCTCAATTACCTGGCCAGTATCCGCAGTACGAGGCCCAGTCGACACCGTTCTCTGCGTCGTGTCCGCAACCGTACCAGGATCCGACGTCTCCATCATCGTGGTACCATCAGTCGTCGCAGAGTTCTACGATGACGCATCTACAGCACTCCCAATGGCAGTATCCGTCACCAGCACCAGATCCCTACGGGCATCCTTCGTCGCTATCGACGTGGAGTCATCAGCAGCCGTTCTACCCGCAGCATCCACCAGTCTCCTACAGCTGCTATCCGTTGTCGTATGCGGATTCTTCACCGCCGCAGACGTGGAATCAGCAGCAACAACAGTACCAGTCACCCGTGTATGTGTTTGATGAAATGAGTATAAGAGGAGGAACTAGAGTTGAAGACCCGATATTGCCGCATATCTCTCCTCTTTCGTCGTACACTTTCACAACAACGTACGACCAACCATTGAATATTGTTGGTGAACCGCTGCGGTACCAGCATCAATATATGTCCCCGTCACCACCACGACAACAGCAGTATATGTATCCGCCGGTGCCGCATCTGCAACAGCAGGAACAGAACCCATATGCTTTGAGCAGCAGGGCCGAGCCTTCATATCACAACGACAGCGAGTCCGGGTTCTCGTTCAATTATTTTTCACCTTCACCAAGTTTGGGAGGACATTTGCTCGTTGATCCTGCTAATGATCCTGAAGCTTCTGGCAAGGATGTATCCAGTTCCGATGTCAACTCTCAAAATAGTGAAGGGACAGTATATCAGCTATCAAGCAGGATACAAAGGAGATTCTTCATCTGGTAGTTGACGATCTTGCAACACCAGAAATTAAGATCATCAAGCAAATTGCAGAGGACACAGTCCTAGCAATAACTTTAAATGATGCATTTCAGAAGTTCCAAAATCTAATATTGGTAGATGAAATGGAATTCGAATACTGAAAATGATGAGCTTTGTACTAGAAGGGAATATGTGAGATGGCTTGCTAAAGTGAATTCTATGTTGGAGAGAAATCATAAATACATGATGGCTCCAATATTTTGATTGCTGGTTCCTCAATAACAACATTTGATGATGTCAATGTTAATGACCCATATTTTTGGTGCAATTCACACCCTTGGAGAATTTGTCATCACTGTTGTAGTGTCCCGTCCCGCTCAGTCAATCGGAGGAATCGAAACGCCGACGGCGTTCGGACTTAACCTTACAACGGCAACTCGAAGACATCGCTCGGTCGAGGCGACTCCTCGCTCAGGTGGGGTAGTTTCGGTGAACTTGCCTCATCTTAGCCTTCACATAATAAATCGTACATTTTCAACTTGCACAATAGGCTTGCTAATAAAAGAGACGAATCCACATAGCTAAGGGAATAATTCCGACGGGTCGAAATGTGTTAGAACATGGAAAAAGGTCCCACGGTCTGCTTAGAAGTCGGCTCAGCGTGCTTTTAAATGACACTCGATCCTTCGTCCCCTGGCTTGGGAGAAGGAAGTTGGCCTAAGTTGCTAAGTTGCCACAATGTTCGAATTAGCCTTAAGTTATGGGCGTCACCCGCGTGAACACTTGATAAGTATGCACGGTCCCGTCATCCAAGGCTTGGCATAGCCTTGATCGGTCCCACGGTTCTACGGCTGCATATAGCCATTTGTTTCCACGGTCTTAAGGCTCGTCACCTAGAGTATGACTTGGACGATAGTGTCGTACGAAATACATTGAATTTAAGGCACGAAACACGGTTGTTTCGATGATAGAAATGTCACGGGCTATGGCCAGTATTAGGCACGTTTGGTGCGAGTTAAGTTGGAAGGCTATGTAGTAGTCGTTCCCTTGATTTCAAAGAAGTAAGTTCACGCGACCGTTTGTCGCTGAGGCGGTCCCTCGGTTAGGAGTCTCTCGGTTCCTATGCACGTTTTCAAAGTATGAGGCGGTCCCTCGGTTGAGAGTCTCACGGTTCCGATGCACGTTATGCAAAGTGTGGTTTAGAGCACGAGTTGCTAAGTATAGTTCCAGTCGTACCAACAAATTAGGCCATGCATTTACGTGAGTCTAGATGTCTCGTAGGTGCGTGGTCATTGGACAACTTGTCGACAAGAATTTTTTCCTGGACTGGTATTACGCCGGGGCACCGGGCCCAGTCGACCTAGGAGGAAGACGTTATAGCAGCGTACGATTTTACTGCGTGGGTAGTCGGGGGCTTTCTATGGGACTCGCTACCTGGCATGGAAGGACCCGCCGCCTACCCGAGCTATGTCCACGATGGCTTGTCATGCCAGTGGCCTTTCATATAGATAATTGACGTGCTAAGCGGCGAATCCGCATGCACGGTGTTGGTCGTAACAAAGGAAGTGTAAGTACGGTATGTGTTGAGTTATGGAATGCGTGCACGGTATGCACATAAGGTATTATGAAGCCTAAGATTTGGCTATGCGTAAAGACACGTGCTTCGGCACGAGATATGGTGTCATGCTTGAGTTCTCAATACCGGTTCCACAAGTTGGGTTAGACGTTTCGAGTTAAGTCTGGAAGGGCCGTAAGGTGAGTTTGGTTAAGTCAGGTTAAGCTGCGAGGCACGACCTCGAAATGTGAGGCACGACCGCGTTATCACAACACAAGTATAGGCAAGACTTAGCGAGGAGGCACTGCCTGAAGCACAAATCGAGTTTATTGCACGACCGAGTCGTCCCAGAATATGGCACGAAAGACAAGTATGAGTCGGTGCATTGACGATACAAGCACGAGAAAGGTTTAGAGGCAAGGATACGAAAGTTCTCGGTGTGATAGCACGGTAACGGTCTAGAGGCACTAAATAGGCCAAGAGTCTATGTCCTAAAACTGATCCTAAGGCAAGAGTAGAAAGACAATCGTAAAGGGTTTATGTTGCATAAAGTAAATCAAACGTGTTGGTTTTGTATGGGTGGACGAGGAGCTCACTCCACCAGTACATTGAATACTGACACCTACATAGTTTTCATGTGCAGGCGCAGGTAGAAGCTCGTGGTGCGGGGCTCGCTTGGATGCGTCGAGGCATGGAGTTCCTTGGCGATTCGAAGGGTGCGGCCGTGTGGAGTCAAGACTTATACTGGACATAATGTATGGACGTCGCCTTCCGAAGCATCCGCTGGTTCGAGACATGTATTGAGAGATAAGAGAGAGCAGAGTGAATTGTAATGTGAGAAGAGTGAGCTTGAGCGATTTGTAATTTTGGCCTTGCGCCCCTTTGTAACATTTGTTTCAATATCAATAAAGATCATGTTTTGAGTAACTTGTGTTCTGTTCTAAATTTTCGCTGGCTTATTCAATGTCTCTGCTTGGAACTTCTGTGCGACGATCCCGTCGCAGTCGCTGTAATCGGCCGTTATGGAACCCGTCTTGCACGAGCGCAATCTAGGCTCGTGCGGCATCACGCCTTAGCGAGAACGATCGCTCCTGCGGGAGCGGGGCGTGACATAATGGTATCAGAGCACGGTTTTACGTCCTTGTACTATCGATTGAATTCTTTAACTCCGTTGTTTCCGCAAACTCTGAATTGTGGCTTCCGCATGCTGATATCGTTGGTGCGCTCTCTCTCAAATGTCCCACGGGATGTCCATACAATAAATCTAATATTTTCAAAAGCTCGTATGAGTACTCGGTTGAACGGGATCGATTAGCGAAGGCCTTTGTGCCAAACTACGACAGACTCGAGTTGAAAGAAAACCGATGCTAAAAGTTAGCATACGCAGTGTGTGCTTGAATAACCTTACGCTGACAATAGCGAACGAGTACACGAGACCGAAGTATAGTTTGAACGGGATGGTTATGCACACAGCCTTTTGGCTAAGTTGTGCCGAGTATCGCGCACGTAGACCTTCTGGTGCGAACGAGTTTGCGAGCGAGATTGACTATCGCTCGGACGAGAATAAGTGAGACTTAGAACGTATGTTGATAGAGACGCTACTGGACCAACGCTAAAGTGAACACGAGAAATGGTTCTTAGACCTTGAGGAACGGACGAACGCACAATTGAACATGTCGATTGTGAATCGAATGACCTTTTTTGAGGATTTGTAGAATGGCTCGAACCCTGAGTGGTGTATGGACGTTATAGAAATTGTTCGAGCGGAACTAAAGGATTTACGGATAGTACGAGTATGTCGACAAGCGATGATATCGCAAAGCCTTAGAACGAGTAGAGCTTAGTTGGGCATGATTCGAGAGTCGCAAACGAGATATCGTTCGGACGAATTGTGAATGGTAATGCGAGTTACGAAATGGTTGAATGGAAATTCTAAACGATAAAATAAATGGATGACTTGATTGAAGAAATTGATAAAAGGATCATATAAGAAAAGTCAGCACGACGGAGAGAGAGCGTACATAAAAAGTTCGATTCGAATGTTTGAAAATGACTCTGTGGATTGGAATGGATGTTGTTCGATGATTTGAGTTAGCAAGGAATAATGTGAATTGAGGAAGTACGTTGGTCGATGACTTAAGGTAAATAGATGAATATACGCGATTTCGGATTTGAACGAATTGATCTTGTAAATGATTTGAGGGATAATTATTGAACTTGAAATTAAATGTCGAGGAGATTACCCAGTCGGACGCTAGCATCATTCGTACGACTCGAAATTCGTTACAAAAGAAGATCGTCAGGTTATACATATCATCGATGGTATTGAGGCGTATCTAAGATCGATATGCGATAACTCGGGGTACTCTGACACGGTGAATGACGATCGTGCAAGTGTTATCGTTCTGATGGATGCAATACTTAGGACTTTGGTTGAAATGAATGTTGGATGTACATAATCGTGTCTTGATGATTGCGTTGATAACCACAACGTCGACGATCTTGTCTTGTGCGATCGCAACTCTAGTCTCGCACATGCGTTGCGTCGGATTTGGGGCGATCGTTCCGCGTGAGCGCTGACATGGTGATTCATGTCGCGGGAAGGATCGAACTCGAAAATTCAGGATGCGGCAATTTTGATTGTTCCGACTTGTCGGTTTGATGCGGAGAAAAATTCGAGGATGTTAGGACTTGCGATTGATGAATGAAATAAACTTGAGAATTGAGTAGGTCCAATCCGCGCATCGAGGATGAATTAGTCTAGACTCAAAACAAGAGTTACGTCCCGATAAGAATGATTATTTCGCGGGAGCGTTGTATGGTGATTTTATGCCCACCGTGGGTAATCGGACTCGCGTGAGATCGGAACGTGGCATATTGTTAAGTCAGACGACCTTGTGGTCGATTACGTGAATTTGAATAGATGACTTCGGAAACGTGGAATGTGAAATTTTGGTTTAGTGATGAATTGAGTCATAGTGTGCTTGACTGAGAAGGATTGATAGGTGGATTATGTCGAACGTGTTTGAAGGGATAGACTATACGAAATGGCTTGATAAACGAGTGATATTGATACGTCGTGAAATTGGTTGAACGTAAGTTGTCGTAGGATGGCTTTGCCGAATGACTCAGACCCCGTGCGACGAATGCCAGGATGTGTGTAGGGAATCGATGCTCGATGTTTAGAAATCGGAGTGATGCGAGCTTGGGTAGAAAACTCCGTACTATAAATTTGGTTTGACCTTAGGATGGGGTCAGTGTTGATATTGTTGTTTGGGAATTATGATTCCAATACTGACGGAAAGACATCCTAGCGGTTAGGCAGACATCCGAGTACGGAGCGATAGGAATTGTCACGCCCCAGAACCAGAATACCGGAGAGCGGGGGAATGACTCAGCCAGCTACGTATTACGGGTAGATGAATACCGTATAATACGATCAATGCTGTCTAAAAGACAAGGAGGTGCATACTACATGAAAGTCTCACTAGGGTTACTCAACATCTATTGTCTCAATCATTCAAACAAGAAACAGTAAATAGAGAACATGTAAAGATAAAGCAGTAAGGCGTTCCAAATGTTCAGTCAAAATGTTCTTGAGATCTGGCTTTACAAAAACGTAGCCAGAGGATATAACAAGGTATACACAATCGTTATCAGCTGCAGTCTGACTTAGTTACAATTATGTAAAAGTAAGTGCAAGACAGTCCGACTAACATGTCGGTGCCAAGTGGCAAAAGTAAAGTAAGTAGCAAAACGAGCAGGGGAGCAAGGAACCCACTCGTGTCCTCCAGCGATCATCCCTCTAGTATTGACCATCTTGGAGGTGGAAGTAAGTTGAGTCCTCGGGGACTGGCTCTAAATCTGGCCATGCAAAACCAGAGAGGTTAGACCTCTAATAGCAAGTACCACAAGAAAGTACGACATGGGAATTAAAACCAGTGATAAGAGTTAAGATTATAATAATAAGTCTCCGCTTGCTACTGAGATTCATACAACATCACGACACTTTAAACCAACTTTCCAACCAAACAAGGACAGAAGTTGACCCGTCATGTCCTAACATTCTGATCATCTCAGTAGTTAACAGAGTCGGTACAATACGCAAACAAATCAATTTAACGACAATACAACTACTACGGCTTGCTAACTGTGAGTTCCAAGTTATCCTGAAAATATGCAATAAGGATTCCTCAGTTCTTACTATGCACAAGCAAGGCTAGTCTACCCAATAATCAATTGCGTCAATCATGAATTAGACGAGTCCCAGCGGGACGTCCGTCATCAGTATACAGTAAATAAATATAAGCAGATACCGCTCCCTGCCCGTGTGGCAGATTTGCAGTATCTGTGGGAACCAGCCGGCATGTCGGGACACTAATTGTCCCAAGGAAGGCTGCCATGTAAGAACTCGAAAATCCATTCTCTTCATGCAATCATTATTTTATTTAACTTAGTAGTCCCTATGTTAATTGAAATTCCATGTCGTGGATCATGGTCATTCAGAATGAGTACTTTCGTACAAGGTACGATATGGATATCTCTACAACGATGTCCGTGCGGTTAGGTTGCAGGTCTTACATAGCGTAATGCAACAATCAAACCTAGTTACGGAATAATCATGCCTTGACTGTAAAGTAAACATGCTGTTTTTGTAGAAAATCAGTTGAAGCCTGCACGTGTCCATATGTCAATGTTCGGGATCGGCTAGTCGATCGACGATTGCAATAGTTCATAGTTAATATGAACGTGTCTCATTCAATTTCAATAAGACGACTAGCCAGCCTCTTAGTTCCAACTAGGAACGCATGATCAATCATTTAGTCAAGGTAACAATCAATGTCGATTCGTGCCAAGGCATGAAAGTCAAACTAGTATTTAGTATGGTCGAGTTTATAACTCTCAGGGTTTAGTTCCAGTCATACTGGGTATCTATAAACCAATCGGGACACATGGCACATTCCACACCACAATATGTATTAAAATATTAGCATATCATGATTATATCGAGTTCATGTCAAAAAGGCGTAAGGATATAATAGGAGAAATGCCATGCCGACATAAAGTAAATAAAGTATAGAGCAATAGGAACACCAAGGTTGGATTACGCCAAGGCTAATCTATACCATGACTAGTCTACGCCAAAGCTTTACGCTAAGGCAAATACGCGCGTAAAGAAAGTACGCGTAAAGAAATAACGTTACGCGTAAACTCATACGCGTAAAAGAATAATATTACGTGTAAACCAGAATCGCGTAAAGGAATTACGCCAAGCCAAGGAGTACGCGTAAAACAGAGCTACGCGTAAATAACAGGGTTACGCGTATGACTTGTACGCGTAAAAGAATAGAGTTACTGTACGCGTAAAGAATAACGTTACGCGTGAAACATTGTCCGCGTAAAGAGTCGAGTTACACGTAAAACATTGTATGCGTAAAGGGTCGAGCCACGCGTAAAAGTTGCACGCGTAAAGAGTCAAGTTTACGCACGAATGAATACGCGTAAAGAGTAATACGCCAAGCCAAGTCGACTTGCGTAAAACAGATTCACGCTGACACGAATGATCGTGGGCGTAGAGCTTGATACTACGTGAGCACGTAAAAACGTGGGCGTAAAGTTAATGCTTACGCGAGCACGTATAACGTGAGCGTAAAACTCCTCCCGAACTCCAAATTCCATGGAACCTTCGTTCCAAGCAAAAATGGAACTTCCATGGGTCAGAATGGCGTATAACACGAATCTCAATAGCCTGGAACGATCAAAACTTGAAAACAAAGAAGTTTGATAGATCAAAACCAATGAAATCCGAAAAATAGTAATTTCTAAATCTACTAAAAATGAGACTTCAAAATGCAAAGTGCCAAGTTCTAAACTATCTTAGAATCACGAGAGGAAGATAAATGAACCATAAAAATATGGGTTCTCATATGGAGCAAGATGTACTTGCCTAAGCTCTAGGTAGGTGGAGAGAGTTATGAGGAAGAAGAAGAGTAAATGAGAAGGAGAAGTAATGAAGAGAGAGAAAGGGTTGGGGCTTTAAATGAAGATGTGGTAGGTGGGGAGTTGGGTTCGATTCATGATGAACCATCAAAATTCGGAAACAAACCGAACCAAACCGAACCCAAGAGCCGAAAATAAAATACAGAAAAATAATTAGCAAAAAATTAAAGGAATTAAATACAGAACAAATGCATGATAAATATTAAATAAATACATTCAAGCAGTACACGTATTAAAATACGTATTCTGGGAACGGAGAGTGGCAGGAATTGTGGAGGCACCGCTCATGAGGCTCGGTTGACATGCACGTATATCAGGGACGCTCGAATATGTGCACGATCCGACTCGAGTGGCGATGACGGATTCTCTATCACGAGGTTTGGCTGAAATACATGTATTTTGGGGACGTCTGGAATATGTGCACGATCGAACTAAGTGATACGTTGAATCAAGTGAGACTCGAGGAACGGAAAAGTGTCGAGGATTTTGAGATCGTGAGTTTCGAAGAAATGTTGATGGTAATGCGATCATTGAATTGAGACGAGTTCGAATGTTGGTTGATCGGTTGGTGTGCCCTACGACTAAGTTAGCGATAAGCACGGACGTGGCTCGGATTGAGGGAACGCATAGGAGTAGTGTGTGCGAGAAATGTAGGATGTTGAATCAAGTTATAAGCCGATAAGTGTACTCAGTAAGTTTCGAGGACGAAACTTTTTCTGAGTGGTCTATGATGTAGCGCCCCGTCCCGCTCAGTCAATCGGAGGAATCGAAACACCGACGGCGTTCGGACTTAGCCTTACAACGGCAACTCGAAGACATCGCTCGGTCGAGATGACTCCTCGCTCAGGTGGGGTAGTTTCGGTGAACTTGCCTCATCTTAGCCTTCACATAATAAATCGCACGTTTTCAAGTTGCACAATAGGTTTGCTAATAAAAGAGACGAATCCACATAGCTAAGGAAATAATCCCGACGGGTCGAAATGTGTTAGAACATGAAAAAAGGTCCCACTGTCTGCTTAGAAGTCGGCTCAGCGTGCTTTTAAATGACACTCGATCCTTCGTCCCGTGGCTTGGGAGAAGGAAGTTGGCCTAAGTTGCTAAGTTGACACAATGTTCGAATTAGCCTAAGTTATGGGCGTCACCCGCGTGAACACTTGATAAGTATGCAAGGTCCCGTCATCCAAGGCTTGGCATAGCCTTGATCGGTCCCACGGTTCTACGGCTGCATATAGCCATTTGTTCCCACGGTCTTAAGGCTCGTCACCTAGAGTATGACTTGGACGATAGTGTCGTACGGAATACATTAGATTTAAGGCACGAAACACGGTTGTTTCGATGATAGAAATGCCACGGGCTATGGCCAGTATTAGGCACGTTTGGTGCAAGTTGGAAGGCTATGTAGTAGTCGTTCCCTTGATTTCAAAGAAGTAAGTTCACGCGATCGTTTGTCGCTGAGGCGGTTCCTCGGTTGGGAGTCTCTCGGTTTCTATTCACGTTTTCAAAGTATGAGGCGGTCCCTCAGTTGGGAGTCTCACGGTTCCGATGCACGTTATGCAAAGTGTGGTTTAGAGCACGAGTTGCTAAGTATAGTTCCAGTCGTACCAACAAATTAGGTCATGCATTTACGTGAGTCTAGATGTCTCGTAGGTGCGTGGTCATTGGACAACTTGTTGACAAGAATTTCTTTCTGGACTGGTATTACGCCGAGGCACCGGGCCCAGTCGACCTATGGGGAAGACGTTATAGCAGCGCACGATTTTACTGCGTGGGTAGTCGGAGGCTTTCCATGGGGCTCGCTACCTGGTATGGAAGGACCCGTCGCCTACCCGAGCTATGTCTACGATGGCTTGTCATGCCAGTGGCCTTTCATATAGATAATTGGCGTGCTAAACGGCGAATCCGCATGCACGGTGTCGGTCGTAACAAAGGAAGTGTAAGCACGGTATGTGTTGAGTTATGGAATGCGTGCACGGTATGCACATAAGGTATTATGAAGCCTAAGATTTGACTATGCGTAAAGACACGTGCTTCGGCACGAGATATGGCGTCATGCTTGAGTTCTCAACACCGGTTCCACAAGTTGGGTTAGACGTTTCGAGTTAAGTCTGGAAGGGCCGTAAGGTGAGTTTGGTTAAGTCAGGTTAAGCTGCGAGGCATGACCTCGAAATGTGAGGCACGGTCGCGTTATCACAACACAAGTATAGACAAGACTTAGCGAGGAGGCACTGCCTCAGAGATATTGAAGCACGAATCGAGTTTATTGCACGACCGAGTCGTTATGTCCCAGAGTATGGCACGAAAGACAAGTATGAGTCGGTGCATTGACGATGCAAGCACGAGAAAGGTTTAGAAGCAAGGATACGAAAGTTCTCGGTGTGATAGCACGGTAACGGTCTAGAGGCACTAAATAGGCCAAGAGTCTATGTCCTAAAACTGATCCTAAGGCAAGAGTAGAAAGACAATCGTAAAGGGTTTATATTGCACAAAGTAAATCAAACGTGTTGGTTTTGTATGGGTGGGCGAGGAGCTCACTCCACCAGTACAGTTGAGTACTGACACCCACATAGTTTCCATGTGCAGGCGCAGGTAGAAGCTCGTGGTGCGGGGCTCGCTTGAATGCGTCGAGGCATGGAGTTCTTTGGCGATTCGAAGCGTGCGGCCGCGTGGAGTCAAGACTTATACTGGACATAATGTATGGACGTCGCCTTCCGAAGCATCCGCTGGTTCAAGACATGTATTGAGAGATGAGAGAGAGCAGAGTGAATTGTAATGTGAGAAGAGTGAGCTTGAGCGATTTGTAATCTTGGCCTTGCGCCCCTTTGTAACCTTTGTTTCAATATCAATAAAGATCATGTTTTGAGTAACTTGTGTTCTGTTCTAAATTTCCGCTGGCTTATTCAATGTCTCTGCTTGGGACTTCTGTACGACGACCTCGTCGCAGCCGCTGTAATCGGCCGTTATGGAACCCGCCTTGCACAAGCGCAATCTAGGCTCGTGCGGCATCACGCCTTGGCGAGGACGATCGCTCCTGAGGGAGCGGGGCGTGACAACTGTCACCAATACTTTGATAGCCTTCAAGTCGTCTCAGTTGGTTACGACTATCTCCCAAAATGTGAAGATTACTGCTGCGGGTTTGATGACCCTTGACTCTGTTGTACCATGTTTCTTTCATTTATCTGAAGTTTCTACTTCCCTATCACATCCTCATGTGTTACAAGCTGCTCGGGAGGAGTGGGAAGTTGCAAATTTCAGGTTTCATGTGATGGTATGGGATCCAGGAATCACACTAATATCAGTCATCAGTGAAGTCAGTGCAGGCTACGGTCAATAAGGACTGGGGTCACTCTAGGCAATGAAGACTCTTATGCAGACATTGAAGCCTTATGTACCTATGTGCTACTATTCATCTGTGCATAGCAGAAGTATTATCAGAGTGTCCAAAGACAACTAGTATCAGTCAGTGACAAGCTCAAGTTCAAGAATGCAAGCCAATAGCTCAATGACTATATACACTCATAGGTAGCAACTCAGTGCATTAACAAGGGGACTATCAAGGACTAAGAAGCTGATAAGTTCCCTAGCATACAAAGAAGTTCACAAATAATTAGGACTTAAGAGGCACTGAGGCAGTCCATCAGCACAAGACAAGGGCATTCCTGCATTCATTTTTTTTTCTTTTCAGTATTTGACCGTGGGACAAGGTCAAAATAAGGGAAGGGTATTGATACAAACCCCTTGTGTTCCAACGGTTCAGTTAGAGGAGTGTCAGTAGTTCAGCAAACAGTGGAGCAGCAGAGCAATGTAGCAGAGCAACATAGCTTACTATTGACAGTAGCTTGTCCAGTAAACCAGGCAGTTAGCCACATTAGCAAGAATTAGTTAGCCAATTAGCCGGGTCAGCACATTCTGTTGTCAATTAGCCAGGTCAGCACATTCTGTTAACAATTAGCCAGGTCAGCTTATTGTTAGTTAGATGAAGCATTTGAGATATAAATAGGGAGAGAAGAGTACCAGTGGCAGTGTGCAGAAATGTATTCTTAGTTCAGTTTTCCTTATAATTCAGTTACTTGTATCGTCTTCTTCTTCCCTAATCTCAATAATAAACCCTAGATTTCCCAATTCCAGATCTTCTTCTTTTCTTCTTGAGTTCTCTACCAAATTTTCTATTGAATAGAGTTCGATCTCCATCGTTGCTAGGACCGACAAGATGGGAACGTATCATTGAGCAACCCCTTTAAATAGGGAGGGAGGCATCTCGTGTTTAACAGGCTTGAAGGTTTTTTTTTTTTAAAAGAGAGGCCCAAATCAGAAGCCTTAATGGCACGTTGGGTGCAGGCTTGCAGAATAATTCATGAATTTAATCAACAATTCAGTCAAAAGTTTGCGAATTTTGTTAGCTATTCACTAGTTAGCTATTAACTTGCCAATTTGTGAATTATTTGCGACTTCTTTGAAAAAGTCGCGAATTATGTGCAACTGTGCTGATTATAATTGTGTTTCATGTTGATAATCAGTTCTCGAGTAATAGAATTGAGATTCTATGTTGAGAAATTGTTCAGGTTTTATATTTTAAAAAAAAGGCCCAAATCAGAAGCCTTAATAACACGTTTGGTGTAGGCTTGGAGAATAGTTCATGAATTTAATCAAAAATTCGGTCAAAGGTTTGCGAATTTTGTTAGCTATTCACTAGTTGGAGAATTATCTTGCCAATTTGTGAACTATTTGTGACTTCTTTGAAAAAGTCGCGAATTTTGTGAAACTATGCTGATCATAATTGTGTTTCATGTTGATAATCAGTTCTCGAGTAATAGAATTGAGATTCTATGTAGAGAAGCTCATTGTTTTGTGCTACAGGCTTGGAGAATAATTCATGAATTTAATAAAAAAATTGCTCAAAAGTTCGCAAATTTTGTTAGCTGTTCACGAGTTGGTGAATTAATTTGCAAATTCGTGAATTATTTGTGACTTCCTTGAAAACGTTGCAAATTATGTGCGACTATGCTGATCATAATTGTTTTCATGTTGATAATCAGATCTTGGGTAATAGACTTGAGATTCTATGTTGAGAAACTTGTTTTGTGCTAACCAATAAAGTATCTTCTAGGCATTAGAAGCTAAACATACATAATCTTTCCTTATCTAAAGTCCAGTGTTTAATCTTTGAAAATCTGGCAACCAATCTACTTTGATACGCTTTCGTAGTTGTGGAACCTTTATCTTCCAGGGTTTACGGCAAGAAAATTTTGATGTACCATCTTCTGTCCCCACTGTAAAGTCTGTGTACACTTTCAGTTTATGTTGCCTTATTTAAGCATGACATTGCCATATGGCTATTTTCTACATAATTAAAATGCATATTTTTCACATAATTATTAGCTGCAACACTTTTTTTCTATGCAATTTTCTTCAACTGAATGTTATTCTCATAGTTTACAATATGATGGCACAAAAGTTTTACTCTCACATACGTAAAGTCTTGCATACTCTGTTGAATTTTCTTTTGCATTACATAAAGTTTGCCATTGCAAAAATCATTTTTTTCTCTCATAATTATTGTGTATATTTTCTCATTGTTACTGGATGCAGCCTCTTATAATTTTCTTGAAATGAATGCACCCTCTTATAATTGATTATAATACAAAACCACAAAGATGTGGTTTCTGTTAATGTAACAGTTGAAGAGTAAACGGCCCTTAACAGATTGGAAGAAAAGCATTCAAATAGCTGAACCCAAAATTTGGGATATAGCCATATAGGCTTTGTTGTTATTACAGTTATCGTTGTTGCTTATATGATGCTGGCAGAAGGAATATTATGTCGACAAAAAAAGTAACACTAAATGCACAGGTTTATCATATTTGAACACCATAACTCAATTTGTTCCTTGTCAATGTTACAGGGAGTGAAATCATCATCTCTGGGTATATTCCACGCGGCGAAGGCAAGGCAGGCAATCTTAAGGGCAATTTGGTTCTCCCTCTCTTTCTTGTAGGCATTAAGAAAAAAAAAAAAGGTTGATCTGTATGGTGACTTGTTTCTACATTCACATAAAAAACTGGTTCTACAGCTCCTAGGCCCCATCACAAAAACCACCATCTTGCTTGTGAACTTTTTACTTGGAGGTCACCCGTTTGGAGTCTTATTAATTACAGGAGACGTGGTGCATGCTTATTTTTTGTACTAGATATTCTGTTACTGTTTTTTCTTTCAAGCAGCTTACTCTTGGTCGCTAAGTAATAATCACTTTACTGTGTTACTATGGTTTTTCATGTGCAACTTTTTAAATCCAGCCCAGGCTTTGATACGTTAGTCTCGTGACATCACGTCTTGTTTTTGCTCTGTGGCCCGTGGGCAAGCCAGCAGCTGAACTTCTGGGCTGGAACTATATATGTTTGTCATGCATTTATTTCCATATGTCTAGTGGATGCTTCCTGTCTGTAGCTTCTTGTCAAGAACAAGAGGAAAAAAACAAAAAAGAGAGCAATGTCACTTGCAGCACTTGAGGGACATAAATGTGGCTTGATTGGAGTTTTCCAGCTTAGGCATATGGCTTTGAATGCTCTCTGTAGCTGCTCCAGCTGCCACTGGATGGATGGACAGTGGTGGAGTAAAAAAAAAGCCAGGGGCATGCAAAATAAGTGTACTGTCAATTCTCTCCTCCCCATAGGACTCAATAATGGCAAGGGCAGGTGGTGGACTGGTGGGTGTAGGGGTCCTGGAGTGATTTGTCACAGTTTGGCAGGGACGAAACAAATGGTAGGGGGTCAAGAGAGCAGAAAAAGGTTTATGCTGCCAATGCCATCCATCTACTTTATGTGTTCACAAGTTTTAGTACCAGTCGAGCAGAGAGTGCATGTGCTGTAGACTGAAGTTTGCTATTGTTTTGGTGCTCCTAGTTTGGCAGTTTGTATAGTTTTTCTAGAAAAATTTTGGGGGGTTGTTTATCAAGCTGCCGGCTTTTCTTGAATTTTTTTTTGTAACAGGAGCTTGTGATTTTGTAAAAAAATGATCTTTATTCCATAGACTCTGCGCCAGCCAAATTATGCTGGGGGGATGAGTGTTTTGATTTACTAAACTGTCAGTGGAGTTGTCCAAGTCAACATGGGGGTGGATGAAATAAAAAAATTGAAAATTTCCATAGAAAGCATTAAACTTTACGTATGTTGTGCACAGACCATTGGGCGTGTTTTGGACAGACATTGGACGTTTTTTTAGGCATCAACACAAATGAACAATTTGATAAAAGTGAGTATAGTAAGAATTGAACCAAATCAATAGTTGACCACAAGTCTCGCATATTTTAATATTATAAGTATGTATATATTAGGGGTGCAACTTGGGCGGGTTGGGTCGGGTTTGAGGTTAACCCGAGTACAATCCGATGAATCATAAGTCTAGCCCGAGTCCAAGCCCAGTCCGACCTCGGGTTCATGAAGCTCAAGACCAAGCCCGGAGGATCGGGTTTGGCTCGGGTTGAACTCGGGTTGGGTCGTTCCATCGGGTTTATCGGGCTCTAATATACTAATTGAAACAATTTTAAACAAAAGTAATATTAAACAAATAATCAAATAGCAATCAAGTCTTGATCCTTACAAAATACAAACTGAAATAAGATTTAGGATAAGGAGTTGAACAGTTTAGGTGAAGAAATTTAGGATTTAAACTTTTTATTTAAGAAGTATGACAATATATATATATATATATATATATATATATATATATATATATATATATATATATATATAAAAGTCGGGTTTCGGGTTCTTCGGGTAACCCGGCACATGAACTCAAGCCCAACCCGATTTATGATCGGGTTCAAATATTTGAACCCAAATCCGAGCCCGAATCCGAATATCTTCAACCATAACTCAACCCATTAAAGGGTTTATCCAATCGGGCTCGAATTTAGTCCGTCCGAGTTGCACCTAGTATATATAGTAGTATAATATTATCAAATGTAACATAAACGTCCAACATTGGAAATTTTTTTTGGGTCTAAAAAGTTGGTTTTTTATTAGTTGTTAATCTACCACCATGAAGGCTAATCTTCTAGCTTCAAGAGAAAAGTCCAACGGTAGGACATTTGTTTGAAAAACGCTAAATAGTAGGACATTCTTTTACACTGTGTTTAGAACTTTTGTGGTGTGTGTGTGTGTGTGTGTGTGTGTGTGTGTGGGTGGGTGGGTGGGGGGGGGGGGGGGGGGGGGGAGAAAAATTTGAGGGAAACAAAAACGGAGGAGGATAAAATGAAGGTAAAGTTAATTTTTTCTTTTCTTTGTTTGGATGGACAAAAAATAGGAGAATAAAAAGTTTAAAAATAATTTTTTATTTGTTTAGGGATAGAGATATACTATTTAGTTCTTGGTATTCTCAAATGATAATTTATTATTATCTTTATGAGGGGTGATGTAGTAAATTCACTCAAATTTCTCTCATCTTTCTCCATTTTTTCTTCCACTTTTGGGAAAATTTTTTTTTTAGTGGGATCCACATACTTTTTTCCCTCAAAATTTTCTCTCCCATATTTCCTCCTCCTTTCCAAACACCATCACTTTTAATTTTGGGTCCGACTATTGGCACCCCACCCATTTCTAAGTACACCCCAAAATTAAATTAAAAAAAAAAAAAAAAACCTAAAAGTTCTATTCTACCCCCCGCTGAGTACACCCCACTCTCCTCCCTCCCCCCTCCTCCTCCTCCCCGCCGCCTCTCCTCCTCCTCCGACCAGTCCCCCTCCTCCTCCCCGCCGCCTCTCCTCCCCCTCCGCCGCATCTCCTCCGACCCCCCCGCATCTCCTCCCTCCCCCCTCCTCCTCCTCTTCCCTGCCGCCTCCTCCCGCCTCCTCCCGCCTCCTCCTCCTCCGACCCACCCCCCCCGGCTCCTCCTCCGTTCGAATTTTTTTTTGGGTCGCGGTCGTCGGGGATCGGAGAGGGGGAAGAGGAGGAGGAGGAGGAGGAGGAGGAGGCGGGTCGGGATGAGGGGGGGTCGGAGGAGGAGGAGGAGCCGGGGGGGGGGGGAGGGGAGGAGGAGGAGGAGGAGGCGGCGGGTCGGGATGAGGGTGTGGGGGTCGGAGGAGATGCGGCGGGGGGGGGGGGGGGGGACTGGTCGGAGGGGGAGGAGAGGCGGCGGGGAGGAGGAGGGGGACTGGTCGGAGGAGGAGGAGAGGCGGCGGGGAGGAGGAGGGGGGAGGGAGGAGAGTGGGGTGTACTCAGCGGGGGTCGAATAGGACTTTTAGGTTTTTTTTTTTATTTAATTTTGGGGTGTACTTAGAAATGGGTGGGGTGCCAATAGTCGGACCCTTAATTTTTCTCTCATCTTTTTCCTCAACTTTTTTCTTCCTTCCATTTTCTTCCCCTTCCCAAACAGTACCTTAAGTTCCCCAATATCCCACTAATAACTTCTCTGGGCTAGATTTAAGTCGGACTGATTTACTTCTTTGCTCATGCTTCCAAAAATTGTTTCTGGTTATGCTTTCCAAAGCCAACCTTTGGGTAGGGGTGTGCATTATTCAGTTTTGGACCCAAAATCAATTGAATCCAATCCAATAAGAGATTCGGATCGGGAAAAAAAAAAATTCAGTTCAATTTTATTTTTAAAAATACTATAAAAAAATTCGGTTTCTATTTATGTCCAAAATCGAATAAAACTTATACAATTATATAAATACCTACAATTCTATACATATTTTATGATTAAAAACACTTATATTTTTGTGAATATTTTAGAAGCAACAATTATATATGTATGTTTTGAAGTCCAATTTTAATAATATAATAACTAGTCTATATTTGACAACAATTTTGAAGTACAACAAATGTGTGTATAAAAATTATAATTTTTAATATAATTTAATTATGATTTCAACTTTGGACATAGCCTATTAAACCATAAAAATAGTTCAGCTGAACAAACAGAATAATTTTTTCGGTTCGGTTTTGGTTTTGGCTAATTTCGGTTTCGGTTTTAGATTTTTACAAATTTGTTTTTTTGGTTTTAACTATTTCGGTTCTGTTGATACCGAATAAACTGAACGCTCTCTCCTACATTATGCGTCTTTTGGTTCGTAAGAAAAATCAATTCCCTTGCCTTTTTATAGAAATGAAAAATTAGAATTCATGTCAGATTTTTTTTCGACATTTTATAAAACAAGAAAAGCATTCAAGAAAGACCATTTGATTTTTCTTACAGTGTTTGATTGGTGCAGTAAAAAAAACTCAATGTTCCATAATATTCTAGAATAAAATATATTATGAAAATCCATAAGAAATGGATAAAATAGGCAAAAACTCATTTGGGTAGGACTATTGTTATCCTAATTTTTTTTATAATAAATGTTGAAAAAAGGGAACTAAAAAATAAATCAAATGGGTTCTGAGAGTAACCCACTTTCCCCCTATTTTTTCTATGTCAAAAAAATATTTCTCAAATTTGTCGCTACCAAAAAAATAAATAAATAACTTTTCTTTCATGATTCTTAAATCCGTGAACCAAACATTGCGGGGAGAAAACTCTTCTCAGCTTTCGAACATTTTGTTTGTTTGTACATGAAATTTTATGCAACAAAATGTGATGCAATTGACGTAACAATCATTTTGAGTATAACAAATATTGTA
Organism: Iris pallida; assembly: GCA_029216955.1. NCBI lineage: Eukaryota > Viridiplantae > Streptophyta > Magnoliopsida > Asparagales > Iridaceae > Iris > Iris pallida. Next base: position 6,097,992 of record JANAVB010044218.1, on the reverse strand, counting down.
GGATTTAGTAAATTTTGACGCAAATAATACAAATTTTGAAATGACTTTATTTACCATAAAATAAACCCTTAAATTTGCATAACTATTGTTTATGGACAAAAAAGAAAAAGAAAAAGAAAAAGTGTATAATTTATAGGCAACCAAACAGCCTCTTAAATAAAAAAAATAGAGATGTGACAAGTCGTTATTTGGCATTTGATGATCTAGAACAGGGATGACAATTTCATATACGACAGTTTTAAAAATAAAAAAAATTCTTACGGGGACAGACTTAGGATTAAAAAAAATGAGGGAGGGTAGGGATAAGCAACGTTTCGGTTCGAACCGAATGTATATATGAAAATCGAAATAGCCGTAAATTGTTTTTTTTAAAACCAAAAATCGAATCTAATTAATTCGGTTCGATTTTCGGTCGGTTCAGGTTTATGGACCAATGTGCCAGGCCTTCAAATTTTTAGCAAAATGATCATATTTAAACAACAATTTATTTTAAAAATATGGCAATATTGTATTTATGAATTATGATATTACATAGTGTAAAAAATATTAGTATATATAGATTGAGGATAGAGAGAGTGCTTAAAGAAGTACCGCGCTCAGTTAGGGGTTACAAAACATTAATATATGCAGATTGAGGGTAGTTTGATGAATTGCTAAATCTAAATCGATTTTCGGTTCGGTTCGGTTACCCGGATCAAGAACCGAAAATCGAACCATATTTCAAAATTTTAAATTTTCAAACCGAAAGCCGAACCGATAACCGAAAAACGGAACCGTTTGTCATATTTCAGTTCGGTTCGATTTTCGGTTTTCAACCATTATATGCTCACCCCTAGGGGAGGGGATCAGTCAGTCGGGTTCGAGGTCAGATATGGATATATTACTTCTTACTCCGGTAATTTTCGACCTGATTACTTATACCCATATGTGCAACACATTGCTATTAGTTAAACATTACTATATTTTTTATTAGTATGTCTTGTATTTTTTGGAATGAAAGCAGTTTGTTTAAGTTTATAGTATACCGAAAAAAATTGTTAACGAAGCAAGGAATGGGGATATTAAAATCCGGTCTTGAAAGTGTTAACGAGATGGGGGCGGGGTCGGGATGGGGAGTGCATTGTTTACCAGTGACGAAAATAAAGGTAAAAATTAAATCCGACTGAAAATAGGGACGGCGGGCTTGTTTGATAACTAGGATTTGGATTTGGGTTTAGCTTTGAAAATCCAAGATTCAAATCCAAATAATGAATTTCCAAATCCAAATCCAAATTCATTGTTTGGTAAATTAGAATTTTGCCTTTGGATTTGGTTAAAATCAAAATCAATTGTTTGGATAGAGGAATGAATTCTACCATTGGATTATAATAAAATGTTAATCAATTAAGATGATAATTATGATTAATATATAAATTAATGAAGATTATAATAAAATATGAGTTAATAATTTAATAATTAATCAATTATTAATTAAGATTACAATACAATATTAATTAATAGAATAATAAACTAATAGTTAATTATTTAAGTGATGAACTTATTTATATTAATTAAGAATAAATAAATCCATATATAAAATAATTACTAACTATTAGTTAATTTTTAATTATTTTATTAATTATTGATTAGTATTAACTAAATATTTAATAGAACAATAAATTATTAAAAAAATTAATCCAACTTTCTTCCTCCCAGATTCAACTTTCTTTCTTCAAAATTCAAATTTCGAATTTTGTATCCACTTTTCATATCCAAAACCAACTCCAACCAAACATAGAATTTCATAAATTTGGCTCAAATTCTGTAAAATCCTAAAATCCGGCTCCCTATGTCCGTCCCGTTGCCATTCCTAATATAGACTACCTACCATGTCCGTTCCGTTGCCATCCCTAATTTTGGATGGGGGAGGATTTGAATATTACTTGGAACGGAGATAGAAGGTATGGTCCCGGCCCCTACCATTCCCCTAAGGCCCTGTTTGGTAAAGATGAAGTGGGCCTGGATTCCTAAGTTCGGGTGAAGTGGGGAAGGGAATTTAAGTCCGGGTGTTTGGTTGGTGGGGGAAGAGGGGAAGGGAACTGGCAGAAGTGACTGCTGCCAGTTCCTGTCGTGGAATTTTGGTTGGATTTTTGGGCTGCTCCACATCCGGAGTTGGCAGTCGGATGTGGGTGGGAGTTTATTTTTTTTTTAATTAATTTTTTTCACTTTTCTTTGAAAAAAAAATCTTAATTAGTTGTAGATTTTTTTTTTTTTTTGCTAACAACCAAACTAATTTCTTGCTGATTAATATAATTAATTTAATTAATAGTTTTTTTCTTAGTAATTTTAATATTTTTTGCTAACAGTCGCATTATAATAATTTTTAATAGTAGTATAATTAATGTAATTAATAGTTTTTTTTTAGTAATTTTAATATTTTTTGCTAACAGCCGCATTATAATAATTTTTAATAGTAGTATAATTAATGTAATTAATATTTTTTTGCTAACAGGCGCACTATTTTTTTTGCTAACAGCTGCAATAAATTTTTTTAAAATGGAAAGAATAGTTAGATAATTAATATAATCAATGTAATTAACAGTTTATTTAATTTTGAGTTGATAAATTTTGAGTTGATAAATTTTGAGTTAATTTTCCACTTTCCACTTTCCTATTCCAACCAAACACATTTATCTAATTTTCATTTCCCACTTTCCACTTTCCACTTTCCTATTCCAACCAAACACATTTGTCCCCTACTAGAGGGACAAGGAAGTATATGGATTCCAATCCATCTTCCATCTTTGTAAGTCTAAATCCAAAAAAAATTCATACTTACGGTTTACCAAACAAGCCCTAATCTTGACTACCTAGTGGCCCTAGTCTAGGGCCAGTTTGGCACAAATGGGCCAACTGAAACTTGGCCCAATCTACACTAATATATTAGGAAGGATATAAATACCATTATTCTTGCTTTCATGTGGAAGGTTGGTCAGGGTTTAAATGAATAATTGGAATAAATAATACCAACGAGGGCAAGAATAGAAATGGTTAGAAAATACAAAAGTAATTTAAAAGAATAATTGATCAAAATAAAAAGTTAATAAACATAAGAGGATACCTAAGGAAAAAAAAAACATATATACAGTTATCAATAATGCCAATTTGATCGCATAGAAATACACATATCGCATCCTTAAGCACTAGTTTGAGAAAATATTTAAAATCAGGAAACAACGAGACAAATTATCTTTTAGAAATGTTGTAGAAATGAAGAATATTATTGCTAACCGTACAAGGAAACTAAGTTATAAATACGAGAAAAGTAAGAATACATTGATATAATAATCTGAAAATTGTTGAGAAATTCAATTTCGGGGTTGGTTTGTATGAAAAATCCACCCGCAGTATGGATTTTATGAAATGTCCAGAATTATATATTTCCACGTTAGATGTTCTGTATTTACAAAATTGACATCTTTATAATACCATAACTACCCTTCGCAAAAACTCAGATTTGGATTGCGATTTTCGTCTTCTTCTTCACGAAAGATCTGAATTCCATTGCTCTCATCTTCAGCAGAGATCGCAAAGATCGTTCGTAGTTCACTGTACTTTTCTTCAGTCGAACTCCGATCATCGCTCATCATCATCATCATTATTATCGTGGAGAGATTTGAAGTTTTCCGACGATTAGGTCAATTGTGGAGAGAAGATCTTCTTCTATTCCATAAGAGTTAGCATCGTTTTGAAAGAACAAAAACTCTTGAATTTTTGTTCCTGACAAATTTTTTTCCAAAAAAAAAAAAAAAAATTAGGTTTAAGTTTTCTGTCAACTGTTCTTCATCATTCTCCGTGTTAAAATCACGGAGAATGACCATTCTCCGTACTAAAACCACGGAGAATGGCCTTATCCATGTCAAAATGATGGAGAATGGCCATTCCGTGTGTCAAAATGACAGAGAATGGCCATTCTCCGTGTTAAAATGACGGAGAATGGTTCCGTGATAAAATGACTGAGAATGGCCTCTCCATGTTAAAATAATGGAGAATGGCCATTCTCCTTATTAAATTGACGAAGAAAGACCATTCTTCGTCATTTTAACACGGAGAATGACTATTCTTGGTCAATTTAACAAGGAGAATGGCCATTCTCCGTGGTTTTAGCACGGAGAATGGTCATTCTTCTTGTTAAATTGACGGAGAATGGCCATTCTCCGTCATTCTAACACGGAGAATGGCTATTCTTTGTCAAATTAACAAGGAGAATTGCCATTCTCCGTGGTTCTAGCACGGAGAATGGCCATTCTCCGTCATTCTAACACGGAGAATGACTATTCTTTATTAAATTAACAAGGAGAATGATCATTCTCTGTGGTTTTAATACGGAGAATGACCATTCTCCGTGGTTTTAGCGCAGAGAATGACCATTCTCCGTGTTAAAATGACGGAGAATGGCTCCGTGATAAAATGACTGAGAATGGCCATTCTCCGTCATTTTAACACGGAGAATGGCTATTCTTGGTCAATTTAACAAGAGAATGGCCATTCTCCTTGTTAAATTGACGGAGAATAGCCATTCTCCGTCATTCTAACACGGAGAATGGCTATTTTTTATTAAATTAACAAGAAGAATGGCCATTCTCCGTGTTAAAATGACGGAGAATGGCTCAGTGATAAAATGACTGAGAATGGCCATTCTCCGTCATTTTAACACGGAGAATATGTAACACCCACTTTTCTAAAATGAGGGTAATTTTGAACTTTTTTAAAAGTTTATTATTTAATAATAGGATTTATGATTTATGAGAATTTTTAATTAATTTAATACTATTTAAAATTGATGAATTATAATTTTGATGTGTTAGCTAGTGAACCCTAGAACTGTTGAGCCTAGAGACTAACCATGACCATGGGAACCTAACCATGTGATTAGAATGACTATTTACAACTTTTTAGGCTAAGGGTATTTTGGTCATTTTGTGACTTTTGAATTATTTAGGATTTTGATTAATTGGTAAATTTTAGATTATTTTAATAATATTTAAATTGATGTATTATAATTTTGGTCATTTTTTATATTTTTAATATTTTGGAAATTTTTATATTTTAATATTGATTTTATGGGATTTGTTTAATCGGGTTTGAGTTTCGTTTCGTTCCGACTTGTGTTAGTGACCCGGGTAGCTTAGACTGTAGACGGGATCCCAAGATTAGTTAGTTATGGCCCACAAATCCCACTAATTAAGTTAGTGAGTTTAGACTAGTCCCACTTGTTAGATTGGTTAAGTTAGAGGCTTAAATTTAACCCTTTTGATCCCAAACTTGAACCTAACTTAAATTAACCAAAAGGACTAGTTGAGGCCTTATTGGGTTTTCCTCCAAGGCCCAAATAGGGTTTAATGGCAGCCACTATAGCTAGGTTAGCCTCCCTTCCTTTTATTTCATTCCATCTTGCCTCTTTTCCTTCACAAAGTGTTCTTCCTCAAATTAGAGAGATTCTCTCTTTGATTTGATCTCCAAATCCTTACATCCCTCCACCAAAACTTTCATTCAACCTTCTCATACTACCAAGGGAGGGTGCTAGCAAAGATTTGGAGCAAAGTGCAAGGAGGAGTGTCCTTTTTGGAAGATCTTCGTGTCGGAACCGTGTCCTTGGGAGTATCATTGAGATTCCACTCCCAATAGGTAAAACCAACCCTCTAAATTGATTTCCTATGCATATTAGTTAGTTTTGAATCCATAGGATCCACCTTCATGCATGTACCCCATTTAGATTCAAATTTGAGGCCATTTGGAGCTCTCTTGAGGATTTTAGATATGTATCTTGTGTCCTACTTGATAGATCCCAAATTAGGACACCCCATGTGTATGTATGTATGATAATAGTTTAAATAGATATTTAAATTCAGTTTTAGAATGGTTAGAGAGTGGATTGATCTTAGTTAGGATGGTTAGAATGAGTTTCATTTGGATACCTATGTTGGTATCCAAGTATCTTGGCCTACATGTGTTTCTTTTGTCCAAAATAACTCAAATTCGTCATAATATTCATCCACGTTTTTATTAACCAAAGCAACTTAGAAATGTCATAACTTTTAGCTTAGAACTCCGATTAATCACCCGTTTTTTTAAAAGAACCGTATCGAAGTTAGCTTTCCAAATATATATTTTAATAAGCCAAAATCGTTCTGGAACTTTCTGTAAACTATTTGAGTGTCAGTTGTCCGAAAGACAAACGCGTTTCGGTGTTTTTGCGATTCCGGGAGCTTCCGGACACGAAAATGCGATCCGTTTGAAGTTTCGGAAAGCTAACACGAAGGGATACGACATACTTTAATCCTAGAATTTAGTGAATGTAATGCCTGTAGTTCGTATTCTGTATCTTGGAATACGTGTACGTATTTTATCTTGTATCGCATATCTCTTGGCTTAGCTCGGTTTATTTTGGGTTGGTTCGACTAGGCTTGGGTTCCTTGGTTCATCATGAACCAAGGGGAGAACCCCCACCTACCACCACCATCATCCTTTATTAACCCATTCCCTCATTCTCTCTCTTCATTACTCTTCTTCTTCTCCACATTTACTTCTACACCTACCAGGAAGAGAGAGAGAGAGAGAGAGAGCTTAGGCAAGTGCAAACTTGCTTCATGATGGATCTCAAGTTTTATTGTTCCATTCTCTTCCTTACTTGATTCTAAGATACTTTAGGACTATGCATTTTCTATTTTGATGGATATTTTCTTGTAGATCTAAGTTTATATTATTTTCGATTTTCTTTGATTTTGATCTATTAAATTCTATTATTTTCATGTTTTGATTGTTCCATGTTGTAGAGAATTCGATTTTACCCAAAATAGACCTTTGAAAAGTTGGATTTCGACTTGTTTTGAGGAAGTTATGGCCAAAAGCATTTTTGGCCATTTCTATGTTCATCTGTGCTGATTTTTGGCAGGGACGATGAATAGTGCCGCATAGTGCCGAGCCGCATAAGGGTGCTGCATAGTATCGAGCCGCATAAGGGTTCTGCATAGTACCGAGTCGCATAAGGGTGCTGCATAGTATCGAGCCGTATAAGGGTGCTGTATAGTACCTAGCCGCATAAGGGTGCTGCATAATACCGACCCGCATAAGGGTGCTGCATAGTGCCGAGCCGCATAAGGGTGCTGCATAGTAGCGAGCCGCATAAGGGTGCTGCATAGTACCGAGCCACATAAGGGTGCTGCATAGTGCCGAGCCGCATAAGGGTACTGCATAGTGCCGAGCCGCATAAGGGTGCTGCATAGTGCCGAGCCGCATAAGGGTGCTGCATAGTGCCGTATAGTGTCCAGCCGTATATGGGAGTGTCGTATAGTGCTGAATAGTGCCGCATAGTGTTGAATAGTGCCGTATAGTGCCTATTTTGGCTGTTTTTGGCTGTTTTAAGTCCTGTTTGGCTGAATTGTGGCCAAAATTTCTCCCAACTCCCAACATGAAAGTTGTAGATCTTTTTCTTGGCTTCAAGAATATGTTATTAGTTATTTTATGCAATTTTTCTCATTCATGATAATGTACGAATAGAACACGATAGTGGCCCGCTGTGGCGCACTCTTGGCAAGTAAACTGACATGATATATCTCGACATGCTGTTACGACAGCTAGCCTGACATGATAAGTAGGAACGATCTGGACACCATAGGCGATTGTGTTTGTACAAATAAACCAGTACTGTCTTGCATCATGTCTAGGATAGGGATCCCTGAGTACCACGGTCAGGGATACCTACAGCAATTGACTAAGGCTAATAAACTAGAATAATTCAGTAGACATGAAGAGGTTCCCAGCTACAGGGAATCCCGTTATCTAGGCGCATTAGGTGGACTTGTAGCCTACCGACGAGTAGGGCACATTTCCAGCACACAGTCACGTGTTGCATTCTTCACAAACGGACATTCGACCTGGATAACCGGATGGTCTGCAGGGCTTGTGGCTGTTGGGACAATCTCATTGCATCTTGCTAGTAACTAGGCCTGTGATAACCCTAGTTAGTTAAAAGTATCAAGCCGTACTCTTGATTGGCCGTAATTGATTGGATGTAGTTTATTTCAGCTTAGTCTTATCCTGATCCTGTGCAAGATTGTGACATGACATGATTATTGATGCTTGCCTTAACAATAACGATCGGGGGTCCAGTTTTGTTCAGGCGAAGGGTTACAACCCCGGTCCTTGTTTGGTTTAAGGGTTGTAACCTGGCTCCCGGAGCAGTTCTGTGTCCTCTCTTCGTTTATTGTCTTATTGCAATCCTATGCCATGTTCGTCATGTTTTACTTTACCTTAATACTATGATTAATTATGCTGGCCTTAGCAATAAAGATCAGGGGTCCAGTTCTGTTCAAGCGAAGGGTTACAACCCCGGTCCTTGTTTGGTTTAAGGGTTGTAACCTGGCTCCCGGAGCAGTTCTGCGTCCTCTCTTCGTTTATTGTCTTCACTGTACCAATAGTATTTGAGACGGATTTCTATTCAGGTGCAGGGCTGTAACCCCGGTCCTTGTTTGGTTTAAGGGTTGTGACCTGGCTACTTGAATAGTTTCCTCGTACTCAGCTTACTGTTGTTATCTCTATTATTATCAGTTCTTTATTTATTATCTTTAATATTCTATTGTGATATGATGGTTTTAGTTCCTAAGTGAAGCCTCCTTTGTGGTACTTGCTCTTTCTGGGGTCTAACCCAGCTGGTTTTGTGTGGCCAGATATCGGAGCAGCACCAGAGGATCCACCTGTCTTCCAGCCCGATGGTGACCACCAGGCGTAACCAGGGCAACGAGTAGATTTTTTTTGTCCTTTCACTCTATTTGTAAAATTATTCTTTTGAGGCGTTTAGCCGGCGAGCACGTGTTAGCTCGTATTGCACCTTTATTTACTGTCTGCCTACGGGCTGTAACATGATTGACAAATCCTAGGGTTGATCATGTATTGACTAAAACTCTTGCTAGTCCTGACATTTTGTACGACTAGCTTCATGATCATCCAATATGTAATGTATGGGACACCTTACTATTGTATATTAATGTTCTAATATCTTGTGACTGTTACTACTTGCTTGTGATTGAGACAATAGGCTTGTTCTTGACCATAGGAGACTGATGGATTGTAGTTAAATCCTCATAAATCTAGACAGTCGTGACCGTATAGTGACGTGGATTCCATTTTATTATACATAGCTGGCTATGTCTGCCCCTGCTCTCCAGTATTCTGGTTCTGGGGTGTGACATGATTTTAGTGGTGGCCCATGCAGGTCTTGTAAATCAAGATATGTGAGGATTTACCGAATAGATGTCTCAATCAGTATTCACCCTTGATCTCTGCTCGTATCTTCAAATCCCTGAGAATCTTGACCTGATCACATGCTTGTATCGTTGATCTGTCATGGTCCTTCCTTATTGTTCCCTATGTTGTCTTCTTCAGCGGCATTGTTCCTGGACCTGCCGATCAGCAAGGCGGAGCACCTCCCGCGGACCAGCAGCAACCCGGAGATCAAGCCCAACATTCGGGAGTATCCTCCAGAGTCATGCCTACTGGAGGAGAGCTACCAGTTCAGCCCGTCCAGCCTGCAGAGCCTGATGATGGCACTTTGGTGGGTCTCATCAGGTCATTATTAGCTTCCCAAGATCGTCGAGGAGATGCCTTGCACCAGGCAGTGGCAGACGCCTTGACCAGGGGAGGTCATCAGGGTAATAGCACGACCAACAGCTTCAAGCGCTTGAACCCTCCATTCTTCGACGGCAGTGAAGATGCGATCGCTGCAGATGTATGGCTTCAGGACACAGAGGTAATTCTAGAAGCAGCCAGGACTCCTGAGAACGAGAAGGTGGTCGTGGTGCGCCTGCAGTTACTAGATCTTGCCCGCAGCTGGTGGACAGCACAGGCCGATGGATTAGTGGCCTCTATTTCATGGGCAGTATTCAGGAAGAGATTCCAGACCAAGTATTTTGATGCTGTAGCTCGGTATGATCTACAGACGAGGTTCACCAATCTGAAGCAGATGGGTAGGACGGTCGATGGATATGCGACCGAGTTCTCCAGGCTTAGTCGGTTTGCTCCCACCTTGGTGGCGACCGAGTTCGATAGAGCCCAGCGGTTCCAGCAGGGGCTCCACCTAGAGATTTTATTGGCGGTAGAGCAGTTTGAGCATCAGACTTTTGATGCAGTGTTGACAGCAGCCCGGAGGCATGAATATACCTCCCAGAGGATGGTGGATAGGACCGGAGGTCGGAAGCGATCTCACGGTCAGATGAATCAGTCATCAGCACCAGCCCCGGCAGCCAGGGCTTTGACCATTGGAGCTCCGAGGCGGGCGGCCTCAGTGACGTCAGTTCAGCATTCCACCCCGACGCACCCTCAGCAGCAGAAGCAGAAGCAGTCTTCCACAGTGGGATGTTCACACTGCGGGAAGCCAGGGCATGTGGTATCCGAGTGTCGCAGAGCACAGGGTTTGTGCTTGGTTTGTGGTGCCCCGGACCACAGGGTTGGGAACTGCTCGAACAGGGGGAGTTCATCGGCCTTCTCTAGTCCTTCAGTTAGAGGACCAGCACCGGTCCAGCAGCAGCAGCAGCTGCAGTACCCGTTCCCGAGGCCATTGCCGACGCAGGCCCAGGCATTCCAGCAGCAGAGACCGCAGCAGTATGTCCAAGCCCAAGCCCTGATCCAGAGCAGGCAGAGGAATTTTCAGCAGAGGGGACCCGCACCCAGAGGACATGGTCAAGTGCTGGCTTTGACAATGGAAGAAGAAGGAATAGCACCAGGTGAGGTGGTGGCAGGTACTATTCTCGTCAACACCTTTCCAGCTTCAGTATTATTTGATTCTGGTGCCTCGCATTCATTTATATCTGCACGATTTGCGATACGGGTAGGACTGGAGCCCGAGTCATTATCAGTAAGGCTCAATATACTTATTGGTAATGGACTTATGGGAGTAGATAGAGTATTTTCCTCATGTCGGATCGTAGTTAGCGGTAGAGAATTCTCCGCTAGATTGATAGAGTTCCCGATGGCCGATTATGATGTGGTCTTAGGGATGGATTGGTTGAGGGACCAGTATGCTAGGATAGACTGCCACATTGGCAGGGTTATTTTTAGCATTCCCGGCGAGCCGAAGTTTTCCTTCTCCCGAGGCGAAGTTGAACCTTCTCCTCCATTATTGCGGATGGCAGTAGCAGCAGTACAGTTGCCTCGGATAGTCGAAGAGTTTCCAAACATTTTTCCAGAAGAGCTTCCAGGGATGCCGCCAGAGCGAAAGATCGAGTTTACCATCGACTTGATTCCCGGGATAGTCCCAGTGTCAGAGAGAGTCTACAGGATGGCGCCGTCAGAGCTAGAGATATTGTACAAGATAATTGAAGAACTCAGAACCAAGGGGTTTATTCGTGCTAGTGGATCACCTTGGGGAGCCCCGATGCTTCTTGTGAAAAAGAAGGATGGTACGTCCAGATTGTGTGTTGATTATCGTATCTTGAACTCAGTGACAATCAAGAACAGATACCCTCTCCCGAGGATAGATGACTTGTTTGATCAACTCAAAGGGGCGTCAGTATTTTCGAAGATTGACTTGCGGTCAGGATACCACCAGATCAGAGTCAGAGAGCAGGACATCCCGAAGACAGCCTTCAGATCTAGGTATGGGCATTGGGAGTTCCTTGTGATGCCATTTGGAGCAACCAATGCGCCGGCTGTATTCATGGACCTCATAAATCGCATCTTTATGCCTTATTTGGATCAGTTCATGATTGTGTTCCTAGAGGACATCCTGGTCTACAGCAAGAGTGAACCGGAGCATGAGCAGCATCTCCGAATTGTCCTCCAGATTCTCAGAGAGCACCAGTTGTATGCCAAGTTTAGTAAATACGAGTTCTGGCTCGATCGTATTTCGTACTTGGGTCATATCATCACCCGAGGAGGAGTTGAAGTGGATCCCCAGAAGATCGTGGCCATTGAAACGTGGCCGGTACCTAGCACAGTGGCAGAAATTCGCAGTTTTCTTAGCTTGGCCGGCTACTACCGGCGATTTGTGTCACCCTCACTTTTTTTTTCCAGTTAGGGGTAAAATGGTAATTTTCCATTTTATATTATTTTTGGGAATTTAATTTCATGAATATTATTATTTAATTATTATAGGAGTCGGGTTCGAATTTCATCGCATTCCGAGTTAAATCGGGACCCCGGTGAATTTCGACTTGAGCTGTAATTAGCCTGTTAGCTAACCATGGCCCACCACACTAAAAATTTGGGGTTTAAGAGTTTGGACTAGTTCCCCATGAGTAATTTAGTTTAATTATAATTTTTATTTATTTTTAGCAACTTCCTAAACCTAATTTGGAATTTATTTAATTTTACGCTTAGGGAGGGGCAAACTTGTCATTTACAAGTGCCCCTCACACCCCAACCATGCTTGGCCGGCCATGACTAGCCCCCCCCCTCTCTTTCTTCTTCACTAAGCTACACTCTCTCTCTCTCTTCCAAATTTATTTCTTTCTTTCCAAGCTTTTCCTCCAACCTCCTCTTAGGTATGATTTTATTTCCTCCATTAATTCTCTTTTGCATATAGTTCTTCCACATTAAATGGAGAGGAGAAGATTCTCTTCCATTTGCCCACAACTTTGTAGGTTTTCCATAGAAAAATAGGTTAAGGATTTATTAGGATTTAATCTTTTTGAGAGTGGTATATATATATATATATACATATATATATATACATGTGTATTTATGTGTGTATATTTATTTATGTATTGGTGTGTGTTGTGTTGTCTGTAAGTATGCGTGTGTGTGTGAGTGTCCAGATATGTATAGATATATATATATGTGTGTATTTGTAAATAGAAAATAGGAAGGAGAATGAGAAGAATGGGAAGGAGAATGAGGAAGGAGAATAGGAAATAGGAAGGAGAATAGGAATGAGAATGGGAAGGAGAATGAGGAAGGAGAATAGAAAACGGGAAGGAGAATGAGGAAGGAGAATGGGAAGGAGAATGAGGAAGGAGAATAGAAAATAGGAAGGAGAATGAGAAGAATGGGAAGGAGAATGAGGAAGGAGAATAGAAAATAGGAAGGAGAATGAGAAGAATGGGAAGGAGAATGAGGAAGGAGAATAGGAAATAGGAAGGAGAATAGGAATGAGAATGGGAAGGAGAATGAGGAAGGAGAATGAGGAGAATAGGAAGGAGAATAGAAAGGAGAATGAGAAGGAGAATAGGAAGGAGAATAGGAAGGAGAATGAGAAGGAGAATGAGAAGGAGAATGAGGAGGAGAATAGGAGTTTGAGAATGAATCGGAGTTCGGGTAGTCGGATTGACTTGAAACTTGGGTGGCATGTTGGGTACACCCCACAAATGTCATATTTGAGCCGATTTTTGGCTCGGTTGACCCAGAGTTGACTTTTTACCCAAAAGTCAACCGTAAGTCAACACTTTGTCTAGATTTCACCAAATCCAAACTAGAGTTGACCAGTTGACCAAAAGTCAACTGTTGGTCAACATTTGACCAGTTTGACCTAGGGTTGACCATAGTTGACCTAGGGTTGACCAGAGTTGACCAGTTGACCAAAAGTCAACTGTAGGCCAACTCTTGATCCCGTTTGACTTTCTTTGACTTGTTTTGACCCGTGATGCCTGGTATGACCTAGGATTGACTTGGTTAGGCTTAGATTGACTTGATATAACTTGATTTGACCTAGATTGACTTGACAGGACTTAGTGTGACTCAGTGAGACCTAGTTTGACCTAGATTGCATATCATTCATTGTAAATCATTCCTAAACTTGTTTAAACCTAAATTAACTTACAGTATCTCATATTTAGGTCTTCTGATACCGCTCTGAGCATTGATATACCATACAGCTCAGGACGACAGGCGAGTACATTCACTGATAGTTTTCATTGTCTTGATATCTGCTATATCTGATTCAGTTGTAGTGTTATACTCGATTTCCAGTCACGACAGTTCACGGACTAGTATATGTTGGATCATGACATGGGATGTTATTCCTAGAGTTACATGGTATATTGGTACATATTCCGTCTTATTTCAGTGTATTGGTATAGACACCGATTTCAAAGGGGACTTGCTACCCTCTTGTGGAATCCCGTGTCATAACGTGTCATGTCCAGATCCATTGTACTATTCGGGGATGGGGGAGTTATTAGTGGTTGTGTGATCAATTCCCACATGGTTCTATGGTACTCATGGTTAATAGCTATACCCTCACCTCACGACGGGTAAAGCCTCACCCTACGGTTATGGCTTTCCATGGTGACCGGCCTTATCGTTTCTATTTTATGGTTCTTAGTCGGTCAGATGGAAAGCCTTTCCCAAGCCGATCACATGACGTACTAATAATTCAAGGCACCTTTTTATATTTATTATCTTGGGTGACTAGGTTCTGTTCGGGAGAAGGGTTACAACCCCGGTCCTTGTTTGGTTTAAGGGTTGTAACTCGGCTTCCGAATAGTTCCCAAGTCATCCTATATCTATGTTTTATCGTCCTTTTCAGTACTCTCATCATGATATGTATTTTCAGTTGATTTTGTCTTGTATTTCATTATGCTGTCTCTTATAGCTTTTGTCAATTCACATGGAACTGCTGTTGGTGTTTGTACTTGCTCATTTTCCTGACAGGATATCGTTATGATATATTACAGATGATTCAGAGGCTGATTGCCCGACCTACTATGGGGTTGGGTCGGACGGAGTTGACTTAGACTGTGGCTTGTTGGTAGAGCCACTAGACTTTGCTCACCCTGAGTAGCATAGTTTAGTTAGGGTTGCCTGGCCTGCGAGCCAGCTAGTACATTTCAGTTTGTAGTATCTATTATATATTTTCTGAGTCTATGGATATTTGTGTATGGCTCGGACTTGTGTGGATTTTGAACTTATTTCCTGCTTCATCTATCATATTTTCTCTCGTGCTATCTATCCTAGTTTGTTTATGTGATTGAGACAGTATTGCTATGTCACCTCCATTCGGAGTGTATATACTGTACAGGTACCTTTATCTGTTTAGTGTAGTTTTGTAGACAACCTAGACAGCGTTCTACCGCCGATGCTGCGGCGTAGGCTGGACGTAACCACTTCTTGTGCCCCTAATCAGGGTGCGGGTCGTGACACGTTTTTGTGGTGGCCCACGCAGGTCGATGTCGCAATTAGTGCGATCTCGTAATGGTGCTCGACTTAGAGTGCTAATTACGAGCCTGCGATTAGGACATAGGATCTAGGGTATGATAGGAGTTACTCAATCACATTTTAGGAAAATTCTGATCTTTTGATTTCCATGGCAATTCTTCTTGCATTTGAATTCAATTGTCCTCATTTGATAATATCTTATCTTGTGCCATATTGATCTCCTTGTTTCAATTCGTCTCCAGGATGACGAAGACACATCCGCAGGCCTCTGGATCGAGTAGCTTGCCTGAGAGACCTGATCAGGCAGAGGAGGAGGTTCATGAGACTGCCCCCAGTGATTCTACTATTCCAGAGACCCAGGCAGTTGCGCAGGGAGGTCTACCACCTCCACCCCAGAGGGTTACGGCCGTTCTTCCAGAGATACTGCCGCCACTACCACCGATACCGACGGATACACATCACTTGTTCCTTCTCCTTCAGCAGATGATGGAGACACAGCGGGCCCAGGCAGAGGCGTCGCAGCGTCAGTCGGAGGCGTCACACCGACAGATGGAGATGCTGAGGCAGAGTATGGAGAACTCGCATCAGCTTGCCCTCGCAGCAGTAGAGAGAGTGGCACCGGGTACGGTGCAGGGCCCTACCGGCCAGCAGCCGAGCCAGCAGCAGTCCAGGCCAGGGACAGTGTTAGACTTCAGGAAGATGAGCTCTAGGGACTTCACAGGCACGGAGGGCATCCTTTACGCAGACGACTGGCTGGAGGATGTAGAGCGGAGCATGGAGCTGGCAGAGCTTCCTAGAGCACTATGGGTTTCGGCCGCAGCCAGCCGATTCTTCGACATTGCATTGACATGGTACCGCACGGATCCTCGTGCGTCGGTGAGAGGGCTGACTTGGGAGGACTTCCGGAGGCTCTTCAAGGAGAAATTCTTTCCGGACGTGGCTCTTACAGCATTGGAGGGCCAGTTCGTGGGTCTAGTGCAGGAAAACTCGTCGGTGGACGAGTATGCAGCTGAGTTCTTTCGCCTTAGCAGGTTTGCTCCCGGTATGATCCAGGATGAGGGGCAGAAGGCTCGTAAGTTCCGCAGGGGACTTACTCATGCAGTGCGCACCCGCACCTCGGGTCGCCGTGATGCGACGTTCGATCAGATACTGATGGACGCACAGATCGCAGAGGAGGACTTCGGCCTCAAGCCGAAGAGGAGCGGAGATACTATGGGGGCGAGTTCCAGTGCGGGACCGGCCAAGCGCCCCCACATTCAGCAGCAGCAGCAGAGGCCGTTTCAGCAGCAGCCTCAGTTGCAGTTTCAGCAGGCACCGGTGCGGGCCCAGCAGTACCAAGGACAGGGCCGGAGGCAGGACATCCAGTGTACCTTCTGCAAGAAGATGGGGCACACCCGGGAGGCTTGTAGGATGAAGCTGGGAGTCTGTTTATTCTGTGGAGCTCCAGACCACCAGGTGAAGGACTGTGCGGTCCGTGCAGCCAGACAGGGAGGCCAGGACAGAGTGCAGCATGCTATAGGAGGCCAGCAGGGGCGAGCTTTCGCCATGACAGTTGTGCCCACTCAGGCAGTAGCAGAGCATATAGCAGGTTCCAATCTTTCGATCTCCTTTCCGCATTTGCCTTCTTATAAACTGTCTTGAAATTCGATTCCATATGTTCCTTGATCGTTTGATAAAAAAATTTTGTCCCTGTGATGTGATATTTTTCTGAGATAAGTCGCATGGGCTAGGTCACCTCGATTATGAGATTTTAGAATCCTCTAGGGTCATGCTAGAAGGCAGAGTGAGGACATATAGTCGGACTATGGACGTATTCCTAGGGTGTGGGAATTTAAGGTTTTCGCTGCCAAGCTAGCGGCAATGCGAAAATTTTAAATACCATAATTCTAGAGGTATGTACCGTAGTTGAGGACTCTGTGATTATCGTAGCCTTGCTCACTAGCATGACGGAGATTCTGAGTATCATGATGATTGGACAGACGCATACGATTATCGAACTGCATGATTTTTCTGTGTTTACTTTGTTTTAATTTTTGGAGGATGGATTCTTTTTAGGTGGATAGACTTATCGCACCCAGTTTCTATTTGAGAGTAATTTTAAATTTTATAATTTTAGTCATTTAATTCATGCTTTGATTTTTGAGATTTTAATCATTTTAAATTTTTAAGCCATGACTTTTGATTTTGATATTTTACTATTGTTTGGTCTTCAATTTCGAGGACGAAATTTTTTTTAGGTGGATAGACTTGTCACCCTCACTTTTTTTTTTCCAGTTAGGGGTAAAATGGTAATTTTCCATTTTATATTATTTTTGGGAATTTAATTTCATGAATATTATTATTTAATTATTATAGGAGTCGGGTTCGAATTTCATCGCATTCCGAGTTAAATCGGGACCCCGGTGAATTTCGACTTGAGCTGTAATTAGCCTGTTAGCTAACCATGGCCCACCACACTAAAAATTTGGGGTTTAAGAGTTTGGACTAGTTCCCCATGAGTAATTTAGTTTAATTATAATTTTTATTTATTTTTAGCAACTTCCTAAACCTAATTTGGAATTTATTTAATTTTAGGCTTAGGGAGGGGCAAACTTGTCATTTACAAGTGCCCCTCACACCCCAACCATGCTTGGCCGGCCATGACTAGCCCCCCCCCCCTCTCTTTCTTCTTCACTAAGCTACACTCTCTCTCTCTCTTCCAAATTCATTTCTTTCTTTCCAAGCTTTTCCTCCAACCTCCTCTTAGGTATGATTTTATTTCCTCCATTAATTCTCTTTTGCATATAGTTCTTCCACATTAAATGGAGAGGAGAAGATTCTCTTCCATTTGCCCACAACTTTGTAGGTTTTCCATAGAAAAATAGGTTAAGGATTTATTAGGATTTAATCTTTTTGAGAGTGGTATATATATATATATACATATATATATACATATATATATATACATGTGTATTTATGTGTGTATATTTATTTATGTATTGGTGTGTGTTGTGTTGTCTGTAAGTATGCGTGTGTGTGTGAGTGTCCAGATATGTATAGATATATATATATATATGTGTGTATTTGTAAATAGAAAATAGGAAGGAGAATGAGAAGAATGGGAAGGAGAATGAGGAAGGAGAATAGGAAATAGGAAGGAGAATAGGAATGAGAATGGGAAGGAGAATGAGGAAGGAGAATAGAAAACGGGAAGGAGAATGAGGAAGGAGAATGGGAAGGAGAATGAGGAAGGAGAATAGAAAATAGGAAGGAGAATGAGAAGAATGGGAAGGAGAATGAGGAAGGAGAATAGAAAATAGGAAGGAGAATGAGAAGAATGGGAAGGAGAATGAGGAAGGAGAATAGGAAATAGGAAGGAGAATAGGAATGAGAATGGGAAGGAGAATGAGGAAGGAGAATAGGAAATAGGAAGGAGAATGAGGAGAATAGGAAGGAGAATAGAAAGGAGAATGAGAAGGAGAATAGGAAGGAGAATAGGAAGGAGAATGAGAAGGAGAATGAGAAGGAGAATGAGGAGGAGAATAGGAGTTTGAGAATGAATCGGAGTTCGGGTAGTCGGATTGACTTGAAACTTGGGTGGCATGTTGGGTACACCCCACAAATGTCATATTTGAGCCGATTTTTGGCTCGGTTGACCCAGAGTTGACTTTTTACCCAAAAGTCAACCGTAAGTCAACACTTTGTCTAGATTTCACCAAATCCAAACTAGAGTTGACCAGTTGACCAAAAGTCAACTGTTGGTCAACATTTGACCAGTTTGACCTAGGGTTGACCATAGTTGACCTAGGGTTGACCAGTTGACCAAAAGTCAACTGTAGGCCAACTCTTGATCCCGTTTGACTTTCTTTGACTTGTTTTGACCCGTGATGCCTGGTATGACCTAGGATTGACTTGGTTAGGCTTAGATTGACTTGATATAACTTGATTTGACCTAGATTGACTTGACAGAACTTAGTGTGACTCAGTGAGACCTAGTTTGACCTAGATTGCATATCATTCATTGTAAATTATTCCTAAACTTGTTTAAACCTAAATTAACTTACAGTATCTCATATTTAGGTCTTCTGATACCGCTCTGAGCATTGATATACCATACAGCTCAGGACGACAGGCGAGTACATTCACTGATAGTTTTCATTGTCTTGATATCTGCTATATCTGATTCAGTTGTAGTGTTATACTCGATTTCCAGTCACGACAGTTCACGGACTAGTATATGTTGGATCATGACATGGGATGTTATTCCTAGAGTTACATGGTATATTGGTACATATTCCGTCTTATTTCAGTGTATTGGTATAGACACCGATTTCAAAGGGGACTTGCTACCCTCTTGTGGAATCCCGTGTCATAACGTGTCATGTCCAGATCCATTGTACTATTCGGGGATGGGGGAGTTATTAGTGGTTGTGTGATCAATTCCCACATGGTTCTATGGTACTCATGGTTAATAGCTATACCCTCACCTCACGACGGGTAAAGCCTCACCCTACGGTTATGGCTTTCCATGGTGACCGGCCTTATCGTTTCTATTTTATGGTTCTTAGTCGGTCAGATGGAAAGCCTTTCCCAAGCCGATCACATGACGTACTAATAATTCAAGGCACCTTTTTATATTTATTATCTTGGGTGACTAGGTTCTGTTCGGGAGAAGGGTTACAACCCCGGTCCTTGTTTGGTTTAAGGGTTGTAACTCGGCTTCCGAATAGTTCCCAAGTCATCCTATATCTATGTTTTATCGTCCTTTTCAGTACTCTCATCATGATATGTATTTCCAGTTGATTTTGTCTTGTATTTCATTATGCTGTCTCTTATAGCTTTTGTCAATTCACATGGAACTGCTGTTGGTGTTTGTACTTGCTCATTTTCCTGACAGGATACCGTTATGATATATTACAGATGATTCAGAGGCTGATTGCCCGACCTACTATGGGGTTGGGTCGGACGGAGTTGACTTAGACTGTGGCTTGTTGGTAGAGCCACTAGACTTTGCTCACCCTGAGTAGCATAGTTTAGTTAGGGTTGCCTGGCCTGCGAGCCAGCTAGTACATTTCAGTTTGTAGTATCTATTATATATTTTCTGAGTCTATGGATATTTGTGTATGGCTCGGACTTGTGTGGATTTTGAACTTATTTCCTGCTTCATCTATCATATTTTCTCTCGTGCTATCTATCCTAGTTTGTTTATGTGATTGAGACAGTATTGCTATGTCACCTCCATTCGGAGTGTATATACTGTACAGGTACCTTTATCTGTTTAGTGTAGTTTTGTAGACAA
This sequence comes from Iris pallida, assembly GCA_029216955.1. Taxonomy (NCBI): domain Eukaryota; kingdom Viridiplantae; phylum Streptophyta; class Magnoliopsida; order Asparagales; family Iridaceae; genus Iris; species Iris pallida. Next base: position 6,077,585 of record JANAVB010044218.1, on the reverse strand, counting down.
CCTAGACAGCGTTCTACCGCCGATGCTGCGGCGTAGGCTGGACGTAACCACTTCTCGTGCCCCTAATCAGGGTGCGGGTCGTGACAATTTGTTTCAGACTTTTTTCGAATTTTTGCGCCATTGACCCAGTTGACCCGCAAGAATGTGCAGTTTGCTTGGACAGCAGAGTGCCATGATTCTTTTGAGAGGTTGAAGCGAGGCTTGATGACGGCTCCTATTCTCATGCTTCCAGATGGAACTGGAGGATTCTCAGTGTATTGTGATGCTTCGGGCAGAGGTTTAGGATGTGTTCTGATGCAGCATGGGAAGGTAATAGCTTATGCGTCGCGACAACTTCGTGATCATGAGAGGAATTATCCAACCCATGACTTGGAACTGGCAGCAGTAGTGTTTGCACTTAAGTTGTGGAGGCACTACCTATACGAAGATAGGGTGGAAATTTTTACCGACCACAAGAGCCTGAAGTATGTTTTCACCCAGAAGGATCTCAACATGCTCAGAGGAGATGGCTAGAGCTGCTTGTGGATTATGATGTCAACCTGCAGTATCACCCAGGGAAGGCCAACGTTGTTGCAGATGCATTGAGCAGGAGAGCCGGAGTTTATTTCCTGACAGCGCAACCAGAGCTGTTGGCCGATCTTCAGAAGATGGGTATAGAAGTTGTCCTCCCTTCCAGTGTGGTATTGATGGCCAGCATGCAAGTTCAGTCCACTATAGTCGAGAGGATCCGGATGGCGCAGTCAGCAGATTCCAAGCTTCAGCGACTCAGAGCAGAGTGTGAAGCAGGACGAAGACCAGAGTTATGCATTCATGAAGACGGTACACTTCGACATGGTAAGCGTCTTTGTGTACCCAGTGGAGATATCAGACAGAAGATCATGGCAGAGTCCCACAGTTTACAGTATTCATTCATCCCGGTGGCACGAAGATGTACCATGATATCCGCCAGCACTTTTGGTGGAATGGCATGAAGAGGGAGATAGCCCGGTTTGTCTCTCGTTGTTTAGTCTGCCAACAAGTTAAGGCTGAACATCAGAGACCAGCTGGACTACTTCAACCATTGCCGATTCCCGAGTGGAAATGGGAGCATATAACCATGGATTTTGTGACTGGATTGCCTAGATCCCCGGCTGGCAGAGACGCTATTTGGATTATCATAGACAGGCTCACGAAGGTGGCTCACTTTCTCCCGTTCAGAGTTGGTCAGTCGACGGCTCAGCTAGCGGAGATGTATCTCCGGCAGATTGTTAGATTGTACGGTGTACTAGTCAGTATCACTTAGGATAGAGATTCAAGATTTACGTCGCACTTTTGGCATAGCTTGCAAGAAAGTTTGGAAACTCACCTCCAGTTCAGTTCAGCTTATCACCCACAGACAGATGGCCAGTCGGAACGCACGATCCAGACTCTTGAAGATATGTTGCGGTCATGTACACTCGACTTCGGTGGTTCGTGGGAAGATCACCTGAACCTGGTAGAGTTCTCGTACAATAACAGTTTTCAAGCTAGTATCCAGATGGCACCGTTCGAGGCACTGTATGGTAGGAAGTGCCGATCTCCGCTAGCCTGGAACGATGTTGGAGAGAGGCAGATGCTTGGTCCGAAAATGATTGCTCAGACCGTTGAAGTGGTCAGAAGAGTCAGAGATCATCTTCGAGTTGCCCAAGATCGCCAGCGTCATTGGGCCGATTCTCATCGGCGCCCTCTTGAGTTTTCTGTCGGCGACCATGTATTCCTGAGGATTTCGTCTAACCGTAGCGTCATTCGTTTCGGCGTACGAGAAAAGCTTAGTCCTAGGTATATAGGGCCATTTGACATTCTGGAGCGAGTAGGAGATGTATCCTATCGTCTCGCTCTTCCACCATCGTTACGTGAGGTGCATGACGTATTCCATGTATCCCAACTGCGACGGTATATCCCGGACTCGAGCCACATTCTGGATCATTCGGAATTGGTTGTTGGTACCAACCTTTTATATGAGGAGAGGCCCGTGTCTATATTGGACCGAAGAGAGAAGACACTCAAGAACAAGACTATCAAGTTAGTCCGAGTTGCTTGGGGTCATCACTCTTTGGGTGAGTCAACGTGGGAGCGTGAGGATGATATTCGATCGCGATATCCCGACCTGTTTGACTCGTGAGGTATAATATCTTCCTTATGCCTCATACCTTCGATTCCGTGCTTGCATGAATAATTTCTTGATTGCTTGATTAGTATAGCTTGCCTGTGATTAGTATAGCTTGTCCTTGCAATTCTAACCTCTTGATTAAATTCCGAGGACGGAATTCTTTTAAGGTGGGTAGAGTTGTAATGCCTGTAGTTCGTATTCTGTATCTTGGAATACGTATACGTATTTTATCTTGTATCGCATATCTCTTGGCTTGGCTCGATTTATTTTGGGTTGGTTCGGCTAGGCTTGGGTTATCTTGGTTCATCATGAACCAAGGGAAGAACCCCCACCTACCACCACCGTCATCCTTTATTAACCCATTCCCTCATTCTTTCTCTTCATTACTCTTCTTCTTCTCCACATTTACTTCTATACCTACCAGAAAAAGAGAGAGAGAGAGAGAGAGAGAGAGAGAGAGAGAGAGAGAGAGCTTAGGCAAGTGTAAACTTGCTTCATGATGGATCTCAAGTTTTATTGTTCTATTCTCTTCCTTACTTGATTCTAAGATACTTTAGAATTAGACATTTTCCATTTTGATGGATATTTTCTTGTAGATCTAAGTTTATATTATTTTTAATTTTCTTGGGTTTTGATCTATTAAACTCTATTATTTTCATGTTTTGATTGTTCCATGTTGTAGAAAATTCGATTTTACCCAAAATAGACCTTTGAAAAGTTGGATTTCGACTTGTTTTGAGGAAGTTATGGCCAAAAGCATTTTTGGCCATTTCTATGTTCATCTGTGCTGATTTTTGGCAGGGACGATGAATAGTACCACATAGTGCCGAGCCGCATAAGGGTGCTGTATAGTACCGAGCCGCATAAGGGTGCTGTATAGTGCCGAGCCGCATAAGGGTGCTGCATAGTGCCGAGCCGCATAAGGATGCTGCATAGTATCGAGCCGCATAAGGGTGCTGCATAGTACCGAGCCGCATAAGGGTGCTGCATAGTACCGAGCCGTATAAGGGTGCTGCATAGTGCCGAGCCGCATAAGGGTGCTGCATAGTGCCGAGCCGCATAAGGGTGCTGCATAGTGCCGAGCCGCATAAGGGTGCTGTATAGTGCCGAGCCGCATAAGGGTGCTGCATAGTGCCGAGCCGCATAAGGGTGCTGCATAGTACCGAGCCGCATAAGGGTGCTGTATAGTACCGAGCCGCATGAGGGTGCTGCATAGTACCGAGCCGCATAAGGGTGCTGCATAGTACCGAGCCGCATAAGGGTGCTGCATAGTGCCGCATAGTGTCCAGCCGCATATGGGAGTGCCGCATAGTGCTGAATAGTGCCGTATAGTGCTGAATAGTACCTATTTTGGCTGTTTTAAGTCCTGTTTGGCTGAATTGTGGCCAGAATTTCTTCCAACTCCCAACATAAAAGTTGTAGATCTTTTTCTTGGCTTCAAGAATATGTTATTAGTTATTTTATGCAATTTTTCTTATTCATGTTAATGTAAGAATAGAACACGATAGTGGCCCACTGTGGCGCACTCTTGGCAAGTAAACTGACATGATATATCTCGACATGCTGTTACGACAGCTAGCCTGATATGACAAGTAGGAACGACCTGGACACCGTGGGCGATTGTGTTTGTACAAATAAACCAGTACTGTCTTGCATCATGTCTAGGATAGGAATCCCTGAGTACCACGGTCAGGGATACCTACAGCAATTGACTAAGGCTAATAAACTAGAATAATTCAGTAGACATGAAGAGGTTTTCAGCTACAGGCAATCCCGTTATCTAGGCGCATTAGGTGGACTTGTAGCCTACCGACGAGTAGGGCACATTTCCAGCACACAGTCACGTGTTGCATTCTTCACAAACGGACATTCGACCTGGATAACCGGATGGTCTGCAGGGCTTGTGGCTGTTGGAATAATCTCATTGCATCTTACTAGTAACTAGGCCTGTAATAACCCTAGTTAGTTAAAAGTATCAAGCCGTACTCTTGATTGGCCGTGATTGATTGGATGTAGTTTATTCCAGCTTAGTCTTATCCTGATCCTGTGCAAGATTGTGACATGACATGATTATTGATGCTTGCCTTAACAATAACGATCGGAGGTCCAGTTCTGTTCAGACGAAGGGTTACAATCCCGGTCCTTGTTTGGTTTAAAGGTTGTAACCTGGCTCCCGGAGCAGTTCTGTGTCCTCTCTTCGTTTATTGTCTTATTGCAATCCTATGCCATGTTCGTCATATTTTACTTTACCTTAATACCATGATTAATTATGCTGGCCTTAGCAATAAAGATCAGGGGTCCAGTTCTGTTCAGGCGAAGGGTTACAACCCCGGTCTTTGTTTGGTTTAAGGGTTGTAACCTGGCTCCCGGAGCAGTTCTACGTCCTCTCTTCGTTTATTGTCTTCACTGTACCAATAGTATTTGAGACGGGTTTTTATTCAGGTGAAGGACTGCAACCCCGGTCCTTGTTTGGTTTAAGGGTTGTGACCTGGCTACTTGAATAGTTTTCTCGTACTCAGCTTACTGTTGTTATCTCTATTATTATCAGTTCTTTATTTATTATCTTTAATATTCTATTGTGATATGATGGTTTTAGTTCCTAAGTGAAGCCTCCTTTGTGGCACTTGCTCTTTCTGGGGTCTGACCCAGCTGGTTTTGTGTGGCCAGATATCGGAGCAGCACCAGAGGATCCACCTGTCTTCCAGCCCGATGGTGACCACCAGGCGTAACCAGGGCAACGAGTGGGTTTCTTTTGTCCTCCCACTCTATTTGTAAAATTATTCTTTTGAGGCGTTTAGCCGGCGAGCACGTGTAAGCTCGTATTGCACCTTTATTTACTGTCTGCCTACGGGCTGTAACATGATTGACAAATCCTAGGGTTGATCATGTATTGACTAAAACTCTTGCTAGTCCTGACATTTTGTACGACTAGCTTCATGATCATCCAATATGTAATGTATGGGACGCCTTACTATTGTATATTGATGCTCTAATATCTTGTGACTGTTACTACTTGCTTGTGATTGAGACAATAGGCTTGTTCTTGACCATAGGAGACTGATGGATTGTAGTTAAACCCTCATATATCTAGACAGCCGTGATCGTATAGTGACGTGGATTCCATTTCATTATACATAGCTGGCTATGTCTGCCCCTTCTCTCCAGTATTCTGGTTCTGGGGCGTGACAGTGAAGGCCCATTTGGTACAGTATTGGTTTTAAGTAGAGGAGTGACTATACGATATAGGCATTTTGTGTAACCTATGACCCTATGTAGTATGGATATTAAATGAATGTAGAGTATGTAATGCATGATATGTTAGATAAATGAAATTATATATATATATATATATATATATATATATATATATATATATATATATATATATATATATATATATATGATATGTATCCTCTTTACATTAATGTATATATATGGTTGAATGCAAGCATGTATGAATGCAATCAATGTAATGTATGTAAGCAATGCATAAATGCATGAATGAAAGAATGATATACAATGTATGCATGAAAGTATATAATGAATGTTAGATATGAATGCAAGGTATACATGTAATGATAGATATGAATGCATAATGTATACATAATGTAATACAATATATAATGATAGCATGTATGGTAATGTAGAATATATGATGCAAGCATGTATATGTCCACTGTTTTCCCTTTTCCTTACATTTTTTTCTTCCCTTTCCTTTTCATTTCAGTTTTTTTCCTTTTTTCTCATCTATTTTTACATGTTGTATACAATGTATATAATGTATAGATGCATGTAAGTATGTAATATGCATGAATGACATGTATGTAATGAAAATAAGTATATGTATGCAACTTAATGATATGTGAATGGATATAATGCCTGAACTGAAGTATGCATGTATATGGAATATGAATGAATGATATATATATGTGTTAAGGTAATGTAATGTATATATTCACATATATTTTGAGTTAAATATATGAGTGTGTATGCGTATTTTATATGTATGCATGTATGTAGGAATGATTGTAATATAATGTAGAGTATGCATATATGAATATAATGTATGCAAGTATATAATGTATTCAGATATGTATGTATGCATCTATGTATGTATGTATAGGTGCATGAATGAATGCAAGTATGCATATATGATATGTATGTAGGAATGTATGCAATGTATGTATGTATACATGATATGTATGCATCTATGTATGTATGTATAGGTGCATGAATGAATGCAAGTATGCATATATGATATGTATGTAGGCATGTATGCAATGTATGTATGTATACATGATATGTATGTATGCATGTATGCAATGTAAGTATGTATGTATGTATTTCTACAAACTGAGTTAACCTATAACCTTTTACACACATGCATTCATACACCCTTTGACACCATGTATCCCATGTCACATACACCTACCTATCACTAAATCTGAGAACATTAACACATATCCTTTCACACACATGCCACACACACACACACACACACACACACACACACACACACACACACACACACACACACACACACACACACATACACACATACTCTTTTACCTCTCCTTCTCTCTCTCTCTCTCTCTCTCTATATATATATATATATATATATATATATATATATATATATATATATATTTTTATATATATATATATATATATATATATATATATATATATATATATATATATATATATATATATATATATGTGCCTATATATATAGCTTTTCTATATATATATATATCTATGTATATCTATATGAATATGTGGATGTGAATAATATATATACATTATATGACTAAGTTTGTGTGCCTTGTTGACTTATGGTTTAGTTTTGTGCTTGGTTTAGCAAATGACTTAGGCTATGAGTTAGTAGCTATCTTGGAAACTTGATTTGCATAGACTTAGTTTGTTTAGATCTAGAATTGACTAACCTAGACTAGTTGTAAACCCCCTAAATTTCTACTACGATTTTTAAAAATATTTTTGTATTTATTTTGTACTTCGTATCTGCACGTCGCATACGAGTTCACATTGTCATATTTGCGTAACGTGCGAGAATTGCGTTTCGTATTTGCTCGACGAGTGCGAATATGTGTCGAGGTACATATTTTAGAAAAACACTTTTATTATAAATTTTATTTTATATGGGAAAGTACATGTTCAAATAAATGTGATAAATATTTTTATTTTTAAAAAAGAATTATTTTGTTCATCGTTTAAAAATAAGTAGTGATTTGGAAAATTGTGGTTTATATGAAATATATTCCAAATATTTTACGAAATTAGAAATTTGTTTATTAATATATTTTTGTTATTTATAAAAGCTATTTTATGAGTTAATATTTAAATAATTATCTTGATTTTTAAAATTAATTAATGCTATATTGTAATATTTATGTAAAAGATATTTAAAATTTTATTTTATTTAATATCTGAATTATTTTGATAATTTAAATTTGGAAAATTTTTTATTCTAAATTAAAGGAAGTTTATCTAAATTGATTTGAATTTGATTGCTTAATTTCTAAATTGATTTAAATAAAAAGATGGAATTATCCATCGGGGTTTAAACCATTGCAAGTTCTTATCCAACTGAGAATTTCCACCTCCTATATAAGGAGAGGTACTCATCCATAAATTACACCATCCAAACTCTCCACCAACACATTCACATCGTGCATCTTGTCTGTGACGACCAAAATCTTATTCCAGGTTACAGTTATCCGCGTCGTGTCGGACAGCCCCCGACACGATGACATGAACCATCCCACAGCTCCCCTCCATGGCGTCCTCGGCCACGCACCGCTACCGCAGCTCCCCTCCATGGCGTCCCCGACCACGCACCGCTACCGCAGCCATCTCCTCCTCCCTGCCACCCTCGCCAACATCACCCCAACACCAGCACTCCCACCATCTCCCCTTTAGGCCGCTGACCGACCACCACCACCATTGTCGTCCCTCCTCCCGAACCACCAGCGTCTCCTCCACAACTCTCGACCGCCATCACCCTGACGTCACTACAAAAATTTGTCAGTTTAGCGACGTTCCAAAACGTTACTAAACTCGGTGAAAACGTCGCTAAGTGAAATTAGCGACGTTTTGGAAACGACGAAAAAAAATGTGTCGCTAAACGAGAAAACGTCGCAAAACGTCGCTATAGCGACGTTATTTAGCGACGTTATTAACGTCGCTAATTAGCGACATTATTTGCGATGTTTTAACGTTGACGCTAATTAGCGACGCAAATGGTGACGTTATCGTGTGGTCGCCGTTTAGCGACATTTTTGCGACGTTTTGGCGACGTCGTGCTGACATCAGATTTGGTCACGTGTTGCCACGTCAGCATTTTAGCGACATTTATTAACGTCTCTAATATTTAGCGACGAAGAGTAACGTCGCTAAAAATGTCGCTAAGTTAAAAAAATATAAAAAAGTAGGTTCTAGAATGCAAATGGAGCTGGAGCCTGAGCCAAAATACAGAATACAAAATACAAAATACAGAATCCAATCCCTGGGTTCGCCGATCCCCTCGGTGGAACACTCAATACCGGCACGCACAATACATTCCAGAATATACAAAAAATATAAAGAAAAAAATTATCCGCAACGAACAATGTCAATATATAATATCCTCAACGAACAAAGTCAATATCCGCAAATACGTACAAAGTCAATATCCTCAACGAACAAAGTAAATATCCCCAAATACGTACAAAGTAAAAAATATAGTACAGTCCAAAAATGCCAAAAATAAACTCTTGATCGCCTGGAGCTGGACCCGATGCTGGAGCTGGACCAGGTGCTGGAGCCGGAGCTGGAGGAGGAGCGCCATCAGATGACTGTCGTCGCAACGACAGGATCGTTTGATACTCCTCCGGTGACAACAGGTGGACGAGCATGTCCTCCCGTGCACCGTCGGATGTAGACGATGCTCCCGACGTACCAGCATACGGTCGTTCCGTAGCCCTCTCCTGGAACTGCTGCATCTGCTCGACTAAACGCTGCGTAGCCTCCTGCGTAGCACGGGTCATCTGTCGCAGCGCCTCAGTAGTCTCCTCAAGCCTCTCGAAGCGTGAGATGAGCACAAAATTATCTGTATGCGCCCCCCCCAATATCTGTAACATCTCGTCACGCAAAGCTGCGATCTGCGCATCGACACTCTGCTGGTGGCGGAGCGACTCCTCAGTCTGTGCGGGGCCGAGCACACTAGTGGCGGTCGTAGAGGCCTGTGATGCAATGAAGGCACCATAGGAGTCCGTACCATAGTACGTACCCCTATGCATGCCACCAACGGCCCTCATCCACAGCTCGTCATCTGACTGAGCTGCGGCGGCCGGGGGCTGCTGGGAAGTGCTAGCACCAGCTCCCTCTGACCGTGTCGGCCCGGCCTACCTAAGCCTAAAAAACTCGGCCTAGAAATAACATCTATATGAATTCTCACGTGGTCGCTAAAAATTAATATTAATGAACTAGCATTGAGTAAAACTTCTAAAACTCGACCTAGAAAAAACATCTATATAAATTTTCTACATAACTAAAAATTAATATTAATGAACTAGCATTAAGTAAAACTTACGTAGGTGTCCCAGGCCTTGTCGTCTACGAACCGCTCCCCCTTCGTGTGCGTGGCGAGGAACAAGGTCACCATATTCGGGTCTTCTCCCGATTCAACCTGTTACGAAATTATTATATGATTTGTCAGTTAAGTTGAAAGAAATATATTACTATAAAGTATTAATTATGGATATACGATAAGATACGTACCATATGGGTGAAGAAATCCATGATGGACCGTGATCCACCACACCACTGCGACCCCGCCTGTCGCGCTCTTCTAGACTTCGCGGACTTCTCCTTGTAGGCTTCCTCCTCGAATCTCCTCTTCATTACCGTCCAGTCGGCGGCAGAGATCCAACCCTGAATAGGCTCTCCCCGGCGGTCGCGATCCTTTTGGTCGAGGATCGCGTCCCTAATGAGCTTGCTAGCGACGCTGGAAAAAATAGCCTCGACAGCAACGGCACGGTAGGGAGGGAAGAAGTAAGTCCGCTGAAAAAATGATAGAAGTACGTAAGTTATAACATAACATACTAAATGTTAAAAGGAAATAAACTTTTACGTACCGAAAAGTGCTCAAACTAGAAGGCCTTCTTGTCGGCCGGGACATCCCTCCAGTTGATCCAGGGCCCCCCGTAGTTCTGTCGCAGGAATGTACCCAGCGACCGGTGTACGGAGGAGGGATGATACCTGTAAAATAAAAATTAAAATTTATTAAACAAGTTTATAATAAATTTAAACAAATTAAATGCAATAATTTTACTTACCGTCTGGTCTGAGTACAGGCCCAAATCTCCAACCTTGGATCCCCCTCCGGGCGACACGGAGGATCTGTCTCAAATGGGAGCTGCACCATGCCCCTGCCCCTGCCCGCAGCATGCCCCTCGGCCTCGCCCTCACCCTCTGCGTGGGCCTCGCCATCGCCCTCGACCTCGACGTGGGCCTCGGCCTGCTCCTCAGTAGTGGGGTCGACCTCTAGAATACTTGACGGTACTGGCTGCGTAGAAGAAGAAGGCCCTAACCTCGAACTGCTAGAGCCGGGTATGGAGACACTGCCGGCGACTAGACCGCTAGTGTATACTGGAGGGCGGGGGGATGAGGGGTCGGTAGGATGAGTGGTATATGGAGACTGTCGGGCTCGTCGACTCCCACCAGCACCGGAACCAAAGGATCCACGTCTAGCCATATCTGAAAAAATACAGAAGTATACCATATTACATCTGAAAAAAAATAAAAGTATACCATACTACATCTGAAAACGTCGCTAAGTAAACCATACTACATCTGAAAAAAACAAAAGTAAACCATACTACATCTGAAAACGTCGCTTATTAACGTCGCTAAAATAAAAGTAAACCATACTACATCTGAAAAAACAAAAGTAAACCATACTACATCTGAAAATTAAACATATTCAATCCTCTTCTGAAAATTCATCTTGTTCCTCTTCCTCTTCCTCTTCCTCTTCACTTCTATCAACTTCCTCTTCCTCTTCTGATACTTCTACATCTTCCAATTGATGAAACATGTCATGAGGAACTTCCGTTGAGTCCACATCGACAATATTTGTAATAAGAGGTAGTTCGTTTTCCTGATAAGCTATCTCGTCGACATCGAAGGTATTCCGAGCTTTAGTCTTACAGACTGCCCACCAATCTGATCTCCCGGCTCCTCGTTTTGGATAGCTGGTAAAGTAAACTAGCTGAGCCTGGCTTGCTAGAACAAACGGCTCATAAGCTTGATATCGACGACGATAATTTATGTCAACAAGACCATGTTTGTCAACTCTCCAACCTCGACCTTGGATCGGATCGAACCAGTCACATCTGAACAAGACGATCTTACAAGGTTCTATAGCATAATTATATGTCAGTTCCACAATCTCCCGTAAGACGCCAAAGAAGTCATTGCCTGGGTCGACGCCTTTGTAGTTTGAAGATTTTATGCACAAACAGCTATTCTTCGTAGAATCTAAATCCAAGAAGTCGTCTCTTATTCGAGCATTTGTTGACTTGAACCTGCAACCATTTACGCAGTAACTTGGCCAGGTCTTCCCTTGATAAATTGGCCCCTTGGCTAGAGTTTTAATATACTCATTCTCAAGGATTGCCTCCGGACGATCAACCTAAATACCATATAAACGATGCTAACTTAATTATTATGTGCAAGTATAAATGTACAAAAAAGTAAATTGTGAAGATATCCGTACATATGCTCTCAACTAAAAAGGAAAATGAAGTCTCATTTGCTGTTCTACTTTCTCCTCGGTTGCGTACGGATTGTTGGACGTTACCTCATCCTTAAACATGCTGAAAAGCAACGAAGCATAGGTATATTAGTTATATTCAGAAGCAACGAAGCACGCGAAATAATTTTACTTACCCCTCTAGCTTGTCCACTTCTTCTTCGTCGCAGTTGAGCAATACATATAACATTGCAATGCTAACATCGTCGTCATTTAGATATCTTTTTTTTCATTTTACTAGATGGTTTTCCGTATGCAGTAAATACTTTCAGCTTTGCCTCAATACCAACTTCATAGCCGTCGTCATTTCTGGGAGCCCTTGTTCTGTTTGTAGCAATATGAGGCTGAAAATACATGGAACAGAAGTTTGAAATCTCCTCAAGGATAATGATTCACAAATAGAACCCTCCACCCGTATCTTATTTTTTACCTTCCTCTTGAGGTGGTTCAACTGTCGCTCGAACGGGTACATCCAACGATAACCGACAGGTCCAGCAACAAGAGCCTCATGGATAAGATGAATCGGCAAATGCTCCATTGAGTCGAAGAATACAGGAGGAAAAACTCTCTCAAGTTTGCAAAGTGTTACCACAATGTCCTTCTCTTGCTTCTCTAAATGATCGACGAGCAACTTACAAGAACAAAGATCTCTGAAGAATATGCTAAGCTATGTTAATGGATCTCAGACTACCGGCGGTAATAATTCCCGAAATGCAACAAGAATTAACCTGTCCATGAATACGTGGTAATCGTGGCTCTTCATTCCGGTCAGTTTACACTCCTTTATGTCGACACATCTTCTTAGTTTGGAGACGTATCCGTCCGAAAATTTCAAGTCCTGGATCCATCTACCAAGTCTCACTTTGTCCTCCTTATCCAGCGAGTAGATTGCCTTAGGCCGCAAAAGCTTTTCCTTCCCGTTGTTTATCATGTGCAATGTAGGGCGTCTGCATATTTCGGCTAAGTCTAATCTAGCCTTCTGATTGTCTTTTGTCTTTCCCTTGACGTCCATTACAGTATTAATTATGTTATCAAACACGTTCTTCTCGATATGCATGACGTCAAGGTTATGTCTAATCAGATTTGCGCTCCAATATGGCAGATCCCAGAATATACTCCTTTTGGTCCAGTTATGATCTTCGCCAAATCCTTCGCAATGGCTGCTCGTTATAGGATCTTCAATAGCACTTGGGATTTCTTTTACTTGCTCCCATGTGTCCTCTCCGGACCACATTGGCGGTGGATCGCCCTTCTCCATAGCTCCGGCACAGAATGCAGTTCTGTTCCTACGGTACGGATGGTCTTTCGACAAGAACTGCCGGTGACAATCAAAGAAGCATGGCTTTCCTACGTGTCTCAAACGAAAAGCCTTAGTACGGTCCATGCAATACGGATATAAAAGCTGTCACGCCCCAGAACCAGAATACTGGAGAGCGGAGGAATGACTCAGCCAGCTACGTATTACGGGTAGATGAATACCGTATAATACGATCAATGCTGTCTACAAGACGAGGGGGTACATAATACATGAAAGTCTCCCTATAGTCACTTCACATCTATTGTCTCAATCATTCAAACAAGAAACAGAAATAGAGAACATATAAGATAAAGCAGTAAGGCATCCCAAACGCTTAGTCAAAATGTTCTTAATATCTGGCTTTACAAAAACATAGCCAGAGGATGTAGCAAAGTATACACAATTGTTTATCAGCTGCAGCCTGACTTTAGTTATAATTATGCAAAAGTAAGTACGAGACAATCCGACTAACATGTCGGTGCCAAACGACAAAGTATAAAGTAGATAACAAAACGAGCGGGGAAGTAAGAAACCCACTCGAGTCCTCCTGCGATCATCCCTCTAGTATTGACCATCTTGGAGGTAGAAGTAAGTTGGATCCTCGGGAACCGGCTCTAAATCTGGCCATGCAAAACCAGAGAGGTTAGACCTCTAATAGCAAGTACCGCAAGGAAGCACGATATGAGGAATAAAACCAGTAATAGGGAACATAATAAATAGATCTCTGCTGACTACTGGGATTCACATCACATCACGACACTCCGAACCAACCTCCCAACCAAACAAGGACAGAAGTTGGCCCGTTATGCCCTGATATTCTGATCATCTCAGTTAGTTAACAGAGTAGATACAGTACACAAACAAATCGATTTAAACGGCCATGCAACTACTACGGCTTGCTACTGTGAGTTCCAAGTTATCCTGGAATGATGCAATAGGGATTCCTCAGTTCTTACTATGTGCAAGCAAGGCTAGTCTATCCAATCAATCAATTGCACCAATCATGAATTAGACGAGTCCCAGCGGGACGCCCGTCATCAATATACAATATACAATAAATAATATAACCAGATACCGCTCCCTGCCCGTGTGGCAGATTTGTAGTATCTATGGGAACCAGCCGGCCTGTCGGGCACTTAATAGTCCCAAGAGGGCTGCCATGTAAGAACTCGGGAATCCATCCTCTCCATGCAATCATTATTTTATTTAACTTAATAGCCTCTATGTTAAGCGAAATCCTATGTCGTGGATCATGGTCATTCAAATGAGTACTTTCGTACGGGGTACGATATGCATAACTCTACAACGATACCCGTGCGGTTAGGTTGTAGGTCTTACATAGCGTAATGCAACAATCAAACTAACTACGTATTAATCATACCTTGGCCATAAAGTACACATGCTGCTTTTGTAAAATAAATAAGTAAATGGAAACCTGCATGTGTCTGTATGCCAATATTCAGGATCAGCCAGTCGATTACAATAGTTCATGATATGAACGTGTCTCATTCATTTAATTTAATAAGACAACTAGCCAGTCTCTTAGTTCTAACTAGGAATGCATGATCAATTATTAAGATATCAATCCTTGTTTATTAATGTCAAGACAATAATTAATGTTAATAAATGTCAAGTCAATCAATCGATGGTAATATATGTCAATCAATGCCAAAATAACAATTTATGTTTAATTAATACCAACTCGGGACAGAATCAGCCAAAAGGGCATTATGGGCAGCCATAGGCAGATGCCTATTTATGCGGCTAGGCAAGTCGGGCTCCATCTATGCGGTCTGGGAATAACAATTTGTATGGGGCTCAAAGAACAAGCTTATGCGGCTGGATGCAAATAAGCTTTATGCGGCTAAAATACAATGGAAGTTCATGCGACTGCGGATGACTGGCCTCATGCGGCTCGGGTTTCGAATTCATGCGGCTACAAGCAACGCGCACCCATGCGGCTGAGAAATATCTCATGCGGCTACGGATGACTTGCGTCCCTGCGACCAGAGGAAATTCCATGCGGCGGAATAGGTGCAAGCCTATATGCGGCTGAGAGGTCATGCAGCGCCATGCGGCTGTGGGATTGAATGCATATGCGGCTAGCTAAAACTCATGCGACAGATAAGTCTTATGTGGCTGACTAAGCTCATGCGGCTAACTAAGCTCATGCGGCTAACTAAGACTTGCCGCATGAAAACTCATGCGGTCAAGCACTGTTCTTCTTCTCCACTTTTCCGAGAAAAAGAACCATGGGAAGTCATTGCTTCTAAGCTCCATAAATCCTTCATTCCAAGCCCAAATCCAGACTTCCATAGGTCAAAATCGGATAAAACGAAATTCTCTACAACATGGAACCATCAAAACTTGAAGATAACAAAGTTTACTAGATCAAAACCTAAGAAATCCGAAAATGCATTAAACTTAAATCTTACAAGAAATGAGCCATAAAAATTGAAAATGCTAAGTACTAAAGAGGCTTAAGATCAAGTAAGGAAGATGATGGAATAATAGTAATGAAGATCCATCAAGAAGCAAGTTTGGCACTTGCCTTGGCGGCTGAAGAGTTTATGAGGAAGAAGAAATGTAAGAAGAGTAATGGTGAAGTAATGAAGAGAGAGAAAGGGGATGGCTTTAAATGAAGGGATGGTGGTAGGTGGGGGTTTGTATCGGTTTATGATGAGCCAACATACTTAATCCAATCTAAGCCAAATCCAAAGCATAGCTAAAGCAGAGTATAAAAGCAGAAAATAAAACGCAGAAATAAAATTGCAGGAAATTAATTAACTTGAATTTAAAGGGGTTTAATTACAGAACAATACATGATAAATATTAAATAAATATATTAAAGCAGTACATGTATTAAAAATACGTATTCTGGGAACGGGAAGTGACATCTCTACCCTCCTTAGAAAAATTTCGTCCTCAGAATTTCAAATCCAAGCAGGATAGGAATATCAAAACTAAGCTAATCTAGGTACAAGGAACTTGAGCAAACAATCATTCTTCAATGTTAACTAGCAGATAACATATCTATATTAACAATCTACGATATCACGTAGTTCTATCCATAGGTTGACAAGCATGAGGGGTTAAGACAATCAAGGTATACGGGAAGAAATATACCTTGTGAGTCAAACAGATGTGGATACCGTAATCGGATATCATTCTCACATTCCCACGTTGACTCTCCTAATGAGTGATGACCCCAAGCAACCCGGACAAGGCTAATTGTTCGGTTCTTGAGTATCTTCTCTCTTCGGTCCAAGATGGACACAGGCTGCTCCTCGTAAGACAGGTTGGTACCAACAACCAGTTCAGAATGATCAAGGATATGGCTTGGGTCCGATACATACCTTCGCAGCTGAGATACATAAAATACGTCATGCACCTCTCGTAACGAAGGTGGAAGGGATAAACGATAAGCAACATCGCCTATCCTATCAAGGATAACGAATGGTCCTATATATCGCGGACTCAACTTCCCGCGAACGCCAAATCTAATGACCCCACGGGTAGGTGAGATCCGCAAGAACACGTGGTCCCCAACAGAAAACTCTAGCGACCTACGATGCTGTTCCGCCCAATGACGATGCCGATCTTGCGCAACTCGAAGTCGCTCTCTAATTCCCTTAACCAATTCAACTGTTTGAACAATCATTTCTGGGCCTAGCATCTTCCTCTCCCCGATATCATCCCTTGCCAGTGGCGACCTACACTTCTTACCATATAGTGCTTCAAATGGCGCCATCTGGATACTGGCTTGATAACTGTTGTTGTATGAGAACTCGACTAAGTGCAGGCGGCTCTCCCAAGACCCTCCAAAATCCAGAGTGCATGCTCGTAACATATCTTCTAAAGTCTGAATTATTCTTTCTGATTGCTCGTCCGTCTGTGGATGGTAAGCCGTGTTAAATCTTAACTTGGTGCCCAGACTATGGTGTAAGCTCTTCCAGAAATGTGATGTAAAATGGGTATCTCTATCTGACACAATACTGACAGGGACTCCATGCTGCCAGACTATCTGTTGCATATACAACTCTGCCAATTTTTCTGTAGATTGCCCTACTCTGAAAGGAAGAAAGTGTGCCACCTTCGTAAACCGATCTACTATCACCCAAATGGCATCCTTACCACTTGGCGATCTCGATAAACCGGTCACAAAGTCCATTGTAATATGTTCCCATTTCCATTCTGAAATAGGAAGCGGTTGCAATAGTCCAGCTGGCCTCTGCTGCTCTGTCTTCACTTGCTGGCATATCAAGCAACGGGAAACAAATCTAGCTATCTTCCTCTTCATTTCATTCCACCAGAAGTGTTGCTTGATATCTTGGTACATCTTGGTCCCTCCAGGGTGTATAGAATACTGAGAGCTGTGAGCTTCTGTCATAACCTCCTGTCTGATATCTCCGCTAGGCACACATAGACGTGATCCAAACCTAAGTGTACCATCTTCGTGGATTTTCATCTCCTTCCTGAGCCCTGACTCACACGCTGCTCTAAGCTTCTGAATCCTTGAGTCCTGTGCCTGAGCTGCCTTGATCCTGTCTACCAAGTCGGATTGAACTTGTAGACTTGTCAGAATTCCTATATCACTAGGAAGTATAACTTCTATGCCCATCTCCTGAAGGTCTTCTAAAATGTGCTTCTGTGTTGTCAACATAAATGTGCCGCCTCTTCTGCTGAGAGCGTCTGCTATCACATTAGCCTTGCCTGGATGATACTGAAGCTCCACGTCGTAATCCTTGATCAACTCCAACCATCTTCTCTGCCTCATGTTCAGCTCCTTCTGAGTAAAAATGTACTTCAGACTTTTGTGATCTGTGTACATGTCCACTCGATCACCATATAAGTAATGCCTCCATAGCTTCAAAGCAAATACTACTGCCGCCAACTCCAAATCATGAGTTGGGTAATTCTTTTCATGGTCCCGAAGCTGTCTAGATGCATATGCTATCACCTTCCCGTGTTGTATGAGGACACATCCAAGTCCTTTACCTGACGCATCGTAATATACTGTAAAACCTCCGGGTCCAACTGGTAATATAAGAATAGGTGCTGATATCAATTTCTGCTTCAAATTCTCAAATGATGACTGGTATTCTGCCGACCAAACGAATGGCACATCCTTTCGTGTCACACGGGTCATGGGTGCTGAAAGTCTTGCAAAGTCTGATACGAACCTTCTGTAATATTCTGCCAATCCCAAGAAACTCCGTACATCTGCTACGGTCTTGGGTACTGGCCAACTCTCTACTGTTTCTACCTTCTTGGGATCCACTGCTATCCCAGCTCCTGATATGATATGACCCAAAAATAAAATGTGATCCTTCCAGAACTCATACTTGCTGAGCTTGGCATACAACTGGTTCTCTCTCAAAACCTGTAACACTCTCCTGAGGTGGTCTTTATGCTCATCTTCACTAGCAGAGTATACGAGAATGTCGTCAAGAAACACAACGACGAACTGATCTAAGTATGACATAAAGATGCGGTTCATCAAATCCATAAATATTGCTGGAGCATTGGTCAAACCAAACGGCATTACTAAAAATTCATAATGTCCATACTTCGACCTGAATGATGTCTTGGGAATATCTTCCTTCCGAACCCTCACCTGATGGTTCCCTGAACGAAGATCTATCTTGGAGAAAACTCTAGTCCTGCTCAACTGATCAAATAAGTCGTCGATCCTTGGTAGTGGGTACTTGTTCTTTACTGTTGCCGTATTAAGCTTCCAGTAGTCAATGCACAATCTGGATGATCCATCCTTTTTCCCCACAAGTACCACTGGTGCTGCCCACGGCGATATGCTAGCTTGGATAAACTTCTTCTCCTTCAGTTCCTCTATGTGCTGATATACCTTGACTTATTCTGAATCTGCCATTCTATAAACTCGATCCGATATCGGTTTAGTTCCAGGTGCCAATTCTATACTGAACTCAATATCTCTAACCGGTGGTAGACCGAAAAGTTCTTCGAGAAATACATCTAGAAATTCTTCAACTATCTTCGGAACTTGAACTTCTTCCATTGTTGTTACTACTCCCTGTTCTTGCTGAGTTGCCACTGATCTGACTAGGGTGAACCGCTTTATGCCTGGAATATCAAAAGATACACTCCCTCTACGACAATCTATTATCGCATGACTGTCTTTCAGCCAGTCCATGCCTAAGATAACGTCGAAATTTCCAACAGGAAATTCTATCAACTGGGCGGGTAAAAAATGCCCGCAAACTACAACGCTACACGTTAGAATAACTCTACTAACTCCTACGAGCCCATTGCCAGTGAGTATATTCAACCTCCCTAACAATGCCTCGAACTCCATTCCTAGTCGTGTCGTAAATTGTGCAGATATAAATGAATGTGATGCTCCCAAATTAAACAATGCTACTGCGAGATATGAGGCGACGAGAATGTTACCTGCCATAACATCTCCCGATGCTAATGCCTCTTCCAAGGACAGAGTGAATGCCTGCCCTCGACCTCCTTGCTGGTTCCCATGCTGTGGCCTAGCCTGGTGCTGCTGCTGGCCCCTGCCTTGATGATGCTGGGGTAGTCTATGCTGGTGTTGCTGCATCGGCGGTCCCTGCTACCGAAACATCTGAGCCTGTGGCATCAACGGGCGCTGTGCCAACGGTTTTACTGCTACCACTGGTCCTCGATACTGGCCTGCCCCTGGTGCTGGCAGAGCAAGAAATTGTTGTACTGGTCCTCCTGACCTCGAATTCATGGGACAGGTGGTAACCCGATGATCTGGATTTCCATATATCAAACACAGTCCGTTCAATGCCCGACATACATCTCTAGTGTGCCCTATCTTTCCATAATAAGTACAGCCCGCTGGGGGTTGTTGGTTCTTCCTTGGTTGTTGCTGCTGCAGCTGCCTGGGTGGTGGTGCTGGCCCTCGTATCGCCACATCGTGGATGCGAACGCCAGGGAACGGTACTGTTGTTCGGGGCGCTGTTCCCCCTCCTCCTTCAATCTGACTGTGGGATCTCTTCTGACCCCCAGTCCTTGCCGCTATCCTCTGAATGGTGATCTCATGCCTTCGGGTTGTCGTCAATACTTCGTCAAAAGTATGATAATTGTGCCCCTCTATCAATTACAAGAGCTCAAGATGAAACCCTTACTGGAACCTCATCGCCCTCTGGCGCTCCGTCGTGACCATTTCTGGGGCAAACCTACTCAATCTGTAGAACTCCGCTGCATAAGCATCTACCATCTTGCCGGCCTGCTTGAGGTTGATAAACTTCTGTTGTAGCTCAAACTGTGCCACAACTCAATAGTACTTCATCTTGAATCTTGCTGTGAAATCGTCCCAAGCAACGGGACGTCTGATACCTACTTTCTCTGATTCCTACCAATCACGTGCGAGATCCTGAAGTAGCAACTTCACCTGATCCACACGTTCTTCTGCCGGTACCTTAGCCGCTGTCAGAATACCCTTAATATCCTTAAGCCATGCATCTGCTGAGATGGCGTCTTCTGTGCCCTCGAAACGGTGGGGGTTGTACTTACAAAATCTGGCTGACGCTCCTGAATCTGTCCTAGCACCTCTATCCAAAGCCGTCTGCAATCCTTGGTTAAGTAGTACATTCTACTCTTGCAACTGAGCGTGCATGCGCTGCTGGGCTAACATCTGGTGTTGCTGAGCGGCCATCATTCTTCTCATGATCTCCAGAAGAGCTGGTGTGTCCACTTCCACAGGGGTCGGTGGAACTATCGGTGGTGTTGGAACTTCCGGATACTGTGGTCCAACTGCTGGTTCCACTATCACTTCTTCCTGGATAGTCTCTTGAGGTAGTACTGGCCCTTGTTGCTGACCAACCTGGTCATGTTGTCCATGCTGTCCATGTTGTTGCTGTACAGCTCTGATGTCACTCCCCATTCCCGGAATACGTAATTTTTTAATTTTTCATGTATATGGTATCTGACACCTGTATCTTGATTGTATGTATCATATATTTGTAACTGGCCATGGCATGAAACAATATCTCGTCGCGGATTAGTGTGCCACCCCTTGTCCTTGTCTGGTTGTAGGCGTGGTTCACTATTTCGATAATAGAATTTCTGAACCGTATTGTGGTTAGGATTTTATTTAATTAATTTAATTAGTTGTATCATGTAGCATTTAACATGTCATTAGTCACATGGTTAGAGCATGTTTAGGGCTTAGGGTTTTCTTAAGCCAACCCCTATATATATTCTCTTCCACACTCTCTCTCCTCATTCACTCTTTTCATTTCTTTTTCTCCCAACGTTTAGGCAAGTACATCTTGTACCAAATGGAGAGATTCTTATACTTTTCATTTCTTGATTTTTCTTTGATATGATTTGTCTATATTGTTCTTCTCATTATCCTCTACAAGTTTAGTACTTAGCATTTTTGATTTCCATGGATAAATTCTTGTAGATCTAAGTTTATGTCATTTTTGTTTTTCTTGGGTTTGATCTAGTAAACCTTGTTATTTTTAAGTTTTGATGGTTCCATGTTGTAGAGAATTTCTTTCTGCCCCATTTTGACCTATGGAAGTCGGAATTCTGACCATGGATGAAGGAGTTATGAAGCTTTGAAGTCATGGCTTTTCTTAGTTCTTCTTCTCGGAAAGTGGAGAAGAAGAACAGTGCTTGACCGCATGAACTTTCATGCGGCAAGTTCCCCTGGCTGCATGACATGTTAGCTTTCAGCCGCATGGGCCATGATTCCTTTGTTCAGCCGCATAAGACCTTATCCGCAGCCGCATATGACCCGCATGCTTCCAGCCGCATAAGCAGTTCGAGCCGCATGAGTATTCGCAGCCGCATGTGTATTCTCAGCCGCATGAGCCATTGCAGCCGCATAAGATTCAGCCCCCACTGCCGCATGAACTCTGATTTTTGAGCCGCATGCGCCCCGCATATCTCAGCCGCATGAGCCTGCTTCAACTGTGCCGCATGAGCCTTTCGTGCCGCAGCCGCATATGACCCGCATGCTTCCAGCCGCATATGTATCCGTCCATTTCTAGCCGCATGAGCTTACTTACTCCCAGCCGCATGGGCGCGCATCCCTTCAGCCGCATGAATACCCGTATTCCTGAGCCGCATGCACCCGTTCGTTTGAGCCGCATGGCCCAGCTTTCCCGAGCCGCATGAGCCCATCCACCCTTGGCCGCATAGGGCCTACTTTGGCTGTTTTGTGTATTTTTGTCCTATTGATTGCATTATGGCTAGAATTTCTCCCAACTTCCAACATGGAAGTTGTAGATCTTTGTATTGGCTTCAAGGATCTTCATGTCTCACTTTAACCGGATTTCATGTGTGACTTTTATGTCACGAGAGGTCCGTAAGACTTCCTGACTTGACCATATTCCTGACCTGATTACCTGTATACGTGCTGGTACATGTTCTAAGTGTGTATTGAGATACAATATTACGATGCACTACGGTGCCATTTAATAAGTGCACTGAGGTGTGACTCTACATGCCAAGTGATCGTTCGTGTTATATGTCAATACATGTGTACCTTCCAGTACAGTCATGGTAATTGGTCAGTAATAGTGTCGTGGTATGTTGATTGTTGTTTGAAGTATTACACTAAGCATAGATCTAGATCGGGCCGATGTAGATTCATACTTAGGGTACGTGTACTATGGTACGATATATAGGAGGATGACCATGTGACCACGACATGTAATTCCATATCAAGATAGGGTTAATCTAAGCAACTTAAATTGGTAGAAGCATTGGGAGGGAACAAAATCTCGAGATCGTACGTCACCAGCCGCCCTGGGTCCCATCCTGGCGCGTCGGGTTGGCCGCCTCGGATACTGTATAGTCATCCGCACTAGTGGAGTGCAGTATCTGATTTATGACTACCGAGCCAGCACTTCCTATGGGAGAGCTGGAACCGTTACTGCTTATTCTAGCGCGGTGGCCTTTCGAGGGACCGGTGCATTTCGTGCTTGCTTGTATATAATGGTTTGGCTAGCCCTGCTGGGTTGACACGATCTGAGAATTCCTATATTGCATTACTGGAATAATCCAGGCTAATAGTAGAAAGCCGTAGAATTTGATTGGCCGCTTGTAAACCGACTTGTTTGTGATATGTTATCTTTTGTTAGCAACTGAGAAACATGGACTATCGTGGTGCGTGGTCCAACCCATGTCCTTGTTTGGTTGTTGGGTTGGGCTATTGTGCTGCGATAGGCTATGGACCGAAGTCGCGAATCAGAAGCCCTTCACCTGTCCATGGTTATAGGATATATCTTATCTCGGCATGATATTGGCACCGTTTGTCCTTGTTTGGTTGTAAGGGTGTCATATTGTCTTGATGATATGGTATAAGCCTATAACTCGTGAATCAGGTCTTATTATTATTATGCTTAGGTTTTATCTCAGTCTTTTATGCTCCCTTGGGGTACTTGCTATTCGGGGCCTGACCCCGCTGGTTTTGTTTGGCCAGATCTCGTAGCAGCTCCAGAGGATCCAGCTTTCTACCTGAACAATGGTGCACACCAGGAGTATGGGCGCCATGGACCATGAGTGGGTTTCTTCTTCACCGCTCTGATATCTTCTATTTTGTACTTGGCATTTAGCCACCGACACCTGTTTAGCCGGCAGTTCTGGACACTAGTTTTCTTTACGTAATTGTAATTAAATCAGACTGCAGCTGACTATAGTTATGTACTATTGACTCTCGGAACTAGCTCATCATTTTGTATAGCTAGACTCATGAATCATTTTGATGAAGCGTCGGGGACGCCTTACTGCTTTGTCGTATATGATCATTATTTACTGCTTCTTGTTTTGATTGATTGAGACATAGATGCTCTGTGGGACCATAGGAGACCTGATTGTAGCATGCACCCCCTTGTCTCTGGATAGCCACGATCACCGTATGACGTTTATATACCTCATACGGTGTAGCTGGCCTAGTCCGTCTCAGTATTCCGGTACTGGGGCGTGACAAGGTTTTAGTGGTGGCCCATACAGGTCTATTTTTCAGACTTGTGGGGTGTTGCGATTATAGGAGTCTCAATCAAAATATGTCCCCCTTGATCTCCTGATTCATCTTCTCATTCTCTCACCTTAATTGCTAACTTGATTATCATCCTCGATTCTTTCCCGTCCTGTCTTTTGATATCTTGTATCCTTTCCTTTAGGGTCACATCGTTCTCGGCTATTGGAGGAGCCGGCATGGGAGAGAATCCAGTAGATCAGGGACCAGTTGGAGATCAGCAAGGGGTAGCCCCTCTACCTGGACAGATTCCCATCGAGAACGTTACCGAGCATGAGCCAGTTGAGCCACAGAGGCCAGAGGTTCCCGTACCAACAGTGATGCCGGTAGTACCAGTAGCACTAGATGCACCGGCACTATTGCAGATCATCAGAGGGTTGTTGGCATCCCAGCAGCGTCAGCAGGAACATAATCTTTTGCTCAACCGGAGACTTCAGTTAGCTTTAGAAAGAGAGATGCGAATCCAACAAGGACTTCACTTGGAGATGATGCGGCTTGTGGGGGGGCATGATCGTTGTGGCTCTGATACAATGACAATGACTCAAGCTCTATAGCAACAACCGGGGCATCAGCAATGGTGCCGGAGGGCGCCAAATGGTTGTTCTTATTGTGGCAAGAGAGGACACTCTAGGGATGTGTGTAGGGTAGCGAATGACCTGTGCATGAGGTACATCAGTTCAGACCATAGACTAGCTACCTGCCCGTTGATGCGGAGGTCAGGAGGGCCGGTTCGGCAGTTCTCATCGTCACCATCCCTTGTGGCAACACCTTATGGAAGACCAATGTCGACAGTAAGGCCGTTAGTCCAGCGTCCATTACCGACACAAGCTCAGATGTATTGACAAGCGCAACATCAGGCAGGACAGCAGAGGCCACAACAGCAGGGCCAGGGAAGACAGCAGCAGAGAGTCCAGCAGGGGCAGAGGCAGGTAGAATTTGGAGTGTTAGAGCAGAGGTTGGCCTAAGGCGGTCAGATTGTGGGTAAGTTTGGAGTATTATTCATAATTCCTTGAGTTCTATATTCGAAGAGTGAAAGCAACTTTCTCGTCTCACTCATCTGCTCTCGTATCATGTGATACGTGATATTCATCATGTGTCTTGATTACGAGAGTACGTCCTGGGCAGAGTCTCGTTCTTGATTTAGTCATTGGTACCGACTTATCTCAAGCGTTGACCCTTGTCCACTTTGGGAGTCAGTGTAGGACCTCGAGGACGAATTCCTACCTGACTTGAGAGGCATATTTTATTCGTATGTCTCCGATCATTTCCTTCTAGGGTATGATTATTGTTTGTGCTCTTACTTAATTATTCTTGCTTTCTTAAACTGTTCATGTGCCATGTGTTGTTTGATAATTGTGCTTGCTATATGTCATGAGTGTATTTCGTGATCTGAGAGCGCGCTCGACTAGCCTTATCGAAATTCCGAGGACGGAATTTTTCTAAGGAGGGTAGAGATGTCACTCCCCATTCCTGGAATACGTAATTTTTGATTTTTCATGTATATGGTATCTGGCACCTGTATCTTGATTGTATGTATCATATATTTGTAACTGGCCATGGCATGGAACAGTATCTCATCGCGGATTAATGTGCCACCACTTGTCCTTGTCTGGTTGTAGGCGTGGTTCACTGTTTCGATGATAGGATTTCTGAACCGTATTGTGGTTAGGATTTTATTTAATTAATTTAATTAGTTGTATCATGTAGCATTTAACATGTCATTAGTCACTTGGTTAGAGCATGTTTAGGGCTTAGGGTTTTCTTAAGCCAACTCCTATATATATTCTCTTCCACACTCTCTCTCCTCATTCACTCATTTTATTTCTTTTTCTCTCAACGTTTAGGCAAGTACATCTTGCACCAAATGGAGAGATTCTTGCACTTTTTATTTCTTGATTTTTTTTTGATATGATTTATCTATATTGTTCTTCTCATTATCCTCTACAAGTTTAGTACTTAGCATTTTTGATTTCTATGAATAAATTCTTGTAGATCTAAGTTTATGTCATTTTTGTTTTTCTTGGGTTTGATCTAGTAAACCTTGTTATTTTCAAGTTTTGATGGTTCCATGTTGTAGAGAATTTCTTTCTGTCCTATTTTGACCTATGGAAGTCTGGATTCTGACCTTGGATGAAGGAGTTATGAAGCTTTGAAGTCATAGCTTTTCTTAGTTCTTCTTCTCGAAAAGTGGAGAAGAAAAACAGTGCTTGACCGCATGAACTTTCATGCGGCAAGTTTCCCTGGCCGCATGACTTGTTAGCTTTCAGCCGCATGGGCCATGATTCCTTTGTTCAGCCGCATAAGACCTTATCCGTAGCCGCATATGACCCGCATGCTTCCAGCCGCATAAGCAGTTCGAGCCGCATGAGTATTCGCAGCCGCATGTGTATTCTCAGCCGCATGAGCCATTGCAGCCGCATGAGTGCTTCCCCAGCCGCATAAGATTCAGCCCCCACTGCCGCATGAACTCTGATTTTTGAGCCGCATGCGTCCCGCATATCTCAGCCGTATGAGCCTGCTTCAACTGTGCCGCATGAGCCTTTCGTACCGCAGCCGCATATGACCCGCATGCTCCCAGCTGCATATGTGCCCGTCCATTTCTAGCCGCATGAGCTTACTTACTCCCAGCCGCATGGGCGCGCATCCCTTCAGCCGCATGAATACCCGCATTCTTGAGCCGCATGCACCCGTTCGTTTGAGCCGCATGGCCTAGCTTTCCCGAGCCGCATGAGCCCATCCACCCTTGGCCGCATCGGGCCTACTTTGGCTGTTTTGTGTATTTTTGTCCTATTGATTGCATTATGGCTAGAATTTCTCCCAACTTCCAACATGGAAGTTGTAGATCTTTGTATTGGCTTCAAGGATCTTCATGTCTCACTTTAACCGGATTTCATGTGTGACTTTTATGTCACGAGAGGTCCGTGAGACTTTCTGACTTGACCATGTTCCTGACCTGATTACCTGTATACGTGCTGGTACATGTTCTAAGTGTGTATTGAGATACAATATTAGTATGCACTGCGGTGCCATTTAATGAGTGCACTGAGGTGTGACTCTACATGCCAAGTGATCGTTCGTGTTATATGTCAATACATGTGTACCTTCCAGTACAGTCATGGTAATTGGTCAGTAATAGTGTCGTGGTATGTTGATTGTTGTTTGAAGCATTACACTAAGCATGGATCTAGATCGGGCCGATGTGGATTCATACTTAGGGTACGTGTACTATGGTACGACATATAGGAGGATGACCATGTGACCACGACATGTAATTCCATATCAAGATAGGGTTAATCTAAGCAACTTAAATTGGTAGAAGCATTGGAAGGGAACAGAATCTCGAGATCGTACGTCACCAGCCGCCCTGGGTCCCGTCCTGGCGCGTCGGGTTGGCCTCCTCGGATACTGTATAGTCATCCGCACTAGTGGAGTGCAGTATCTGATTTGTGACTTCCGAGCCAGCTCTTCCTATAGGAGAGCTGGAACCGTTACTGCTTATTCTAGCGTGGTGGCCTTTCGAGGGACCGGTGCATTTCGTGCTTGCTTGTATATAATGGTTTGGCTAGCCCTGCTGGGTTGACACGATCTGAGGATTCCTATATTGTATTACTGGAATAATCTAGGCTAATAGTAGAAAGCCATAGAATTTGATTGGCCGCTTGTAAACCGACTTGTTTGTGATATGTTATCTTTTGTTAGCAACTGAGGAACATGGACTATCGTGGTGCGTGGTCCAACCCATGTCCTTGTTTGGTTGTTGGGCTGGGCTATTGTGCTGCGATAGGCTATGGACCGAAGTCGCGAATCAGAAGCCCTTCACCTGTCCATGGTTATATGATATATCTTATCTCGGCATGATATTGGCACCGTTTGTCCTTGTTTGGTTGTAAGGGTGTCGTATTGTCTCGATGATATGGTATAAGTCTATAACTCGTGAATCAGGTCTTATTATTATTATGCTTGGGTTTTATCTCTCTTTTGTGCTCCCTTGTGGTACTTGCTATTCGGGACCTGACCCCGCTGGTTTTGTTTTGCCAGATCTTGTAGCAGCTCCAGAGGATCCAGCTTTCTACCTGAACAATGGTGCACACCAGGAGTATGGGCGCCATGAACCATGAGTGGGTTTCTTCTTCACCGCTCTGATATCTTCTATTTTGTACTTGGTATTTAGCCACCGGCACCTGTTTAGCCGGCAGTTCTGGACACTAGTTTCCTTTACATAATTGTAATTAAATCAGACTACAGCTGACTATAGTTATGTACTATTGACTCTCGGAACTAGCTCATCATTTTGTATAGCTAGATTCATGAATCATTTTGATGAAGCGTCGGGGACGCCTTACTGCTTTGTCGTATATGATCATTATTTACTGCTTCTTGTTTTGATTGATTGAGACATAGATGCTCTGTGGGACCATAGGAGACCTGATTGTAGCATGTACCCCCTTGTCTCTGGACAGCCACGATCGCCGTATGACGTTTATATACCTTATACGGTGTAGCTGGCCTAGTCCGTCTCAGTATTTCGGTACTAGGGTGTGACATCTGACAGGTGCGGACGAAGTACCCCTAAGAAAAGGGACAAGAGAACAATCAAACGACCGGACGTTAAGGATCAATGAAGTCAAGGGATACCGGAATGTCAAGCTGGAGCTGAGAATCAACGAATCATGAGATCAAGGGGGAACATGGGTGATTGAGACATCCTATTAAAATACCCCACAAGTCTGAAATCAGACCTGCATGGGCCACCACTAAAACCTTGTCACGCCCCAGAACCAGAATACTGGAGAGCGGGGGAATGACTCAGCCAGCTACGTATTACGGGTAGATGAATACCGTATAATACGATCAATGCTGTCTACAAGACGAGGGGGTGCATACTACATGAAAGTCTTCCTATGGTCACTTCACATCTATTGTCTCAATCATTCAAACAAGAAACAGAAATAGAGAACATGTAAGATAAAGCAGTAAGGCGTCCCAAACGTTTAGTCAAAATGTTATTGATATTTGGCTTTACAAAAATATAGCCAGAGGATGTAGCAAAGTATACACAATTGTTTATCAGCTGCAGCCTGACTTTAGTTACAATTATGCAAAAGTAAGTACGAGACAATCCGACTAACATGTCGGTGCCAAACGGCAAAGTATAAAGTAGATAACAAAACGAGCGGGAAAGTAAGAAACTCACTCGAGTCCTCCTGCTATCATCCCTCTAGTATTGACCATCTTGGAGGTAGAAGTAAGTTGGATCCTCGGAAACCGGCTCTAAATCTGGCCATGCAAAACCAGAGAGGTTAGACCTCTAATAGCAAGTACCGCAAGGAAGCACGATATGACGAATAAAACCAGTAATAGGGAACATAATAAATAGATCTCTGCTGACTACTGGGATTCACATCACATCACGACACTCCGAACCAACCTCCCAACCAAATAAGGACAGAAGTTGGCCCGTCATGCCCTGACATTCTGATCATCTCAGTTAGTTAACAGAGTAGATACAGTACACAAACAAATCGATTTAAACGGCCATGCAACTACTACGGCTTGCTACTGTGAGTTTCAAGTTATCCTGGAATGATGCAATAGGGATTCCTCAGTTCTTACTATGTGCAAGCAAGGCTAGTCTACCAATCAATCAATTGCACCAATCATGAATTAGACGAGTCCCAGCGGGACGCCCGACATCAATATGCAATATACAATAAATAATATAACCATATACCGCTCCCTGCCCGTGTGGCAGATTTACTGTAAGAGGGCTGCCATGTAAGAACTCGGGAATCCATCCTCTCCATGCAATCATTATTTTATTTAACTTAATAGTCTCTATGTTAAGCAAAATCTCATGCCGTGGATCTTGGTCATTCAAATGAGTACTTTTGTACGGGGTACGATAAGCACAACTCTACAACGATATCCGTGCGGTTAGGTTGAAGGTCTTACATAGCGTAATGCAACAATCAAACTAACCACGTATTAATCATGCCTTGACCATAAAGTACACATGCTGCTTTTGTAAAATAAATAAGTAAATGGAAACCTGCATGTGTCTGTATGCTAATATTCAGGATCAGCCAGTCGATTACAATAGTTCATGATATGAACGTGTCACATTCATTTAATTCAATAAAACGACTAGCCAGTCTCTTAGTTCCAACTAGGAACGCATGATCAATTATTAAGATATCAATCCTTGTTTATTAATGTCAAGACAATAATTAATGTTAATAAATGCCAAGTCAATCAATCGATGGTAATATATGTCAATCAATGTCAATCAATGCCAAAATAACAATTTATGTTTAATTAATGCCAACTCGGGACAGAATCAGCCAAAAGGGCATTATGGGCAGCCATAGGCAGATGCCTATTTATGCGGCTAGGCAAGTCGGGCTCCATCTATGTGGTCTGGGAATAACAATTCGTATGGGGCTCAAAGAACAAGCTTATGCGGCTGGATGCAAATAAGCTTTTTGCGGCTAAAATACAATGGGAGTTCATGCGGCTGCGGATGACTGGCCTCATGCGGCTCGTGTTTCGAATTCATGCGGCTGCAAGCAACGCGCACCCATGCGGCTGAGAAATATCTCATGCGGCTATGGATGACTTGCGCCCCTGCGGCCAGAGGAAATTCCATGTGGCGGAATAGGTGCAAGCCTATATGCGGTTGAGAGGTCATGCAGTGCCATACAGCTGTGGGATTGAATGCATATGCGGCTAGCTAAAACTCATGCGGCAGATATGTCTTATGCGGCTGACTAAGCTCATGCGGCTAACTAAGCTCATGCGGTTAACTAAGCTCATGCGGCTAACTAAGACTTGCCGCATGAAAACTCATGCGGTCAAGCACTGTTCTTCTTCTCTACTTTTTCGAAAAAAGAACCATGGGAAGTCATTGCTTCTAAGCTCCATAAATCCTTCATTCCAAGCCCAAATCCAGACTTCCATAGGTCAAAATCGGGTAAAACGAAATTCTCTACAACATGGAACCATCAAAACTTGAAGATAATAAAGTTTACTAGATCAAAACCTAAGAAATCTGAAAATACATTAAACTTAAATCTTACAAGAAATGAACCATGGAAATTGAAAATGCTAAGTACTAAAGAGGCTTAAGATCAAGTAAGGAAGATGATGGAACAATAATAATAGAGATCTATCAAGAAGCAAGTTTGGCACTTGCCTTGGCGGCTGAAGAGTTTATGAGGAAGAAGAAATGTAAGAAGAGTAATGGTGAAGTAATGAAGAGAGAGAAAGGGGATGGCTTTAAATAAAGGGGTGGTGGTAGGTGGGGGTTTGTATCGGTTTATGATGAACCAACATACTTAATCCAATCCAAGCCGAACCCAAAGCATAGCTAAAGCAGAGTATAAAAGCAGGAAATAAAACGCAGAAATAAAATTGCAGGAAATTAATTAACATAAATTTAAAGGGGTTTAATTACAGAACAATACATAATAAATATTAAATAAATATATTAAAGCAGTACATGTATTAAAAATACGTATTCTGGAAACGAAAAGTGACAAAAGCCGACCATGAGTGCTCCATCCAGATAACATTCCATAAGCCGAAAAGTCGTTGATTGTCCACATTAGTGCTGCCCGCATCTGAAAATTTTATTTTTTTGAAGCATCATACGTGTACGCTCCTGTTTCCCATAGCTGCTTCAGCTCATCTATCAACAGCTGTAAGTACACGTCGATGTTTCTCTTCGGGTTGTTCGGACCGGGGATGATAATAGTTAAGAACATGTAAGGTGTCTTCATGCACATCCAAGGCGGTAGGTTGTACGGAGTGAGGATTACCGGCTAGCATGAATATTGGGAGCCTGAAAGACCAAATGGGGTTAAACCATCAGAGCAGAGCTCCAATCTTATATTACGGGCATCAGAAGCAAAATTAGGATGCTCGATCGAAGTGCTTCTACGCTTCTCCATCAGATGGGTGATCCAACACTCCTTCGGTCTGTTGTCGCTTGTGCCAACTCATATTTTCGGCAGTCTCTTTCACCATGAACATCCTCTGCAACCGCGACGTCAACAGCAAGTAGTGCTTTGAAGCAGTCGGTCTTCTAGACTTGCCTGCAGCAGTTGGCTTGTAGCGATCAGTACTACAGAATCCGCACACTTTTGCATCCTTGTGATCTTTGTAGTAAAGCATGCATCCGTTCTGACAGCAATCGATCTTGTCATATCCTATCCAGAGGGATCTCACCATCCTCTTAGAGCGGTAGAAGTCTTTCGGTAACTTGGCACCCTCCGGCAAGATATCGGTAATCAGCTCGAGCACTCTATTGTAGCATTCTTGTAACATGTTAAAGTCAGACTTTATGCTCAAGAGCCGTGTGATCACCTCTAACGGTGAATGGTCCTCACAGCCAGGGTACAAAGGAGTCCTTGCATTCTCCAGCAACTCCATGAACTTCGCGGCATCGGCATACGGTGCCTCCTCAGCTGCGTCACGATTGTATGGATCGAAATTAGGCCCCGCAGTATCGAAGACCATGTTCACGTACTTGTTGTCGACACAAGTTCGGTTGTGGACATTCATATAAGGCTCCATATAAGGCTCCGCTTGGAATGCTAAAGGTACAAGCTCTCCGTGTGCGGTCTATTGGTAGTAATTCGGAAGGAAACCCTTTGTGTATTAGTGATACGTCACATCCAATTCTGGTTGAAATTTTATGTTCCGACATTTTGCACATGGGCACTTAATATCCATGCCGTCCATGGATTGAGGAAACGCCTTCGCAAATTGGAGGAATTGTTCTACTCCGGCGATGTATTCATCTCGCACACCGTACCTGTCATCTCGAATGCGGTTGTACATCCACGAACGGTCTAGCAGATACATGGATATAGCCATTTCTAGATATCTGTAAATATGAATAAATTTCAAAACTAAAACGAATATACTACATACTACGGCCGTGACTCGGGACCATTCCTATGAGTCGGGACCATTCCTACTACATACTACATACTACATACTAAAACGAATAAACTTCAAAACTAAAACGAATATACTACAAACTAAAACGAATATACTACATACTACGGCCGTGACTCGGGACCATTCCTATGAGTATCGGGATCAAGGAAAATAGACGACGACATTAACTAACTGACAAAACTACGTGTTACAAATATCGGCACTATCGGTACATGGTTTCGAATCGGAGTATCAAATTTTTTGGTGTCGGAAAACAAATAATTATTACTAAATTATCAGATTTTTTTAGCACTATCGGTGCCCCTGACCCAGCCCCCCCGCACCCCTCCCCCCTACACCACCCCTAACCCTAACCCGAACCCTATCCCTAACCCCTCCCCCACCAGCCCCCCTCCCCTCCCCAGCCCCCCTCACCCCCCTGCTCCCCTCCCCCACCAACCACCCCTAACCCTAACCCGAACCCTTACCATAACCCTCCCCTCCCCTTCCCCCAACCCTCCCCCCCGCCCTCACCCCTAGCCGCCCTCACCCCTCCGCCCCTCCCCCCCACACACCCACGCCTAACCCGAACCCTAACCCTTCCTTCCCCCCAGCCTCCCTCCTCACCCCCCTGCCCCACCCCTCCAGTCACCCCCAACCATTTCTCACCCCCAACCACCCGTACCCCCTGCCCCTTCCCCCGAGCCACCAGCACCCCCCAACCACCAACACCAAAAATAGAGAGAAAGAGTCACGTATCGGAGGAGAGTCGCCGGAGAGAGTGAGAGCGCCGGAGAGAGTGAGAGTGAGAGCGCCGGAGGGAGAGAGTGAGATAGTAAAATGGATGGAGGAAAATAAATGGGGGGATTTAATTTAATTAGAATTTAGCGACGTTCGTAAGCGACGTTGTTCTTACGAACGTCGCTAAATTAGTCGCTATTAGCGATATCATAGCGACGTTTCGTGACGGCTAGCTTATGTAACTAATATACGTCATTGTCACGTCGCTATTTGCGTCACTAGTAGCGACGGTTAGCGACGTTTCAGTTATACGTCGCTAATGTCTACAATTTAGCGACGTTATGTAAACATCGCTAAATTTACGTCGCCAATTAAGCAGATTTTAGTAGTGCATCCCGACAGCGCCCACACCACCATCACCCCGACCAGCATCATCTCCGACCCCTGGTTCTCCGACCACTGGCCTGTCGCTTCGGACATCCAAACCCGACCACCGCCACATCCCCACAGAACCCCCCGACCAACGGGGCACCACCACCGCCACCACCAGAATGGAGAAAAATAAAACTAAACTGAAACCCCACACCTCTTACCTCCGGCCGCCCTTCACCCTTGCCGAGACACTCCGCCGACGCCGCCAAAGTCGCCGCGTCCGCAGCCCGTCCGACGCCTCCGTCCGCCGTCTCCCTCTCTGAACCCAGCTGCGCCGAGCCGACCCCCTAATTCTCTCCATCCCGAGCGCTCCTTCCGCGCCTCCGCGACGGTCTTCCCGCTCCTCCCCGATCCGCACCGGAGCAGCAGTGCCGGAGCCGCCCCGCTCCGGACGCCGCCGTCCACTCTGGGCCGCGCGCGCCTCCACCCAGCGTCCGGTCGCCGCCTCCCGCCGAACCCGGTGTGAGAACCCCCTTCTTCTCCTCCTTCCTCATTCTCTCCCGCTTCTTCCTCTTCCCATCTCTCTCTCTCGCTTACTGTATAAGAATTGGGGATATCCGGTTTAAGTCTTTTTTGGTTTATATTATTATGATTATGATTATGATTATTATTATTATATTTAATTATTGCTATATTATTAAGTATATATATGTACCGTATAGCTAAATATAGGTTATTATAATATTTCGGTTAATAATAAAGTTGTTATTATTATTACTCTATTGCTATTATTATTTTATCAGTATAAAGCAATATATACATATATATGGTATATATATTTTGTTGGAATATATGGTATATATAAATATTTGTATTTTTATTTTTTGGTTATTATTATTATTTTTATTATCGATATTTCTAAAACTTATGTGTATAATAAAAATATAGACTTTGGCTCAACCTAAAATATATATTACCAAAATATTTTATGGTATTTTAAAAAGTGGGTTTTTATTTATTTCCCAAAATTTAATTTATAGTTTTGATCAAAAACGATTTTTCTAGATTTTTGAATATTATTATTAATAAAGAGTAGTTACCAAATTTATACAATAATTTTCTAGTATTTACAAATATTTACCAAAGTATTATTAAACTAATAAAATCTAGTTTTCAAATAAATAGAGATATTTTCTAAATAAGTACGAGTATTACTTCGTAAATTCCCATTGGCTATCAAAATTTATCATGACAAATCAAGACTAATTTATACTCCAAATTCTTGCGACTTTAGACATCTACCCATCGACCGTGGCTATTGGACAAACAAGACATGTCAGATCACCGAACCAGGCGACACACCAGGCAAGATACCTTACCATTATACTGTTTATATTCAGTTTGCATTTTATTACATATCACTGTTCATTATTTCCAGTTATCACAGTTCTTGATTTACTACATGCTCAGTGATTATTAGTTTACTTTGTTACTATCCTTTGAATGCATATGAACCTAGAGTTAGCGGACTACCGTTTGTAGTGTATTGCATATGCCTCGATACAGTTGTACCACGAGAATATGTGAGACGAGTAGCATGTAGAGGTCCTTGCGTGTGGGCTGATCCCCCATGTGCATGCGTTAGGGCTAACTGTTAATAGAGGCATGTTAGAAGACTTAGCAGTTAGTAGAGATATATGAGACATGGATGTGACTCTGTTAGGCATTGGATGGGAAGAACAGTTCCTTAATGTATGGGCCACGTATGCACTTTCCTATTGTCGGTTATCTCCGCAGAAGATACGGTCCTGGATCCTGATACCTGATTTTCTGCTGTCCTCTGACATTCGAGATGTTATGCTTTGAGGTCCCTGGTATCCTGATGGGACCATACCTGAGTTCCTGCTCCTGAGCCAGAGTGCCCATGCGTTGAAGGTTTGTTCTTACTGCATAAACACATTAGAATGGTCAGGTAACCCTCGTCAATGTCATATCACCCCGTCCCATTAGTAGCTGTTTTCTATAAATAAATTCACTTTATTTATTGTGTATCTGGGAAAATACAACTGTAGAAATCCGATCTAGAAGACGATCGCTTTATCCCTTGGACGATGCGAAGAAAAAAAGCTCTCAAGAATTCGACAGCAATTTAGATTGCTATGTATCTGTACAATGAATGAGAAAAGAACTCTATTTATAGAGTCAAAAATAACTGAAAAGATAACTGTCTTCACAACCTGTGCATAGTTGAAAATCACGCAGGATTTAACATACGCAAGGTTATGAGCAGTTACTGGACGTGGCCTGTAACTGTTGGACACATGACAATCGTACATGAGTCGTGTGCAAATTACAGGACTTGATATAATCATGATATGTTGATATTTCTGTTAAATATAGATTGTTACGTGGGATGTACCATGTGTCGTGAATTGAGCTATAGATACCCCGATTGACTGGAATTAAACCCTGAGAGTCGTAGACTCGACTCCACTGAATACTATTTGACTTTCATGCCTTATCACCATTGATGATAATGGTTATCTTGACTAAAATTGATCATGCGTTCCTAGTTGGAACTAAGAGACTGGCTAGTCGTCTTATTGAATGAAATGAATGAGACATGTTCATGGAATGAACTATTGTACTCGATTAGCCAATCCCGAATATTGGCATACAGGCACATGCAGGTTTCAAATTATTTATTTATTTAGTTATTTATCTATCTTACAAAAATAGCATGTGTACTTTATGGTCAAGGTATGATTACTCCGTGGTCAGATTTGATTGTTGTATCACGCTATGTAAACCTACAACCTAGCCGCACGAGTATCGTTGTAGAGTTGTACATATCGTACCCCGTACGAAAGTACTCATTTGAATGACCATGATCCACGGTATAGAACTTCACTCAACGTAGAGACTATTAAGTTAAATAAAATAATAATGGCATGGAGAGAATGGATTCCCGAGTTCTTACATGGCAGCCCCTTTGGAACTATTAAGTGCCCGACGGGCCGGCTGGTTCCCACAGGTACTGTAAATCTGTCACACGGGCAAGGAACAGTTTCTGCTTATATTATTGTACATGCTATATTAACGGCGGGCGTTCCGCTGGGACTCGTCTAACTACATGATTGGCGCAATTGATTGATTGGATAGACTAGCCTTGCTTGCACATAGTAAGAACTGAGGAATCCCTATTGCATAAATTCCAGGATAACTTGGGACTCACAATAACAAGCCATAGTAGTTGATTGGCCGTTCAAGATGATTTGTTTGTGTACTGTACCTACTCTGTTACTTAACTGGGATGATCAGAATGTCAGGACATGACGGGCCAACTTCTGTCCTTGTTTGGTTGGGAGGTTGGTTCGAAGTGTCGTGATGTTATGTGAATCCTAGTAGCAAGCAGAGATCTATTTATCATATTTCATATTACTGGTTTTAGTTCTCATGTCGTGCTTCCTTGTGGTACTTGCTATTAGAGGTCTAACCTCTCTGGTTTTGTATGGCCAGATTTAGAGCCGGTTCCCGAGGACTCAGCTTACTTCTACCTCCAAGATGGTCAACACTAGAGGGATGATCGCAGGAGGACTCGAGTGGGTTTCTTACTTCCTCGCTCGTTTTGTTATCTACTTTATACCTTGCCGTTTGGCACCGACATGTTAGTCGGATTGTCTTGTACTTACTTTTTACATAATTATAACTAAAGTCAGGCTGCAGCTGATAACAATTGTGCACACTTTGCTACCTCATCTGGCTGTATTTTGTAAAGCCAGATATCAAGAACATTTTGACTAAGTGTTTGGGACGCCTTACTGCTTTATCTTACATGTTCTCTATTACTGTTTCTTGTTCGAATGATTGAGACAATATATGTGAAGTGACCATAGTAAGACTTTCATGTAGTATGTACCCCCTTGTCTTTTAGACAGCATTGATCGTATTATACGGTATTCATCTACCCGTAATACGTAGCTGGCTGAGTCATTCCCCCGCTCTCCAGTATTCTGGTTCTGGGGCGTGACAAGGTTTTAATGGTGGCCCATGCAGGTCTGATTTCAGACTTGTAGGGTGTTTTGTTTAATAGGATGTCTCAATCACACATGTTTCCCCTTGATCTCATGATTCGTCGATTCTCAACTCTAGCTTGACATTCCAGTATCCTTTGACTTCATTGATCTTCCCTGTCCGGTCGTTTGATTGTTCTCTTGTCCATTTTCTTAGGGGTACCTCGTCCGCATCTGTCAGGACTGGACAGCAACAACATGGACAACAACATGGACAACCTGACCAGGTTGGTCAGCAGCAAGGGCCAGTCTCCCCTCAGGAGGCTACCCAGGAAGAAGTGATAGTGGAACCAGCAGCTGGGTCGCAGTATCCGGACATTCCACCGACAGTTTCACCTACCCAAGTGGACACACCAGCCCTTCTGGAGATCATGAGAGGAATGATGGCTACTCAGCAACATCAGATGCTGGCCCAGCAACGCATGCACACTCAGCTACAAGAGCAGAATGTGCTACTCAACCAAGGATTGCAGACGGCTTTGGAAAGAGGAGCGAGGACTGATTCAGGAGCGTCAGCCAGGTTTTGCAAGTACAACCCCCGCCGTTTTGAGGGCACGGAGGATGCCATCTCAGCAGATGAATGGCTTAAGGATATTGAGGCTATTCTGACAGCCGCTAAGGTGCCGGCAGAAGAACGTGTGGATCTAGTGAAGTTGTTACTTCAGGATCTCGCATGTGATTGGTGGAAATCAGAGGAGGTAGGCATCAGACGTCCTGTTGCTTGGGACAATTTTACTGCAAGGTTCAAGACGAAGTACTATGGAGTTGTGGCGCAGTTTGAGCTGCAACAGAAGTTTATCAGCCTCAGGCAGGCTGGCAAGACTGTAGATGCTTATGCAGCGGAGTTCTGCAGATTGAGTAGATTTGCCCCAGAGATGGTAGCAACGGAACGCCAGAGGGCGATGAGGTTCCAGCAAGGGTTTCACCTTGAGCTCTTGCAATTGATAGAGGGGCACAATTACCAGACTTTTGATGAGATATTGGCGGCGACTCGAAGGCATGAGATCACCATACAGAGGCTTGCAGTAAGGACTGGGGGTCAGAAGAGATCCCACAGTCAGATTGAAGGAGAAGGGGGAGCAGCGCCCCGAACAACAGCACCATCCACTGGCATTCGTATCCATGATGTGGCGATACGAGGACCAGTACCACCACCCAGGCAGCAGCAACAGCAACAGAGGAAGAACCTGTAACCCCCGGCGGGCTGTACTTATTGTGGGAAGTTGGGGCACACTAGAGATGTGTGTCGGACATTGAATGGACTGTGTCTGATATGTGGAAATCCAGACCATCGGGTTACCACATGTCCCATGAATTCGAGGTCAGGAGGACCAGGGCAGCAGTTTCCTGCTCTGCCAGCACCAGGGGCAGGCCAGTATCGAGGACCAGCAGTGGCAGTAAGGCCGTTGGCACAGCGTCTGCAGGCTCAGATGTATCGACAGCAGGGACCGCCGATGCAGCAATACCAGCATAGACTACCCCAGCATCATCAAGGAAGGGGCCAGCAGCAGCACCAGGCTAGGCCACAGCATGGGAATCAACAAGGAGGTCGAGGGCAAGCATTCACTTTGTCCTTGGAGGAGGCATTGGCATCGGAAGATGTTGTGGCAGGTAACATTCTCGTCGCCTCATATCCCGCAGTAGCATTATTTGATTCGGGAGCTTCACACTCATTTATATCTGCACAATTTGCAACACGGCTAGGAATGAAGTTCGAGGCATTGCCAGGGAGGTTGAATATACTCACCGGCAATGGACTCGTAGGAGTTAGTAGAGTTATTCTAGCGTGTAGTATTGTAGTTTGCGGGCATTCCTTACCCGTCCAGTTGATAGAATTTCCTGTTGGAAATTTCGACGTTATCTTAGGCATGGACTGGCTGAAAGACAGTCATGCGACAATAGATTGTCGTAGTGGGAGTGTATCTTTTGATATTCCAGGTATGAAGAGGTTCACCTTAGTCAGGTCAGAGGCAACTCAGCAAGAGCAGGGAGTAGTAACAGCAATGAAAGAAGTTCAAGTTCCGAAGGTAGTTGAAGAATTTCTAGATGTGTTTCCCGAAGAACTTCCAGGTCTACCACCGGTTAGAGATATTGAGTTCAGTATAGAATTGGCACCTGGGACTAAACCGATATCAGATCGGATTTACAGAATAGCGGATTCGGAGCAGGCCAAGGTATATCAGCATATAGAGGAATTGAAGGAGAAGAAGTTCATCCAAGCTAGCATATCGCCATGGGCAGCACCAGTGGTACTTGTGGGGAAGAAGGATGGATCATCCAGATTGTGTATCGACTACAGGAAGCTTAACGCGGCAACAGTAAAGAACAAGTACCCATTACCAAGGATCGACGACTTATTTGATCAGTTGAGCAGGGCTAGAGTTTTCTCCAAGATAGATATTCGTTCAAGGTACCATCAGGTGAGGGTTCGAAAGGAAGACATCCCCAAGACAGCATTCAGGTCGAAGTATGGGCATTATGAATTCTTAGTAATGCCGTTTGGTTTGACCAATGCTCCAGCTATATTTATGGATTTGATGAACCGCATCTTTATGCCATACTTAGATCAGTTTGTCGTTGTCTTTCTTGACGACATACTCGTATATTCTGCTAGTGAAGAGGAGCATGAAGACCACCTCAGGAAAGTGTTGTAGGTTCTAAGAGAGAACCAGTTGTATGCCAAGCTCAGCAAGTGTGAGTTTTGGTCGGATCATATTTCATTTCTGGGTCACATCATATCAGGAGCTGGAGTAGCAGTGGATCCCAAGAAGGTAGAAGCAGTAGAGAGTTGGCCAGTACCCAAGACCGTAGCTGATGTATGGAGTTTCTTGGGATTGGCAGGATATTACAGAAGGTTTGTATCAGATTTTACGGGACTTTCAGCACCCATGAGCCGCTTGACACGAAAGGATGTACCATTCGTCTGGTCGACAGAATGCCAGGCATCATTTGAGAACCTGAAGCAGAAGTTGATATTAGCGCCTATCCTTACATTGCCAGTTGGGCCCGGAGGTTTTACAGTATATTATGATGCGTCAGGTAAAGGACTTGGATGTGTCCTTATGCAGCATGGGAAGGTGATAGCATATGCATCTAGGCAACTTCGGGACCACGAGAAGAATTACCCAACTCATGATCTGGAATTGGCGGCAGTAGTGTTTGCTCTGAAGCTATGGAGGCATTACTTATACGGTGACCGAGTGGAGATGTACACAGATCATAAAAGTCTGAAGTACATCTTTACTCAGAAGGAGCTGAACATGAGGCAGAGAAGATGGTTAGAGTTGATCAAGGATTATGATGTGGAGCTTCAGTATCATCCAGGCAAGACTAATGTGGTAGCAGACGCTCTTAGCAGAAGAGGCGGCGCATTTATGTTGACAACGCAGAAGTACATCTTAGAAGACCTTCAGGAGATGGGCATTGAAGTTATACTTCCTAGTGATGTAGGAATTCTGGCGAGTCTACAAGTTCAATCCGACTTGGTAGGCAGGATCAAGGCAGCTCAGGCACAGGACCCAAGGATTCAGAAGCTTAGGGCAGAATGTGAGTCAGGACTCAGAAAGAAGATGCAAATTCATAAAGATGGTACGCTTAGGTTTGGATTACGTCTATGTGTACCTAGTGGAGATATCAGACAGGAAGTTATGACAGAAGCTCACAGTTTTCAGTATTCTATACATCCTGGAGGGACCAAGATGTACCAAGATATCAAGCAGCACTTCTGGTGGAATAGGATGAAGAGGGAGATAGCTAGGTTTGTTTTCCGTTGCTTGATATGTCAGCAAGTAAAGGCAGAACAACAGAGGCCAGCTGGATTATTGCAATCGCTTCCCATCCCGGAATAGAAATAGGAGCATATTACAATAGACTTTGTGACCGGTTTACCGAGATCACCAAGTGGTAAGGATGCTATTTGGGTAATAGTAGATCGGCTTACAAAGGTAGCACACTTTCTTCCTTTCAGAGTAGGGCAATCTACAGAAAAGTTGGCAGAGTTGTACATGCAACAGATAATCAGGCAGCATGGAGTCCCTGTCAGTATTGTGTCAGACAGAGATACCCGTTTCACATCGCATTTCTGGAAGAGCTTGCATCATAGTCTGGGTACCAAGTTAAGATTTAGCACGGCTTACCATCCGCAGACGGACGGACAATCAGAAAGGACAATTCAGAATTTGGAAGATATGTTGCAAACTTGTACTCTGGATTTTGGAGGATCTTGGAAAAGCCACCTGCACTTAGTTGAGTTTTCTTACAACAACAGTTATCAAGCCAGTATCCAGATGGCGCCATTTGAAGCATTATATGGTAAGAAGTGTAGGTCGCCACTAGCATGGGATGATATCGGGGAGAGGAAGATGTTAGGCCCGAAAATGATTGTTCAGACAGTTGAAGTGATTAAAAGAATTAGATAGCGACTTCGTGTTGCACAGGATCGGCATCGTCATTGGGCGGACCAGCATCGTAGGCCACTAGAGTTTTCTGTTGGAGACCACGTGTTCTTGCGGATCTCACCTACCCGTGGGGTCATTAGATTTGGCGTTCGCGGGAAGTTGAGCCCACGATACGTAGGCCCATTTGTTATTCTTGATAGGGTAGGCGATGTTGCTTATCGTTTGTCCCTTCCACCTTCGTTACGAGAGGTGCATGACGTATTTCATGTATCTCAATTACGAAGGTATGTATCGGACCCAAGCCATATCCTCGATTATTCAGAACTGGTTGTTGGTACCAACCTGTCTTACGAGGAACAGCCTGTGTCCATCTTGGACCGAAGAGAGAAGATACTCAAGAACCGAACAATTAACCTTATCCGGGTTGCTTGGGGTCATCACTCTTTGGGAGAGTCAACGTGGGAACGTGAGGATGATATCCGATCACGGTATCCACACCTGTTTGACTCATAAGGTATATCTTTTTCTGTGTACCTGATTGTCTTGACTCCTCATGCTTATCACCTTATGGGTAGAATTGCTTAATATCATAGATTGTTAAATATAGATATGTTACTTGCTATGGACATTGTAAAATGATTACTTGATTGAATTGTTTGTACTTAGATTAGTTTAGTCCCGATGTTTCT
Source organism: Iris pallida (assembly GCA_029216955.1). NCBI lineage: Eukaryota > Viridiplantae > Streptophyta > Magnoliopsida > Asparagales > Iridaceae > Iris > Iris pallida. The sequence continues at coordinate 6,034,129 of JANAVB010044218.1, read as the reverse complement.
ATCCTGCTTGGATTTGAAATTTTAAGGACGGAATTTTTCTAAGGAGGGTAGAGATGTCACTCCCCGTTCCTAAAATGCGTATTTTTATACATGTACAACTCATGTGTATTTATTTAGTATTTATCATGTATTTATTTAATAGTTATCATGTATTATCCTATATTTAATTTCCTTTAATTCATGTTAATTTATTTTCTGCAATTATATTTCTGCAATTTTATTTTTGTACTTTATTTCATGCTTTTATTCTCTGCTTTAGCTAGGCTTTGGGTTCGGGTTGGCCTTGGTTGGATCCCCTACAACCCGACCCATTGGACCCGGCCCATTAGCTCCCACCTACCACCCCTTCCATATTTAAAGCCACCCTCTCATTTTTCTCTCCTCATTACTCATTCTCACCATTACTCCTCTTCTTCTTCTTCATTACTCTCTCCACCTACCAAACCCATAGGCAAGTACATCTTGCTTCTTCATGGGGACCTATTTTTATGGCTCCATTCTCTTTCCCTCGTGATTCTAAGAGAGTTTAGAACTTAACATTTTTCATTTCGAAGTCTTAATCTTTGTAGATCTAGATATGAGTTATTTTCAGATTTTGGGGGTTTTGATCTATTAAACTTCTGTGTTTTCAAGTTTTGATGGTTCCATGTTGTAGAGGATTTCATTCTACCCAATTTTGACCTTTGCAAAGTTGGATTCAGACTTATTTTGACCAAGTTATGGACTTTGGAAGCTTTGGGTTCAAACCATAGAGTTCTTGCTGTTTGGAGAAGATAATGAGCAGTGTATGCTAGCTTTTTAGCTTGCGTCACTGAGCTGTGCGTGCTCTTTAGCACAGCGCAGTATGGAGTCCATACGCTGCCTTTTTAGGTAGCGTGTGTCTTGCATACGCTACCTTTTTGGGAGCGTATGACATGCATACGCTGACTTGGATGGTCAGGAGTCGTATGGAGTTCATACGCTACCTTTTGGGAGCGTATGACATGCATACGCTGACTTGGATGGTCAGGAGTCGTATGGAGTTCATACGCTACCTTTTGGGAGCGTATGACATACAAACGCTGACTTGGATGGTCAGGAGTCGTATGAAGTTCATACGCTACCTTTTGGGAGCGTATGACTTGCATACGCTGACTTGGATGGTCAGGAGTCGTATGGAGCTCATACGCTGCCTTTTGGAAGCGTATGACTTGCGTACGCTGGCTTGGATAGAGAGGAGTCGTATGGAGTCCATATGCTAGCTTGACCTGAGCGTACGCTGGCTTGAGCGTAGCTTGACCTGAGCGTACGCTGACATGAGCGTAGGCTGACATGAGAGTAGCCTGCTTACCCTGGATCTTCTATAGCCCTGTATATTGATATCTTATTAGATGTTTAACGTCCATTTTATATCCTTACGCTTTTTTGCATAAACTTGATATAATCATGATATGTTGATATTTCTGTTAAATATAGATTGTTACGTGGGATGTACCATGTGTCGTGAATTGAGCTATAGATACCCCGATTGACTGGAATTAAACCCTGAGAGTCGTAGACTCGACTCCACTGAATACTATTTGACTTTCATGCCTTGTCACCATTGATGATAATGGTTATCTTGACTAAAATTGATCATGCGTTCCTAGTTGGAACTAAGAGACTGGCTAGTCGTCTTATTGAATGAAATGAATGAGACACGTTCATGTAATGAACTATTGTACTCGATTAGCTAATCCCAAATATTGGCATACAGGCACATGCAGGCTTCAAATTATTTATTTATTTAGTTATTTATCTATCTTACAAAAACAGCATGTGTACTTTATGGTCAAGGCATGATTACTCCGTGGTCAGATTTGATTGTTGCATCACGCTATGTAAAACCTACAACCTAGCCGCACGGGTATCGTTGTAGAGTTGCGCATATCGTACCCCGTACGAAAGTACTCATTTGAATGACCATGATCCACGGCATGGAACTTCACTCAATGTAGAGACTATTAAGTTAAATAAAATAATGATGGCATGGAGAGAATGGATTCCCGAGTTCTTACATGGCAGCCCCCTTGGGACTATTAAGTGTCCGACGGGCCGGCTGGTTCCCACAGGTACTGTAAATCTGTCACCCGGGCAGGGAATAGTATCTGCTTATATTATTGTACATGCTATATTAACGGCGGGCGTCCCGCTGGGACTCGTCTAACTACATGATTGGCGCAATTGATTGATTGGATAGACTAGCCTTGCTTGCACATAGTAAGAACTGAGGAATCCCTATTGCATAAATTCCAGGATAACTTGGGACTCACAATAGCAAGCCGTAGTAGTTGATTGGCCGTTCAAGATGATTTATTTGTGTACTGTACCTACTCTGTTACTTAACTGGGATGATCAGAATGTCAGGACATGACGGGCCAACTTCTGTCCTTGTTTGGTTGGGAGGTTGGTTCGAAGTGTCGTGATGTTATGTGAATCCTAGTAGCAAGCAGAGATCTATTTATCATATTTCATATTACTGGTTTTAGTTCTTATGTCGTGCTTCCTTGTGGTACTTTCTATTAGAGGTCTAACCTCTCTGGTTTTGCATGGCCAGATTTAGAGCCGGTTCCCGAGGACTCAGCTTACTTCTACCTCCAAGATGGTCAACACTAGAGGGATGATCGCAGGAGGACTCGAGTGGGTTTCTTACTTCCCCACTCGTTTTGTTATCTACTTTATACCTTGCCGTTTGGCACCGACATGTTAGTCGGATTGTCTTGTACTTACTTTTTACATAATTGTAACTAAAGTCAGGCTGCAGCTGATAACAATTGTGCACACTTTGCTACCTCATCTGGCTGTATTTTGTAAAGCCAGATATCAAAAACATTTTGACTGAGCATTTGGGACGCCTTACTGCTTTATCTTACATGTTCTCTATTACTGTTTCTTGTTCGAATGATTGAGACAATAGATGTGAAGTGACCATAGTAAGACTTTCATGTAGTATGCACCCCCTTGTCTTTTAGACAGTATTGATCGTATTATACGGTATTCATCTACCCGTAATACGTAGCTGGCTGAGTCATTCTCCCGCTCTCCAGTATTCTGGTTCTGGGGCGTGACAAGAGAGAAGGTCTGCTTCTATTTCGAAGGTGATGCAAAACAGCCCATGTATTGGCCGAAGGTTTCTAGGGGTTTATCTATCATGAGATTCATGCATGCCACTTATCCCAGAAAGATGTCTTGGCACTTAACAGAATATCAGCAGGCAAAGGCGAGCCATATCATTTACAGGAAGGAGGGATTCTTCAGTTCCTCAGAGAATCATGTATCCGTGTTTTGAGGTTTGAAGCCGGGATGTGTACCACCCGAAGACTCATCAATATTGATGCCATTCAGGATGCCTGTTTTCATAAATGAATTCATGGCAAACGAGAAGGCATTCTACCCCACTGATTCGACGCCGAGGATGAACGGCTTAATGAATCAAGAAAACATGAGGTGGAGGACTTTGGTCCATTGGGCTCTGGAGAAGTTTGAGAGTGAGCTGAAGAAGATAAACCTTTATGACGCGATCGCCAATTCCTCCTACGGCTTCAGACCCAACCCCTTTCTGTTTCTGGCCTTGGTTGAGAGGTATAACCACAGGACGTGGACATTTATGACTCCCAAAGGGGAGATGGGCTTTGCCCTTCATGAGATGGAATACATCTCGCATCTGCCTTCAGGCACACTGCCGTATGAAGAGTATGTACCTACGACAGAAGAGCTAAACTTTCTGTCGAAGAAGAATCCGGAGGTGGTGCACCTGTTTGAAGAGATGATGTGCCATTTCGGCACATGTACTCTGTATTACAAAAGTACTAAGGAAGAAACCGACAACCACATCCAGAAGTGGATGTCTTATCTTTTCATGAACCGTAAAAAGGATAAGAAAAAGATAAACGAGAAGAGATGGTACCAAATTAACTCCTTCAAGCCTCTCTCTGAGAGTGAAATCATTTATCTACTAGAGAAGTATGACTGCAAGGATTTCACGATCAATGAAGACTGGTATGAGTTTAAAGCTGGAACACCTTCAGCTCGTATGTGAGACAGAATGGAAAGACTCTGTCAAGGAACGGTCATTTAGCCGGATTCCTATCTTTTTGGCTAAGAAGATTCGTCGTTCCTGGCTCCAGCTCTCTGGACAGAATACATAGAGGCGTTATTTTTGTAGCAGTACGCCTTATGTATGGTTATAAGATAGACTTATTATTAGCGATGACCTGTAGGCTGAACGCAGGTCTTCGGAATTTTGTAACCAATATGCTATCTAATCAGAGGAGGATGACCGATGAATTCCCAAGAATAGAGATGCCCTTCACATATCTATATGGTTGGCTTCTTCTCCATCACGACGGTCTGATACCTCCGGGAGCAGGAGGGAGTGGCAGTCTCTTTTTGGAGAAGTACTCCGGAGAAACTTTCTGGAAGGTTCACACTCTTCCAGAATGCAGAAATATTCTGAATCGAACGTCACATTGGTCCATTCAATGTGTCCCTCCACCACTGGGTTATGAGAGCATGCCCTTGAATATGATAGACGGAGATAAAGGGTATAGGCTAGATGATGTAGCCTTTCAGTGGTTGCAGAGAATCCGACCCTCCCATCTGGTATACCGTCATGAAGAAATGACGTATCTGGAGCCGTATCTACCGAGCCAATTTGTCAGGCAATTCGGATATGACCAACTTCATGTTGGGAATGCCACCACCTGCCTTTCTGCTCGTGGAGGGCTTATTGACGGAGCTCGGGCCTGGAGATACTTCGCGGCTAGAGATACAAAAGCTGTATTCTCTATGCCTAATCCTTTATCCAGCACGGGGACGAAGATGCTTTATACATATGCTCGCTTCTATGTTTCATCGAGCACCTTCATGCCGAGTTTCCATCCTAAGACTTTTGTTGCGGAAGACGACCCAGCCCCATCAAAGAGGTCGAAGAAGAAGATTGTTATTCAACGATTTTCTCCGGAACCTGAAGATGAGACAGCGGAGGTTGAGCCCCAATATGAATTATTTCAAGAGCGAATTCCTGATGAAGTTCTTCCTCCCATATTTGTATCCCTTTCTAAGAGGAAGCAAAGTGATGAATCTGAGATAGTCTCCAAAAAGTGTACTAAATCTCAGACATCTAAGAAGAAGAAGAAAGGGGTCTCAGTAACTGCCACTTCATCTTTAGGTGGCATCTCAGTTGACGAAGATGACGCCGCCGATAAAGACGAAGATACAGATAAAGACGATGCTCCTTTGATAACAAGGAGGTCGAGAGGCAGGTACGTCAAGAAGACCGTCGGCAAAATGAAGGGCAATGAACTCTTGGAAGCAATTATGAGTGGAGGGGTCTTGCCAGAGATCAATGAAGCGGCTTCCACTGAGAAAACAGAATCTGATTATGTTCATCTTCCAGCAACTTCAGCTGAACGGACTGAGGTAGAGTCCACTCGAGCTCAGGAAACGACTGCTCCGACAATAAGTGGAGTAGCTACTGAACCCTCAGAAATGAGGATGATCCCTTTTGAGCATGGGACAGAGGGCGTCATCCAGGCATTGGATGACCAGATTGAATATTTTGAAGAAGAACCAGCCCCGACAGAAGTTATGGAACAACCGGAAGTTTCAGAAACTCAGATTGAAGAAAACAGAGGCGATGAAGACGTGCCAACGTCCGAGCTATCAGCTGCTGATGACTTGTTGAAGAATGTTTATAAAGACATCATTCTTCGAACTGATATTCCAGAAAAGACTGAACCGGCAGTCAATACTGAGCTTGCTATCATTACTGTTCCTGAGATTCATCCATCTCAAGGAATAGATGAAAATGTGAACATCATGGACTCCGGATCAGAGACTCATCCTGAAGCTGGGGATGAAAAAGAGTCTGAAGAAGAAGAAAAAGCTGAAGAAGGAGAAGATTGGCATGCTGGCACTTCTACTCATTATGATGAAGATAAAGTCAGAGGAAACAGAATAGAACTCAGCTCCGAACCTGCTCAATCTCCGGACAACGCTCCAGCGCCCAGTAATTCTGGAGCTGGAAGCAGTCACATGAAGCAGGTGTCGGACACCATCATGGACCGGCTACGAGAAGACGCAAGACTCAATATATAGAATATGAACCTCAGCCTGGTAGAATTTTATTCCAAATTCTGTTTTTACTGTTTCTTTTTCTTTAGATGCTGATTATTTTTTCTTTGACTAGTAGGAACTGCTGCAGCAATGAGTTCAACTCATGCTCCACTTGTCCAGTGTAGCTCCCCTTCCCGAAAATGTAAAAATACTTTAATATCATTTATTTTATTTGAATAGTGATTTTTAGAATTTTATAAATATTTATTTAGTTAATTATTACGGTAGATGATTTTAGCCATGGTTGAGTTTTGAAGTACTAGATGACTAGGATTTATGGCACGGGAGAAGTAGCAATGTCCCTAGACTAGTGTACTAGCCATGCCCGGGGAAACCTAGCCATAGGAATGTCCTAACTAGGAAAACCAGGCCAAGTTGTGACATGACCATTATAAATAGTTAATTATTCATTATTAATATTATTTGACGTCTAGGTGACCTGGTCGCACCAAACTGTCTGGACTGGACCCGAACTGAGCCGAGCCCATGTAGTCATGCGACCCGTCCAAAAACGTTCATGCTGATACATTGCGGGTATGATTGTGTCGTATTTCAGTTTGAAGATTTAAGGCATGTTTTATATATTTTATTAATAATATTATAGATATTAACATTAACGATATTCAATGATAATTGAATAAATAGGCTCTGTACATTTTAGAATGATTAGACTGTGCTTAAATGGTATATATGCCACTACGAGTTTATTGAATTTTGTTACTATTATTATTATTATTAGTATTATTATTATTATCATTTTATTATGGTTGTGGAGAATAAACTATTTATTATTATTATTTATTAATAATTTATTCCTTATCAAAAGAATGAATATTGTATATGTGTATATAAATATATGAGTGTGTGAATATATATATATATATATTAAATAAATGTGTGGTATATATATCCATCGTATATATATCGTATATATATTGGATATATATATATATATAAATAAATATATATATATGAATATATTATAGATATTGATTGTATATACAAATAATGTATCTTGGTTGTATATATATATTATATAGTGATATTATATCTTGATTGTATGTAGACATACTATAAATATTATATATTGTATATATATAGATATATATATAGTGTATATATATAGATATATACTTTTTGAGAAATAAAAAGCAATTCCGGCCCAGCCAGGCCATGGGAGCAACAAGCCAGTTTCCCATTTTCGACCCCGTGCACAAGCGAACTTCCTTTTGCACTTTTGGTCTGTGGTTGCTTGCACAGGCCTAACCCAAAGCCTATCCCAGGCTTAGCCCCCACACCCGAGCAAATAGGTTTATATACGAAGTGAATCGAAACCGAGGTATATACGATAGGCCGAAGGAAGGGAATTGAAGAAACCCTAACGAACATCTCGACTGATGCTGCCACCATGTGCCATACCTTCCCCAGACATGGGCGCACCACCACGCACGCGGCGCCGCCTGGATCGCCGCCGGACACGGCCAGAGCAGGCCGGACACGCGCGCGCGTGGGCAGCAGGCGGTAACAGTCGCAGTAAACACCCGACTTCGTGGCACGATTCCCGTTGCCTCGTCGCAACGTTTTACGCGTCGTCTTTGCAGGTACGTCGACAACCTATACGTCTTTAATTCTCTTCAAACGCTTCGTGTCTAGACGCACCATGCTATCCAGGAAATCGACTCAAAGTCGAGGAAAAACCTGCTTACAAACAGAGCACGAATCAGTCCAAACTCCCAAATTGGGAGGCGAATTGCCGTTAACCCATGAACTTTTTCAGAAATCTATTTGAACAAATTTTTAGATAACATGTAGGGCTAGAAAACCCTTTTTACAGAAACTAATTTGGATAACTGTGTGTCGAGAAATCGAACCCCGAACTTGGACAAAAATCTGTTTTGAAAAACTAGAAATCGCTCCACACGACGTCCGTCCTGCCATTTCGGGCGACGTGGTCGCGCACCAAAGACATCGAAAGCTGCGTAACAGCTTCGTGGTCGTGTGGGCTTTGACGGAATTCAAATTGGTCGCGTGTGCGCGACGAATTTGATGCGTATCCGTCGAAATTCCCCGTATCGTGCACTTTGCAAATTCTCCAATTACTTTGTACACGCTCATCGGATCGAGACAAAACTTGCGCCAACAGGACCGTATCATTTTTCTGGTCCTGTATGCCAAGTTTGGTCCAATTCTGAGACCGTTGATAAAATCACCGTTTTGCGGGCCCCACGGTCCCACTCAACGGGCGATTTTGTGCACGGCCCGCCGGAATCCAACTTTGGACATACGGTTGGGTTCGTATCAGAAAATTGGATCCGTAGACATGTAGTTTGACGACTTTAGAGACCGTTGACTCTGGTACGCTTTTCGGTGCAAGGCGGGTCCAACGGCGGACACCGTTTTAGCCCGAAATTACCGTTTTGCCCTTGTGTCCAGAATTGGACTTAAGGACAGGCAATCCTAGCTAATTTGACTATTCTGAGAATATTGGTGATGTTTATTTCAGCTTCCGAGAATTGTTGTACGGGTTTTTGACTATTATGGCACATTGAGTAGTTCAGACTGTCGGTTTCACCAGCAAAGGACCACAGGCGAGTACAGTTTATTGTTTGCATTTCGATATTGATCTTTACTATATTTCATTGATTAGTCATTGGTTATGTGATTATTTTCTATTATAAATTGTCGAGTCGGGAATGAGAAGTACCAAGGATGTGTGATCTGACCTTAGACCGTGTAGACCGTGTTGCATTTATTTTCTTGTAGACCGTGTAGACAGTGTTTTATTTACTTCTTGTAGACAGTGTAGACAGTGATTTATTTATTGCAAAGTAGACCGTGTTTATTATTGCATTTAAACTGTGTAGTTAGTGATTATTATTCTGTAGACAGTATTTCTTTATTGCTATATTTTCTGTAGACCGTGTAACTGTAGACCGTGTAACTGTAGACCGTGTAACTTTAGACCGTGTAGACCGTGTCGCATAATTGTCCCAAGACCGATCACATATCAAAGGTACTTCTAACAATGGGAAAAGTATATCTGTCTACTTATTTACTATTGATTTTCGGTCTTTTCTCACGGTTTTACTGTTTATTTTCAAAACTCATGATTGATGTCTAACCTCTGTTGTATAGTCATTTTCATTTATTGAAATTGCAATCAGTGAATTGTGCTCGTTCCATTCCTGACTGGAAACCAACATTTTCAGGTTAGCCGTGGATTCACTTAGCTTGAGAAGTGACGGGAATACTTGCAGACGAGCCTAGAAGACTAATTAGATAGTCAAGTTATAGTCATTCAATATTTGTACAAGTTTATATTTTCTGCAAATGTAAAACTTGTAATCATTGTAAATTAAATTAATTATATGAATGAGCATCTTTGTGATTATGATCTTCATGGCCGTGACAGCGTTCTACCGCCGACTCTGTGGCGTAGGCTGGCTTGGACACGTCTCGTATCCGTTTAAAAAAAAAAGGGTACGGGTCGTGACATCCAGACTGATGCTGATGAAGGGAGCTCGTACTTGCCAACTTCTCCAGCGGCGCATACCTCCGTTCCCAGGATAGAAAACATACAAGCTTCTTCTTCAATGATGACAGCGACTCCTGGGTTCGAGACGGGACTGGCAAGGACTCTGGGGATGTATTCAGAAATCATCTACTCATATCTTGATACATACTCCAGGCATTTCTTGAAAGACGAAGTTATGCCCTACTCTGAGCTCCGAACGATGGTCAATTTCCCGCTCCAAGCACTGCGACATGCTGGCTGCGAATCTCAATGTATCTTCTTCGAACATCTCCTAGATGAACTAGAGATAACCATCCGAAGATACTGGGAGACTAAGAAGGAAGATATTCAATCTTTAACTGTGGCTGAGATCTCTCAATTGGAGCATGAAGCCCAAGCCCAACAAGTTGCATTAGAAGAATTTCTCGCTTCTTCATCTGAGAAATTAATAGAAAAGGGTGCAGAAATATTAGCTACTCGTCAGAGAGTAGAACTTCTGGCAAAGGATGAAATATCAAAAGCTGAAGAGCTTAAAAAGTTGAAAGAGGAGCTAGCTCGTCTTCATGAGCGAATTGCCTCCATGGAAAAAGAGCGAGCTGAAGTCGTCACTGCTCGTATATCAGAAGCTGAACGCTATCAACTTCTTCAACAAGAGCGAGAGCAGATGCAGGCAGAGCAAATTGAAGAAGTTAACCGTCGCCAGCGCGCTATTATTGTTTTTGATGAACAAAATGTCGCAGTCGAAGCAGCAGGAAGAGTTCGCAAAGCTCATGATGAGAAAATGAGTATTGTACTTGATTGTATTAAGGAGCTAATAACTCCTAATAAATAGATCTTTTACATTTTCATTTGTAATCAATATTTTGATTTTGAATGAAGACAAATGAGAACTTTTGATCTGATTTTTGACTTTGTTGTTTTGATAATGATATATTTATAGAAAATATGTTCAGAGGTAAATAATACATGACACATTTCTATAGAATAGAATATACAAATAAACTTTGTAATTCTATCAGACGATATTAAACCAGAGATGATCTCAGTTTAATACTGATTAGAAAAAATAGAATTCAGACATAAAAATATCTTTGAACTCAATTTTTTATGATCTTTGGACTCGAGAATCAAAAGACAAGATATCATTTTCATAAAAATGATACTGAGATAGAAAATTTAGAGGTAATATGGACGTGATTTTCTAGATATCAAATCTGCTAAGAAAATGATACAAAATAGAATATCTATTTCCACTGGAGATAAAAGATATCGAAACGATTCTTGTAAAGAACAATGACTTTGGTATTTTTACTAGCTGGGGAATGATAGGAGAACAATCTTGACAGATAAAAATATTACACATAATATTTCTTCAAGAATTTGCCATTAATGGGCATCATAGTGATTTTACCATCCATAGTGGTAAGCTGATATACCCCATTAGAAAAGACTTTATTCACAATGTATGGACCTTCCCATTTTGCATCAAACTTGCCTTTACTCGTGTGCGTCATGGTCATCGGACGTCTGACTGTAAGAATAAGTTCTTCTTTTTGATATGCTCGAACTCTGACTTTCTTGTTAAAAGCTCTTGAGATTCTAGCTTGATAGAATTCGATATTCTATTGAGCAGATAACCGCTTTTCATCCAGAGCTTCTAATTCCTGAAGTCGAAGACGATCATTATTCTTGGTGGTAAGTTCATTAGCGATTTCTATCCTTAAAGAAGGAATTTGAATCTCTAATGGGAGAACAGCTTCGCATCCATACACCAGAGAGAAAGGTGTACATTTAGTAGCATTACGGACTGTAGTGCGGTAAGCCCACAAACATTCACCAAGTTTCTCACTCCAATTACGTTTGTTAGTAGAAACAAACTTCTTTAAGAGTTTGATTATGGTCTTGTTGAAAGCTTCTGCTAATCCGTTAGCTGCCGGATTATATGCGGTAGAAGCCACATTGTTGATCCGATGATCGTCACAGAATCGAGTAAATTTCTGGCTGATGAACTGTGGTCCATTATCATGAATAATGCGTCGAGGAACACCAAATCTGTAGATGACATGATGCTTGATAAAGTTGATGACATTAGAAGTTTTAACTTCAGATAAAGGAATAGCTTCAGCCCATTTGGAGAAATAATCGGTTATTGTGAGAATAAACCGATGACCTTTTGATGACGGCAGATTGATCGGGCCGATAATGTCCATGCCCCAAGCTTTGAAGGGCCATGATGCTGCTGTTGGGTGTAGAAATTCAGAGGGTTGATGAATAAAATCCGTATAGATTTGACAAGCTTTACACTTCCTTGCATATTCGATGGCATCTGATACCATAGTAGGCCAATAATAACCCATACGTCGAATACGGTCTTGAAGTTTTGGTCCAGGCTGATGTGCTCCACAAATTCCATCACGTGCTTCGTGAATAATTTGTTGAGCCTCATCACCGGCAATACATCGAAGAAGTAAACCATCATAAGCTCGATGATATAAGGTTTTTGTAGTATGATTGTAATAAAATTTGAGTGATCGTCGTCTGATAGATGCTGCCTCACTCGGATTATCTGAAAGGATATCATACAATACGAAATCTAAGAAAGGAAGTCTCCAATCTTTATCTGTATTCTGAGTCTCAGCTGAATTACTGAAGGTGAATTCCATACTAGAATCAGATAAAGATGATAATGATTTACGACTTAATACAAATCCTCTTGTTGTATTGACATCATGAGATGTTGATTCTTCAGTGTCAACTGGAAGTCCTAAAGTTAGGTTATTTTCAAGATGAAATAATTCTCGATTGTAAACAACAATCATTTGTTGCCGTCTAATCGGAATAGCCAATACTGCCGCGAGATTAGCAAGAGCATCAGCTTCTGTGTTACATGCTCGCCTAACATGCTCGATGAAGAATTCTTCAAATGAAGAAGCCATAGATATAGCCGATCTATGATAAGGAACCAGATCTTGATGGCGAACTTCATAAGTGCCCCTTATCTGGTTGACAATGAGTTTAGAGTCTCCATACGCCTCCAAATGTTGAATATTCAGATGTTTAGCGAGCTGAAGACCAATGAGTAATGCATTGTACTCAGCAACGTTGTTTGAACATGGCTGATCGAGAGAATAAGCTCTTTGGATAGTAAAACCTTCTGGTGATACAAGAATAATTCCAACTCCAGCAACAATGTCACCATTAGGACCTATTCTTGAAGCTCCGTCAAAGAATAGACGCCAAGTAGAATCTTCTTCATCAATTTGATTTGAGTCTAGGACTTCATCTGGAATTTCATCGTAGAGTTTTGAATTCTCTGGAATGGAATGAGCAGCCAGAAAATCAGCTAAAGCTTGTCCTTTGACTGATTTCTGAGGGATATAATGCATGTCATACTGAGCAAGTAAGATTCCCCAGTTAGACAATCGAGAATTTAAAACACTTGGTTTCTTCATCATGACTCGTATGGGGTTGATCCCGGAGATGACATGAATAGTCTGGCCAATGATATAATGTCGTGTCTTTTGAACAGCGAACATCAGGGCTAGACATTCTTTTTCGACCGGTGAATATCGAGGTTCAGCTCCGGTCATAGTACGACTGAGATAGTAAATGGCTTGTTCATGACCATTATTATTCTTTTGAGCAAGTAACGCACCCAATGAATGACTCATTGCTCGGGTATATAGGAGGAACGATATTCCTGAGACAGGAGGTACCAATACTGGAGGGCTCATCAGATATTGTTTTATGTCATCAAATGCTTTCTGACATTCGTCAGTCCAGACGAAAGAAACACCTTTTTTCATAAGTTTATTGAATGGTCTGCAGCGTCCTGAAAGATTAGAGATGAATCTCCTGATATAAGCGATCCTTCCTTGAAATCCTCGTAGCTCTTTTAAGGTGCGTGGAGGACGCATCTCTTGGATGGCTTTGATCTTCTCGGGATCTACCTGTATACCTTTCGAGGTAATGACGAAGCCGAGAAATTTGCCACTAGAGACGTCTAAGAAAGACTTAGTAGGGTTCATCTTTAATTGATGCTTACGCATTAGATCAAAAATAGTCTTCAAATCTTGGATGTGATCCTCTTTTTGTCGACTTTTGACTGCAATATCATCAACATAGCATTCGACTATTTTTCGCAAATGTTTACGTAATATAGTGCTCATGGCTCGTTGATAAGTTGCTCCTGCATTCTTGAGACCGAATGGCATAACTGTATAACAGTATGTACCGATCAGCGTTCTGAAAGAAGTGTGTTTCTCGTCATCTGGAAATATTTTAATCTGATTATACCCAGAATACCCGTCCATGAATGACATCCGTTCAAACCCACAGGTATTATCGATCATAACATCAGTAATTGGTAGAGGGAATTCATCTTTAGGACATGCCGCATTGAGATCGCGGTAGTCTATGCATACTCTGATCTTACCAGTCTTTTTAAGGACAGGAACTATATTAGCCACCCAGTCGGGATGTTGTTCCTCTCTAATAAACCCAGAAGCCATGAGTTTATTGACTTCAGCTTCAATTGCATCCATAATGTCTGGACGAAATCGTCGCTGTTGTTGTTTGACCGATTTAGCATTCGGCATGATATTGAGTTTGTGAGTTACAATCTGTGGATCAAGTCCTGGCATATCTTCATAACTCCAAGCGAAGACATCAATGTATTCACGAATAAGTTTGATCATGTCTTGTTTATCAGTTTCTGAAAGACTTTCACTAATGAATATTGGTTTGGGGGATCCCTCTTCACCAACATCTATTTGAACAAGTTTGTCTTCAGTTGGAGGTTCTTTTTGCTCGAATCGGAACTCCCATTGATTATCTAACCTTTGAGCCCATTGCTCTGATTCTGGTGAGATTTCAAACTCGTCTTCGTTTTCATCATTTTCTTCAGAACTGTCAATGGAGACCATGTTGGAAGACAGAATGTTGTAGTGGAAGTCACCGATACTTGTATCAGAATCCCAAGAAGTGGTACTAGAAGAATCAGATTTCTTATCTTCATCAGATTCGGGATCTTCATGGACAGTATTGATAAAAAGAGTATGAGCAATATAACCTAATCCGCATTTTGTCCTCCCATATTTCAGAGGAGGAATCCGAACAGGCATTTTTCTTCCTTTTCCATTATTGAGGCCAGTTCTGAAGTCATAGCCCATATTTTTAATGATGTCTTTAGATTGCTGACTATAACGATGTAGTTGTAATCTGCCAGTATCATCGTTTTTGTCATCATCTTCTAAATCAGAAGGATTCTGGGGCCCTTTGTAGAAGAATATTGGAATGTCTTCCGGTTTTCTGCTAGGTACTAGAAAGCATGAACTTTGTACTGATTCTAAGGATACTTCTGTATGAAAAGTCTGTACAACTCCTATGGTTATTGTTTTCAAGTCATCTAACAAATGCAAATAATTATGAACATGATTACACACATCAATATACTGCAAAGACGGAGACATTTCATTAATTTCAAAAGTAGTAGTATTTACATCAGAAGGAGGTTGAACCTTAGAAATCTTAGCCAAATTAATGACTAAAGGGGGAGAAGAAGAACTAGAAGGAGTTTTGTTTCGATTAAGATCGATCACAAATGGCTCAGAAGAGGTGAGCTCCCTTGAAATTTGAGATGGAAAAGTAGTTCGCCCACCAACGGGGATTACCAGAGTATCCTGTTTTATATGTGAAGATGTAGGAACTGTAGTACACCCACTGACAGGAATGATCAGTGTATCTTGAGTAGACGACTGAGGTAATGGAGAGATCCGTCCGCTCACTGGAATAATGAAAGAACCTTCTCCAGAGGGTTTAGGAGATTGTTGCTGAGTAGTTCGACCTTTAACAGGAATTATCAAGGTCTCACTTTGCGGATCCTCTTTCTCCATAGCTTGTATCACCCTTGTATACTCTTCTTTGTACATCCGGGAATCATTAAAATAAGCTTCAACCCCATGGAAAGAATTTATATCAGCAACTTCCTTTTGTACTCTTCCATTGCTGTCAATGTATTTAAAACACTGATGAAGAGTAGAAGGCACCACATTATTTTCATGAAGAAAGGGCCTCCCCAGAAGAAGATTATAAGATTCCACGATCTCGATCACATAGAAAGTGACTTTGGATCTGAAATCGTCTATCTGAAGTTTCAGATGAATCTTTCCCAAAGGCTCGCTTCGGCTTTGATTGAATCCCAGGATAGTAGTAACCGTCTTGGAAAGCTTGTGAAGAGGGATTTTTAGTTCATCCAACAGACTCTTTGGCATTATGCTTATAGCAGACCCTGGATCAATGAGGATACGATCTATCTTCATCGTATCGATATAACCGGTGTAGTAGAGAGGTCGATCATGTCGATTATCCTCCAGTAGCATGTCGTCTTGTGTAAAGGTGATATTTGGGATAATCTCCAATATATTGTTGCAATGTAAGCAAGTGGCAGGTTCTTCATCTGGCTTCTTTAATTGTGCAAGACAGGAGTCAGCCTGTAGAAGTGCCTCACTTAACGTCTCCCGAGTTTCTTTAGAAAGACGTAGAAGTTCAAAGAGGGACATTCTAGCTGGAGTATTAGCAAGTTGGGCTAGAATGTCAAAGTTATAAGGCTTCTGAAGCCCAAGAGGAGGGGACTTCTTGATTGGTTTATCAAATCGAGCCTGTTGTTTGCCTTTCTCAAGAGCTGTGGGCTTAGAAGGAGTAGGTATAACCGGTGCAGTTGAAGGAACAGGTGCTGTGGATGATTCTTCCTCAAGAGGAACATCAGGAGCATCTTTGTCAGCAGGAGGGATATCAGGAGTATCCTCAGGACTCTTGGAATAATCCTTTAGATAAGGTTTCCCTATTCTAGTAGCACCAGCAAGTGCTTCTGATTTATCTTTTGATTCTGTGTCAGGAGTAGATCCGAAAGAAGTCATATGACATGACTTAGTTTTTCCAGCCTTCTTAGATTTTTGGGAAGTAGTCTTGTGAAGAGGAGGAGATTCAAAATCTGCCACTAGATCAGGATGAATCTATATTATTTCTTCTGTTTCCATAGTGATCGGAACTAATCCTTCAGACTGTGGAGGAGGAATATTCACTATTTCAAGAGTTGCCTTGGGAATAGGAACGATCCCGCTTTCAAGGAGTTGAGGAGGAAAATCTCCGAATTGCATAGAGACGACGTTGGAGGTAACGGTCTTCTCTTTCGGAGTAAGAGTGATAGCTCCAGATTTGATCATTTCCTGGATCTTTCCTTTCAGTACATAGCATGTACGAACTGTGTGACCCAATATTCTATGGTACGGACAGTATTTAGGATGATCTATTTTACCAGGTTCATCAGGTTTCTTGATTTCAGGTAATTGTATTTTATTACCTTTCAGCAGACATTCAAAGATACCAAGGACATCATCGTCATCAAAAGAGTATTCTTCTTTGGGACGAGGTGCTCTTGGTTGTTGAGTTGTAGAGGCAGGAGGAGTTTGAACAGTCGATGCATCTTTACTCTGAAGATTAACTTCAAGGGTTTCTTTTCCCTTGCGAGTATTGGATTTAGCACTATTGTTGTTAGTACTTTGACATATTTCTTTGGGATTCATCTATACTCCTAAACCTTTGAAGGTTTCAGCACTAATTTCTGCGGCCTTGGTACTAACTATGAAGGAAGGCCAATCTTGAAATTGAGTAGATCCTGTCAACATGCTGATGATTGGCAACAAATTTGATTTGCATGTGTCGATGGTAACAGCATCAGGAGTTCCAAGAGGCATCTTCAGAGCTTCTCTTCGAAACCGTTCAATGAAATCCTCTGTAGTTTCATTATTTTTCTACTTGATTCTTATAAGAGCAGACATAGTCATGTCATTGAGCCCTTCATAGAACCGTTCAAGAAATATTTGTTTGAAACCGGCAAATGAGGTAATACACCCATCCGGGAGACTTCTATACCATTCATAAGCCGTTCCTTTGAGACATCCGACAAACACCCGAGTAAGGAGGGCATCATTTGGTTGTAGCTGGTCAGTCATTACTTCAAAGTGATTAATAAATTAACTCGGAGAAGTGGTTCCATCATAGAATGAGATAGTAGGCGGCTTGTATTTAGGAGGATACGATACTTGCTTCCATTCTATTGGATAAGGTTGCTTGATGCCTAACCTTTGTAAACCATCCTTCTGTTTGAATGCCTCAAATTGAGTTCGGAGATTCCTCAATTCTTCAGTAACAACTTCGGAGGATTGTGGAGTTGTAGCTTGTAGAGAATAGTTGGGAGAAGGAACAGCATTATAAGCACTACCCCCAGCTCCAGAGTGACTAGGAACCGGTTGAGCTTGCCCAGGAGTATTGGATTGTACTGCTGGAGGAACATGTACTGGACTTACACCAGTGTCAATTGGTATGGCTTCAGGTACAGTCTGTCAATTTTGCAGCTGGATTGCTATGAGTTCATACATCGACTTCATAGTATCAGCCATAGACTTCATTTGCTGTTCCAAAGAAGCAATTCTTTGTTCTTGAGGAGTCATGGAAGAAGAAGGTTCATCAGTATTTCCATCGACCATATAAATCATGACTGTACGAGGGATTATTGATGAACTGGTGGATGTTGTTTGTTCTGAATCATTACTTTGTGTATCAAAGTCATTTGTAGGAGAATTACCCCCAGTAGGCAGAGGTGGGAAGTTAGATTCTCCAAGAAATTCAGAATCATCTTCAGAAATCAAAGTCCTTTGATTAGAAGCCATGACTCTTGATCTGGTGCCTCTATATACTCCATCTGGACTATCAGTTCTACCTCCAGTATCCCGAGAGGTCATGTTGACAGAAGCAAACAGAGGTTCATCTTCATCAAGCATAGGTTCATACTGAATCCGGTTGAAGACAGATTGTCGTTTAGTTTGACATCTGCATTGCATCATGACTCTTAGCTGGAAGTCACATTCATGATCAGCATGGTCATGATCCATTGATTGACATATGCATTGAATTATGACTTTTGGCTGGAAGTCACATTCAGCATGGTCATGATCCATTGACACAGAATTATTCCTTCTCTTCTGTTGAAGATGTTCTCGTAAATCTGTCTGTGAATATTGAGGTACATCAGAGAACATTCTTTGTGTATTTTTAGGAATATATTTCCGGTTCTTGGGTCTTGATGGCTCTTGATTATATAGAGAGTGATTAATCTGAGCCACATAATTTCTAGCATACTCTGCATCTGGATCTCTTGCTTTTGTTCCCGTTTGGTATGGTTTTTTGACACCAGAAGTGCTTCCCAAACGAGTTTGATTAAGTTTTGTTCTTAGATCAGTTGGAGGTAAAACATTGGTTTTTGATACTTGGAGTTTTCCTTCCATTGATCTGGATATTTGCAGAGAAGGAAGAGTTGAACCACCCCCTTGAGTAAGAGTTGGTAATAGACCTTCTTTTATAGACAAATTCTGTGCCCTATTCGAAGAAGTCGTAGAAGAAGACATTAAGAAATGTTTCTTCTTAGACTTATTCAAGTTTTGAGACATAGAATGTCCAGAAGGAAGAGTAGTCAAAAGACCATCTCCTTTTCTTTGACTAACAAAACTGTCAGTCAAAGCTGTTCCTGAAGTAAACACTACAGGAGCAGAAGAAACAACTAAAGAGTTGTTTCTTTTTGAAAGGGCTTTGTGTGCCATTTGTGAATGAGCTTTAGCAAGACCACCCCCAGTTCTAGTAGAAGTTGGCAAGGAAGAAGAGATAGCTAAAGAGCTATTCTTCTTAGATGATGTATACGGAATACATGCTGAAACAGGCTTGGTTAAAGAACCAGTGCTGTTAGCGTGACTTTTGAATTTAGAAATATACGCTGGAACAGATTTGGCTAAGGAGCCAGTGCTGTCAGCGTGACTTTTGATTTTGAGATTGCACGCTGGAACAGGCTTGGCTAAGGAGCCAGTGCTGTCAGCGTGACTTTTGACTTTGAGATTGCACGCTGAAACAGGCTTGGCTAAGGAGCCAGTGCTGTCAGCGTGACAGTTGACTTTTGTCATCTTCGAGCACACAAGAGCGTGTGTGCTTGCAGTAGAGTTCTTGCCAGTGTTAGGAGTAGACACTGTGGCAAAAACTTTACCATTGGTTGCCAACAGATTCTTAGGGACGTAGATAGATCATTCCTTCGACTTGGCAGTGGTGATGGAGGCTGAAGTGTGCTTGCCACTCTTAGCTCGCTGCATTTCTTCGTAGGCGAGTTGATCGAATTGGATCGATATCACCTTCTTCGTCGAGCCGACTGACGAAGTATCACATTGAGTTGTTGTCATCTCAGAAGAGGAGATGGTTTTCCCTAGCAAAGTCGCCAATTTATTTTCCATAAATAAATTCACTTTATTTATTGTGTATCTGGGAAAATACAACTGTAGGAATCCGATCTAGAAGACGATCGCTTTATCCCTTGGACGATGCGAAGAAAAAAGCTCTCAAGAATTCGATAGCAATTTAGATTGCTATGTATCTGTACAATGAATGAGAAAAGAACTCTATTTATAGAGTCAAAAATAACTGAAAAGATAACTGTCTTCACAACCTGTGTATAGTTGAAAATCACGCAGAATTTAACATACGCAAGGTTATGAGCAGTTACTGGACGTGGCCTGTAACTGTTGGACACATGGCAATCGTGCATGAGTCGTGTGCAAATTACAGGACATGCATGTGAGAGATTGGTGGCATGGCTGCCACGTACTCCAATTTGATAAAATCCATGCAGGCTTATTGAGGACGAAATCCACGCAGCCTTGTTGAGGATAAAATCCACACAGACTTTGGATAGAAGGCTTCAGAATACACGCTAACTGAAAGCAGAAAGCTCAGAATTCATGCAAGCTTGAGGAAGGAACATAGAAGTTCAAAATACACGCTGACTTGAGTCAGAACTGCCAGCTGTCTTGATTCGACGTGTCTCGACTGACACAAAATCTCTGACATTGATTGTCTTGCCAGTCGCATTAAATGACAATAAGCTCTTTTGGTACGCCAACTTGATGAAGGCTGAGTCTTGTTGAAGAAGATTTCGAAAGTCACGCAATAGTCGGCTGTGATCTCTCGAGTTCCGTGCATACGTAGCATACGAGGAGACATTCTTTGACTGTCGTGCTGTCAGTCATAATGACACTCTGACAAATGATGAGCTGTCTCTGCGTATATTTGAGGAAATAGTCTGGTAGAACCCAGCATAACTTTTAAACATTGTCTTGATCAACTCAGTGTGACTTTTAGACCTTGTCCTGATCAACTCAGCGTGACTTTCATTTTTTAGGCCTACAGTAGCTTGGGACAATGTCGTATCGCGGTATAGTGTACTACCCCTTGTCTTTGTTTGGTTGTAGGGGTAGTCCACTATTTTGATGATGAGGTATTGGATCTTGTTACGAGTGGGACTATTTACTTTACTTGTGATTTATGACATAGTATATATATTCAGTTATGTGGCATGTTCTTTATGTATCTTGTTACATCCCTCTGAGGACCTGGTTATCTCCCCAGGCGTGTCTTGTGATTTCTGTAGGTGCTCTAGCTAAGGCCATGACTTGCGCTCTATTCTTCGAGATGTTGCTTTTGGATCGTCATCTCCGTCGTTCGACAAAATCAATTTCTTTGTATATTTCTTCCTTATTTAAATTAGTTGGTAGTGGATTTGTCTCCGTCCAACGATTGTATACATGACAAAATTCAAAGTTGTTTTTATATCATTATTTATTTTTGTGGATGAGATTTAGTCTTGGATTACTGCATTTTATAGCTTATGTATACATACAAGATTTCCATATATTGGAGCGTACTTCGTATGTATACAGTTGGCATGGATACGTACCTGGTCCTAAGTATTTTGGGACTGGGGCATTACATGTTTTTGTGGTGGCACATGCAGGTCAAGTTTGCCGTTTCGGTTACGTGACTGTACCGAACGGGCCTGTAATATAGGATTAGAGTCTAGGATCTCATCCACCTGCTTGACCCTCTTCCTTGACTAAAATTTTCGAATCACTTGTTCAACTTCACTGATCTACATCTTGCTTGAGCTCT
The DNA here is from genome assembly GCA_029216955.1 of Iris pallida. NCBI lineage: Eukaryota > Viridiplantae > Streptophyta > Magnoliopsida > Asparagales > Iridaceae > Iris > Iris pallida. The sequence continues at coordinate 6,012,438 of JANAVB010044218.1, read as the reverse complement.
TCCTACCGTAATCCTTATTTCCATACTTGATAGGAAGATGACTACACTAGTATATGCTCACAGGTCAACCCCATGGCTAGTAGGATTACATTGACAACTAGTATGCATTGAGATCCTATTTGAGTTATAAAGATATAAGGATAAGAGGAACCATATTTTTTTCTAGAAGTATGAACTTAAGGGTTAGTTAATTCCAAGTTGGGTAGTAGCAACATTAATAACTTCGAAGGGTTGTTAGAACTTTATTTGGATCTACAAAAGGATAGAAGGATCTATATACAATTGAGAAAGGAGATTGATATGATTTTTGAGTTTTGATCTTTTAAGGTCTTTGAAAAATATTTATGATTCATTTGATTATAGCTATACATCCTTGAAGAGATATAAAGTTAGTTGAATTTTTTTAAAATTTAAATGTTGCTCCAAGATTTTTGAGTGAGATTGTAATGACCATTGTTCGTATTACGTATTTTGGTATACGTGTACGTATTTAGACCCGTATTGTATGTCTCCATGTTTGGTTCGGCCCAACTTGACTTGGTTCGACGTGGTTTTGCATGGTTCGGTTTTGCTTGATTTTATGTGAACCAAACCACTGCCACATACCACCACCTTCTTCATTTATATCCCACCAAACATTTCTCTCTCCACATTAACTTTCTTCTTCCCCACCATTACTTCTCTACCAACCTGAGAGTGGAAGGTTTAGGCAAGTGCACCTTGCTTCATGGAGGAAGTCCGTTTTTATTGTTCCATTGTCTTCCTTATGTGTTTCTAACCCACTTTAGTACTTAGCATTTTTTATTTCCATGGTTAAATTCTTGTAAATCTAGCTTTGTGGTATTTTCGGTTTCCAGGAGTTTTGATCTATCAAACTTGCATATTTTTGCTAGTTGATGGTTCCATGTTGTGGAGAATTCTATTTTATCCAAATTTGACCTATGGGAGTCTGAATTTGGGTTCCTATTGTTGTTTGGAGGAGCATGGAGGCCGTGGTATTTTTATGAACATGTTCTCTGTGGGAGCCATTAATTGTACTCTGAGCCGCATGAGCTTTTAGCTCTGAGCCGCATGAGCACTAATTATTGCATGGCCAAGACAAATTCAGCCGCATATGGCCAACACAATGTTAGCCGCATGGCCTTTGCATATTTTTAATGCATTAGCAAGCATGTGCTTGCATGCATATTTTAATGCATTAGCAAGCATTCAGCCGCATGCATATTTAATTTTAATGCATATTCTAAGGCATTCAGCCGCATGCATATTTAATGCATATTCTAATGCATTCAGCCGCATGCATATTTAATTTTAATGCATATTCTAAGGCATTCAGCCGCATGCATATTTAATGCATATTCTAATGCATTCAGCCGCATGCATATTCTAATACATGTCCTAATGCATGCTTTAATTTAATGCATATTCTAATGCATGTATTATTTTAATGCATATACTAATGCATGCATTATTTTTCTAATGCATTCAGCCGCATGCATTCTAGTACATTATGCTTAATGCATTATGCTTTATGCTAGTATGCTTTAGCTAGCATGCTTTAGTTAGCATGCATACATATTGAGTTGTAGCCGCATGCTTATACAAGTGGTACTGAGCCGCATATGGCCTTTTTAGCAAGCTTTTGCTTGCTTGCATAAAACAGTTGGCCGTATAGACAATAAAGCAGTGGGCCGCATGCATAGGCCAAATACTTGGCCGCATGCATAGGCCAAATACTTGGCCGCATGCACTAGCAACAGTGCTTAGCCGCATATAGGTTGGCATTTGCATGCACTAATATTTAAATAATGCATGGCATTAAATAATGCATGGGAATTCTAATGAGCCGCATGAATTATTCCATTAGTCAGTGAGCCGCATAAGATTGAATGCATTATTTAATGCATTAGCTTAAGCATTAACTTAAGCATATTTGCTTGGCCATTTTGCTAGCCGCATGCAAGCATTTAATTGCTTAGCCTCATAAGCAAATGTTTGCTGGCCGCATGCAAACATTTATATGCTTGGCCGTGCAGCATTTATTTGCTTGGCCATGTGGCCTTAACAAATGCTTGTATGGCTTTAATTATTTAGTTGGCCGTATGGCCCTTTAATTAAGCTGCTTGCATGCAACTTGCCTGAGCCGCATATGGCCAAGTGACTGCTGGCCGCATGAAAATTTTTCCAAGCCGCATGAGTCTCCCACAGCCCTTGCCCCTTCTAATATTTAATTACTAAATGTGTGCTTGTGCCATATTTATTTTAAGTGTGTTTTCGGACACGATGGTGACCCGTTGGGGTACATTTTTGACAAATGACGTGACATGATAGTGGCCCGACGTGGCGCACTCCTGACAGTGAACATAACATGATAAGATTGAATGGCCTGGACACCATAGATGATTGTGTTTGTACGATTGAACCGGTAATGCTTGCATCATGTCTAGGACATGGACCCCTGAGTACCACGGTCAGGGGTACCTACTGTAAATGGCTAAGGCTAATAACTAGAATAATTCAGTAGTCATGAGAGATTTTTCCAGTTACAGACGAACCCGTTATCCCGGCCACCATTGTGGGACTTGCAGTCTGCCGACGAGTAGGACACAAGTCTAGATTCACTGATATATGGAAAAGAATAAGGCACTGCTTAATGAATTCAAGTCGCCTGGATAACCTGGATTAGCTGCAGGACTTGTGGCTGGAGGAACATCTCACTGCATATTGCTAGTAACTAAGGCTTGTGATAACCCTAGTTAGCTAATGTAGAAAGCCGTAGTCACTGATTGGCCGGGAGCGATTGTGTGGTGTAGTTTCAGTACTCGATTATTGTAGGCTTGATCGCATGATTGTCACTTTCAACAATAAAGATCAGGGGCTAAGTTCTGTTCAGGCGAAGGATTATAACCCCGGTCCTTGTTTGGTTTAAGGGTTGTAACCTGGCTCCCGGAGCAGTTCTGAGTCCTCTCTTCGTTTATTGTATTATTGTACCCCACATCGCACTTGTAATGTTTTACCTTACCAACAAAATTTGGAGTCGGAGTTCTATTCAGGTGAAGGGTTACAACCCCGGTCCTTGTTTGGTTTGAGGGTTGTGACCTGGCTACTTGAATGGTTCCCTCGTACTCTATTATGACTGTTGTTATTCTTTTACTTCAAGTTCTTTTGTAACTGCTTTAATATATTTTCTGTTATGCTGGTTTTAGTTCTTAAGTGAAGCCTCCTTTATGGCACTTGCTCTTTCTGGGATCTGACCCAGCTGGTTTTGTGTTGCCAGATTTCGGAGCAGCTTCAGAGGATCTACCAACCTTTCAGCCCGATGGTGACCACCAGGCGTAACCAGGACAACGAGTGGGTTTATTTTTGACTCTCCCACTCTATTGTAAAATTCTCATTTTGAGGCGTTTAGCCGGCGAGCACCTGGTAGCTCGTATTGCATAACTTATTACTGTCCGCCTACGGGCTGTAACATGATTGACAGATCCTAGGGTTGATCATGTATAATTAAACTCTTGTTAGTCCTCACATTTTGTAACGACTAACTTCATGATCAGCTGAATATGTAATGTTTGGGATGCCTCACTATTGTATATTTGGTGATCTTACATCTTGTAACTTTACTTGCTTGAGATTGAGACAATTAGGCTTGTTATTGACCATAGGAGTCTGATGGATTGTAGTTAAACCCTCATATATCTAGACAGCCGTGACCGTATAGTGGGGTGGATTCCATTTCATTATACGTAGCTGGCTATGTATGCCCCCGCTCTCCAGTATTCTGGTTCTGGGGCGTTACAGAGATTGATCAAATTTGGTAAATTCTGAAGGTTTTAAATTAAGTCGTACGGTTCACGATTAATAAGTTTGTGAAATTTTGAGTTGTAAGTTTGACGTAGTGATAGTACAAAGTTTGGTTTAAAATATTTGGAAGATATGAAAACGATTCTTGAGGAAAAATTTTAAATTTAAAATTGTGCACTTTGATTTAAGATTCACAAATCTAAGTAGATTTTGGGTTTGAAGAGTTGTGATCATGGATATCAAATTTGAGAAAAAAAATGATTATGACTGATAGGATCATTTGAATATTGAGTTTAAGTTGGTTTGCTGAGAAAAGTTACTTTGATTGATTAAAGAAATTTACCATTTAAAAGTTGTGATTATGTTTGAATAACTTAGAAATAGAAGTTATGATTGATGAGTGCTTTAAAATATTAAGCTGTAAATTTTAGATTGCTCGTGATATGCTAAGGATTTATCTTGAGGATTATTTGAGAAACTTTTGGAGTTTAAAGTTATGAAGTAATATTTAAATTTTATAGATTCATGATTTATGAACTCTTGAGTTTGAAAGTTGGAGTGAAAATGTTAAATTTTGAAAAAGTTAGTAGTAACGTGATGAAAGTTCACTTAGAGAATTATGGAAGGGATTAAACTCTTAATCACGATTAAATTAAACGGCTTGGAGTGAATACAAATATGGTTGTTCATTTTGGAGAAAGTAATTAGAAACTTTTTGAAAGAAATTTGAGTTTTAAATAGTTGGCCACCAAGATAACCCTAACGAGTTCGAAGGATTTCACCTTAATTGCCATATCCCCCACGACCATGATAGTAGTGTATACACAAGTGTTGTTAGTCATCTCCAAGATCATGTGGTTATATTTCAATCTTGACTCCCCTCGACATTTCCTCAAATCTAGATTTTAATCGTGACTTTCTAACCATTTGAAACTTGAGAAATAATTGGATTGCTCCTTGATCATACACCATCAAGTGGCTATCATATCTCTAGAAACTGTATTCCTAACTTATTTTACCTTGATCTACTAGAATCTGAATTATCTTTATTTCATGCTTTAACTTGGTCATTTATTTTGTGCGATAATCATTATCTCATGAACTCCCACTTTCTATTTTAAATTCTTTTGTGTCCTTTACCGTGACTTGGATATTTGGAGCACAACACTAGGCGTTTCCATCCAACAAATTACATATGCAAGACCTAGACGAGCCCACCTTCATGTAGGTATATCATGTCCCACTAAAACACACCCCTTGTACTCTATTTTCTTGACACGACTTTCGGGTCATAAAGACTAAATCATAACCCTACCATGGTACCGATATACTTTTCGACCACAGATAGGGACTCAATCTCGACTAAATTCTTTCAACCCGATATGTGATGATGTTCTACTTGATTTCCTTTAATGCTCAATTTTGTGCCTTACCTTGAATTCTTAACTCGTTGTCCCATCACACTACTAGTTTAACTCTTATAAGTTGGGTAGAATACCTCACGACCTAACCAACATTTTTGTGGACCACATTGATAGGTTCACTTGGACCATAGAATTCAGTGGACCTTAACTTATCTGGGCAACCAAGTCGACTGTATAGGCCCAAACTTTGGGAAAGACTTAGAATTTAAAGGATCTTGGACTATTTAATTCCCTTCATCATCCACTGCTTATATTTTGACTATCTTATGTTGCTATTATAGTCTAGTTTTGCAAGCTTACTCTTTATCGAGCTTGTTCGTGACATATGCTTATTGTGGGCGCTGTAGAAACATGGAAAAGAAGGGGATTTTCTATACGGCTCGGAGCCTCATGCGGCTCAAAACCCAGAAGGCTTCATGCGGCTCAAAACCCAGAAGGCTTCATGCGGCTCAAAACCCAGAAGGCTTCATGCGGCTCAAAACCCAGAAAGCTTCATGCGGCCCAAAAGCAACGGAGAGCCTCATGCAGTTCAAAATCAGTCTAAGCATTAAATGTCTCCTTATGCAGCTGGCCATAATTACTCTGACACAAATGTGACAACTCTGACAAAGATGACAGCTCTGACATGAAGATGAGACATGACATGCTCCTAAAAAGACGAGAAAATTATCATGACATCCGGCACAGTTCACGAACCAAAGAAAACTCTTCATGCGGATCGCCTATGAGACACTCTTTATGCGACTCAGTCATGAGACACCTCTCATGCGGCTCGATCATGAAGCATCTCTCATGCGGCTCGGTTATGAGACGTCCTTCATGCGGCTCGGTCATGAGACATTCTTCATGCGGTTCGGTTATAAGACGTCCTTCATGCGGTTCGGTTATGAGATGTCCTTCATGCGGCTCGGTCGTGAGACATTCTTTATGCGGCTCGGTTATGAGACGTTCTTCATACGGCTCGACCAGGATACATCCTTTATGCGGCTCGCCACAGAATAGTAGTTGAGACACGTGGCAGAGATTGACCAAGTCTTAACAGTTCAGATTTACTGTAACAAACAGATTATGATCAATCTCAACCAATCCCCAGCTGTCTACTATAAACCGAGTCTCGAGGCACAGTTACAACTATGTGGTCCGAAGTTTGCCACGTGGCTGTACATCCCATCCCTCATGAATTCCTATAAATAGCAAGGTGCTATTCCCTTGCAGAAACACACACACAGAGAGAGACGTATAGAAAAGCACACAAAGCTCAGAGGTAGACTCTTTCCTTCGTGTCTTCAGAGATCATTTTTTCACCGAAGCCGAGGTTGCGTTCGATCGTCCAAGGAGTAAGGCAGAGTTGATAGCACTTTCCCGAGCTCTACCGTCATCCCCTAGAATCAAAACTAAACAATTGTACTTAGATTGCTTTTCCTAGGTTTTGTTCCTAGGCTCTCTTTTATACAAGCGAGTTTGTAATTGTGAATCAAGTTCAGTCCTCCCATAAAATTGTTCTGTTCTACGACGATCAATGGCAAACAGGCGTCCACTAATACATTGTCTAATCAGAACCGACGTATTATGGTCTGATCAACCATAGTGCACTTGGTTCGCTTTTTGTATATTGTCCAACGTGGATGGAGACATAGTTAAACTTGGCCCTAGAGTCTCGTCCGCGACTGCCTTGGCAATTCTTTTTGGAACTTATTCAGTCGTCTTTGAACCACTCATTCGAATTCGATAATGTCTTCTTCGAACTCTTTATTTTTGCCTTTCGCCTATTTTAGAAAGACAAACACCCGTACTTGATATTCTCTTCGTTGTCCACTGTCTATTGCCAAGATAGTTAGCCAGTTATCAACCGATGTGACTGTAACCCAATCTTGAGTTAATCGTCCTCCTCGTGACACTAGGTTCATTATCACGACTTTCTAATCATTCTTGAGACTTAAGAATGATTCAAATCATTTCCTTAATCAAACCTAAACCCAGACGACCATATTTTCTCAAGGAACCATAACTCCAAGTCCCTAAGTTATTCTCTTTGATCCACCCAATGCCTTATTATTTCTCGAATTGTGTTATCATGATTGTCTTAGCTAGCGACCCTCGTCCATTATCATATTCGTGAATTATTTTCCTATTTAACGAATTCATGACTTTCTAATAGCACATTTATGTTAAACATCATTTCCTTGCCTCGCCAAATGAATTGTTCATACTTTCTTATCGTCAAACTCTTGTACCTTACCTATTCCTAAATTTCGAGGACGAAATTCTTGTAAGTTGGGTAGGATGTAAACTCCCTAAACTTTTACTACGATTTTTTAAAAATATTTTTATATTTATTTTGTACTTCGTATCTGTACGTCGCATACGAGTTCACATTGTCGTATTTGTGTAGCGTACGAGAATTGCGTTTCGTATTTGCTCGACGAGTGTGAATATGTGTCGAGGTACATATTTTAGAAAAACACTTTTATTTAATATCTAAATTATTTTGATAATTTAAATTTGGAAAAGATTTTATTCTAAATTAAAGGAAGTTTATCTAAATTGATTTGAATTTGATTGCTTAATTTCTAAATTGATTTAAATAAAAAGATGGAATTATCCATCGGGGTTTAAACCATTGCAAGTCCTTATCCAACTGGGAATTCCCACCTCCTATATAAGGAGAGGTACTCATCCATAAATTACACATCCAAACTCTCCACCAACACATTCACATCGTGCATCGTGTCGGTGACGACCAAAATCTTATTCCAGGGTACAGTTTGTTGGCCCATTTGGTCATATGGTCAACCTGATTTTAATAATTGATCAAACTCTGTCTGGATATACGAAGCTAGTCGGGACATCTCGGACTCTTGGACATGATCAAGAATGGCTATCCACTGAATTCAAGACCGATGATCTGTTTGCCTATTCGAGTCTGTAATTCCTTATGCAATGTATTTTTCATTTTATTTGAGTCTAGGAATATGTTGTACACCGAGTCGTACTGGCAAATAGGCTACCCTTAAATGAGTTCAAAATGTTTTTAAAATGTCCTCTCAAAAAGGTTTTCAAAAAGGTTTTCAAAAATCACCAAAAAGTTTTTTAAAAACCCTAACTAAACCCTGACAGAACTCGGACCGAGTTCGGCCAGAGTTCGGTTGATGGTCGTTTGATTTTTGAATCCTTGTTACTTGGTCCTCCTGCAGTTACGGATTTGACCGAGATTTGCTCATAGAGTTCTGTCCGAATTCTGCCCGAATTCTGTCAGAAGTCTGCCTTTGGAACACCTATAAATAGAGAAGGATTTCGATCATTTCAACTCACTCATTCACTTTCAATCTTCTCTCTATCTAAAGCTTTCAGTCTTCCAAAGAGTTTTTCTAGAGCTTTCAATTTCAGATCCCAAGCCAATTACAATCTTCTAGTCGATTTACCAGTGCGACGGTCTAGAAGTTTCTGAGAGATTGTAATCAGAAGGCTTGATTGAAGAATACCTCTTCATATTTGAAGTTGGACGAGTTCTTCGTATCAAAGCTCGCGTTGTAGAAGTTGCAAGGACTTCGTAAGAAAACTTACAGTTTTTCTAATAGTGGATTCAACTGGTAGCAAGAGTTCTACCGACTGGATTAGTCCTCAACAGAGGGAAACCAGTATACATCGCTGTCTTTGTGTTTGCTCTCTTAACTCTGCCTCTACTTTATTTTAGTTGTGATTAATATTCTGTGATTGTGCTGCTAACATTTTTAATTAGCATTATTCCGCTGCCAACTCTATTCACCCCCCTCTAGAGTATTACGCTTTACTATTTCGTTCCTACAATTGGTATCAGAGCGGGTGTTACAGGTAAAGCAAAGGTAACAGTGCAATTATTTATTCATTTTAATTAACTGTTATATAGATCACAGCACAACACATGGCAACTGTGAAATTCACAAGTGAAGGCCAGGCCACAAACAGACCGCCACTGTTTGATGGTATGAACTATACCTATTGGAAAACACGGATGAGTTTCTTCTTGAAATTACTTGACTTTGATTTATGGTCCATTGTTCTTAATGGCTATCAAAAGCCACCTGGTATAAATGTTGATAGAGTTTTAGTTGAAAAACCCCATAGCAGATATACAGAGGAAGAAAAGAAAAGGGCCAGTCTTGACGCACGTGCCATTAATGCTCTTTTTTGTGCTTTAGACAGAACTGAATTTAACAGGGTGTCTATCTGCACAACGGCTAATGAAGTATGGAAGCTACTTGAAGTCACACATGAAGGCACGACTCAAGTCAAAGAATCTAAAGTCAGCAGACTTACTCAAGAGTATGAGGTGTTCAAGATGAAGCCCAACGAAACAGTTACTCAGATGTTCGAGAGGTTCTTGGATATTGTAAATCCTTTGTCCTCCCTAGGCAAAGAGTACAGTAACCATGAAAAGATTTGCAAACTCCTGCGAGCACTTACCAAGAACTAGATTCCGAAGGCTACTACAATCATTGAAGGGAACGATCTCACAACTATGTCACTCGAAGTACTCATGGGTAAGCTACTCACTCATGAACTGGAGCTACAAGATTTTGAAGAGCCTACACCAAAGGAGAAGACGATTGCTTTCAAGGCTCAGCACAGAAAAGCTGCTGAAGGTGACTCAGACAGCAGTGAATCTGATGCTGAAGATCAAGCACTCCTAGAAAGAAAATTCAAAAGATTCATGAGATATGAGAAGAGAGCCAAAGAAAACAACAACAACAACAACTGGTATCAAGATGACGCTGTCTGCTATGGCTGCAAGAAGAAGGGACACATGAAGAAAGATTGTCCCACAAACTCATCGTCAAGCAAGAAGAGCAACAGGTATGAAAAAGGGAACCTGAAGAAATCAACATCTAGGAGATATGCCAATACCAGCATATGGCATGAAAGTGAAGCCAGCGACTCAGAAGATGAACAATCAGAAGGCGCTGCAAACGTATGCTTTATGGCTTCCGATCAGGTACCTACTGAACCTGTAGTTGATACTTATGATGACTTCACCTTTGAGCAATTTGGAGATGCCTTCAGTGACCTGATGACTGATTATAGGAAACTGCATAGCAAGTATCAGACCTCTAAGAAGGTACTCAAAGAGTACAAAGGTGAAATAGGTAGACTTACCGACCTACTAGCTGAGGTTAGAAATAATGTTAGTGAGTCTGGTGAGCTTTCTTCAACAAAGCTCTTATTACACGAGACTACCAAGTCATCTGAAGAGAAAGACAAAATTATTGACCAACTCAAGGAAGAACTTTCTATAGAGAAGAAAAGTCTTCGATGTGCACAAATCAGAATGGAAACACTCACTTCTGATTATACTAAGTTGTATGATACTTCCAAAAGATTGGAAATTAGGTTAGGAAAACAGCCTGAGCCTGCTGCTTCCTATCCTAACACGTGTTACTTACCGAAAAATTAGAGCATTCCCAAGCCAAACACTGTCAGACCTAACCCTATCAAACCTCTACCCCAAAAGGTTAAGCCCAAACAGGATTATAGGCATACTTTCTTCTATACTAGAAAACCTAAACCTACCAACCATGCACACCACTCGGCTTTCAACACTCGACTTGCAAAATGTCATTATTGTGGCCTCATTGGTCATATTTTATCTGCATGTAGAATGAGAAAGCTTGTTGATTTAAACATTTATGCATGGATACCAAAAGCTAACAATTCAGGACCCTACAAGAAATGGGTACCAAAAGTTTCATCTACAAATTATTTTGTAGGTGGAACACCTTTCACATGCTAGAAGCAAATGGATCCTCGACAGCGGTTGCTCACGGCATATGACCGGTGACGCTACCCTATTTGCAATACTGTCGAAGAAAAAGAAGGAAGGCTATGTTTCCTTCGGTAATAACTTGAAAGGGTATATTATTGGTATCGGTGATGTTGGTAAGTCTCCCTATCCTGTGATTAAGGATGTCTGTCTGGTTACCGAGTTGAAACATAATCTACTCAGCATAAGTCATCTAGCTGATCATGGTTATGGCATCAACTTTGGCAAAGACAAATGTATTATAGTTGATAGCTCAACTGGTAATACTATCTTTGAAGGTATCAGGGAAGACAACATATACGTTTTCTATTTATTGGAAGAAACTAACATTTCAGGTAGATGTTTAATGGCCAAGAGTGATAAGAGTCATCTGTGGCATATGAGACTCGGTCACGCTAATATGGATACGATCTCAAGATTATCCACAAAGAAGCTAATACGCGGTTTATCGGACATTACATTCAAGAAGGATTCGGTATGCAGCCAATATGAAAAGAACAAAGCTACCAGATCCACATTCAAGTCAGTAAACGCAGTATGTACTACTAGACCCCTACAATTGCTTCATATGGACTTATTTGGTCCTAGCAGAGTTGCTAGCCTCGGAGGTAAGCTTTATGCTTTCGTAATTGTAGATGATTTCTCTAGATACACATGGGTATACTTCTTGACACGCAAGAATGATGCATTATCCGAATTTGTTGCCTTTTACAAGAAAGTACAGAATAAAAAAGGTTACATGATCACTCGAATCAGAAGTGATCATGGAGGCGAATTCGAGAATGCTGATTTTGAGCAATTTTGTGACACACACGATTTTGTACACGAGTTCTCCTGCCCTAGGACTCCACAACAAAATGGAGTTGTGGAACGTAAGAACAGAACTCTAACCGAAATGGCCAGAGTAATGTTAAACCGGTTTAGTCTACCCAAATATTTCTGGACTGAAGCTGTCAATACAGCTTGCTTTGTTCTCAATAGAGTTCTAATTTGACCCAAATCGAAGAAGACTCCATTTGAGTTATGGTTTGATAGAATTCCATCTATTTCATACTTTAGAATATTTGGTTGTAAATGCTTTATTCTTAATACAAAAGACAATTTGGGAAAATTTGTTGAAAAGGCCGATGAAGGTATATTTCTAGGTTATGCGGCCAAGAGCAAAGGATACAGAGTCTTCAACAAACGAATCATGATCATCGAAGAGTCAATCAACGTCACTTTTGATGAACTAAATCAAATGACTATCGATGACAGTGATGAAGATCTGCCTGCATCAAGCTCAACATCAGCTGATCCTCAACCAAGCTCTGCACTAGCTGAACCTCCTAGAGAAGATCCAGGAACCAGCTACCTTCAGAATCTACCGAAAAGGTTAAAATTTACAGCTGATCATCCAAAAGATTTGGTAATTGGTGATATTACCAAAGGAGTAAGTACTCGTACATCCAGTAGAGATATTATTTCTAGTGTTGCATTTATTTCACAGCTAGAACCCAAAACTATTGATGAAGCATGTAGTGATAGTTTTTGGATAGATGCTATACAAGAAGAATTAAACCAATTTGAACGGAATCAAGTTTGGGAACTTGTTCCCAGGCCTATTGATCATCCGGTCATTGGCACCCGTTGGGTATTCTGAAATAAACTAAATGAGAATGGTTTAGTGACTCGTAATAAGGCTCGACTCGTAGCTCAAGGATACAATCAAGAAGAAGGTATCGACTACGATGAGACTTATGCCCCAGTTGCGAGATTAGAATCCATTCGCATGTTATGTGCATTTGCATGTTTTTATGATTTCAAACTATTTCAAATGGATGTCAAGAGTGCTTTTTTAAATAGTTTTATAAAAGAAAAAGTTTTTGTAGCACAACCTCCAGGTTTTACGGATTTCAAAAACCCTGATCATGTTTTCAAGTTGAAGAAAGCCTTATACGGTTTAAAACAAGCCCCTCATGCTTGGTATGATCGTCTAAGCTCTTTTCTACTTGACAACGGTTTTTTAAAAGGCAAGATTGACACTACACTATTTATTAAGTCTTTTAATGGCAAACTTCTTTTAATTCAAATCTATGTTGATGATATTATATTTGGATCTACTGATGAATCTCTGTGTCAAGAATTTTCTAAGTGTATGCAGAATGAGTTTGAAATGAGCATGATGGGAGAGCTGAAATTCTTTCTCGGATTGCAAATCAAATAAACTGATAATGGGACATTTATAAATCAAGCCAAGTACACAAAAGACCTGCTAAAGAAGTTTGATCTGGACAATGTCAAACCTATTGGCACTCCAATGGCAACTTCAATAAAGCTTGATTCAGATGAACAAGGCAAGCCAGTCGACACACGTAAGTATCGAGGTATGATTGGTAGTTTACTTTATTTAACTGCTAGTCGTCCAGATATAATGTTTAGTGTTTGCCTGTGTGCACGTTTTCAAGCTAACCCAAAGGAATGACATCTGTCCGCAGTTAAGCGTATCTTTCGATACCTTAAGGGCACTTCTTCTGTTGGCTTGTGGTATCCCAAAACTAAGTCCTTTGACCTTATTGGTTATTCGGATGCAGATTTTGCTGGATGCAAAGTTGATAGAAAAAGTACCAGTGGCACATGTCATTTCTTAGGCAAGGCTTTAGTCTCATGGTTTAGTAAAAAGCAAAATTCTGTAGCCCTATCAACAACAGAGGCTGAGTATATCGCCGCAGGACGTTGTTGTGCTCAGATTTTTTGGATGAAACAAACCCTAGAAGACTATGATTTATTTTACACACATATTCCCATTTTCTGTGATAACACGAGCACTATTAATTTGACTAAGAATCCAGTATGTCACTCTCGTACTAAACATATCGAGATTCGACATCACTTTCTTAGAGATCATCATCAAAATGGAGATATAAACCTTGTGTACATAGATACTGAAAATCAACTAGCTGACATCTTCACTAAACCTCTAGCGGAAGATCGTTTCAATTATTTACGTCGAGAATTAGGAATTTTGGACATCAATAATATTAATTAATTTTGTTTTATGATTATATATTATTACGCAAAAACTGTATTAGAGACAAGCCAATAAAGAGTCTATCTGTCACCACAACTACGGTTGAAGCGAAGCGGTACTTAAGAGTTCCCCGGTGAACCTCCGCCAGCTGGAACAGTACTCCTACAGCTAATCTGAAACAGTCGCTGTGTAACGACATTTAATCTATAAAATAATATTAATTATGTTAATTGAAGTTGAAATAACTAATCTTTGAATTAAATATTTGAAATGAGACAATGAAAAAGAATGGCAAAAATCAACTATAAAGAACCCTAGGCGAATTCGGCCAGAGCTCTGACTGAATTCGGCCCGAGTTCGGTTGAGGGTGTCAGGTTATATATACAGAACCCGAGAAGCCTTTCTTCTTCATTGCTTCCAAACTACATCACAGCAGCAGCAGCCGCGAAGGAGCCCCGAACCCTAGCTTTTCACCACCCTCCTTCTTCCAATCCAAGTGGTGAAATCAATCCAAAATTTGGATTCGTACGGAGTTCGTCGTTCTCTTCAACATACTTTGATTTTGGGAGGTATAACCACATCCTTCTCCACTTTTCAATTAGTGCATTTTTACTTCAATTTGCACAAATGGCACCCAAATTCAATCCTTCAAAGAGGAAGAAGACGAACCCCAGTGAGGAAGGGTCATCTTCGCATCCGCATACGGATTCCCTCTTCTCGTCGGTCCAAACGAGCGACGGCACATTCGACGGGTTTTTCTTTCAAACCCTAGACCAAGCCCTACTGTGGTATGGAGACTTCTCCATGAGATCCATATGCACAGGCGCTCCAGTCAAATGGACTGTATTTTCTGATCATCGTCATTTCTTTGAGGCATTAGGGTTACATCTTTTTGTTAAAATCTGCTTCCCTATAGCAACTAATGCCATTAGATTATTTTATTGCAATCTTATATTAAACACTTTTGATGTGAGCACTCGTGTTGGAGGTATTGATATCAATTTCAACAATGACCTCTTAGCGGAGATCCTTGGTATCCCTAACGAAGGTGAACCGCTAGTTGACATCACTGAATTTGATTTCCCCGAAGGCACGACACTCGCCAGTTTTAAAGTGGAACTCTGTGCACCTGATAGAGTACGCTCTGGAAAGTTCAAGGCTGATGTGACTTCTCTTGAGCTGTCCGCCATGTACCACATTCTTAAGGGGATTCCATTTTCTGCCCCTAAGACCATGATTCAGATGATGGATCGTTGTCGTGCAAGAGATAGAAATCTCTCTTATGCGATGATTCTCCCATGCATCTTTTAACGCTTTGATATCGATCTGTCGACATGTACTCAGGACCCTGAGCCCAAGTTTCTTCAGTTATCTCGTCGTAGCATGACTGCTTCAGCTCCACCTCCTGCTCCTCCTACTGCACCTCCTCCACCACCTCATCAGTATGCCATGACATTTGAGGGCATACATCAGCACTTATCTGCTTTGCACGTCTCGATGGCGGACATGGCTCGCGAGCGTGAGTTTCGCGACGTCACCCGTTCTCAGGCGCTTGCAAATTCCTTAGCTGATCTTCGTTTTGCCCAGACTGGTCATTCAGCCGGTTCCATCCCTAGAGATCCAGCTTTCTCTGGTTACCGCTGTGAGGATGAGGTTGTTCATGCCTACTTCCAGCCCGGTAACGCATATGATTGGTACCGTTCTGACCGTGCTCCTCCTCGTGATTATGTTGGTGAGTTCTATGCTGGCGCCCCTCCTCATCCTTCTGGCACTGGTACCTCTGGAGCTGGTCCTTCAGGACATGCTGGTCGAGTTGATGATGATGAGGAGGATGATGATGAGGAGATATGACTATATGATTTTGAGTGATATTTTATTGCGCACTTGGAAATGCTCCGACATTCCAAGTTATTATCAGTACTTTTTGATTATTATTAGCACTTTCTAGTTTGCTTCAGTACTCTGTTATTTTCATGGATATGTTTATTATGCCTCAGTTTATGGTATTCCAATTTATTTCAGCACTATGTTTCAGTTTCAGTCTATAATAGCACTATCTCTTATATTGCTTCATTCTTTATAGATACCTGTGAAATTACATACCTGTGATGATTATTTTTTTTGACAATACATGCCTGTGACATTTCTTTTTTATTTCTGCCTTATTTCTTTTATATGTGTTTTCTCACTATTTGTTATTTATGCATTGATTGCGGGGGAGCTTTCTCTTTTGCAATTATTTTGCTAAGTGACAAAGGGAGAAAAAATTAAAGATCTAACATTTTTTTTTGAGATAATACAGGATATGAACAATTCTAATTTTTGATATTTTGAACAAGCTTAATGTTATATCATTCATAGTTTGTCAATTATCAAAATGGGGGAGATTGTTGGCCCATTTGGTCATATGGTCAACCTGATTTTAATAATTGATCAAACTCTGTCTGGATATACGAAGATAGTCGGGACATCTCGGACTCTTGGACATGATCAAGAATGGCTATCTACTGAATTCAAGACCGAAGATCTGTTTGCCTATTCGAGTCTGTAATTCCTTATGCAATGTATTTTTCATTTTATTTGAGTCTAGGAATATGTTGTACACCGAGTCGTACTGACAAATAGGCTACCCTTAAATGAGTTCAAAATGTTTTTAAAATGTCCTCTCAAAAAGGTTTTCAAAAAGGTTTTCAAAAATCACCAAAAAGTTTTTTTAAAAACCCTAACTAAACCCTGACAGAACTCGGACCGAGTTCGGCCAGAGTTCGGTTGGTGGCCGTTTGATTTTTGAATCCTTGTTACTTGGTCCTCCTGCAGTTACGGATTTGACCGAGATTTGCTCATAGAGTTCTGTCCGAATTCTGTCCAAATTCTGTCAGAAGTCTGCCTTTGGAACACCTATAAATAGAGAAGGATTTCGATCATTTCAACTCACTCATTCTGTAGCACCCAGTTTCCCAAATGAGGATAATTTTGAAATTTCGTATTTATAATTATTTTAATAATGATATTTAATTCATGATATGATTTTTAGTGATTTTAAATCATTTTAAAATTATTTAAATCAATGACTTGTGATTTTGACGTTTTGCTAGTGAAACCCTAGAGACTGTTTGACCTAGAGCCTAACCATGTGATTATGATATTTTAATGTCATTTTTGGTCTAAGGATATTTTTGCATTTGACCTCTCTGAATTATTTTGATATTATTTTATTATTTATGATATTGTTTTGGGGTTATTTGAGTCGGGTTCGAATTTCAACTCAATCCGACTTGAAACGGGGACCCGGGGGTAGTTTGACTCTAGTGGGACCCACACACTAGTTAGGCATGGCCCACATGATATTAATTTTAGTCCACATGATAGAAATATTTTAGTTAGAGGTTAGACTAATTATTATGGATAAGGTTAGTGTGATTAGAGACTTTAGAATGACTAATTTAGTCCCAACCAATTAGCCCTTTTCTAATACTCATAGAATAGGTTAGTGGAGGCATTTTGGACCTTACCATAATAGGACAAATAGCCCCATATGGCCAGCTACTTTGGGAGAGGATAGGCTCAAGTTCATTTCATTATTCTCATCCACACTCTCTCTCTTGTTCTTCCCCAAATTCCTAGAGAGCAATCCCTAGCAATTTCTCTACCAAATCCTTCCATTTCGCCACCAAATCTTCTTTTTTCCTTCTCCATTCTAGCCAAGGAGGAACCTACCCAAGTTTGGGAGGATTCGGAGCTCGTTTGTGTCCTTTTGGAATCTCTACGTGTCGGTGTCGCTCCGGAAAGGCTTTTCTTCGATTCGATCTACCGGAAGGTATAAATCCCTTCTCCTTTTCATTTTCTCATGCATATAGGTCTATTTTGAACCCATAGGAATGGTTGTATCTCCATTTGTGTCCATTTCGTGTCCATTTGGAGGTCATAGGAGTGTCCTTTGTGTTGTGGTTGTGTCCATGTGGAAAAACCCCAAATTTGGACACTATGTGTTGTTGTTATGTATGAATGAATTATTACATGTTTAATCTCATATTTTTGTATTGGAGATGTGTTCTATAGTGTCTCATATATATATATTAGTATAGAGAGTGAGTTCTTGATATATTATGTTATATACTTGTGTTCTTTTGTCTCAAACTATCCAAATCCGTCATGATTTTTATCCACGTTTTTAATTTCAGCCCTAACTTAGAAATATCATAACTTCTAGCTCAAAGCTCGGTTTAATCTCCCATGTTTTTTAAAAGAAGCGTATTGAAGTTAGATTTCCAGAAACATGTATTAATAGGCCTAATTCTTTCTGTAACTTTCTGGAGAATTATTTGAGTGTCAGCTGTACGAAAGACAAACACGTTCTCGGTGTTTTCGCGATTCCGGGAGTTTCCGGAAACGAAAATACGATCCGTTTGAAGTTTCTGAAAGCTAACACATAGATCTATAACATACTTTAATCCTAGATTTTAATTCATGCTGAGATGGTACAGTATTGATTATTAGTAGGAGTTACTATTCGGCATATGCATTTTGTGCACCCTTGTGTGTAATATAATGTTCTATTTGATTTTAACCCATGTTAATGTATATACATTATGTAATTAAATAAAGAATGCAAGCATGAGTAAATGGTTAAATAAATGATGTATGAGGTGTAAGTATCCTATCTAATGTAAGCATGTATAAGTATGGCTTGTAATGAATATATAGGTTCCATAGTATGTAATGTATGGTGCATATAGTAGTGCAAGAGAATAAATAAATGATGAATGAATGCAAGCATGAATGTAATATAATAATAGATGTAATGTATGCAATATACAAGTTAATAAGATGTAATGTTCTATGTTAACACAAATCCTATATTACCTCATGTACCCCTTACACTATGTTGACACTATCACACTTGACACTTTATTCACTTACACTTTGACACTCTTTGATATGTATACACTATGTATGCCCATTTAACCCTCACTTGCCCCTTTGCCATGTTCACATACACACACATAGCCTCTTAAATAAGTATTTATGAATATAGTTAACTTAGCTATGTATATATATTATATATGTTAGCATATTGTGTTGTAATATATAAGTTTATATAACCATTTGAAATGCCATGATTATAGACCTAATGTTGAATACCAATATATGCATGTGTATATATGTGTAGACATATATAGCTTAAAGTAATAGATTACCTAGTGTATATCCAATATGAATTCTTGCCTATTTGAGTATTGAATAATTGCATGCTATATAGAGTTGGGTGTATGTTGGCTTGTATAGCCTTGTATTGATGCGTGCTTGCTAGGATAGTCTTGGTTAGGCCTAATAAGACTTGCTGGGTTAGGACATGACCTAGTTTGACCTAGTTTGACTAGAGCAGTTGACCAGAGTTGACCAAGGGTTGACTTTGGCCTAGTTTGACCTAGATTCATGTAGAATGCATTGTAGTGCTTTATATTACCCTTCTGGACATGTTGTGACTTGTGCTGTTCTAATTAGGAGCCAGACACCTCTCCTCGGACAGTATCTTTACCTTGGACATTCAGATATCAGGCGAGTACATTCTCTGATCATTTCATATCCTGCTTAGAATTATTTCCTGCATTAAATTACTTTACTTGTACTATGACGTTGGTCACACGGATTGGTACTATACGGATCCCTTCTTGAGATGTTATCCTTAGGGAGCATCGGGTACTACATGTTCTGTACGTTTCACTTACATGACGTATCACTATGCTTCACAGGTTCTTTGATCACTTGTGACATATACTCTTATGATCACAGAGTCTCCTAGAATCTCCTATTCCATTTACTGGGTATCCTGGAATCTCCTAGAATCCCCATTTTTGGGACATCCATGTATCACCCTTCGGGGGCTTTGCGTGGAATCATAACATAACTTGGTTGGATCCTTGTGTATCGATTGGGGGTACGGGGGAGTAGAAGTAGACATGTGAATAATACCCAAGTAGTATCTTATCAGAATCTCTTCCATAGTGTCTTATCAGAATCTCCTATGCCATTTATATGTCTATATTGTACTCTGACTCACTAGCCACATGTTAGTTCTCTATTTATAGTAGATATTTCTATTATAGCTCTCTCTCTGTTTACATACAGCATTTCTTTCAGTACCTGTATCTTACTTTACTGCATGATTATATTTTCTAACCTGCTATGAACTGTTGAGATGTACTGTGCTCGCTCCAGTCCTGACTGGACCCGTTGATAAATTTTACAGATATCCTGGAGGTTGCCTGCTAGTCTAGAGGAGACAGTAGAGGTTGCATAGATAGCCAGGATTTTTGCTTATAGTTTATTTTCAGTCATCTTGAGTTGTATTTATGGATTACTGTATTTGAGTTTTGAGATGTATTCTGAGTTTGTATCTTAGACACTTAGACTTCTATCTGTGGTATCTCTTTTCGATTTCATGTTTTATCTATCTTCCTTTATGCTCTACCTTAGATGTGATTGAGTTTACATTCTGCTATGTCACCCCCATTCGGAGAGTATAAACTGTTTAGTCTTATACTGTTAGATGCATTGAGACCTAGGACAGCATTCTACCGCCGACACTGCGGCGTAGGCTGGGCGTTGCTACGTTCTCGTGCCCTAACTCTAGGGTGCGGGTCATGACACATTCACTTTCAATCTTCTCTTTATCTAAAGCTTTCAGTCTTCCAAAGAGTTTTTCTAGAGCTTTCAATTTCAGATCCCAAGACAATTACAATTCTCTAGTCGATTTTCTAGTGCGGTACGGTCTAGAAGTTTCTGAGAGATTGTAATCAGAAGGCTTGATTGAAGAATACCTCTTCACATTTGAAGTTGGACGAGTTCTTCGTATCAAAGCTCGCGTTGTAGAAGTTGCAAGGACTTCGTAAGAAAACTTGCAGTTTTTCCAATAGTGGATTCAACTGGTAGCAAGAGTTCTACCGACTGGATTAGTTCTCAACAGAGGGAAACCAGTATACATCCCTGTCTTTGCGTTTGCTCTCTTAACTCTGCCTCTACTTTATTTTAGTTGTGATTAATATTCTGTGATTGTACTGCTAACATTTTTAATTAGCATTATTCCGCTGCCAACTCTATTCACCCCCCTCTAGAGTATTACGCTTTACTATTTCGTTCCTACACAGTTATCCGCGTCGTGTCGGACAGCCCCCGACACGATGACAAGAACCATCCCACAGCTCCCCTACCTGGCGTCATCAGCTATGCACCGCTACCGCAGCTCCCCTCCATGGCATCCCCGGCCACGTACCGCTATCGCAGCCATCTCCTCCTCCCTGCCACCCTCGCCAACATCACCCCAACACCAGCACTCCCACCATCTCCCCTCTAGGCCGTTGACCGACCACCACCACCATTGTCGTCCCTCCTTCCGAACCACCAGCGTCTCCTCCACAAGTCTCGACCGCCATCACCCTGACGTCCCGACAGCGCCCAGCCCACACCACCATCACCCTGACCAGCATCATCTCTGACCCCTGGTTCTCTGACCACTGGCCTGTCGCTTCGGACATCCAAACCCGACCATCGCCACATCCCCGTAGAAACCCCCGACCAACGGGGCACCACCAACGCTACCACCAGAATGGAGAAAAATAAAACTAAACTGAAACCCACACCTCTTACCTCCGGCAACCCTCCGCCCTTGCCGAGACACTCCGACGATGTCGCCAAAGTCGCCGCATCTGCAGCCCATCCGACGCCTCCGTCCGCCGTCTCCCTCTCTGAACCTAGCTGCGCCGAGCCGACCCCCTACTTCTCTCCTTTTCGAGCGCTCCTTCCGCGCCTCCGCGGGGTCTTCCCGCTCCTTCCCGTTTCGTACCGGAGCAGCAGTGCCGGAGCCGTCCGCTCCGGACGTCACCGTACACTCTGGGCCACGCGTGCCTCCACCTGGCCTCCGGTCGCCACCCCCCGTCGAACCCGAGGTGAGAAACCCCTTCTTCTCCTCCCTCTTTCTCTCCCGCTTCTTTCTCTTCCCATCTCTCTCTCTTACTGTATAAGAATTGGGGATATCCGGTTTAAGTCTTTTTTGGTTTATATTATTATGATGATTATTATTATTACTACATTTAATTATTGCTATATTATTAAGTATATATATGTACTGTATAGCTAAATATAGGTTATTATAATATTTTGGTTAATAATAAAGTTGTTATTATTATTACTCTATTACTATTATTATTTTATCAGTATAAAGCAGTATATACATATATATGGTATATATATTTTGTTGGAATATATGGTATATATAGATATTTGTATTATTATTTTTTGGTTATTATCATTATTTTTATTATCGATATTTCTAAAACTTATGTATATAATAAAAATATAGACTTTGGCTCAACCTAAAATATATATTACCAAAATATTTTATGGTATTTTAAAAAGTGGGTTTTTATTTATTTCCCAAAATTTAATCTATAGTTTTGATCGAAAACAATTTTTCTAGATTTTTGAATATTATTATTAATAAAGAGTAGTTACCAAATTTATACAATGATTTTCTAGTATTTACAAATATTTACCAAAGTATTATTAGACTAATAAAATCTAATTTTCAAATAAATAGAGATATTTTCTAAATAAGTACGAGTATTATTCCGTGAATTCCCATTGGCTATCAAAATTTATCGTGACAAATCATGACTAATTTCTACTCCTAATTCTCGCGACTTCAGACCTCTACCCATCGACCGTGGCTATTGGACAAACAAGGCATGTCAGATCAACGCACCAGGCGACACACCAGGCAAGATACCTTACCATTATACTGTTTATATTCAGTCTGCATTTTATTACATATCACTGTTCATTATTTCCATTTATCACAGTTCTTGATTTACTACATGTTCAGTGATTATTAGTTTACTTTGTTAATATCCTTTGATTGCATATGAACCTAGAGTTAGGGGACTACCGTTTGTAGTGTATTGCATATGCCTCGACACAGTTGTACCACTAGGATGTGTGAGACGAGTAGCATGTAGAGGTCCATGCGTGTAGGCTGATCCCCCATGTGTATACGTTAGGGCTAACTGCTAATAGAGGCATGTTAGGAGACTTAGCAGTTAGTAGAGGTATATGAGACATGGATGTGACTCTGTTAGGCATTGGGTGAGAAAAATAGTTCCTTAACGTATGGGCCACGTATGCACTTCCCTATTGCCGATTATCTCCGCGGAAGATACGGTCCTGGATCCTGATACCTGATTTCCTGCTGGCCTCTGACATTCGAGGAATGTTATGCTTTGAGGTCCCTGGTATCCTGATGGGACCATACCTGAGTTCCTGCTCCTGAGCCAGAGTGCCCATGCGTTGAAAGTTTGTTCTTACTGCATAAACACATTAGAATGGTCAGGTAACCCTCGTCAATGTCATATCACCCTGTTCCATTAGTAGCTTGGGACAATGTCGCATCGCAGTATATTGTACTACCCGTTGTCCTTGTTTGGTTGTAGGGGTAGTCCACTATTTCGATGATGAGGTATTGGATCTTGTTACGAGTGGGACTATTTACTTTACTTGTGATTTATCACATAGTATATATATTCAGTTATGTGGCATATTTTTTATGTATCTTGTTACGTTCCTCTGAGGACCTGGTTATCTCTCCAGGTGTGTCTTGTGATTTTTGCAGGTGCTCTAGCTAAGGCCATGACTTGCGCTCTATTCTTCGAGATGTTGCTTTTGGATCGTCATCTCCTTCGTTCAATAAAATAAATTTCTTTGTATATTTCTTCCTTATTTAAATTAGTTGGTAGTGGATTTGTCTCCGCCCAACGATTGTATACATGATAAAATTCAAAGTTGCTTTTATATTATTATTTATTTTTGTGGATGAGATTTAGTCTTGGATTACTGCATTTTACAGCTTATGTATACATACAAGGTTTTTATACATTGGAGCATACTTCGTATGTATACAGTTGGCATGGATACGTACCTGGTCCTAAGTATTTTGGGACTGGATCGTTACACTAGTTGACCATTGTTGACCCAACCCTAGCTAGTTTGACCACAGTTGACTAGAGTTGACCTAGTTTGACTTTATAGTTGACCAGAGTTGACCAAGAGTTGACTTAGACCTAGATTGACTTAGACTCATGTAGATTGTATTATAATTTCAATTACCATATAAATTGAACTCTTTATAACCTGTGTTGCTCTAACTAGGACTCTATGACTGCAGTTGGCCATCTTTTTATATCAGTTGTTCAGGGTATCAGGCGAGTACATTCTCTGACCGTTTCATACTTGATAGGATTTACATTTATGTTCTAGATTACTTTACTTGATGCTGTCACATTGTTAACACGAATTGGTACTATATGGATCCCTTCATGAGATGTTATCCCCCTCGGGAGCATCGGGTTACAGTATGTCATGTGCGTTTCACTTTCATCATGTACTTCGGTGCTTTCACCATTCATATGCACTCTTGTGATTTATGTACTCTCATGTTCACAGAGCTCCCATGTATACATTCATGTACACCCATTTATGGGCCTTTATGTGATATCATGTGCAATAACATAACCTGTCTGGATCCTTGTGTATTGATTGGGGTACGGGGGAGTATAAATGGTCATGTGAACAATTCCAAAGTAGTATACTCATGTGCAAACTCTTAAATTACTCATGTGCAAATTCAAGCCGTTCACATGTCTATCATGTACTCTACATCACTAGCCATTGTTAGCTCTTTAATTACTTATAGTAGATATTTTTTTACAGTCATCTCTTTTACTTCATATATTTTCCAGCGTTTTATGTATCTTACTCTATAGCATATTTATATATCCTGTCATATTATGAACTGCGTGAGATGTATTGTGCTCGCTCCCATCCTGACTGGACCTGTTGATAAATTTTACAGATAGCTTGGAGGTTACTGCTAGCCTAGAGAAGACACAGTAGGGGTTGGAGTAGATGGCTAGAGTTTTTCTTATTTTATTTTCAGTTGTCTTGAGTTGTATTTATTTTATGCTTGTTTGAGTTGGTGTTGATAACATCGAGATTTATTTCTCTCTGTTGTACTTCCCTTGTGGATTCATAGTTATCTTATCGTGCTACTTCTAGTTTTAGTGATTGAGTTGTATCCTGCTGTGATTGTCCTCCGTACGGAGAGTATACCATATTGTATTTAGTTTTAGTTGTGACCTAGAACAGCGTTCTACCGCCGACACTGCGGCGTAGGCTGGACGTATCCACTTTTCGTGCCCTACACTGGGTGCAAGTCGTGACAGAATAGCCATTCTCCGTGTTATAATGACGGAGAATGGCCATTCTCCTTGTTAAATTAACGGAGAATGGCCATTCTCCGTCATTTTAACACGAAGAATGTCTATTCTTGGTCAATTTAACAAGAGAATGACCATTCTCCTTGTTAAATTGACAGAGAATGACCATTCTCCGTCATTCTAATACGGAGAATGGCAATTCTTTGTCAAATTAACAAGGAGAATGGTCATTCTCTGTGATATTACCATGGAGAATGATCATTCTTCGTGATTTTAGCACGTGGTTTTTGGACGGAGAAGCCATTCTCTGTGATATTACCACGGAGAATGATCATTCTTCCGCATTTTATGGCCAGTTGAAACTTTGAAGGGCCATAACTTTTGACTGGGAGGTCAAAACGAGGCCTGGTTTGTTGCAAAAGGAGCGTATTTCTGAGGAGCCTGAGATTAACTGTTTCTTCGTTAGTCGGCCTTTCAAAATTTTAGAATCGCAAAAAAATGATGTTTGGACCTCCGTTTTAATAGTTTTACCGTTTATCGACCTTTTCGAAATTTTTCAACGAGTTTTTGAAGTAAGGTTTGAAGGTTTTTGAGGAGAAAACCTAGATTCGAAAGTGAGCAGCGTATGGAAGAAAAGGAAGTAGCGAAACATTTTTTCAAGAGTAGTTTCGTGGATGTTTTCAATAAATTAGAAGGAAGGGCAAAAAGGTCATTCGGAACCCCCTTTATATATTTTTTGCTAATTTTGGACACGCGATGAAATGTTATTGTGCGGTGGATTTTTCATAAAACTTTTTCGTTTTTTGGGCATTTCGTAAATTTTAGTAAGTCGTTACTTGTACTCAAATATGTTCATAGTATTTAGTTTAAATTTTACCATAATTATTGTCACTCCCCGTTCCCAGAATGCGTATTTTAATACGTGTACTGCTTGAATGTATTTATTTAATAGTTACCATGCATTTGTTTTGTATTTAATTCCTTTAATTTCACGCTAATTATTTTTCCTGTATTTTATTTTCTTCTTTTGCTTTGTCTTGGGTTCGGCTTGGGTTGGTTTGTTTTGGTTTAGGATGGTTCATCATGAACCCAACCAACCCCCTACCTACCACCATCCCCATTAAAGCCCAACTACTTTCTCTCTCTTCATTCATTCTCATTTACTCTTCTTCTCCATTAACCTCTCCTCTAACCTAAGAAAACCCATAGGCAAGTGCATCTTGCTTCCACATGAGAACCCATTTTTATGGTTCATTTATTTTCCTCTCGTAATTCTGAGATAGTTTAGAACTTGACATTTTGCATTTTGAAAGTTTTATTTCTGTAGATCTAGAAATTTGCCATTTTCGGATTTTGGTGGTTTGATCTATCAGGCTTCCTTATTTTCAAGTTTTGATCATTCCACACTGTTGAGATTTGTGTTATACCCCATTTTGATCCATGGAAGTCCCATTTTGGCTTAGATTTAAGGTTTCATGGAATTTGGAGTTCTGGAGGTTCTCTACGCACACGTTTATACGTGCCCGCGTATTATCACGCTCTACGCCCACGTTCATTCGTGTCAGCGTGAACCTGGATTACGCAAGTCTACTCTGGCTTGGCGTAAATTTCCTTTACGGGTATTTCTTTACGCGTGCAAGTTCACGCGTAACATTATTCTTTACGCGTACAAGTTCAGGCGTAACGTTATTTTCTTTACGCGTATTTCTTTACGCGTACAAGTTCACGCATAATATTATTCTTTACGCGTACAAGTTCAGGCGTAACGTTATTTCCTTTATGCGTAGCTCTATTCTTTACGCGTACAAGTTTCACGCGTAACTCTAGTCTTTACGCGTACTCCTCTGGCTTGGCGTAAGACGAGTTTTACGCGAAACCTTATTCCTTTATTGAGCGTACTCCTTTACGCGTAAGCTTTATTCCTTCATGCGTAAACTTCCCTCATGCGTAAATTTTCTTTACGCGTATATCATTGAACGTACTCCTTTTGCGTACATGGCACCCCTTTTTGGCATAAACTCGATATAATCATGATATGTTAGTATTTTAATACATATTGTTGTGTGGATAGCGCACTGTGTCTCGATTGGTTTATGGATACCCAGTATGACTGGAACTTAACCCTGAGAGTTATTGTCACGCCCCAGAACCAGAATACTGGAGAGCGGGGGCGAACATAGCCAGCTACGTATATTGAAATGGAATCCACCTCGCTATACGGTCACGGCTGTCTAGATATGAGGGTTTACTACAAGCCAACGGTCTCTTAAGGTCAAGCCTATTGTCTCAGTCTCAAGCAAGTAATATAATTACAAGATGTTAGACCACCAAATATACAATAAAAGGCATCCCAAATATTACATATTCAGCTGATCATGAAGCTAGTCATACAAAATGCGAGGACTAGCAAGAGTTAAGTCATACATGATCAATCCTAGGATTTGTTAATCATGTTACATCCCGTAGGCAGACAGTAAGTAAATATGCATCGAGCTAACAGGTGCTCGTCGGCTAAATGCCTCAAAAGAATAACTTTACAACGTAGTGGATAAAACAAAAGGGAAAAACCCACTCGTAGCCCGGGTTCCTTCTAGTCGCCACCATTGGGCTGGAAGTTCGGTAGATCCTCGGGTGCTGCTCCGAAATCTGGCCACACAAAACCAGCTGGGTCAAACCCCAGAAAGAGCAAGTGCCATAAAGGAGGCCACGAAATAAGAACAAAAGCCAGTATATCAGAACATAAGAAAATGGAAGAAAAGTACAAGTAATAAAGGGTACAACAGGACAATAAACGACTAGGGACATGAAACCATTCCGGGAGCCAGATTACAACCCGTAAACCAAACAAGGATCGGGGTTGTAACCCTTCACCTGAATAGCACTTGTCTCTACCCATTTATTGTTAAAGATAAGTAAAACAATCATGTACAGGAGTACCAGGTACAGGGGCTTAGACGAGACTTAGACCAGGCTGGACACCATCCATTCACAAGCGGCCAAGCAATTTTTACGGCTTACTACTTAACTAACTAGGGTTATCACAAGCCTAATTACTAACAAGATACAAATGAGAAATTCCCAGTCCCAAGTCCTGCAGACTATCCAGTTATCCTTTCGCGGGTTGAGAGTATGGATGGGTACATCGTCCAGGAGACGATATACCCTTAGGTGACTTAGAGGGTGCAATACGTAACAGTGTGCTGGAAATATGCCCTACTCGTCGGCAGGCTACAAGTCCATTTAAAGCGCCCAGATAACGAGATCGCCTGTGACTGGAAATTCTCCATAAACTATAGTTTGATCTAGTCATTAGCCTAATCCATATTCAGTGTGAATCCCTGACCGTGGTAACCAGGGAGTCACATCCTAGATATGATGCAAGACAAGACAAGACAAGACAAGTGGATTACACCAAGCAGCAAGAATAAACAACCACGGAGTCAGAGTTGATTATACAAATCAAGATAGCCGTCGCAACAGCATCAAGTCAAGTTACGAGTTACAAGTTACAAGTCAGGAGTGCGCCGCCATGGGTCACTATCAAGTTATCCAGTTGCAAAAATTAATCATGAATTACAGGTTAAAAGTCGAGGGTGCACCCCATCGGGTCACTATCAAGGAGATCAGAAAGTACTAAAATCATACTTCACAGAATTCACGAAAACCGTACTAGTCATAAGCAAAACACCGAAAACCGTGCCAGGTCATGTTGGGCCAAGACAGTCGTGTTGTGTGGAACAAGATCCCAAAACTCTAATCTACAAAAGAGAAGTCAAGTCCAAGAAATAAAACCAAATCATCATGGGCAAGTAGGTTGCGCAAGGGATCAGATTGCGCAGAGGGGGATGGACTGCGCAGGAGATGAACTGTGCAGGGGATGGACTGTGCTGGGTCGGGTTGCGCCGGAGTTGGCTTGCGATGGGAGCGGGTTGCGTTGAAGTCAAGCACGCTGGGGTTGGATTGTGCGGGGGGTTCGATTGCACTGGATCCAAGCGTGCTGGGTCGGCTTGCGCAGGGAATGAGCTGCGTAGAAGCCAAGCCGCGCTGGGGGAGCTGAGCTGGGATCAGGTTGCGCTGGAGGATGCACGGTTCGCCAAAGGGCAAGCTACGCTGGTCAGCCAGCGCTAAAGAACGCTGGCCGAAAAAGGCTGCGCGTTCAGCCTTGTGCTAAAGAGCGCAGGCCGAGAGGTCTTCTTCTCCAGCTAGGCTGAGATAATGAACCAAGAACACCAAAAACTTCAATTTTTCATATCTTAGCCAAATCAAAACCAAATTTAGATTTTCAAAGTTCTAACTTGTGTGAAATTGAATTCTCTTCCACATGGAAGCCTCAAAACAAGCAAAAATCAAAGTTTAATAGATCAAAATCAAGAAAACCCAAAAATAGTTAAAACTTAGATCTAGAACAATGGGGACTCCAAATCACAAAATACCAAGTTCTAATATTGTTCTCCATGGCCTAATCTAGCTAATGGACAAATAAAATGTGGTGCTTATTTGGTGGCAAGGTGCACTTGCCTATGGTGTTGGTGGAGGAAGGAGAAAGAAGAAGATGGAGAAATTAATGGAAATTATGGAGGAGAGAAAGTTAGGTGGGGATTTTAATGGAGGGAGGTTGTGTTGTTTTGAGGGTGGAAGTTAGCTAGGGTGGTCCAACTCAAACCGAACCAAACCAAGTCCTTCTCCACAAAATAAAACCATCCCAAGTCCAAAAATACATATATGCCTAATTAAAATACGTATTCCGAAATACGGACGTTACAACTCTACCCACCTTAAAAGAATACCGTCCTCGGAATTTAGATCAAGATGCTTAGAGATGTAAGAGCCAGCTATGCTATCCACAATTAAGCTACACTAAGCAAACAATCAAACAATCATACATGCAAGCAAGGGATGGCAAGCATAAGGCATAAGGAAGACATTATACCTTACGAGTCAAACAAGTCGGGATATCGCGATCGGATGTCGTCCTCACGCTCCCACGTTGACTCACCTAGAGAGTGATGACCCCAAGCAACACGGACTAAGCTAATAGTCTTGTTCTTGATTATCTTCTCTCTCTGGTCCAATATAGACACGGGCCTCTCCTCATACGAAAGGTTGGTACCAACAACCAATTCCGAATGGTACAGAATATAGCTCGGGTTCGGGATGTACCGTCGTAATTGGGACACATGGAATACATCATGCACCTCACTTAGCGACGGCGGAAGAGCGAGACGATAGGATACATCTCCTATCCGCTCTAGGATATCGAACGGCCCTATATACCTAGGACTAAGCTTTCCCCGTACGCCAAAGCGAATGACACCGCGGTTAGGCGAGATCCTAAGGAATACATGGTCGCCGATAGCAAACTCTAAGGGTCGTCGATGGGCATCGGCCCAATGGCGCTGGCGATCTTGGGCCACTCGAAGATGATCTCTGATCCTTCTGATCACTTCAACTGTCTGGGCAATTATTTCTGGACCAAGCATCTGCCTCTCCCCAACATCATCCCAGGCTAACGGGGATCTGCACTTCCTACCATACAGTGCCTCGAACGGAGCCATCTGAATACTGGCCTGGAAACTGTTGTTGTACGAGAATTCTACCAGGTGCAGGTGATCCTTCCATGAACCGCCGAAGTCAAGGGTACAAGACCTCAACATATCTTCAAGAGTCTGGATTGTGCGTTCCGACTGGCCATCTGTCTGCGGGTGATAAGCTGAGCTAAACTGAAGGTGAGTTCCCAAACTCTCTTGCAAGCTGCACCAAAAGTGTGACGTGAATCTTGAATCTCGGTCCGAGGTGATACTGACGGAAACACCGTGAAGCCTGACAATCTGCCTGAGGTACATCTTTGCTAGCTGAGCCGTCGACTGACCAACTCTAAACGAAAGAAAATGAGCCACCTTCGTGAGCCTGTCAACTATAACCCAAATAGTATCTCGACCAGCTGGAGATCTAGGCAATCCAGTCACAAAATCCATGGTCACATGCTTCCACTTCCATTCTGGAATCGGCAAGGGCTGAAGAAGTCCAGTGGGCCTCTGATGTTCAGCCTTAACCTGCTGGCAAACCAAACACCGAGAGACAAACCGGGCTATCTCCCTCTTCATGCCATTCCACCAGAAGTGCTGACGAATGTCTCTATACATCTTCGTGCCACCGGGATGAATAGAATACTGTGAACTGTGAGCTTCTGCCATGACTTCCTGTCTGATATCTCCGCTGGGTACACAAAGACGAGTGCCGTGCCAAAGTGTACCATCTTCATGAATGTACAACTCTGGCCTTCTCCCTGCCTCACATTCTGTCCTGAGTCGCTGAAGCTTGGAATCTGTAGACTGCGCCATCCGGATCCTCTCAACTATGCTGGACTGAACCTGTAGACTGGCCATCAACGCCACGTTGGTAGGAAGAACCACTTCAATACCCATCTTCTGAAGATCTGCCAATAATTCTGGTTGCGCCGTTAGGAAGTAAACTCCGGCTCTCCTGCTCAACGCATCTGCTACAACGTTGGCCTTCCCTGGGTGATACTGTAAATCCATATCATAGTCCACCAGTAGCTCGAGCCATCTTCTCTGCCGCATATTAAGGTCATTCTGGGTGAAAACATACTTCAAGCTCTTGTGATCAGTAAATATCTCTACTCTGTCTCCGTACAAGTAGTGCCTCCACAACTTAAGTGCAAACACTACTGCTGCCAGTTCCAAGTCATGGGTTGGGTAATTCCTCTCATGATCACGAAGTTGACATGAAGCATAAGCTATTACCTTTCCATGCTGCATCAAAACACACCCAAATCCTCTGCCTGAAGCGTCGCAATAAACTGTGAATCCTCCGGTCCCATCTGGAAGTGTGAGAATGGGAGCCTTTACCAAACCTCGCTTCAACTTCTCAAATGATTCCTGACACTCTGCTGTCCAAGCAAACTGCACATCCTTGCGGGTCAACTGGGTCATCGGCGCCGAAATCCTCGCAAAATCTGAAACGAATCGCCGGTAGTAGCCGGCTAATAAGGAAGCTGCGAACCTCTGCCACTGAGCTGGGTACTGGACATGACTCGATAGCCACAATCTTCTGGAGATCCACTTCCACTCTTCCTCGGGTAATGATGTGACCCAAGTACGAAATACGATCGAGCCAGAACTCGCATTTACTGAACTTGGCGTACAACTGATGCTCTCTAAGCGTCTGAAGGACGATTCTGAGATGCTGCTCATACTCTGCTTCGCTCTTGCTGTAGACCAGGATATCATCTAGGAACACGATCACGAACTGATCCAAGTAAGACATAAAAATGCGATTCATGAGGTCCATGAATACGGTCGGCACATTGGTCACTCCGAATGGCATAACAAGGAACTCCCAATGCCCATATCTCGATCTAATCGCTGTCTTCGGGATGTCCTGCTCTCTGACTCTGATCTGGTAGTATCCTGACCGTAAGTCTATCTTCGAGAACACTGAAGCCCCTTTGAGCTGATCAAACAAGTCATCTATCCTCGGGAGAGGATATCTGTTCTTGATTGTCACTGAGTTCAAGGTACGATAATCTACATATAACCTGGACGTACCATCCTTCTTCTTCACAAGAAGCATCGGGGCTCTCCAAGGCGATCCACTTGCACGAATGAATCCCTTGGTCCTGAGTTCTTCAATCATCTTGTACAAAATCTCCAACTCTGAAGGCGCCATCCTGTAGACTCGCTCTGATACTGGTGCTGTCCCGGGGATCAAGTCTATAGTGAACTCGATCTCCCGTTCTGGCGACATTCCTGGAAGTTCCTCTGGAAAGACATCTGGAAACTCTTCAACTATCCGGGGCAACTGCACTACTGCTACTGACATCCGCAATACTGGGGGAGATGGTTCAACTGCGCCTCTGGAAAATAAAAACTCTGGCTCGCCTGGAATACTAAAGACAACCCTGCTAATATGGCAGTCTATCCTAGCATACTGGTTCCTCAACCAATCCATGCCTAAGACTACATCATAGTCTGCCATAGGGAACTCTATGAATCTAGCGGGGAACTCTCTACCGCTAACTACGATCCGACACGAGGAAAACACTCGATCTACTCCTACAAGACCATTACCAGTAAGTATATTGAGCCTTACTGATAATGACTCTTGTCACGCCCCAGTACCAAAATACGGAGACGGACTAGGCCAGCTACTCCATATGAGGTACGTAACGTCATACGGCGATCGTGGCGATCGAGAGACTAGGGGGTACATGCTACAATCAAGTCTCCTATGGTCCCACAGAGTTCTATGTCTCAATCAATCAAATCACATCAGCAATTAAATGAACATTAAAAATAAAGCAGTAAGGCGTCTCCGACGCTTCATCAAAATGGTCATGAGAGACTAGCTTTATAATTTAGCTATCTCAGAGAGTCAGGAGTACAAAATTATACACAGCTGCAGTCTGTTTATTTACAATTCTGTACTGACACAAAATATTAAGTAATCCGGCTAACAGGTGCCGGTGGCTAAACGCCGCAAAAGTATAAGCAGGAGTGGTGGAGAAGAAACCCACTCGAGTTCCCGAACCGCCACGCTCCTAGTATGCACCATGGATGTCAGGGAGGAAGATCGTGTCCTCAGGCTCTGCTACGGGATCTGGCCAAACAAAACCAGCGGGGTCAGTCCCGAATAGCAAGTACCGCCAAAGGGGCACAAGAGTTAAGATTAAAACCCAGATAATAGAATGATTGATAATAGTAATACTTATGCAACTATTATAGGTTAGCGCAACATCCTCGAACCCATATGGCACCCTTACAACCAAACAAGGACAAAAGGTGCCGCATGGAGTCGGGACGTGTCGTACTCTATAACTTTTACATAAGTTAAAAGGTATAAATAATAAAATCTCCTGATCGTGACTTCGATCGATAGCCTATCGCAGCACAATAACCAATCCAACAATCAAACAAGAACATAGGTTGAATCATGTACCATGATAGACCATGTTCCTCAGTCATTCATAGAAGTAGCACTTCACAACCATAATAAGTCTTCCGTTCATAACTTTGGTCCACAACCTGTCATAGTATGATAACCAACCCAACAATCAAACAAGAACATGGGTTGGATCTACCATGACAGTCCGCTTCCCTTAGTTATTCTCGGAAGGTAATAGGATACAAGCAAGTCATTTTCACGGCCAATCAAGTCTACGAGTTTCTAGTGGGACAAGGTTATCCTCGCATCATGTTATTAGAAAATCCTCAGATCGTATCTTTCCAGCAAGGCTAGCCAATCCAGCGGTTCGCGTAGACAGGTATGATTGAGCACCGGTCCCTCGTAAGGCCACCTTGCCAAAACATATAATATATAGCAGGAATTAATCGGATACAGTCATCCACTCGTTGCAGATGACACAGTATCCGTGGAGACAAGCCGGCGCGTCAAGACAATATCTCAAGGCGACTGGTGTAACACGATCTCGGAATTTTGCCCTCCCCATGCATCTAGTACATTTAGTTGCCTATTTTAACCCTAGGTGAAATCTTGGACTCACATGCTGTAGCCTGCATGATTATCCTCCTAAAGTCGTACTTTAGTACGAGTACCCCAAGGAGGATCCATGTCAATCAGTATGTCAACATGTTCTACCCTCCTTAGTGTAATGCATCATTACAAATACGCCACGTGGAGTTACGAGTCATTTGTCGAGCATGAACAAGAACTGGGACATTCAGGTACATGTATCAGGTAGGAACACTTTGTTCTCCGGGGTCACATTAGTGCTCATATCATGCTCGGGACAAAAGGCGTAAGGATATAAAATGGGCATATAATATTTGAATAAATATCAAAAGCGTACGCACAAAAGCACGCACGCTCAAGGGGAGCTGCGTACGGGAAAAGTCACGCAGGCTCACTCAAGGCAGCGTAGATGAAAAGTCACGCAGGCTCACTCAAGGCAGCTTTCGTGAAAAGTCACGCACGCTACAGAGAGCAGCGTAGGTGAAAAGTCACGCACGCTGGAGGGACATGCTTCCAACAGGAAGCGTACCTAAGTCTGCATACGCACGCTATAGAGCGCGCGCAGCTCAGTGTGCGTAAGCTAAACAGCTCTGCACACTGCTCACTGTCTTCTCCAAACAGCAAGAACACCATGGTTGAACCTAAAACTTCAGAGCAACACAACTTGGCCATCCGAACTCCAAATCCTGATTTCCAAAGTTCCAATTTGGGTAGAATGGAATGCTCTTCCACTTGGAAACACCAAAACCCATAAAAATCCAACTTAAAGAGATCAAACCATGCAAAATCCGAAAATAGAAATAACTTAGATCTACAAAAATCAAAGCTTCAAAATGGAAATTTCCAAGTTCTAAACTAGTATAGATTGAGGAGAAGAACATGTTTTGGCAAATAGTTTTGTAAGAAATCATTGACAAAATTATTGATCCATCTCTTGAGCAAGTTGGTACTTGCCTTGGTTGGTGGAGGAAGTAAATGAGAGGAGAGAGAATGAGATGAGTTATATAAAGATCTTGGACCCATGGGTTCATGATGAACCAAAGGGTTCATGATGAACCATTGGTGAACCAAGAATAGGTTACCCAAATGAGCCAAAACTGTAGGCCCGAATGCAGAAAATAAATTAGGAAATAATATTTTGTCGAATATTTTTGGGAAATGCATGAAGAAATACTGCATAATAAATATCGTATAAATTCAAGGTAAATACAATTTATCGGTTTACGTATTAAAATACGTATTCCAGGATTGGGGAGTGACAACTCTGGCTCCAATCCTATCCGTGTCGCGAATCATGCAGACATGAATAAATGCGATACACCAGAATCAAATAATACCAATGCTGGAGAGGAGTTGACGAGAATAGTACCTGCCACTACCTCACCTGGTACAACTTTTTCTTCCATAGCTATCATCATGGCCTGACCTTGTCCTCTAGCTGCGGGTCCCCTCTGCTGGAAATCTCTCTGCTTGTTCTGTACTTGGGTCTAGGTGTACTGCTGCTGGTTCTGCTGATGAAACGCCTGGGCCTGAGGCAACAATGGCCTCGGGTACTGCTGCTGCTGCATAGGTGCTGGTCCCCTAACCGATGGACTGGTTAGGTTGGAAGAGGATGAACTACCCCTATTCGGGCAGGCTCCTATCTTGTGATCTGCCGCTCCACAAGCCAGGCATAATTCCTGCGCCCTGCGATAATCTGCCACCACGTGCCCTGGCTTTCCGTAATGAGAACATCCCATCGCGGAAGTCTGCTTCTACTTCTGCTGCTGTGGGTACGTCGGGGTTGAATGCTGAACCGACGTTACTGAGGCCGCCCGCCTCGGAGTTCCAATAGTCAAACCCCTTGCTGCCGGGGCTGGAGCTGATGATTGGTGCATCTGAATATGGGACCGCTTCCTTCCTCCGGTCCTATCCACGATCCTCTGGGAGGTGTACTCATGCCTCCTAGCTGCTCTCAATACCGCATCGAACGTCTGGTGCTCGAACTGCTCGACTGCTAACAAGATCTCCAAATGTAGTCCCTGCTGGAACTGCTGGGCCCTATCAAACTCGGTTGCCACCAAGGTGGGGGCAAACCTACTGAGTCTAGAAAACTCAGATGCATAACTGTCGACCGTTCTGCCTCCTTGCTTCAAGTTGGTAAATCTCGTCTGTAGGTCGTACCGAGCTACAGCATCGAAATACTTCGTCTGAAATCTTTCTCTACACACCGCCCAAGTGACCGGCGCTGCTAATCCTATGGCTTGCGCTGTCCACCAACTGTGAGCCAAGTCTAACAATTGCAGGCGTACCACGGCCACCTTCTTATTCTCAGGTGTCCTAGCTGCTTCCAGAATCACTTCGGTATCCTGAAGCCAAGCGTCCGCGGCAACCGCATCTTCGCTGCCGTCGAAGAAGGGAGGGTTCAAGCGCTTGAAGCTGTTGGCCGCGCTGTTCCCTGGATGACCGCCTCTGGCCAAAGCATCTGCCACTGCTTGGTGCAAGGCATCTCCGCGACGATCCTGGGAATTTATCAAGGTCCTGATGAGACCTACCAAGGTGCCATCGTCAGGCTCTGCAGGCTGGACGGGCCGAACTGGGGGCTCTCCTCCAGTAGGTACAACTCTGGAGGGTACTCCAGAATGCTGGGCTTGATCTCCGGGTTGCTGCTGGTCCACGAAAGGGGCTCCACCTTGCTGATCGGCGGGGTCAGGTACAGTGCCGCTGAAGAAGACGACACAGGGAAACAATAAGGAAGAACCAGGACAGATCAGCGATAGAAGCACATGATTAGGGCAAGAATTCAGAGGTTCAGAGGATATGAACGGAGATCAAGGACGAGTACTGATTGAGACATCTATTTGGTAAACCCTCACATTCTTGAATGCCAAGACCTGCATGGGCCACCACTTAAACCATGTCACGCCCCAGAACCAGAATACTGGAGAGCGGGGACGAACATAGCCAGCTACGTATATTGAAATAGAATCCACCTCGCTATACGGTCACAACTGTCTAGATATGAGGGTTTACTAGAAGCCAACGGTCTCTTAAGGTCAAGCCTATTGTCTCAATCTCAAGCAAGTAATATAATTATAAGATGTTAGACCACCAAATATACAATAAAAGGCGTCCCAAATATTACATATTCAGCTGATCATGAAGCTAGTCATACAAAATATGAGGACTAGCAAGAGTTAAGTCATACATGATCAATCCTAGGATTTGTTAATCATGTTACAGCCCGTAGGCAGACAGTAAGTAAATATGCATCGAGCTAACAGGTGCTCGTCGGCTAAACGCCTCAAAAGAATAACTTTACAATGTAGTGGGTGAAACAAAAGGGAAAAACCCACTCGTAGCCCGGGTTCCTTCTAGTCGCCACCATTGGGCTGGAAGTTCGGTAGATCCTCGGGTGCTGCTCTGAAATTTGGCCACACAAAACCAGCTGGATCAAACCCCAGAAAGAGCAAGTGCCACAAAGGAGGCCACGAAATAAGAAC
Source organism: Iris pallida (assembly GCA_029216955.1). Lineage (NCBI taxonomy): Eukaryota > Viridiplantae > Streptophyta > Magnoliopsida > Asparagales > Iridaceae > Iris > Iris pallida. The sequence continues at coordinate 5,974,165 of JANAVB010044218.1, read as the reverse complement.
AAAATCTAGCATATCAGAACATAAGAAAATAGAAAAAAAGTACAAGTAATAAAGGGTACAACAGGACAATAAACGACTAGGGACATGAAACCATTCTGGGAGCCAGATTACAACCCGTAAACCAAACAAGGACCGGGGTTGTAACCCTTTACCTGAATAGCACTTGTCTCTACCCATTTATTGTTAAAGATAAGTAAAACAATCATGTACAGGAGTACCAGGTACAGGGGCTTAGACGAGACTTAGACCAGGCTGGATACCATCCATTCACAAGCGGCCAAGCAATTTCTACGGCTTACTACTTAACTAACTAGGGTTATCACAAGCCTAATTACTAACAAGATGCAAATGAGAAATTCCCAGTCCCAAGCCCTGCAGACTATCCAGTTATCCTTTCGCGGGTTGAGAGTATAGTTGGGTACATCGTCCAGGAGACGATATACCCTTATGTGACTTAGAGGGTGCAACACGTAACAGTATGCTGGAAATGTGCCCTACTCGTCGGCAGGCTACAAGTCCATTTAAAGCGCCCAGATAACGAGATCGCCTGTGACTAAAAATTCTCCATGAACTATAGTTTGATCTAGTCATTAGCCTAATCCATATTCAGTGTGAATCCCTGACCGTGGTAACCAGGGAGTCACATCCTAGATATGATGCAAGACAAGATAAGATAAGACAAGTGGATTGCACCAAGCAGCAAGAATAAATAACCACGGAGTCAGAGTTGATTATACAAGTCAAGTTAGCCGTCGCAACAGCATCAAGTCAAGTTACGAGTTACAAGTTACAAGTTACAAGTTACAAGTCAGGAGTGCGCCGCCACGGGTCACTATCAAGTTATCCAGTTGCAAAAATTAATCATGAATTACAGGTTAAAAGTCGAGGGTGCACCCCATCGGGTCACTATCAAGGAGATCAGAAAGTACTAAAATCATACTTCACAGAATTTACGAAAACCGTACTAGTCATAAGCAAAACACCAAAAACCGTGCCAAGTCGTGTTGGGCCAAGACAGTCGTATTGTGTGGAACAAGATCCCAAAACTCTAATTCATAAAAGAGAAGTCAAGTCCAAGAAATAAAACCAAATCATCATGGGCAAATAGGTTGCGCAGGGGATCAGATTGCGCAGAGGGGGATGGACTGCGCAGGGGACGAACTGCGCAGGGGATGGACTGCGCTGGGTTGGGTTGCGCCGGAGTTGGCTTGCGCTGGGAGCGGGTTGCGCTGAAGTCAAGCGCGCTGGGGTTGGATTGCGCGGGGGGTTCGATTGCGCTAGATCCAAGCGTGCTGGGTCGGCTTGCGCAGGGAATGAGCTGCGTTGAAGCCAAGCCACGCTGGGGGAGCTGAGCTGGGATCAGGTTGCGCTGGAGGATGCACGGTTCGCCAAAGGGCAAACTGTGCTGGTCAGCCAGCATAAAAGAACGCTGGCCGAGGAAGGCTGCGCGTTCAGTCTTGTGCTAAAGAGCGCAGGCCGAGAGGTCTTCTTCTCCAGCTAGGCTGAGATGATGAACCAAGAACACCAAAACTTCATTTTTTTATATCTTGGCCAAATCAAAACCAAATTTAGATTTTTAAAGTTCTAACTTATGTAAAATTGAATTCTCTTCCACATGGAAGCCTCAAAACAAGCAAAAATCAAAGTTTAATAGATCAAAATCAAAAAAACCTGAAAATAGTTAAAACTTAGATCTAGAACAATGGGGACGCCAAATCATAAAATACCAAGTTCTAATGTTGTTCTCCATGGCCTAATCTAGCTAATGGACAAATAAAATATGGTGCTTATTTGGTGGTAAGGTGCACTTGCCTATGGTGTTGGTGGAGGAAGGAGGAAGAAGAAGATGGAGAAATTAATAGAAATTATGGAGGAGAGAGAAAGTTAGGTGGGGATTTTAATGGAGGGAGGTTATGTTGTTTTGAGGGTGGAAGTTAGCTAAGGTGGTCCAACTCAAACCGAACCAAACCAAGTCCTTCTCCACAAAATAAAACCAAGCCAGGTCCAAAAATACATATATGCCTAATTAAAATACGTATTCCGAAATACGGATGTTACAGTTATAGACTCGACCATACTGAATACTAGTTTAACTTTCATGCCTTGTCCCGAATTGACATTAATTGTTACTGTTACCTCGACTAATGATTGATCATCCGTTCTTAGTTGGAACTAAGAGACTAGCCAGTCGTCTTATTGAATTGAATAAGACGCGTTCATGTATGAACCATGAACTATGAACCATGAACCATTGCGATCGACTGGCCGATCTGAATATTGGCATATGGACATGGGTTGACTTCCATTTTTGTAAAAAAGTAGCATGTGTATCGTACGGTCAAGGCATGATTATTCTATGGCTAGGTTTGATTGTTGTATTATGCTATGTACGACCTACAACCTAGCCGCACGAGCATCGTTGTAGAGTTATGCATATCGTACTCTGTACGGGAGTACTCATTCAGAATGATCATGATCCACGGCATGAGAGTTCAGTTAACATAGGGACCACTAAGCTAAATAAAAATAACTATTACATGAAGAGAATGGATTTCCGAGTTCTTACATGGCAGCCATCTTGGGACAATTAGTGTTTCCGATATGCCGGCTGGTTCCCACGGATACTGCAAATCTGCCACACGGATAGGGAGTGGTATCTGTTTACATTTATTGTATATTGATGACGGGCGTCCCGCTGGGACACGTCTAATTCATGATTGGCATAATTAATTATTGGGTAGACTAACCTTGCTTGTTCATTGTAAGAACTGAGGAATCTCTTGTTGCATGTTTCCAAGACAACTTGGAACTTACAGTAGCAAGCCGTAGTAGTTGTATGGCCGTTTAAATTGATTTGTTTGTGTACTATACCTACTTGTTAACTACTGAGATGAGCAGAATGTCAGGACATGACGGGTCAACTTCTGTCCTTGTTTGGTTGGGAAGTTGGCTTGAAGTGTCGTGATGTTGTGTGAACCCCAGTAGCAAGCAGAGATCTATTTATCATATTCTTAACTCTTATCACTGATTTTAATTCCTCATATCGTGCTTTCTTGTGGTACTTGCTATTTGAGGTCTAACCTCACTGGTTTTGCATGGCCAGATTTAGAGCCAGTTTTCGAGGACTCAGCTTACTTCCACCTCCAAGATAGTCAATACTAGAGAAATGATCGCAGGAGGACACGAGTGGGTTCCTTACTGTCACTCCCCGATCCTGGAATACGTATTTTAATACGTAAACCGGTAAATTGTATTTACCTTATATTTTTACTATATTTATTATGCTGTATTTCTTCATGCATTTTCTAAAAATATTCGACAAAATATTATTTCCTAATTTATTTTCTGCATTTGGGCCTACAGTTTTGGCTCATTTGGGTAACCTATTCTTGGTTCACCAATGGTTCATCATGAATCCATGGGTCCAAGATCTATATATGTAACTCATTCTCTCTCCTCTCATTTACTTTCTCTCATTTATTTCCTCCACCAACCAAATATTTCTTCCACCAACCAAGGCAAGTACCAACTTGCTCAAGAGATGGATCCATAAATGTTGTTGATGTTTTCTTACAAAATTATTTGTCAAAATATGTTCTTCTTCTTATTCTATACTAGTTTAGAACTTGAAGTTTTCCATTTTGAAGCTTTAATCTTTGTAGATCTAGGTTTTAACCATTTTCGGATTTTCTTGGTTTTGATCTAGCAAACTTCATTATTTTTATGTTTTGATGGTTCCATGTTGTAGAGAATTTTGTTCTACCCCATTTTGACCTTAGGAAGTTCCGATTTGGGCTCCGGATGAAGGTTTTGTGTAGTTTGGAAGCCATGGTTGCTTGGCTCCTCTTCTCGGACAAGTGGAGAAGAAGAGCAGTACTTGACCGCATGAATCTTCATGCGGCAAGTCTCTGGCCGCATGGCCTTTCCAGCCGCATGAGACTCGTTCGAGCTCAGCCGCATGGAAAGTCCTTCCTAGCCGCATAAGACTTGCTTGAGTACTTGACCGCATGAATCTTCATGCGGCAAGTAATTGAGCCGCATAGCCTTGTTCAGACCCAGCCGCATATGCGCTACTGTTTTTTGCCGCATAAGGCCCATCCATCATCCAGCCGTATATGTATCGCCCATGCTCAGCCGCATAGGACTTCGTCTGATCATAGCCGCATATGTTGTTGAACCCCGGCCGCCTGGCGATTGCTCCCTTCGCAGCCGCATACGCTGACACCCCTTCGTCCGCATGAATCCGCCTTTCCAGCCGCATGCGCCTTGGGGCTTCCTGAGCCGCATGAGCATGTAGTCCCAGCCGCATGAACCAGTATTGACCCAGCCGTATGGACTCACTCCCCTTGAGCCGTATGGACTTTTGTGCCCTATCTTGTTACCTTATTATTATTATTATTATATATATATATATTATATGCCCATTTTATATCCTTACGCCTTTTGTCCCGAGCATGATATGAGCACTAATGTGACCCCGGAGAACAAAGTATTCCTACCTAATACATGTACCTGAATGTTCCAGTTCTTGTTCATGCTCGACAAATGACTCGTAACTCCACGTGGCATATTTGCAATGATGCATTACACTAAGAAGGGTAGAACATGTTGACATACTGATTGACATGGATCCTCTTTGGGGTACTCGTACTAAAGTACGACTTTAGGAGGATAATCATGCAGGCCACAGCATGAAAATCTAAGATTTCACCTAGGGTTAAATTAGGCAACTAAATATACTAGATGCATGGGGAGGACAAAATCCCGAGATCGTGTTACACCAGCCGCCTTGAGATACTGTCTTAATGCGCCGGCTGGTCTCCACGGATACTGTGTCATCTGCAACGAGTGGATGACTGTATCCGATTAATTCCTGCTATATATTATATGTTTTAGCAAGGTGGCCTTGCGAGGGACCTGTGCTCAATCATACCTGTCTACGCGAACCCCTGGGTTGGCTAGCCTTGCTGGAAAGATACGATCTGAGGATTTCTACATAACATGATGCGAGGATAACCTCGTCCCACTAGAAACTCGTAGACTTGATTGGCCGTGAAAACGACTTGCTTGTATCCTATTACCTTTCGTGAATAACTGAGGGAAGCGGACTATCATGGTACGTGATCCAACCCATGTTCTTGTTTGATTGTTGGGTTGGTTATCGTACTATGATAGGCTGTGGACCGAAGTTATGAACGGAAGACTTATTCTGATTATGGAGTGCTACTTTTGTGAATGACTGAGGAACATGGTCTATCATGGTACATGATCCAACCCATGTTCTTGTTTGATTGTTGGGTTGGTTATTGTGCTGCGATAGGCTATCGACCGAAGTCACGATCAGGAGATTTTATTGTTTATGCCTTTTAACTTATGTAAAAGTTATAGAGTACGACACGTCCCGACTCCATGCGGTACCTTTTGTCCTTGTTTGGTTGTAAGGGTGCCATATGGGTTCGAGGATGTTGCGCTACCCTATAATAGTAGCATAAGTATTACTATTATCAATCATTCTATTTAACTGGGTTTTTAATCTTAACTCTTGTGCCCCTTTGACGGTACTTGCTATTCGGGGCTGACCCCGCTGGTTTTGTTTGGCCAGATCCCGTAGCAGAGCCTGAGGACACGATCTTCCTCCCTGACATCCAGGTGCATACTAGGAGCATGGCAGTTCGGGGACTCGAGTGGGTTTCTTCTCCACCACTCCTGCTTATACTTTTGCGGCGTTTAGCCACCGGCACCTGTTAGCCGGTTTACTTGATATTTTGTGTCAGTACATAATTGTAATTAAACAGACTGCAGCTGTGTATAATTTTGTACTCCTGACTCTCCGAGATAGCTAAATTATGAAGCTAGTCTCTCATGATCATTTTAATAAAGCGTCGATGACGCCTTACTGCTTTATCTTTAATGTTCATCTATTTGCTGATGTGATTTGATTGATTGAGACATAGAACTCTGTGGGACCATAGGAGACTTGATTGTAGCATGTACCCCCTAGTCTCTCGACAGCCCCGATCGCCGTATGACGTTACGTACCTCATATGGTGTAGCTGGCCTAGTCCGTCTCCGTATTTCGGTAATGGGGCGTGACACTTACTTTCCCGCTCGTTTTGCTACTTACTTTACATTTTGCCGCTTGGCACCGACATGTTAGTCGGACTGTCTTGCACTTACTTTTACATAATTGTAACTAAGTCAGACTGCAGCTGATAACGATTGTGTATACCTTGTTATGTTATCTGGCTATGTTTGTAAAGTCAGATCTCAAGAACATTTTGACTGAGCGTTTGGGATATTGTACTGCTCATCCTTACATGTTCTTTACTTACTGCTTTTCATTGAATGATTGGGACAACAGATGTTGAGTAACCCTAGTAAGACTTTCATGTAGTGTGCACCCCCTCGTCTTTTAGACAGCATTGATCGTATTATACGGTATTCATCTACCCGTAATACGTAGCTGGCTGAGTCACTCTCCCGCTCTCCGGTACTCTGGTTCTGGGGTGTGACAATTTTTTTTTGCATATAAGTCCTTCAAATCACACGTATTTTTAATAAAATCTTCAAAATCACAAATTGTATTTAAGTCTTACAAATCATGGATAAATAAAATTATGAGTTCCTCTCCGTTATTGTTTTGGTTTGTTTAAAACAACTAACAGGAAACTTTTTTTGTTGAAATCTACGCACATACAATTGGGGGACTCGAACCTTGTCGATCCCTCCAGGTGTCCACTCTAATACCACTAGGATAGAGAGCTCGGACACCTAACAGGTAACTTAATTAAGTTACCTACAGGTAACTTAACTAGTAGATATTTTGGCATTATTATTATTATTATTATTATTATTATTATTATTATTATTATTATTGCAAGGAAAAGTTCGAGTTAAGCATGCCTAGTTTATAAGAAAAAAAATACTTTCGATTACAATAATACCGACAATTAATAATAATGTGTATAATATTATTGGAATAATTAGCTAGAAAAAATTATTATGCATATGAGGCCAAAGAAGATAACATCTACTAGTTGTAATCTTTGTTGGGATTAATTACAAAATGCACAGATTTTACCCTTTGGCATAGAAAATGTCACAATAAATATATGGCTTAATTGCAATTTGATACCCTCAACTATTTTTGTTTTTCAACTTTATACCCTAAACTTTTTTTTTAAACTTGATACCCGAATTTTTTTTTGGACAATAATGTCCATGCTCAAAACTGAAAACTATCTCCAACCTCCTCCCACTCTCCAACAGCCCCTCCATCCCCCCCACCCCAGCTCCCCCCTCCGGCCACCCGCCCCCGCTGTGAGACTCGTCTCACTGTATCGGTATTTATATACGGATACATATTTTTGTACTGTGTTTTGTAATTTCTTGATTTTTGGAATGCTTTGAAATTTTTCCAACTTATAGATTTTCTCCTTGACCGGCATACCGCCAGTATACCAGTGTATACCGACGGTATACCTGTCACTTCCATTTTTTGTTATACATATTTTCATTATACGTGTACGAAATTTTGACATTTGTCAGGTGACCCGTGTTTTGACTTATCATTCTTAGCCTTGTCTTGGTTTAATCTTGTAGTTGGTTTATTTTGGTTTGGTTCAACTTGGCATTATCACGCCCCGCTCCCGTAGGAGCGATCGTCCTCGCTAAGGCGTGATGTCGCACGAACCTAGATTACGCTCGTGCAAGGCGAGTTCCATAACGGTCGATTACAGCGGCTACGACGGGGTCGTCGCACAGAAATCCCAAGCAGTGACATTGAACAATAGCAGCAAAAGTTTGAAGCAGAACACAAGTCATTGCAAAATACTCTTTTATTGATATTGAACAACAAGATTACAATGGACGCAAGGCTAAGATTACAAGTCACTCAAGCTCACTCTTCTCATATTACAAGTCACTCAGCTCTCTCTCATCTCTCAATACAAGTCTTGAACCAGCGGATGCTTCGGAGAGGCGATATACATTGTAACTCCTCTTCCCGAATTTTAGTTTTTATTATTATTTTACTGACTTTAATTCTAGTTGGAAAATATGTTGTTAATATAATTTTTATATATTTGTGAAACTATTTTCGTATGATTTTTATAAACGATATATTTAGACATGTTAATTATTCTAAAATATGTTTCAAAATATCCTTTAGTAAGAGTATTATTTCAAGGAATTATTTTAAAGTATTATTATTTACAAAATATTAAGTTTTATTGGGCTAAATGTATTTTACTGTTATTAATAATAGCTAGTATAAATTAACTTTGATAGATAATTTAGTTTTCAACTTTATTGATTTAATTTGTTTTGATAAATATTAAATATTATTTCTAAAATATTATGTTGAACATCTAATTGAATTAGATTTAAATTCAGGCTATTAAAATTACTCGATAATATCGAAAGTTGATTTGAATTAAATAATTATCTACTAGTAGGCTTTATTCAATTTAAATAGATTTTAAAAGTTTAATCGATTTTACATAAAGAAGGGAGGATTGCGAAAAGCCAAAAGTTGAAGGGCTTTGGAGCAAGTATTCAAATCTCTGTTTGGTCGACTACTTAGTTCCTGCACTCCAAAAATGGTTTCAAATTCAAATAGGAGATTTTTAAATCCTATTGATATCCAAGTAACTATCCAATCTGAGTTAAACCAGATTCTTCTTATCTTTCCCACAAATCAGCAGTAAGTATATAAAGGGAAGGGTCAGCCGATCCCCCAGAAACCCTAACATCTCCATCCCTGTCGCAGCCCCGTCACAAACCATTGCCATCGACTCCACAAGTTTCAGCCATTTCCCGCCATCAGCAACAGTAACCACCTCGCTACGCAGCCACACAACCAACCTCATCTCATCACATCACCAACATCGACAGTCACCATCCCAAAAATTGTGTCCAACAATCAATTGTGTCCATACCCAAAATATGTGTCGTGTCTACTCGTGTCAGCCGGGTTCGACCCCGGGTGTCGTGTACATCAAATTCATCAAACCAAGTGTCACGACCCGCACCCTGAAGAGGGGCACGAGCACGTGGTTACGTCCAGCCTACGTCGCAGGATCGACGGTAGAACGCTGTATATAGGGTCTGTAAATACTACGACTAAAATAGATAAAGGTACATGTACAGTATATACACTCCGAATGGAGGTGACATAGCAATACAGTCTCAATCACAAAGTAAAACTAAGGTAGATAGCATGGAAAGGAAATATGATAGATGAAAGCAGGAAATAAGCCCAAGATCCATACAAGTCCAGAGCTATACACAATATCCCAGAGTCACAAAATATAATATAAAACTACAGTCTGAAAATACTAGCTAGATCGCAGTCCAGGCAAACCTATCTAGCTAATAGTCTAAACAGGGGCTATATCATCTACGGGCTCCAGGGGTAATGTATCATCAAACTCTATCCTGGCCATACCCGTAAAAGGTAAATCAATCAGCTAACATGTACTCTGTAAACATCAACGGTTATCCTGTCAGGAAAATGAGTAAGTACAAACACCAACAGCAGTTCCATGTGAATTGACAAATACTATAAGAGGCAGTATAATGAAATACAAGACAAAGATATGTGAAATACAGGGTAAAATCAGCAGGAAATGTAAAATAGATGTGAGTACTGAATAGGACGACAATATATATGTAGGATTGCTTAGAAACTATTCGGAAGCCGAGTTACAATACTTAAACCAAACGAGGACCGGGGTTGTAACTCTTCTCCCGAACAGAACTTAGCCTCCTAGGATAAATAAATATAAAAGGTGCCTTAAATTATTAGTGTGTTATGTGATCGGCTTAGGAAAATATACTCAGGCTTTCCATCCGACCGGCTATGAACAATGTATACAATAGAGCGGTAAGGCCGGTCACCATGGAAAGCTATGAACAATGTAGGGTAAGGCTTTACCCGTCGTGAGGCGAGGGTATAGCTATGAATAATGTGTACAATAGAATAATGTGGGAATTTTGATCACACAACCACTAATAACTCTCCAACCCCAAATAGTATAAAGGATCCGGACATAACACATCATGACACGGGATTCAAAAGCAGTGATCAGCCCACTCCCAAGTCCATGTCTATACAAGTACAAGTAACAAGTCGAGTCTTATACCAATATACCAAGTAATCCGGGAACAACATCTCATGACAGGATCCGACATATACCAGTCCGTGAAATATCATGTCTGGAATCAAGTAAGACACTACAACTGAATCGGATATAGTAGATATCAAGACAATAAAAACTATCAGTGAATGTACTCGCCTGCGGTCCTGAGCTGTCAAATGGGGTCGATGCTCAGAGTGATGCCACAAACCTAAAGATGAGATATATATAAACTAATTAGGGTTCAACAGTGTTAGGCAGGATTATATAGTATAAGCTATGTAATCTAGGTCAATCTCAGTCCAACTAAGTCAAACTAGGTCACATTGAGTCACACTAGGTCACAGGAAGTCAAACCAAGTCAAACTAGGCTAATGTTGACTAACAGTTGACTTTTGGTCAACTGGTCAACTCTGGTCAACTTCTAGATATTTCTAGGCCAAGTGTTGACTGATAGTTGACCTTTGGTCAAAACAGTCAAACTTGGTCAACCGAGGTCAAAACTAGCCTAAACATACTATTCCTAAACATTACCAACCAAGATACCATATATCTTGGTCAAACAGGGTCAACTCTAATCTAAGAAATTAAAATATCAAGTTGTAACTCGTAATTCGTACATCGAAACCTACGACACGTAAATCGAGATAAGATAATCAATGTTAAGGTTAATCATCTTATCACAATGATCTACATGATTATCTTGCCAATTTTAGCGATGTGAGATCACTGGAATCGACCGATCTCAGTTTCGTTGTACTAATTTCGAAATACAACTTAATAAGAATTTATTATAAATAAAGGTTAATACACAGAGAAAATATCTACAAATATTGTCGGATGATGAAACAAACATCACCAACGTGTCTAGAATGGTCAAATCAGCTAGGATAGTCTATCCATAAGTCCAATTTAGACACAGGGGCAAAAAGGTAATTTTGGGTCAAAACGGTGTCCGTGTCGGACCCGCTTTGCACCAAAAAATGTACAAGAATACTAGTCTATCAAACCTAACAATATATATTCACGAATCCAGAATGACGATACGAACTCAACGGTATGTCCAGAATTGGATTTCGTTGACCCAATCTCAAATTGGTCCGTTGACCGGAACATTAAAATTCCGATTTGCACGAAAAAGCGTGTCGGAGCCAATGTCCTCAAAACTCAGCAAATTATATGTCAACTAGTCCAGAATGACGATACGAACTCAACGGTATATCCGAAATTGGATTCCGATGAGCCGGCGTCAAAAAGTTCCGTTGATCCGGACTGTGGGGGCCGTTTTGTACCGAAATGCGTGCCAGGGCCCACGTCCTCCAAATCTAACAAACTTTATATGAAAATATGCCAGAATGACACCACGAGTCTACTGGTGGTGTCATAAATTGAATTCGGAGTCCCGGGTTCAAAAATAGAATTTTACAAGTTGGAAATTACGAATTCGGACGACCAACTTTGGCGTCGAATTCAATCAAACGTGCTCACAATGAAACGAAACTGGAGGGGTAGGAAGAGGGTTATACCAGATTCGTATAGGAACCAGTGGCACACCAGACGGAGCTGCGATGGAGGAGATACAAACCGACGAAGTTGGCTCCGCAAAACTGTCCAAAAATAATATAATTTAAACGGTCAACTTGGTGGCCGGTTTTGATGCATCAAACGATAAAATTAACGGACGAAAATTGAGGGAAGTGAAGATGGATATACCGAGATTGTGATGGAGTGAAGAAATTGCCGATCCAACAGTCGGATTTCTCGAAAAATGCATGCGAAGTCGCTACGACGAAACGCCATTTCAACTTCGGTTCCGAGCTCGTCACGACGGAAACCCGTGCCAAACGCACGAAACGTCTAGGCGGCGCATCCCGGAGGACGGTGGCCGCCACAGGGAGGTCGCCCAGCCCGCGCGCGACCGTGGGGGGCTCGCCGGCGACGGCGGTGGCCGGGACGACGTGCGGCCGGCCGGCAGTGGCTGCTGCCGTGCGCGCCACTGCTACTGTTGCTGTGTTGCGCTGCTGCATGCGTCGCTGCTGCTGTATTGGCCACGCTGCTGGTTCGGGGGCTCGCCGGCCTGGCACGGCGGCTGTCCGGCGGGGTACGGCGGCGGAGCGGTGGTGATGCGGTGGGGTGATGGTGTGCGGTTGTGAAGAGAAGGAGGGAGAAAAGTCGGGGAGGAGATTGAGGTGGTCGGGCATGGGGAGGAAGGAGAGGCTCAGCCATGGGGGTGGTAGTCGGTTTTGAGCTAGGGAGGAGGAGGAGTGTAGTATTGGAGAGAGAGAGGGAATGTGTGAGGAATTATTTTTTTGTGGGTGTGTATGCTGTAGAAAAAAAAGGAAGAGAGAGAATTCTCTCTCCCTAGTTTTAAGGGCCGGCCAAGCTTGGGGGGGTGTTAGTTTGTGTTGGAAAATTTGTATGGTGATGATGGTGTGTAGAAAAAATGGAAGACTAGGATTTAAATATAGTAAAAATAGGTCATCCTTAGGAAATTAAATAAAATGGGTTGTCCAATAAATATTCAAAATAGATAAAATAGGTATTTAATATTTGTAGGAAAAATGAGTGTATGGATATTCATGAGGGGTAACATGGAGCTTGGACTGGGTTCGGTCGAGCCGGGTCGGGTTAAAATCGGACATGGTGCAATAATTAAATTAATTTAGGTATTTATAATCATGGGTAAATAAGTAGCATGCGAGGGCTCAAATAAATGGGACACAAGTGTCAGGTGGGTAGTAGGCTTCATGTGGGCCATGTCCTTATTTTGGGTCGACTAGGTTGGGTCGATGTCAGATCCCAAAATTAAATTGGAAGTCAGGTCACGAATTACGGTGGATAATTAATTGGCCTAAATTGACCCAAAAGTTGTGCGAAGCAAATAAAGTACAAGATGGTGTGTCTGAGTGGGACACGAAGGCCATGGGTGAAGAGCGTCTCGAGTAGATCAAGCATGACAAGTTGGTTTCAAGAAAATGGCTAGCCTTGTGCTCCTAAATTAAAAGTCACGGTAACGTGCTCACGATGATCAAAGATAAAAGTGGGAAAATCAATTAATGATCAAATGGTCTAAATTGATCCGAAGTTGTGTGAAACAAAAAGTGTACAAGGAAACAAGTTTGGATGGGACATGATACATCAACGTGAAGGTAATTTTGTCTACTCCACACTGATGAAGAGAGTTTCCAGAGATGAACATCCCGGACACTCCAAATATCAAAGGCACGAAAAAGAGCATTAAATCAAATAATAATCAAATAATAATATTTATTCAAAATAAATGATTTATAAAATTGAAAAAAATAAGCTCTAAATTCAGGGGGCTTACACCAAGCACATTACAAAATCCACGGCAGTCAACTTCGTGTCCGACAAATCAGGACAACTGATCCAATTATCGTGTCCGTGTCGATAGGCCGATACGGACGTCACCCCCACACCGAGCAAATCACTACAACTACTTACCTACCGCCCTTGACCTCGGCCCCCACGGTGAACGAGTTCGGATCTGCAACATCCGTGCTTCCTGACTTCCAGTTCGCGATGTCGTTTCTCCCGCAGTCGCCCGCGCCTAGACCGCGCCCAAATCGTGTCTCTGCCTCATCTCGCCGCCATAGCCGGCAGTGAGTCACTGGGAACCATCGGCTCCGGGCACCTCGTGTACGGAGCAGCCCCCTCGCTGCGAGCCGCAACCGTCGACGCGCTTGGCCACCATCGCTTCTGTCATCCGCACGTCGCCTTCGAACATCGGATCTTCGCCAGATCATCCCCTCATGTTGCGGTCAGGTCGGCGAGCGGCCACCGCCGTCACAGTCCCCAAGTCACCGCAGTCCCAAGCCAAAGAGGTCGATTCCAGCGCCGTCGTACGAAAAATCCACGGTGAACACCTCGGTGAGGACTCTCTCTCCCTCTATTTCTATTTTCCTGGTTTCTCTGATTATGAAGGAGGAAGCCTCCATTAACCCTCTCACTCTCTTCCCCTTTAATTCTCTCAGCTCTCTCTCTCTCTCACTTATTGTCCTCGTGAACTAAAAGCCTCTCAACAGAAGTGAAGGGGCTTAGAATAATGTAAGTGGACTCGGTAATACTAGCAATAAAGTAGCAGTAGTGGTTATATAATTAGTTAAGTTTAATCATTAATTAGTTTTTGGTTAATTGATTTATTAGTATATTGATTAGTTTTATTAAACAGGAATTAGTGACCATTATTTTAAGGAATGTAATTATGGGCCAGACACTGGACTTGGATTTGAGATGAGAAATTAGACCTAAAGGCTTGTTTTATATATATATACTTTTAGACACTTATAAATTATAGATTTCATAAAGAAACTTTTATATTTATGTCACTAATAGAAGAAAAGGGTTTCTAGGAATGCTTTTGGTAACAAAAAGGATTTTCAAAGTATATTTTTGATAGGTGCATTTATACCCATAAAGGGGTTTAAGATACTTTCTAAAAATATTATTACAACATTTTGTTGTTATTTAACATATAGTTTTTACCTAAACTGTAGTTTGACAAAGATTGGGGTTTATGCCTAAAGTGTTATTATGATATTTTAATAGCTATTTCGACCTATAATTAAATTTCTCTAAAACTAGATTTTTGCCCTAAAAATGATTATCTAGATTTTAAGCATAGTTCTTAAAAACATTTTACTTTTGTTTCTAATAATATAAGTAGTTTACTAAATATATATATAGTCTTTTAAATCTTAGGACTAATTTCTAATAGTTTATAAATAAATTGTTTTAAAGATATCGGGATTAAAGGGATAACTTTTCCTTAGATTAAATTTTCCTCCTAGATTAAATCATTAATCACGACTAATTGTATTCCCTTTCTTACGATTCCAAACTTCTCCCCCTCGACCATAGCCAACAGGACTACTTGTGCATTTGAAAACATTCGATTTATTATGTGAAGGCTAAGATAAGGCAAGTTCACCGAAACTACCCCACCAGAGCGAGGAGTCGTCTCGACCGAGCGATGTCTTCGAACAGCCGTTGCAAAGCTAAGTCCGAACGGCATCGGTATTTCGATTCCTCCGATTGACTGAACGGGACGGGGCACTACAGGAATGAGTTGGTTTGGGTTTGGTTTGAAATGAGAAGGGTTTTATATAAAAACCAACTTCTCTCTCTCCTCCATTCTTTATTTACTTTTCATCATCTTCTTCTCCATTTACTCCTCCAAACCTAGGCAAGTACATCTTGCCAAATCTTGAACAATGTCATTTTTGTTTGTTCTATTCTCTTTCTTTCATGATTCTAAGCCTCTTTAGAACTTGGAGATTTTGGTTTTGATGGTTATATTTTTGTAGATCTAAGTTTTAAGATTTTCTTATTTTTCTTGATTTTGATCTCTTAAAGTTTGATATTTTTGAAATCTAATGGTTCCATGTTGTAGGAAATTCAATTCTACCCAATTTTGATTTTTGAACCACTTGATTTCGATTTATTTTGAATTAATAATGATATTTTCTTGTTCATGGGTTCCCCACACCTTGTGGTGTTGTCGGGACGATGAACATTGTCGCGCACAGTATTTTTGCTGTCGTGCGCCGCACGACGTGCGTCGTAGGCACTTTTGTCCTCGTGCACATTGCAAGCTTGTGCGCAACGTGTGCCGTGGGCGTTTTTTCCCGCGCGCAATGTGCAACTTGTGCGACCGCGCGCCCGCACAATTTTCTGTCGCGTAACGTGCGTCGTGCTTGCACGCAACGTGTGCCGTGGGCAGTTTTGCTTGTACAACTTGCGCATGTCACTCCAAATGACTATTTTTGTCTCTTTAAGCTGTTTTGTAGCTAAAATCGTAAAAAACTCAAAACATGAAAGTTGTAGATCTTTGTCTTGCCTTCAAGAACATTCTTGTTTCACTTTAATCAGAGTTTATATGCTATAATTTCAATCACAGTTTTAATCTTTTGGCATATTTTCTGTACTTGATGTTTTGAGGTTTCTTCGACTGCAATAAATTTCTTAACATGATTAAATGATCTTGTACAGTTAGAAAATGATCGTACACCCTTTGTACACCTAATACTAGTACAGATTCAATTATTTTTTTATGCCAATTAGTTACTTTTACTTATCTCTTCTCACATGTCAGGATATGTCTTTCCTTTCGAATATTTCTTATGTGATATGATATGTGTTTCCAAGTTTTTCCGGATTTATTGTACTTTACAATTTATGCCATGTTTAGAATTTCCTTATAGTGACCCGTTGTGGTGCGCTCATGATCCATATCTTTCTTTGCTTTACATGATAGTGACCCGTTGTGGTGCACTCATGATCCATATCTTTCTTTGCTTTACATGATAGTGACCCGTTGTGGTGCACTCATAAAGTATGTCTTTCTTCTTTGCTTAACACGATAGTGACCCGTTGCGGTGCACTCAAGTCACATATCACTTCTTTGCTCAACATGATTGTGGCCCATCGTGGCGCACCCCTAACAAGTACCCTTAACATGATAGTGACCGTCGTGGTACACTCCAGGCTGGTAATATAACAAGTAATATGACAAGATATGAACCATGAATGTTGTTGCGACGGCTTTATTGGGTTACAAGTAATGAATGATTTGGACACCGTGGGTGTTTCTCTTGAGTGTGTTTGTAAAAGCTACATGTTCTGTATTGCATTATGTCTAAGGCATGGATTCCTGATGACCACGGTCAGGGATTCATACTGAATCTGGCTAGGATTAATGACTAGATTGATCAAGTAGTTCATGAAGAGACTTTCCCGGTTACCTGTTGCCCGTTTGATCCCGGCCTTATATATATATATATATATATATATATATATATATATATATATATATATATATATATATATATATATATATATACACATGGGATTTGGAGCTATCTGTCATGATGAGCACATTTCCAGCTCACCGTCGAGTGGGGCACCTCCTTAGGACACATGTATCTTACTGCAGTGTGTCTGCTATACTTGTTTTTCTTTTGCTGGGGTCACTCCGGTAGCAGCAGGCGGGTAACTGGACTTGGAAATCTCTTTGCATCTTGTTAGTAACTAGGCTTGTGATAACCCTAGTTAGTTAAAGTATCAAGCCGTACTCATTGCTTGGCCGTGATTGATGGATGGAGTCAGTCCAGTCCAGTCTAGTTTTGTCTAGGCAGTGTCCGTATGTTTATTTCAGTAAACTATGGTTTATGCTTACTTTCATCGATAAATGGTCGAAGACAAAGTTCTATTCAGGAGAAGGGTTACAACCCCGATCCTTGTTTGGTTTACGGGTTGTAACTTGGCTTCCGGAATGGTTCCCAAGTCATCTTATCATTTGTCGTCCTATTTAGTACTCACATTCTATACATGATCTTTATGCTATACAATGATCAGAGACTAAGTTCTGTTCAGGAGAAGGGTTACAACCCAGGTCCTTATTTGGTTTAAGGGTTGTAACTTGGCTTTCGAATTAGTTTCTAAGTCCACTTATCATTGTCTTTCTATATAATTCTTACATGCTCACATGTTCAATTATCTCACAAGCTATACATGACTCCCTATGTCGGGTCACCATGCTCTTATGACCCGGCTCTCTCACAAGTTCACGTGTTCAATTGCTTTTACATATTCTCAAACTTCTGTTTACTTAACATGTCTACACTTTATATTATGTTGCATGATAATTACTTTATGCTCCAAGATGCTTATTTATTGTCTTTCTATGTTCGGGATAAGTGCATTGGTAGTGCACGAGTCTCGATCTGCTCTTACTCATTTGTATCTCAAATTGTTGATGTTAGTGATTGCTGGTTTTAGTTCATAGTTTGGCTTCCTTTGTGGTACTTGCTATTGGGGGTCTGAACCTACTGGTTTTGTTTGGCCAGATCTGATAGAGAAGCCCAGAGGATCTTCCGTACCATCTACTCGACGGTGACCATCCAGAGCGCCAGAGTACCCAAGTGGGTTTCTCATTTTATTCTCCCACTGGTTATGTACATTATTCTTTTGTGGCGTCTAGCCTCCGAGCACGTGTTTAGCTCGTGTTTTGGTCCTTGACATTTAGCCTACGGGCATAAACATGGTGTGTGTATTCTAGACTACAGCTAGAGCTATCATGTATGACTAATACTTTTGCTAGTTTCTCCATTTTGTATTACTAGCTTCATGATCATCCATGTATATATGATTTAGGATGCATGCTTTACTATTGCATGTCTGATGATCATACTTCTTGTACCTTGTATAATTGCATGTGATCAAGATACTTAGGATTGTTTTAACCTGGGATCGACTGTTGGCTTGTAAAAGTAACCCCCATGTCTTGACAGCTTATACGTGATTTCAGAGTACTGGCGTACTTTGGTATTACGTAGCTGGCCTTGTCCGTCCCCACTTGCTAGTATTCTGGTTCTGGGGTGTGAGCCCTTCAACCAAATTTTTGTATTTAAATATTAATATTCATATTGTTATTACTGTTTTTTGGTAATTAAATATATCTTCTATAGGAATTAAGCCAAAATATAGTAGGGGTGGCCTTTTTGTAAATCAATTCAATACCAGGAACCTTTGCACAAATTCTTAATTTGAATTTAAACCTGTGATCGACCCATCCCCTGTGTTTGGATCAATTCAAATCCAAATGACTGTGATTCTCCAAATCCCTTTCGATTTGGGAGTATAACCCTAAACTTGGCCTGTCCATATGTACGTATATAATAGGAGGAGATTTGTCGAACCCTAAACCCTAAATTACCTACGCCTGGAGTTGGAGGCTACTACTCGTAGAGGAAAGGGATTAGCAAAAGTCATTCTCGAACTTCCCAATCAGGTAATCCTTCACCCTTCCATCAATAACCAAACTCCTGAATTAGTGGTAAAACTTAGGTAGCACAGGTATTTGTGTAAATTCACGAGAGAAACAAGCTTGGTATGGTATAATACCCTGTTCTAGACATTAATTTATATGCTTTAGTGCCCAGAGTGTGGGAGGAACCTTGAATATGAATACAATGTACTTGAGTTTCGTGTATCCTGGGGTTAAGATGTGAGTAGGAATAGGAGACTAGATAGCAGTTGTACATATGATAGGTATAATCGAGTCCTTAATGCCTTAGTTGCTCTCATATAAGGGAAGGGTACTTTGCATTCTTCAATCTTATGTAGATCAAAGGGTATGCAAACATCTCGACCTTATGACAAGTTCAGATGTCGACAAGAAATCAAGTTTGTATTGTACTCATGAAGGGTTCATCTCTGATACATAGAGGACTCCTACATATTCCTTCATAGGCAATGGTTACAACCAGGCACCAGACCCTTTTGGACTATTAGCCCTGTTGCAGGGTCATGATGGTTCTGTGTAGGCCAGAAATGCTATTTGAGTTACTATGTATCCTAGAATATCAGGATACGAGAGGAGAGTATCATTTTAAGCCAAGTGACCCTTAGACACTTCATAGCCTGTACAACAGGGCATGGTACTCCATCTAGGATGTAGCCCTCTATAATTCTTCGAACATTAGACATAAGCAGGATGACTTGGTGTCCTACCCCTGCCCTCTTTTAGCACCTACACAACCTTCACTGCATATTGCAATCATACCCTGTCATGCACCTGTACAGACCCTGGTTGAATGTTGCCTTATTATCTAAGTCTGAACCCAGACTTAGCCCTTGCATTTTGTCCACATTGCATCTGTCCACAAGGCATGCACTGCATCGATTCACTGATATGTCATGTATCAGTACATACCACGTTGCACTGCATCCCACATCACATATGTCCTGCACATAGGGTTAATGAACATCAGAGATTGCATCAGTTCCCTTTAGAATTAAGTTTCTGCCCTATGAACATAATGGTTAGTTCCAGGTAGGGGGCTCGAGTAAACTGGTATGTGTTTATCCCATCTTTGCATTGTTCACACTCCATTTCCTTGAGTCCAGCTTGGGTTATACCTACATATTAAATGTCAGTTAGAGCATTGAGTAGAGCCAAGTAAAGGAGAAGTCAGTATATGCAAGCATAGGTCTCAGGAAGCCTGTGTGGGTGTGTCTATTCGATAGATAGGAGTTCCTGTGGCCTATTGTGTGAAGGAGTCGATTCAGACTTGTATAACCTAGCATACTTGCGGTCTCCATACAGAGTGTTTCCTGATATTACACCAATCAGGTTATGTTGGAGTTCTCCAGTTCGTGCAGATAATTGATGTCAACAGGCTCTATCCTTTACATGTATATCCAAAGTTCCTAAGACATGTAAAGGATAGACAGGTTGGGAATTGACATATCTTCCTCTAGCCTTGCCTGTACTTCAAATTTCGTGGCATGTATCAGAGTACATGAGGATGTTGTATGTATATTTCTTCACTACAATAGCAGTAGCCCCAATACTTGATGACAGTTCATACTACTTCTTGTATCAGTCCATCTGTTTATCACTTAGATGTTCACAGGCCTGGGTTGACCATGGTTCAGTCCCTAACAGGTTGGGGCTCCAGTGTACCTACACTTGATCAGTCCTTGTATCAAATGGGGACTGTGCAGTCCACATTGGGTGAGTTCAGGTGGACAATATAGGGATTAACACATGAGTATCAGGAAAGGGGTTTGAGTTCAGTCAAGAAGTATCAGTAGAGAACATAACATGTAGATAGGAAGAGTCCCAAACAAGGGGCAATAAACTCTTATGTGGACATGTAAGGACTTGTAGGAAAGTAGAATACTGCAGGAGATTCGCTCTGCCATGTAGGAGTACACCAATGAACTTGATTAGGAGAAATTATACTCTGTAAGGAGGCTACTGCAATATTCCCAGATTGGCACTGCTAGGACATATTCCCCTGGTATCAAATTGATACTGATAGGATAGATAAACCTAATGTGTGGGATAGTTAACAATAATCCCATAATAGCTTTACTTTGATTGGTTCACATGTTGATTAGACTTAATACATATAATAGGTTACTTGGACTCCCACTCGACACTCGATCGTTACTCGCAGCTCGGAACGACAGGCAAGTATTGTGAGGCCCGCCTCACTGTATCAGTATTTTATACGGATACATATTTATTTGAGCTGTATTTCGTATTTCCTGAATTTTGAGAATATTTAAAGTTGTTGAATTGTCATTGTACGAATTTCTGACAATTGTCGGGTGACCCGTTGTAGTGCACTCCAGATTGGTAACAAGATGATTAATAATTCTTGATAGTGGCCCGTCGTGGCGCACTCTTGATAAGTGATAATAATAATTCTTGATAGTGGCCCGTCGTGGCGCACTCTTGATAAGTGATAATGATAATTCTTGATAGTGGCCCGCCGTGGCGCACTCTTGACGTGATAAACCTGATATGATATATCTCGAATGCTGTTGCGACGGCTAACACGACTTGACAAGATTGAATAACTTGGACACCGTGGACGATTGTGCTTGTACAAATGAACCCGTCTTGTCTTGCATCACGTCTAGGACGGGGACCTCTGAGTACCACGGTCAGGGGTACCCACTGAAATCGACTAAGGTTAACAACTAGAATAATCCAGTAGTCATGAAGAGATTTCCCAGCTACAGGCAATCCCGTTACCTGGGCGCGCTTGTGGATTTGTAGCCTGCCGATGAGTAGGGCACACTTCCAGCACACGGTTATATGTTGCACCCTTATTGTACTAATATTCGCCTGGATAACCTGGATGGTCTGCAGGACTTGTGGCTGTGGAATAATCTCACTGTATCTTGCTAGTAATTAGGCCTGTGATAACCCTAGTTAGTTAAAGTATCAAGCCGTACTTATTGCTTGGCCGTGAATGTTGGATGGAGTTCGATCAGTCTAGTCTTGTCTTGATCTTGTGCTTGATTGTTACATGTCCTGATTTCTTACTTTATCTTGCCGATAAATGGTGGGAGAAACCAAGTTCTGTTCAGACGAAGGGTTACAACCCCGGTCCTTGTTTGGTTTACGGGTTGTAACCTGGTTATCTGAATAGTCCCATGGTTATCTCATCGTATATCACCTTCCCAGTCTAAGTCTTGTTTAGATCCAGTTCCTAATTGTTTCCAGGATAATGATTGCAATGATTGTCACTCTAATGTATTATACTCTGTATTGTCACTCCCTGTTTGTCACTCTCTGAGTGTCACTTAATGATTGTCACCTTTAGCAATAAATGATCAGAGACCAAGTTCTGTTCAGGCGAAGGGTTACAACCTCGGTCCTTGTTTGGTTTAAGGGTTGTAACCTGGCTTCCGGAATAGTACTTTCGTCCTCTCTTCGTATATTGCCTAGCTCTAGTTATTTAATATGTTCTCTAGTTACTTTATCTCACCTGTTCATATGACTACTTGCTTTGCATAACTCTTAAAAGATCGTTTGCTTAACAAGTCTACTTTTAATTGTGTTTACTAAATGCTTTACTTACTGCCTTCTTATGTTCGGGTTAAGTGCATTGGTACTGTACGAATCTCGATCCTCCTTTACTTATTGCTTTCTCTCCCCGTTGATTGCCTATGATTGCTGGTTTTAAGTACATTGTTCGGCCTCCTTTGTGGTACTTGCTATTTGGGGTCTGACCCCACTAGTTTTACATGGCCAGGTTCTGATAGAAGAGCCCGAAGGATCTACCGCACCATTCACTCGACGGTGACCAGCCAGAGCACCAGAGTGCTTCAGTGGGCTCTTCTTCATTCTTCCACTAATATGTAAATTCTCTTCTTGTAACGTTTAGCCCCGAGCACGTGTTTAGCTCGTGTTTTGGTATTTTCTTTGATATTGTAGCCTACGGGTATAAACATGATATGTGTATTCTAGACTATAGCTAGTCCTTATCATGTACGACTAATATTCTAGCTAGTCATCAGTTCTGTGGTACTGGCTTCATGATCAGTCATGTATATATGGTTCGGGACGCCTTACTATTGTATGTATGATGATCGTACTCTTGCTCTTGTATAATTACCTGTGATTGAGATACCTAGGATTGTTAAACCATAGGATTGACTGATGGCATGTAGAGTAACCCCCATGTCTTGACAGCTTATACGTGATTTCAGAGTATTAACGTACTTTGGAATTGCGTAGCTGGCTATGTCTGCCCCCGCTCTCCGGTATTCTGGTTCTGGGGCGTGACATGGTTTTAGTGGTGGCCCATGCAGGTCTCGATTTTCATATTTGTGGGGGTTACCATGTTTAGATATCTCAATCACGATTATCTTTATTGATCTCCTTCGAATTATTCTCTATCTCTGATACTTGACTTGATATCTGTTTTGATCGTTGGTCATTCCTGTTCCCATGATTTGATCTTGTGTCCTTCAACTTTCAAGGGCACTGTTCTTGATCCCTCTGATTATCTTGTTCGTGTTTTGCCGAGGGCAGCTCCGCATTCTTTAGCCAGGCCAGTTATGGAGGATCAGTCTCAGCATGCAAGCAGAGATATCAGTCCATCTCGATCAGCCAGTCTCTTCTATCTTCGTATCTTGAGACAGGTGATAAGTTCATGTATCTGTTTCAACTACGATGATACGTCCTGGGTAGAGTCACGTCTTGAACTAAGTCATTGGTACCGACTTACCTTGAGGCTTGACTTTTATCCATTTTTGGGAGTCAGCTTAGGCCAGCGAGGACGTTGGTTTCTACACAACTGTCTCAGGAGACATATTGATCCATATGCCTCCAGCCCTTCTTGATCATGATTGTATTTGTTCTTGTGCATTTATTTACCGCTTACACATTTAATTACATTACTGATTGTTTTACTTTACTTATATGCCGTGCTTGATTTATTAAGATTGTTGAGTTCCTGGAGCTTTTGTTTTGTTATCTTGCTCGACTAGCCTCAGAAAATTCCGAGGACGGAATTTTTCTAAGGGGTGGAGAGTTGTGAGGCCCGCCTCACTGTATCAGTATTTTATACGGATACATATTTATTTGAGCTGTATTTCGCATTTCCTGAATTTTGAGAATATTTAAAGTTGCTGAATTGTCATTGTACGGATTTCTGAGAATTGTCGGGTGACCCGTTGTAGTGCACTCCAGATTGGTAACAAGATGATTAATAATTCTTGATAGTGGCCCGTCGTGGCGCACTTTTGATAAGTGATAATAATAATTCTTGATAGCGTCGTGGCGCACTCTTGATAAATGATAATGATAAATCTTGATAGTGGCCCACCGTGGCGCACTCTTGACGTGATAAACCTGACATGATATATCTCGAATGCTGTTGCGACGGCTAACACGACTTGACAAGATTGAATAACTTGGACACCGTGGACGATTATGCTTGTACAAATGAACCCGTCTTGTCTTGCATCACGTCTAGGACGGGGACCTCTGAGTACCACGGTCAGGGGTACCCACTGAAATTGACTAAGGTTAACAACTAGAATAATCCAGTAGTCATGAAGAGATTTCCCAGCTACAGGCAATCCCGTTACCTGGGCGCGCTTGTGGATTTGTAGCCTGCCGACGAGTAGGGCACACTTCCAGCACACGGTTATGTGTTGCACCCTTATTGTACTAATATTCGCCTGGATAACCTGGATGGTCTGCAGGGCTTGTGGCTGTGGAATAATCTCACTGCATCTTGCTAGTAATTAGGCCTGTGATAACCCTAGTTAGTTAAAGTATCAAGCCGTACTTATTGCTTGGCTGTGAATGTTGGATGGAGTTCGATCAGTCTAGTCTTGTCTTGATCTTGTACTTGATTGTTACATGTCCTGATTTCTTACTTTATCTTGCCGATAAATGGTGGAAGAAACCAAGTTCTGTTCAGATGAAGGGTTACAACCCCGGTCCTTGTTTGGTTTACGGGTTGTAACCTGGTTATCTGAATAGTCCCATGGTTATCTCATCGTATATCACCTTCCCAGTCTAAGTCTTGTTTAGATCCAGTTCCTAATTGTTTCCAGGATAATGATTGCAATGATTGTCACTCTAATGTATTGTACTCTGTATTGTCACTCCCTGTTTGTCACTCTCTGAGTGTCACTTAATGATTATCACCTTTAGCAATAAATGATCAGAGACCAAGTTCTGTTCAGGCGAAGGGTTACAATCTCGGTCCTTGTTTGGTTTAAGGGTTGTAACCTGGCTTCCGGAATAGTACTTTCGTCCTCTCTTCGTATATTGCCTAGCTCTAGTTATTTAATATGTTCTCTAGTTACTTTATCTCACCTGTTCATATGACTACTTGCTTTGCATAACTCTTAAAAGATCGTTTGCTTAACAAGTCTACTTTTAATTGTGTTTACTAAATGCTTTACTTACTGCCTTCTTATGTTCGGGTTAAGTGCATTGGTACTGCACGAATCTCGATCCTCCTTTACTTATTACTTTCTCTCCCCGTTGATTGCCTATGATTGCTGGTTTTAAGTACATTGTTCGGCCTCCTTTGTGGTACTTGCTATTTGGGGTCTGACCCCACTGGTTTTGCATGGCCAGGTTCTGATAGAAGAGCCCGAAGGATCTACCGCACCATTCACTCGACGGTGACCAGCCGGAGCACCAGAGTGCCTCAGTGGGCTCTTCTTCATTCTCCCACTGATATGTAAATTCTCTTCTTGTAACGTTTAGCCCCGAGCACATGTTTAGCTCGTGTTTTGGTATTTTCCTTGATATTGTAGCCTACGGGTATAAACATGATATGTGTATTCTAGACTATAGCTAGTCCTTATCATGTACGACTAATATTCTAGCTAGTCATCAGTTCTGTGGTACTGGCTTCATGATCAGTCATGTATATATGGTTCGGGACGCCTTACTATTGTATGTATGATGATCGTACTCTTGCTCTTGTATAATTGCCTGTGATTGAGATACCTAGGATTGTTAAACCATAGGATTGACTGATGGCATGTAGAGTAACCCCCATGTCTTGACAGCTTATACGTGATTTTAGAGTATTAACGTACTTTGGAATTGCGTAGCTGGCTATGTCTGCCCCCGCTCTCCGGTATTCTGGTTCTGGGGCGTGACAAGTATACCTTGCCTTCCTCTACAGTTTTACTTACATGCATTTTCTTTCGTTTTTCAGTCATTTGATTGTTTATGGACATGTGCTTTTCGTGTTATTTTCTGTGGAGTTATTTTTATTGTTTATAGCCATGTTCATGTTTTGGCCTTGTGTTTCACATTTGGAGTTCTCGTCAGTACCTTGCTTGAGTCGTGTCATAGAACGAGTACGTGTAAGTGAACTGCTAAATCCTTGACATTGTTTCCTTGGCACCAGAGAGTCCACACTCGGGACGAGGGTGTTTTCCTTGATCTGTTTACATCCGTGAGTCCACGCTAGGGACTAGGATGTCGATTATTTACACCAGAGAGTCCACGCTCGGGACGAGGGTGTAGACTTGACTTGCACCAGAGAGTCCACGCTCGGGACGAGGGTGTTTACATCAGAGAGTCCACACACGGGAAGAGGATGTAGTATTTGCACCAGAGAGTCCACACTCGGGACGAGGGTTAGTACTAACCAGAGAGTCCACACTCGGGACGAGGGTTAGTGTTTAGTTCAAACCCGTGAGTCCACACTCGGGATGAGGGTTTGGTTTCTTTCATTGATCTCGTGATTATCGTTCATCCGGCAGTTCATTTATACGTAGTTGTTCTGGTGTTCGTGTGTTCGAGTTTGTGTTCGTGTTCGCGTTCGAGTTTGTGTCGTGTTCGTAGTCATTGTCGTGTTCCTGTTTCTTCTTATTTATTTTCTTCTGCATGATAAAGCTGTTAGATAGGTATGTATATTATGTATCTTGCTATGTCCTCTGAGGACTTGATGATCTCTTCAGGTTAGTTATTGCGTGGAGTTAGTTAGCAGCTCTGGATGGCGGATGATTATGACACTTGTGGGGTCCGGATATGATGATATTGCTTGCGGGATTCAGGTATCGCTATTGTGTTTATTATCCGCTCGTGCTTTCATACCTTATCATGAGATATCATGTTTCTTGATTCCGTTTTAGACTCTTGTTATTTCCTTTAGAGTCTTATCGGACATATATGCTAGTGGGCTGCAGACCACGACCCATAGTGTTCATTCTTGTTTATTATTCTTATTGTGGATTGAGATATAGATTGCATTGCCATGATTTGGCAGTAAACCATAGCCTTGACAGCGTTTACGTATTCGAGATGGGCTGGAGTCCGCTCGATACGTAGCTGGCTTGCTCACGAGCTCGCGTCCGAAAAACGGGTGCGGGTCGTGACATGGGGCGTGACACCCGCCCCTCCCCCCCTCCCCACCCCTCCGGCCATCCCTTCTCTCCCGCACCGTCCCCCCCTCCCTCCCTCCGGCTGCACCCCCCCTCCTGCCCCGTGCTCCCTCCCTCTCGCCTCCTCCTCCTGGGGTGCGGCAGCGCAGGAGGAAGGGGGGCTGTGCGGGAAGGGGGGGGGGAGGGGTGGAGGGGGGGCCTGGGTGGTAGGGGGTAGGGAAGGACAAGGGTATTTTCTAAATTTTAGGGTATGAAGTTGAAAATGTAAAATAGTTGATGGTATTAAGTTGTTGAGTAAAAAAGTTTAGGATATGAACTTGAAAAACCGAAATAGTTGAGGGTATCAAGTTACAATTATGTCTAAATATATATTCATAATGTACTAGAACAAGTTTATTGGCATTCTCTTTCACGAGACTACGATGAGCTTTTATTTTTATTATATTTTAGGTCTAAATTCGAATTTTTTTATGACCTAAAATATCCCTAGAATTTATAAAGTTTTTGTTCAATAGTAATTTCTTAAGGGCATTCATTTTTATGAGAATAATCCACACAAAGGTTCTTTTACAATGTGTTTGTTAATCCAAAACTTTTTTTTTTGGTTAATCCAAAACTTCAAAATCCCCAAAACCAAAAAAATCATTCATCAACATTATAATAGTTTTTTTATTCAATCGATAATCTAAAAAGTAGACAATTGTTTTTATTTTGTTATTGCAAGGGTGGTTATCTTTCTAGTTCGTTACCGAACATGTGTTAAACAGTAAATACAATCAAAGCTTTCTAAACCTAGGAATGTCAATAGCTACAGGTAACTGCATAACATTTCTTTAATCTAGTATTAATTTCAATCTAATGGCTTAATTAGAGTAACTGATTATTAAAAAAATTCTAAATTGTACAATTAAATGTTCAGTAGATATTGTTTCTATAGGAAAAAATTTTGGGCGGCTCCTTGTAACTGTTTTAAATTTTTGGATCATTTTAAAATATTGGTTTGAATTTGTAGGTTTTAAAAAAAATTTGGATCATTTTAAAATCCGTCCAATTGGATTTTAAAAATTGGGCGGATTTTAAAATTGGGCGGATCATTTTAAAATGTTCAACAGAAATTTTTTTACATATTGCCAAAAAAAATTTGGCAAAAAAATGGAATCTCATTTTTGGCAAAAAAAAATATTTTCTAAAAATTGGGCAATTTGCAAAAATGAGATTCCAAAAAACAGAAAATTTTTGCAAAAATGAGATTCCAAAAAACAGAAAAAAAATTTGGCAATTTTTGGCAATCTTGGTTAGAAATTTTTTTGGATCATTTTAAAATCCGCCCAATTGGAATCTCATTTTTGGCAAAAAAATATTGGTTTGAATTTTTATTTGAGACTGGTACAAATTAATTTTATTTATAAATAATAATAAATTTTAATTCGATATCCTCCGTTTAATTTTATTTGTACAAATTTGAATAGATAATAATAAATCTTCTATTAGTAATATCAAAAAATATAATAAAGATAATAATAAATTAAAAAAAATTCAAAAATATAATATAGTCAATATCTTTACAAATAAAAAACCAAACCATTACACTAAACACACAAAAAACCAAACCAATGGATAATATCTTTACAAATTTCTTTCTTTCAAAATATTTCAAAGTTATTTCGTTTTATCTAATTTAAATAAATATATTATCGTTAGAGAAAATTTTCTGACAAAATTAACAGAAACCAATGGAACGCCATCTTAGATGGCGCCAACCATCTATAAATTAATTTGGACGCCATTTTAGATGGCATCGAATTCTTGAGGGCCGTTCGCCTGCGTGACACTTTTCCATTGGTCTTTCCTCTGTTAACGTGGGGCCCATGCCGACGCCAATGTCCTGCCACTGGAAAAGTGCCACGTGGCAGACGGACTAGTCCGCCCGTGGACCAAATAGCAGGGTTGCTAATTTTATTCTCCTATATAAAATTTTCTGATTTTTAAAAGGGTTACGAAGTCGCCCAAAATTTAAGAAAGTCCTGCAAAAAATTTCCGTCCATCAATGTGTACTTATATTTGCTTTTTTATCCGGAAGAAAGTACAAAAAATTTCCTTTCATCAATGTGTACTTATTTGCTTTTAATACAGAAAACCCACCCCCGAGTAGCACAGCGACAAGGCAACTCTTACACGTATACGTAAGCTCACATGCAGTGGGTTCCACGTGTCAGCGGAAAAATGTTTCCGTCATCAGGAACGAGAGTAATTTGTTTTAGGCTTAATTGCACTTTGCTACCCTCAACTATTACCATTTTTCAACTTTGTACCCTAAACTATTTTTTGTAACAATTTGGTACCCAGATGTTATTTTGGACTAAAATGCCCCTACCCCTACCCCTAACCCTCCCCTCCTGCACGCTCCGGCCACCCCCCCTGCTCACTCCGCCCTCCCTCCCCTGCTAGCTCCCCCCCCCCCCCCCGCCCCCCACCCCTCCCCCCCCCCCTGCTCACTCCGGCCGCCCGCCCGCCCCCGCCTCTCCCCTAGGCCGCGGCAGCACGGGAGGAGGGGGGCTGGGGAGGGAGGGCGGGGCGGGAGGCGGGGCAGGGGGTGGCCGAAGGTAGCAGGGGGGGGGGGGGGGGGGGGTGCAGGGCCGGCCCTGGGGTAAGCCTGACAAGACTTCGGACTTGGGCAACCCCCCTCCATAGGGCAACCCCTCAGGCCATTTAGTTTTCTTAGGACCGGTCCAACAAAAATCCAAATTAAACATTTATCTTTCAATAAGGGTAAAGGGCAACAAAAATTAGTTCCGGCTAAGGCAACCCAAACCGCGGGGCCGGTCCTGGGTGGGGGGCGGGGGGGGGGGGGGGGGGGGGGGCGGAGCTAGCAGGGGGGGGGGGGGGGTGGGGCGGCCAGAGCTAGCAGGGGGGGTGGCCGGAGTGGGGAAGGGGATGGAGGAAAGGAAGAGGGAAGGGCATTTTCGGAATTTTTGAAAAATTAGGTATCAAGTTGAAAAAAAATAATAGTTGAGGTACCAATTTGTTACGAAAAAAAGTTTATGGTATCAAGTTGAAAAAACGGAATAGTTGAGGATAGCAAAGTGCAATTAAGCCTTTGTTTTATTATGTAAGTTCATAATATGAATTATGAAATAGAATGTGACGAGAGTTTTCTTAGGAATACATATGAAATTACAAAATTTTAAAAAAAAAAATTCATAAAATAAACTCCTATCACTCTTTCCGAGTACACCGTCTCCGGCACTCATCAGAATTTTATTTTAATCCAAGTATCCAACACATATTTATAAGAGCATCTCCAACCCTATTGTCTTGTTTTGTGTTGTGAATCCTATTTGGCATGAGGCACAAGACAATGTCTTGTATAAGTGGCAAGGTTATATTCACAAATGACAATGGGTTTAAAAAGTCATCTCCAATGCAAAAGTATTGAGAAGACAATACAAATAATTTTTTACAACTTCCAAGACAACTTTTACTCTTCTACTTCTTTTTTATAAATATTTTTATTCACAAATGATGATGTGGACTTAAAGACATTGTGAAGTGCATTGTCTAGATCTAGACATCCAACTTCACATTGTCTTTGCCATGTCATTGCCATGTCAACTCCACACTTTATTTCACATTTGCATTGGAGAAGTACTTTTGGAAAAAATGGTTGTCATTCCTATGTGGCAACCATTTTTTTCAAACTCACAATAGGGTTGGAGATGCTCTAAGGCTTAGAATTTTACTGAGAGCATATATGTTTATTTCTAGAATAGGTATTTCAATTTCCGTCTTCTCACCTATGTATACAAAAAAAAAAACACACACATATATAAACTAATTAAAGATATCAAAAATTGTATGTATAGAAGAGCAAACTGAATTGGAATACATATTTTAGGAACAACAGATCTTAAAAAAAATACACATTGTCTAATTATAGAACTAGGGCCATTATCCTCTCCAATTTCACCCAATCTTTAAGCTCACACGCCCTAAAAAATTAGTTTACATTTAAACCATCTTTGATTTACAAAATCAGATCTTGGAAAAAGGAAGTCCAGTGTTTGGATGTCAAAGAAAGAAAAAAAAAAGGAATAAGACTATTCCTAAAGAAAAGAAAAATAAAGATTTTTTTTTCTCTACCCACACAAAGGATTCAATTTTTTACATCAAAGATACATTTTTCAAAAAAATTTGGGATATTTTGTAAAACCTCCCCTAAATAATGGACTAATTTGCGAAATACCCCCTAAAGATCTCGAATTGGTAAAACCCCCTTTCCGTCAAGACGCTGTTTGATTTTGGGTGACGTGGCAATCCGTGTGTGTTATTAAGTAAAAAAATAAAAGTTAGACTAAAATACCCTTCCCCAAAAGTCCTTCATCTGGAAGAGGAGGATCGGGTGGGCCGGCCGCTCGACCGCGACAACGGAGGATTGCTTCGTTTCTACTGTGGCGGCGGAGGGCGCGGAGGGAACAACCCGGACTACGAGTGCCTGAGGGCGGAGCTGAGGCGGATGGCGCCGCCCAACGGGAGGGCGGTGCTTCTGTTCCGGGCGCGGTGCGGGTGCCCCGTTGCGAAGCTGGAGGGGTGGGGGCCTCGGCGCACCGGCCGGCGCCACAGGAAGTGAGTTGCGCTTTCCTCGCTTCCCCTTGTCGCTTTGATTCTCGTAGATTGTCTGGATTTGCTACTGCTACGTTGCACGGACACGGCTAGGACACGATAAGAACACGCCGGCACGGAGACGAGACTGATACCAGCTCATCCTAGTGTACTTTACGGACAGGACATCAACTTTTAGAGGTGCCTGTGCTAATTAGGTTGGAAATTAGTGATAGCATGATTCTTTTTTTGGTTGTCGATCAGAAGAAGTCCAGAATTGAACTCACAAGTGCCTATTTTGATTAAATTTGACCTGCCGATTAACAGAGCGAAGAAGATAAATGATGCAGACGACAAAAGCCATTGTTATTGTTGCTATGCTCTCTCTCTCTCTTATTATTGATTGGATTCCATGAAGGGCTTTATAGAGCTCTATGCCACCATTCCCTCGTCTGTCCTACTCCAAAGGATCAGCTGCTTTGGCTTGAACACAATTTGGTCCCATTCGCTCCTGTAGATCACTCTTCTTATCCCGTCATATCTTCGGCATTTTGAGTACATAAATGGGCACCCTATTGCTGAATGTGTCGACTGGCAACAAATTTGGCATTTAATCTGATCATTTTCATCAATCTCATCACTTTCATCACTCGATTTCTGCAAATTTAGAAAGTAAAAATTAGTGTTTCCTCCTAACTGTAAATATAATAATTTGTGTTTCCTCCTTACTGTAAATATAATAATTTGTGTTTCCTCCTTTAATGGCAGAAATTACCTCTTTCTCTATAGATGAAGGAGCACCCCCCATGCTTGTAGGAACCTGATCTTCGGTAGACAAGTTGCACGCTGGAAGAGGATCAAGTGAAAGAGGAGGAGGATGATCGGTATAAATAGGTTGGAGAGAGGAAGAAGATGATCGGTATAAATAGGTTCAGCAAAGGAAGAAGATGACCGTTAGAGAGAGAGAGAAGACCGTTGGAGGACCCCTGCCACGTACGCAGGGGTATTTTCGTCTAACTTTTATTTTTTTACTTAATAACACACACGGATTGCCACGTCACCCAAAATCAAACAGCGTCTTGACGGAAAGGGGGTTTTACCAATTCGAGATCTTTAGGGGGTATTTCGCAAATTAGCCCATTATTTAGGGGAGGTTTTACAAAATATCCCAAAAAATTTCATATAGGAGGAAAATTTTGTATAGAAATGCATGTGGAAGGAAAGGTTTGAAGGATTTTCAAAACAGAAACGAATCTCCAACTCAATTATCGAGGGTGTACTCTAGCCAAAGCCGTCTCAAGCCATTTGGAGGCTCTAAGCAAAAGTCCAAAAGTGGAACTCTTTTTTGAAAATTTAAACATGATTAAATTATATAATTTTATTATATTAATTTATATGCAAACCCTCTCATTCTTGATCTGGACTTGAGATCGGCGATGTATCGTTATAAACGTTACGTAGGCAGATTTGTAAAAAAATTCACATAATTTTTAAAATTTGAATAAAAATCAATTGCACATATATATATATTTGTTTGTATGATGTAGTAGATGAAGATGAAGAGACCAAATCTTTCTTTGAGAGAGGAGACCAAGAGGCGATAACGGTTATTGATTTTTTTTCTTTCCAAATTTTGATAGATTTAATTATGTCTAATTTTTTTTTTACAAAGAGACAATGATTGTTTTCTTTTTCAGACTAGCTTTTCCTTTAAAAATGCATATATATATATATATATATATATATATATATATATATATATATATATATATATATATATATATATATATACTAGTATAGGATATTTTCGGGACCTCTAAAATAGTGGGATCCTAGACAGCTGCTTTCTTTGCCTAAAGGATGAGGCCGGCCCTGACTCTAGCCAATGTGGACGGGAAAAAAAAAATTTGCCAAGTGAGTTGGCGAATATGTCATGTACGGCTGGTGTGAGACCTCCTTTTAGCCAACTCGTTTGGCTATAATGCCAACCAACATGGAAGTAAAAAGCATTTTTAGCAAGTTAGTTGGCAAAATGGTCATTTTCTCCCAACTCACTTGGCTTGGCTGAAGTATTTCGTCAACTGCATTGGCTTTAAAATTTAAAGTAGAGTTGGTAGTTGGCTTCAAATGGGATGGGAGAGACTTCGCGCCAGCCACAGATGCTTCGCTAACTCAGTTGGCTTGAGTTGTCCCTCGTGTAAAATTTTGAATTTTTGCCAACTCAGTTGGCTTGAAGTGCAACTTCGTCAATTGAGTTGGCAACTCATCCTATCTTCTGAAATTTTTCGAAACATTTTTCTTATCGTGCTATATTGTTAATTCATCCCCATATACCAAAATTTCTGTTATTTTTCTAAATACTAAAAATAATAAAGTATGAAAATTATATATATTTTTTTAAAACAAAACTTTATTTTCTTTCTTGTTCTCTATGGTCTTATGTGCCACGTCTTTTATAAGTCCCTCAAATCATATTCACGATGGCTCTTAAGAGATTTTTTTCAAGAAAGTTCTCAGAAAAAGTAGAAATAATTGTATCTAGTTTTACACATAATATTTGAAAATGATAAGTATGTTGGAATGCAAAAAAAGAAAAGAAAAGAAAGTATTTATATATTATTCATGTGTCCTGTTAATTTGAGTTTGACATGTTCTAAGTAGGATGAAAAAATGTGGTATTTTTTTTTCCCAGAAGTGAGGAGTTCGTTGGATTTATTTTTCACATGAATAATTTTTTTTAATATATTTTAACATATTTTTTAAAAAGTGCAAATCTAAAAAGTACTTAGGTTTTTGCTTCTTACACTTGTAAGTCTTACTCTTGCCAAACTAATATCCTAAGGTGTCAAGTGAACCCCATATTGCAATATGAGACTTCTTATAACACATTTGATAAGGCTAATGCTGTTCGTACAAATATTCTTCAAAACTATTATTCCTTACGTGTCAGCTTATGTGACATCTAACATGTTAGTTGATATGACAAATTCAAAAAAAAAAAATTATTTATCCAAATTTTAATATAATATTAATATTAATATTAATGTAATATTAATATCAATATTAATTTTAATTTTATGTTAATGTTAAATAATGTTAATTTTAACATTAATTTTAATTTTAACCTTTAATGTTAATTTTATTTTAGTATTAATATTAATATTAATATTAATATTAAAACAAAATTAACATTAAAGGTTAAAATTAAAATTAACATTAAAATTTAAATATTAATTTAAATACTAAAAATTGTCATGTTAGTTACCATGTCAACTGTCATGCCAGACGACACTTAAGTTGTCACATAAGGAGGAGTACTTTGGAGTTATATTTTGGATGGACAAATAGTACTATAAACCCAAAGTATACACATTATGTCAAACAATAATATAAAAAAAATTAAATAAACACAAAAATTTACTAAACAGAGGTGCAATGAATCTTTCAAGCCACCACCCTTTTTTTCAAAGATTTTTTGCACTACATTACCCTAATTTTTAAAGAAAAAAAACAGAAGAAAATGGATGCGGAAGAAATTAGGTTAGAGAAGAGATGAAAATGGAAGAAGTTAAGCAAGAAGAATAAGTTTCAAATTAATTTTTCATTTAATGGCAACAGAAAATATACAAAAGGAGTACAAAAAAATAAAATCTTGTCATAATTACTGACTTTAATATCATGTTCTTAAGTTTCAGTGTGAGCCATAAAAGATATGTTTGGAAAATATCATGTTCTAAAGTTTCTGTGTGAGACATAAAAGATAGGCTTGGAAGGATATAATGAAAAAATGAAACAAAAAACAAAAATTTAGAATTAAACTTTTTAGTTGAAAATGTAAGGATTTAAACAATGATATAGTACAAATTTCAGGGTCTAAATACTAATTAGTACATTTCTTTTTGTCGCTTTTTTTTTCTTTTGTATTTGTTGGGTTCGGTGAGTCTGCCAGCCTCTCTCTCTCCTCTCTCTCTCTCTCCTCCCACACCTCTCTTTTTCATTCTTCTTCATTCTCTCTCTCTCTCTCTGCTAATTAGATCCAAATTAACACTCAGAAGAACAAAGTCTCATTTCTTTTCCTGATAAATTTGTTTGGTAACACCTTATCACCATTCTCTTGCAATTTTTCTTTCTTTTCGTTTTTGTAAATTTCAGCTTTGGATGGTTGTCAAGATCGTGTCTTTCTGTTGATTGAAAGCAATTCTTGATCACTTTGTTGGAAACAACACTAATCATCAGCTGGAACCATGGATAAAGTGAGGATTTTTCTTGGAGAATATGTTTCAAAATCCAATCTTTCTTTTTTATGCCAAAAGATCCTTCTTTCCTGTTCTCTCTAAAGCTTCTGCATTTTTCCTCAAATTAAAGTTTTTAATGCATCTATTGTTACCATTATATGGTTTGTTAGATTGCGTCTTTCTGTTGATTGGAAGCAATTATTGATCTGATCTGTGGAAGCAAACACTAATTGCATCAGCTGTAGCCATGGATAAATTGAACAGATTTTTTTTTTTTCTTGGAAAAAAAATGCTTCAAAATTCGATCTTTTTTATATGTGAAAGATTCATTTTTTTTCATGGGTTTCCTCTTGGTCTCTCTATCTTTTACTATTTAAAATTAAAGTTTCTAGTGAACCCCTTACTATCATTATATGGTTAGTTAGACTGTCTTTCTGTTGATCGGAAACAATTTTGTGGATTGTCTTTGTCGGAAATAACACTAATACCATCAGCTGGAATATGGATTAAATTCAACAGATGAATTCTTTTCTAGGAAAAAAAATGTTCCAAAATTTCAATCTTTCCCTTCTTTTTTAATCAAAGATCCAATTTTGCTTCATGGGTTCCATCTTGGTCTCTCTATTTTTTGATATTTTCTTTATGGTTGGAAGTTCTAGTCCATCCATTGCCATCATTGTATGGTTATTTATATTACTTTTTTATGATGATTCTCTGCGGAAATCATGGATAAATTCAACAGATGAGGCCTTTTCAAGGATTTTTTATTATTATTAAAAACGACATCTTTATTTACTTTTATGTGAGAGCTTCAATTTTTTTGCTTGATGGGTTCATCTTGGTCTCCTTAAAACCTCTGTTTAGTTCTTCTTTTTGTTTTTGTTTTTGTTTTCTTTATAGGAATGAATTGTTTTGCGCACCCATTGGTAAAAGAAGCAATCTTTATTGTGTCTTTTCTACAAGCAACCATCTCCTTTTCAATGTCTTTGGGAAATTTCATCATTTCATCACATGAGCTTCCAGTTCTACATTGAATTGCTTTCCTTCATTGTAAATTTTGGACTCTTGAATTAGGTTTCCTCTGTTAATGAAAAGAGAGATGTTTTTGTTTTTTTTTTTACTATTCTTTTCTTGTTTTGTCCAAAATTGCATCAATCCACACCACATGAATCCTTCCCCTTTCTAGTCTTGCATATGGGGTTGCATATAAATTTCTTCCTGTTCTTGGGCCTATGTTCATTGACTGCATCTCAGTTGGGTCATTTCTTTGCTCTTTTTATCGTCTTATTTCTCCATTGTCCTTCCTCTCTTGATCTTGATTACTTTTTTTCTTGATCTCTAGTAACAGTTGGTCTTGCTTCTTTTTTACTACTTCTTGATGTTTACTCTTCTAGCTTTCTTGATCTTGATTCTTACTCTCCCAATCTTCACTCTCCACTCTCTTCTAGGAATTTCTTCATTCTTTCTTATTGGGCCTATGGTTACAATTGTAATGCCTTCTTCGTATTCCATCCGCTTCGCAATCTCAGCTTGATCTGTATTCTTGAACAGGGCATCTCCATACCCGGTCGAAAATAAATGGCGGATTGCTGTGAATACAGAGCGTGGGAGGAACTGATCCCAGACGCCCTTGGCCTAATCTTCCGCAACCTCTCCCTGCAAGAAGTCCTCACAGTTGTACCAAGGGTTTGCAAATCCTGGGGCCGGGCGGTCTCTGGTCCTTACTGCTGGCAAGATATAGACATCGAGGAGTGGAGCCAAAGGTGCAAGCCAGAGCAGATCGATCGCTTGGTTCGGGTGCTCGTCGCCAGGAGCAATGGTTCCTTCCGTAGGCTCGCGGTCTTCGGGCTTCCTGATGACAATCTCTTCTCCTTCGTCGCTGAGCAGTAAGTTTATTTCCCTTCACATTGCATATCTTCGTATGTTTAGTATATGCTTATTTCTTGACTTTATTTGATTGCTTGAATTGCTGAAACTGGATTACTTCGTTACAAAACAAGAACAAACTTGTTTATACTCCTTTGAATTTTAAAACTTCATTTCACTAAGTGGCCTTTATATACTATGCATGCATTTCTTCGTGTTTTGCAATTTCCTTTCTGTTTAAATAGAGCTTTAGAAACTTTATTCAATTCAACCTGCCTTAGTTGTAAGGATTACACAACTCAAATATCACCAACTCCATCCGGTTCAAGAGTATTCCCTTCCATAATGAATTTGCAATCCTTAGGCGACGTTTGGTTCACAGAATCAGGACCTTGGGGAAGGAAAGTCGTGTTTGGATGCCAAAGGAAATGAGCAGGAAAGGAAAATTATTCCTAAAGAAACGAAAATATGAGAGAAAATGGTTCCCCCACTCACCCCATGATTCACTTTCCCACCTCCAAACTTTCCCACCTCCAATTATTCACTTTCCCTTCCAATTTCTCTGACCTTTCCAAACACTGGAAAGAAAAATTAATGGGAATTATAATTTCCCAAAGGAAGGGAAAAGCAAAGAATTCCTTTCCTTTCCGCGAACCAAACGAGTTATTGTTTAAAGCAATTCCTGAACTTTGAAAATTGTGTCCTGCTCTTGTTAGCGTGTAGCATTTTTGTCGGGGGTCGCAATTTATTAGAAAATGATACTTATGACATAATAGGAAAGTAGTCATAATGATGAAGGGTTTTTAGTATGCCTGAGCCATTATGATTTTTCTAGGACCTATCAGAACTTAATTGAGGTTTGTCACTACTTCTAGGTGAGAACTGGTTGTTTCCTTTTCCGGTGTCTTTAGCTGGCTATATGGTCCTGTAAAATGTTCGTGTATCAAATGTTCAACCTCTTCATCAATTACTGTCGGATCACGTAAATTCTAAAGCTCAGATTAATTAGGTGTCACAAATCTAAGATATAGAGCAATCTTATAGGTTATATTCGTCCTTAATCTCTCTTTCATTTTATGTTTTCTGTCCTATATTTTATTAGAAGGGAAAACTCAGACAATATTTAACGATATTTGCAGTCCGAGCTCAATGTGTTTGAGCCAGAAGTAGAAACTTGCTTGAGAACACTGAGTTGTTGCTTCTCCTTGACTTTATAACAAGATTCAGAGATTATTTAATGGTCATTTGTACGTAACAATTTTAGTGGCAGAGTGATGTAAGATTTTTGCAGTGAACTAATACTTCAAATTTTATGTGATAATTATTGCTCTAAAGTATATTTTTCCTATTCAACCGGATTTTGTATTTTTAGTGCTGGTTCCCTTCAGACGATGGTGCTACCAAGGAGCAACATAAGTGATTCCATCGTAGAACAAGTCTCAGCTCGGCTCTCCAACCTCACCTTCCTGGATGTGAGCTACTGCAAACAGATTGGCCCACGAGCCCTCAAGGCATTTGGAAATAACTGCAAATCCCTCGCTGGCCTGCGTCGGACAATGCACCCGTTGGAGGTTGCAGACGAGACCAGCCAGGACGATGAGGCCTTTGCTATTGCGTCCACCATGCCAAAGCTGCGACACCTCGAGGTGGCCTACCTCCTGCTCACGACCCATGGGGTCCTCGAGATCCTCTCACAGTGCAAGGTGCTCGACTTCTTGGACGTGCGAGGTTGTTGGGAAGTGAAACTCGACGAGAGGCTTCTCCAGGAAAAGCATGCCAACCTAAAGGTGCTGGGGCCTCATGTTGTGGATTCCTACGAGGGGAGTTTCTGGGACGACTACTCGGATTATTCAGATTCGTCTTCTGTGTATTCTTGGGCGTTCATGGAGGACGAGGTCGAAGTCTATGAGGCGGGGAGCGACGACGATGGTGATATTTGGGGCGACGACCGAGCACTGGAGGGGCTGGAAGTCAGGTTCTACGGGGGTGGGTTCAATCAAGCATTTTCTGGGTTTCGTTGGCCAGCATCTCCGTGACGGTTGGAAGTTCTCCGCGAGGTTGTGTTGCTGTTGTTGCAGACGAAAACCGAGTAGTTCGAGTTTGTGCATGCTGTTGTAGTGCTTCCTGCTTCTTTCTAGAACCTTCAAATCTGTTACTTATTATGTTGTAGCTTTGGAGTCGGTAATGTACTATTTGCAAAGAATGTGTGTGAATGTAAACTTGATAAGTTTACATGAAGCATGTTTCCTTTATGGGTTTTATATTTTCTTCCCCTGGCTGTCTCGAGAACTTGAAGGATTGATAACATATAGCTGAAAGTGCAGCTTCCTGGAAAGCTTTTATATGTATAGTAAGAGCCTTGTACTTGATTTTCCTTCAAAGGATACATAGACTGGTTAGAGGCTGTTATGTTGCTATTGTCAATTTGGCCAAAACAAGTCTAAGTTGATTTGGTTTTGATTTGTTACATATTTCCATTGTATTATTTTGAGTGCTCCTTTAGGTCTTAAATATATGCTGTGCTTCTGCAGTTGTGGCTGTTCATTTTTCAGAGTTCTGAGAGTAATGTAAGTATAAGTCCCTACAACAATACTATGGGCCATATATGGATGAGAACAGATTTGTTGTTTCCAAAATCTGTGTACCAAATATGTTTTCTCTTCTATAAAAATGTATAGTTCTAGTGTCACGAGGTTTGTTGTGATTCAAATCGGCATCGGCATCATTGAGGATGTAAACGTCAAATCTTATCGTATCGTCATGTGCTTATGCTTGTTCACCTGTGTCTTGACCTAAATAATTTAAGATCACACCAGCTGGGATGTCCAGGTTTTTTTTTAGCTTTATTACATCTTTGGGGACCCACCCATATTATGGAATATAATCCCGAATCCAACCACGATTAGTTTATTGGACAGCTTTAACTAAAAATAAATCAACTAGAATACAGATTTGTACTGGCATGCACTTGGACCACATGGCTAATACTGATCATTAGACTGTTAGTGACCTTTCCTTTGTTACAAGAAGATTTTTCCGACAGACGGACTGGTCAAGTGAGCAGGCCCACGAGCAGAAGGCCTTAAAAAATTTACGAATTGGGGACCAATCCCCCTTATATTATTCAAAATATTCTGTGGGAGGCAACAAAGGGTTAAAGAGCAAGGTTCTTTCTTTGTGGATGAGACAAGAGGCTAATGGTGAGACTATTCACTCTTTTCACACGGACAATCGTATCACGTTCTTTGCCTGAAAGATGGGACACGTGCGATCAAGATGAATCGTGTGTACATGCACCACACATCCAGCACATACTTTACTTATTATATACCAGAGGTGAACATAGCGTCCTTATTATGGGAAGGGCCCATTGCCCCACTTATCCTCTGCAGAAACATCTGGCAAAGCATATGAATACCTTGGTGGCATCTACTTCCAATGGCATATTGTATTACTTGTACTCAAATGTTCCAGTCTACACTCCTCTTTCTGCACAATCAATTCTTCACTTATTGCCAATCAGAACAAGAACGTCGCAATCAATGCCAGGGTTTATAGCTACAATGATGTAACAATCAGGCCAGCATTACATGTACAATTATAAAAACTCTGCAAACATATTTGACAAAATTGGAAACAAAATCTAGGATCATGACAAGAACAAGCTTATGTTT
Organism: Iris pallida; assembly: GCA_029216955.1. Taxonomy (NCBI): domain Eukaryota; kingdom Viridiplantae; phylum Streptophyta; class Magnoliopsida; order Asparagales; family Iridaceae; genus Iris; species Iris pallida. Next base: position 5,932,459 of record JANAVB010044218.1, on the reverse strand, counting down.
AGGCCGCCCATTTCTATTGCATACCTTAGACAAATATTATCTGTTCTAGACAGCAGTTTCCTCCGCATTACCACTCAGTAATAAGAAATTCACATAAATCACATAAAACTTATTTATTAGAACAGCCTACCAGTGAAGAAAGTCAATAAAATTCACATAAATCACATAAAACTTATTTATTAGAAGTAGAGCAGCCTACGAGTGAAGAAAGTCAATAAAGCATCCAAAATTATGGTTGAGATGCATTTGTCCAACTTTTAGCTGAGAAAAAGTAGTCTTCTTTTGACCTGGAATCACTCTTGACATATGAAGCAGTAGATAGTCAAAGTACCATAACTGGAAATCATTTGATTCAGACGCACAACATTGAACTGAAGAGAGTCGGGTCCTATGGTTTCATACCAGATCTACAGATCCACAAGCAGCCAAATAAATTTAACCACGAATTCTTTGATAAGACACTTATCACATCTTTCTTAAAACATAGATACCTGATTTAAAACATCATGAACTACAGCAATTTCACTTATTTTGCTACTTTCATCATTAGCATTCCTTTCCAACAACCAACAACAAGAACCACCCACCAGCACCACCACCACCATCTCCTATCTAACATTTCCAAAGGTCGTATCCTTTTCACGGTCTCAATCTGAGTTCTTGATCTACCCCTAGCTCCAGCAGCTTCTTATACTTTCATCATGTATTTCTTTACAAGATAAAAGCCGATAAGTTGTGGTCATTGACTGTCACCAACTATTTGTAGACGAAAGGACTCCTCGTCCATAATGACAGTAGGGATATTCCATGTTCCGAAGGAATGATCCGATTTTGTACCCCCTAAAAACATCAAACATGAACTATCTTTACAAGGAAACATTTTATAAGATGCACACTGAACTATTTGTACTAGATACATGAGATTTTACCTTCTATGGTTGCTTCTTCACATCTTCTCGAGTATCTCGAGGACAATTCAGGATCCAAAGCCTTTGAGAGATGCTCATACTTCTCTTCAGCCTCTGTGATGCATTTAGCCTGAAAGGAATGAAGAGTGAAACAAATAGACAAATACAAAAGAGGTTAATCTCGTCATTGTTATCGTCGTTATTATCACCCAAGCTTTCTCCCATCAGGATGGGGTTGGCTATATGATCGGACGTCAACCTGGCACAACCGGTTGTTCCGGTGCCAAATTCAAAGCCAAGATAGCTATGAACACAAAATTTCATTCCCCAAAAGTACTAATCTCAGCAAGAATATATATATATATATATATATATATATATATATATATATATATATATATATATATATATATATATATATAACATTCAAATGACTTTGGGGACTTGCAAGTACCAATCGGCTTGACATAAAACAGAAAAAAAAAAAAAAAAAAGATCTAGAAGCTTAAACAAATAAACTAGAGATATGCAATCACTGCTACACTGTGTTTGAAATAAACTACAGATTCATAAATATCCTCTTTCGTGCATTGTGTTTGATAAGTTGATATATCAACAACCCCGCTATTTTCAGATGCTTCATGTCACAATTTTGGCACAGACCGAATCTTTCACACATAGGAAACACTTGACACATGATTAATTTATAAATATAGATCCAGCATTGTTGGTTAGATAATGGCTTCTAACTCCTTCCTCCAAGTAGTGCACTAAAGTTAAAATTGGTGTGGGAAGACTATGCAGCAACAGGCTAACAGCGTATTATTTGTAGACTGAAGGAACCACTGGCTCAGTGGCTCTGCCAACATCAAACCCTTCCTCTCACAGGATTCTTGTAGAAATGTTTCTTTGTACTTTCTATTGGTTATACAAAACAACTTTAGTGAAAACTATACACTTACACATGCACATGCAAACTAAAATTTTGCAGTTGTTATATGCAAAAAGCAACGAAGAGACGCAGGGAATAATGTCCAAGATATGCTGTATTTCTGAAAATTACTCAATAGCAATTTAAAAGCACCATATTCTCATAGCTTTCATTGCACAAACAAAGCAATGGTGACAGTGGACACCATTAAGTTCTTACTATTTTATCTTTAAACTATCATGAAATGGAATTAAGATCACTGAACTCACCAACATATTTGGTGCTTTTGAAGCACCGTATACTCCGACAAACATTCTCAATACGTTGAAACTGTTTTCCATGACATCTTCCTGTATCAAGATGGAGATGAGACAACATCCCAAATTTACATCAGCTTTAGTTATATCATTTTGTTTCAAGCTAGTATGACTTCGATTCTTCTTACAAATAAAACCCACCTCATAATCATACCTGCAGCACCATTCCTCTGTCATTGATTAGGAACTCTTGTATACCATCAAAAAAATCCGTAAATGTAAAATGAATAAAAATATTAGTCAATGGCAGTGCTATTAACAACCACCTTAAACTACCTAAACTATGTGTTCATATGTATGCATGCGATGTATTCTCATAATCATATCAATATGTAGGAAAATATATACATTTCACAAGACATACAAATCAATTAATAAAATAATAAACCAAAATGATGGTTAGAAACTAACAATAATAGTCCATAAGTTAGGGATGTCTGGAATATCAAATATCAATCAAGTATAATGCTACTTAACAAGTCAGTAGATTACTTGTCATACATGTCCAAGTTATATAAACTTTATTGCAAGTCATAATGATGACAATATATATATAGTAACAGTAATACAACTAAATAATAACATCAATTTGGGGGGGGGGGGGGGGGGGGGGGGGGGGGCAAGGTTACATGGCAAAAAAATTTATATAAAACAATATGTTTTGTTGATAGGTCTTACAGAAGTAACAAAACCTACTGAATTATAGGTATACTCATAAGCAATAAACTAAATAATATATGCTTAATGACTAAAACCCATTTATGAACAAGACAGTACATAAATTGTCTTCAACCAACATGAACCAAAGGAAATACATTTTGAAAAAACAATTACCAAGTCGACCGCGTGAGAATGTCTTTGAATTTGACATGCCTATAATGAAGAAATCGGTGAGCCAATGCTGTTGAGAGACCATAGACTGAGATGTAGAGAGAGTTAGAGAGGAGATATGTAGAGACATATTTTGGGGTGGGAACCATGGTTTGTTTATTATTGGACAAATGAGTTAATTGCTAGGCTTTCACCAAGTAGACTAAATAAAAACCACAAAAGTAGTCTAATATACCTTAAGTTTTGGCTAAAAGGCCAATGATATGGAAGTCACGTAATATTAAATTTTTGGGTGTGCCAATGATCAGGATCGATTCAAGTATTAAAGGAAGGATGATATTTTACAACTTAATTTTTAGGTGGATGATTGATTGGGATCCAGTTAACTATTTAAGAAAGGTTCAGAGTTTTATTAGAGCTTAAATCTGTGTAGGCCAAGAACGTAAGTATATAAGAACATTTGAGATTTTTGGGGGGACCATGACTTCCATTGGTGTCCCCTGACATTAGTGCTACTTTGTAGTACACATAATAATAATAATAATAGTACTAAAAGTAATAATTATATAGAAATCAAATTTAAATATTAGCAAACAACAATAGTAATGGGGGAAAAGAAGCCAGCTACTTACAAGTCATCTGCTACCTCAACTAGGAATTCAGATATCGATAGAAATTCCATATGCAAGTCGTTGACCTTTAAACAAATTGGAAAACAGGATGTTATTATAAATTTATAACCTATGAGGCACAAGGCACAGTACCAATGCATTCACATACTGTCATGATAGTAAATTAGTATGCATGAGCTAGAGAAATATTATTCCATGAACAGATAATATGCATTAACTAGAGAGTTCAATAGGAAATTGTACATTTTGATAGAGTGAGACTTCCAAAAAGAACTAGTATCCAAATGAAATAAGACAATTCATCTGCTAATGAACAATAAATCAGAGAAGCCAAAAACTTTCCATTAAAGACAATTTATGATGTAAACAGATCTATCAAATGCCAAATAGGTGCACACTGACATCATGTATATCTGACTTAATGTTAGTGACATTTTAAATAATATATGAAATAAGACCATTCATCTACTGAGTCCCATTCTCTAAAACCACTTCTATTAATATTTAATGTATTTAATATTTTGCCGACGTTTTTGATGCTTCAGTTAGAGGTATAATATCTACATAATTAATTAAATAATTATACCATAGTTGCTTATTTTCATGAAGATAATGGACTGCTTTCATTGCTACACCAATAATCATAAAATGTGGTATAATCCTTCTGATGTCAGTAATCAAATGAAAAAAAATATGAAAAATTTGAACATGACAAAAGTTGAGAATGATAAGGTTGAATTATGATTCATCAATGAAAGATCTTGTAAACAATAACGTCATAAATCATGAGCATACATACTGTGACAAAACGTACGCTTTTTAAGAAGCATTTACCTCTTGACCTCTCAGCTGATACAACAAAAGATTTAAAACTCGATAGTCGAAGGATTTCAGATTAATAGCTCTCATCACATCTTCAATTAGAATCTGCATAACAGAAAGGATGCATTAAATGTCAAGATGGATTTCTCTTATTATACAAGGTAAAGCACCAAAACGTTTACAGAGTACATAACAGTTTAAGCTAGAAAAATGTAACATTTAAGAACTATTTCGCTGAACCAGAAAAAGACATCAGAGTAAGAAGCAACAACAACAGCAAAGTCTTTATCCACAACAAAAGCTAGCACATAAGCCTTGTTCCATCTGTTTGGGACTGTTTTTGTTGGTCTAGTTGGGACTCATTGAAGTTAGTGAACATTCTGAAATACTTGTCAACCATAGAATCAATCCTTCAACCAGCTGCTACTACGTGCTGGAATAGCTTTCAAAACTCTTATGTTAAACAAGAACATTACCGTAATAAAATAGGATCAATGTAGAACCCTGAAGAATTAGCCAACGAATACCATCTACTATTCATTCTGATTAACCCTCTGGTACCTTAGATCTATCTGGAAAAATATGAAGAAAAGCAAAGGATGGTTGTAAGAAGAAATAAGAGATGGGGGAAGGGAGGGAAGGGAAGAGAGATAATGGTCTTTGAGAGCCTATCGTTATAAACATCCGACAAGATAATAACCCTCGAAAGAACCAGCAAGGACTCTACTGTGTATACAAATGTATCAAATACTGTTGATTGGAAGTTGGAACAATAACATTCAGTTATACTTGAAAATAGTAACCGTCTACAATGGAGTACTCACTTCGGCAAAGGTGGTTTCTGATCTATCAATACAGATTCAACGACAATTTTTGATTCTTTCAACATACTCCCCCGTCAAATTATGTCATCATTTTCCCCAACAACATCCTCATTCTTATGATGAAAATCAGTTGCTGCATGTCTACCTTATGAACATATTAGCCATTGCTGAATTTGCAGGAATGCTGACTTTTTTTTTATACAGTTTGGATTCATATCGAATGGTCAGGTGTCAAATGTGATGCTGTATCTGGTGGTTCAAATCAGACCTCCATTTCGGTACAACAAGAAGGAGTTTACTATGGTCAGTGGTGAGCATAATAGTAGGTTTTAGACGTTCTTAGGAGTTCTATTAAAACTCCAGCTACAGAAGAATTACTAATTAACAAAATCAATATCCTGCCTGTTGCTTAACTGATAAATGTCTGCTAAGCATAATAATCTATCTCCTCAAAGTTTTAAATCATGTCAACCATATCAGTTAAAGAAGGGTGAGATTAAGTACCTCCTTTTTCCTCCTTAGTGCATGACAAAGCTTTTTTTCAAGTTCCCAATACTCAACCCCAGAATCCAATTCAGTTCTTATCCTATATAAAATCGGCAATATGAAGACGCAAGAGAAGATAATTCATAGTAGGTTGCTGCATAGTTGGATAGTCAAAGGATGGACAACGTGTCAGACCTCGCTGTCAGTAGACCCTGACTCTGGAGAAGATGAACAAGTGGATCAAATGGATCCAGATCAGAAGTTTCATGGCAATTTCCTGTAACAGTTTCATTAGCTACCTGCATCAGGTGGATAAATCTGGCCAGTTACACAATCTACTAAAACTGAAATTAGTAAAGAGAATAAGACACACCTTCCAAATAAATAATACATCAGACTAATTCGCACTTACCCCACTGTATTTTTTAAAATAACTAGCACTATGTTTTGGAGAAATTTTCTCCTTACATTGCAACTGTAAATCCTTTTCGTTCATAGTATCTAGCTGTCATAAAATAAAATAAAATAAGTTCTCCAGAAAGGGGGAAAAAAAACTTTTAACAACCTCTCACCAAACTGATACCTGATAGATGTAGCTCTCCGTAAAATACAGCATTGGAAGGAATTTAAATATTGACCGGGGATCTTTCACATCCATCCCGTGGAACATAAAGTAAGACCTGCACTGTATTCTAACACACATACTCATAAACTTGGAAGTATTACTATAAAATATTTCATCGCCAATCATTGAATGGAAAGTAACATATATAACGTCTTCAACACCATAAACTTGGATAAGAAACTATACCTAGCTACAAGCTGATTTACTTCCTAAAAACAATGGAAAGGAAGAGCGCACAACTATTAGTTATGTAAACATGTGTATGTAATAAATCTATATTTGATGGGTTTATATTACCAAAGTGACATAAGAACAAATTATGACAGTTTCTAAATGCAATTTATACTCTTCTCTCTTTTTTTCATTTCTTCTTTTACCAGCACGTGCGGGCTCAGTTAACTCGTGTGTCCCCCGCACACGATTTTTAGCCGGTCGTCGTATCATTTCGGACTCTTCGTGCGGATCTTGTCCGCACTGGCTTTGTCATCATCACCCCTAATGCAATTTATACTCAAGAAAGAAAGAAAACAAATACCATGGGATTCACAAGCTTATGAGATTCAATTTAACGAATATTATAATTAATAACGATTTATCACATCTAGCAAACACAAATTCATCAAAATACCATAGGATTCCCCAAAACATCAACCAAAGTTCTTGTCAATTACAACGTGTGAATTGAATCCTATACACTCATCACAAACCCCAATTGAGTTCTTCCAGTGATTAGAGACTATTTTCACATGACCTGATCGATCCTTTATAAGTGTCAGCTTCAAATTCTTGATTTTAGAAGAAAATGTAGGATTTGAAAGGGTTGCGGTTTAATAATTATTAGGGGAATTCAGGTTCTGATTCATATTCAGAACATTTGGAGTTGGATGGAAATATGGACTAAAGTTCGGAAAGAGTTGGGAACATGTGTTTACTGTTGGTTGGTCAAGTATGTATGATGTGATGGAGATAGATTTTGATGGGGGGAAGATTTCACACCCTACAATTTGGTGTCCGCATAATTGCATCATATCACTGAGCGAAGAGAGAATATCATGCAACTCAACCAAGACCGGAGTTCTCATTATTGGGGATACTCAAATGCCGTAGTAGAAACTTAAGAATTAAGAGGACGGATAAAATAATGTTCGCTGACATCTAGGATCAGTCAACTGATTGACAGTTTTACTATTGTGAGTGGAAGTTTCTGGACACTCCAACCAGTTGATACAGCAGTTAAGTCATGGTTTAAAGTATCGGCCGATACCGATCCGATATAGCCGATACCGATACGGTTTGGCATGTTCCGATCCGATACCGACCGATACCAAATATTGACCGATACCGACATTGGGGGTCTTTGTTCCGGTCAATTCGGCAAAGAAAATTAAACAAAAAAGACAAATCAACAAGGGTTTAAAGCATAACAAGGTTGTAGAAGCATGTAAAAGAAGAAAATCACATCTATTGTGTGTGTGTGTGTGTGAAAATCACATCTATTGTATGTAAGCCAATCGGTAAGGGTGACTACTATTTCATTTAATTTCAAAACTACTAAGAAATAACACTGAAAATACTTAAAATTATGCCTAAATGTATAAAATATATGTTTTTAAATGTAAATAATTTATTAATAATTATTTGTTTTCCGATACCAAAGTCCGATACTCCGATACGATACCGCCGATACTACCGATATCGCCGATACCAATACTCAATAGGAATAGTCCGACACCGATTCCGATACCGATATTGTGAACCTTGCAGTTAACTAGGTTGGGTTTTGGTGACTGTATATCAACTCTAAGTGCATCACCACCTGCTCCCAATGCCTCGAATAATTGCTTATCCCCATTACAAAACATGACCATAAGAAACATATAACTAAGAAATCTCCAGTAGTAAACACTTTTCTCAAAGCATGAATAAGTCGAGCAGACACTACAAGAATAAATTGTAATGAGGCAGTTCTACAGAAACAACTAAATATAGTTATATAACTACTACTTGTGAGTGGGAAAACCTCAATAGAAATAGAACTCATCAATGCATGTATCAGGCGATTCAGGCCTTATATAGGTCAAGGCCTCGTTCTAGGAGTCAATGATGGGCAAGTCTTGTCATCTCTATACATCAATGCTGGTGTGGCAAGTGTTTCACGTTCCAAGCTCAGTGTTAAGTGTATCTTAAACAATTATGTAACGAAAATGTTAACCTTCTGTATATCGGATGCATGTGGACCTCAAAACATATAACTTCACTCAATTTATGTCAAAGTTGGAAACATGTAAACACTGTATGTAAATAAACATCCAAAAGAATAGGCTGACAAACTACTTACAAAATCCTCAAGGGTAGAATTTGCTCTTTGCATTGCATCAAATTCAATAGTAGCTGTGTTGTCAAATCTAGCTTCTGGTAAATGGGGAAGTGATTTCTTTTCTAGATACAACTTAGAAGGAACCTCAGTGGCAATCTTTAGACAATCTGCATTTCCAACAGTTTCTTCTCCTTCAGATGCTAATAAAATGAAAGGTGTGTAAGGTCGAAGAAAATATCAAAAATCCATTAAGTGTCAGGCAAGTTCTTCAGTGTCACAAGAGGAATGGAACACCTTGAAGCACATGTGAGAACTTAAAAGTGACAAGGAAAACATAATAAAAGAAAAAGGATAACTTGACTGCTCAATTTGTTTGCTACATAGGGCTGAAGGCAATGAAAAGCAACTTAATAACAAGAATATAAATAAAGAACATCAACAGACCCTTGGTTTTCGTTTTAAAAATTGCTAAGCAACTTCAGAGTAAAATCCGACGTCTATAGAAACAAGATGAAGTATAACATATTTGGCTTGCAAGCCTGACCCATCGTAAATACTATTGCATGCCTGGCCCATCGTAAATACTCATTCATGTGTTTGGTAAGTTATTTACTTTCTCTGAAAGGAAGAGACTGGACAGACAGGGAGTAGGAGACCGAATGTGTGGTGGGGAAGGGGTTTGAAAGAGCTTAGTCCTGTCTAATGTTTTATATGATGGGCTAATCTCCTGGCAGCTTAGATTTGGTCTTACATTGATCACCCTTGGAGTTCACTGAGATCGATGTCAACCTTAAGATAAGACCATAATCAACCTTAAGATAAGACCATAATTTATATTCTAGGAGCATGTAAAGTACTACAGTTTCGAACTTCGATAAAATATGTTTTTGTGTAGATTGACTAGAACCAAAGTGTCCTTGGGTTTGGCCTACATGGGTTGGTGTCACTCAAGACACTTAAGATTGGTCTTAACATTAAATCCTCGATAACCAAACATAGAAAATAGTTTGGCGTTGGCCAGTTAAGATATTAGTGCGCCCACAACAACTAAGAATGCTGCCTGTCATAGTGTCATATGAGATTAGCATTTATACATATTCCAAATTCCCAACTTATCCACATTTCTCGAAATATAGACTTTGAACTTCGAAGTATTTAAAATACAATTGGACAAGAAATTCTGCATTCATGTTACAACATTTCAAACACTTAAAATACATATAAAAACACGTTTTTTCACCGAGGTTCATAAGATATGTATCTATGATCTCCTCAATGAAACACAGGGAATTTACCCACCGTTCTTTTCTCAAAAAAAGTTCATGAATCTATCATTTAGGCAAAACCAGATATATGAAGGGGTTAGCATGTAGGCATGTATTTTTACATAAGTTTTGTCGAGTGCCTTCTTTTGGTGTGTTTGTAAGCAATTGTGTCTGATTTTATTCATATGACCTTGAAAAAGTTTTACTGCACTGTCTAAAGCTTACATGAAGGTAAAACGTGCAAAATACTTAACCATCAGTAGGAACAAGTATTTAAGGAATACTTCTACAAGAAAAAGGCCTAATCAATTATCTAAAGTAACATAATTGGGACTTGTATGCTATATATAAGTATCTTTGAATGTTGGCAGGGTCAGTATGGTGGGGGGTGGTTGGGGTTTCGAAAGTACCTTAAACCCAAAAAAAATTATTTGAAGGGGGGCAAAAATACCATAAATTAAAATTTAAAGGGACATTGAAGATTGAACTTGAGACCTCTTGGTTTAAACGATGTACACTTACCAACTAGACAACCACTTAATTGTGAATTTATAATAAAACATTAAGTATATAATAAAATACATATATCTATATATGGGAAACCGAAAACTCAGGGCGCCTAAGGTGGGTTCACCCCAGTGTAAAACCATATATTCAGGTTCAATAAGGGGTGTATAAGGTGTAAGCTATAAGGTGAGCTGTGTAATGTTTTAAATGGTAAACTTTTCCTAATTTGTTGGATGGGTGATAGTGCAATATTTTTTGAAGTCCTTAAGCTCCTAATACCGGTCATGGTCGGTGAAAATTATATTCCTTTCTTGTATCAGCACACAGATCTTCCACCATGAAAAAGAAAAACTTTGCACTATAATATAAGGAGTTGGACGATGCCTGGCATGTTTAACTCTGTAAGGTTTGGACAGCTTATTTTTTATCACCATCTCTTGCGGAAATATCATTTGTTGACAACAAATAAACATGAAGAACAAAAGTAGAGCAAGGCAATCATATCAAGTGTTATATAAGGTTAGTGATCTAACTTGGACATGACACTGGAGGAAGGTCTGTACTACTGACATAACATTTTAATCCACTCATAACTGGAGTATGTTTAGATACATAGGGTAGGGCTTCTTCAAGAACTGCAGAAGATATCTGTTACAAGGAAGCACCACACTTAATAAGCTTACGATTTTTTTTTTCGTAGACCAAAACAGAGCAGGCAGATAGATCTAACAGTTAGGCTCACCTTATTTAGAAACTCAGAAATAAGATCACACCTCTGCTGCATGTTGATAATGTCACATGGTTGAACCTATATATAAGCATCTTGTCAGATTGACTGAAATTATGGAACCAAAAGAAGAAAAGAATCTAGGTGGCATGCTTTTTGTGAAGCATGATTTATTAACACTTGAGTAAGAACATGTCTAATATAATGGCATATAACCAAAGAAGCACGGACACTCCAAAATTCATGTCATGCACGTGTTGTGTTGGACACACGTATCGGACACGCCATGACACTCTGAATACACTGGGACACACCAAAATAGGTGCCTAATACGTTTGTATCTGAAATGTGTCATGTTGGATCCCTGTCTATACAACATAGCATATGACTATGTAAAAAGATAAAGTATATATGAATTTACTAACTTACTAAGATGCCAAGTTTACTTACTAGGATTTCATAATGCACCATACATCTTACAGTATCCTATCAGGAGCTCTCTTGAGTACAAAGCACTTTTGGGCAAGATGTCATAACTCGATACATGCGTACATGTGTGCATATGGGGCATGTCTGTGAGTGTGCATGTAGGTACATGCATGATTATCCTACCAGGAGCTCTCTTGAGTACAAAGCAATTTTGGGCAAGATGTCACAAGACTCATAACTAGATACATGTGTACATGCTTACGTGTGCATATGGGGCATGTCTGTGAGTGTGCATGTAGGCACATGCGTGTTTATCGGGCATGAAAGATTGTTTATTTCTTAACTTTCCACAAGAGGAAAACAATAGTTTGCTTAAAAATATATGCCTGTAAGAAAGCCTACTAAACCAGGAGACAAAAGGTTGATTTATTATGGAAAAGTTTTAACTGAGTATTGATAACTTCTGTCCCAACACAAATAATAGATAATTCTAAAAAAAATGGCTGAAGCCTATGCACCAATGGATAGTTTACATTCCCCACCACCACCCACCACCCCCGCCCCCCCCCCCCCCCCCCCCCCCACCCCCCCCCCCCCCCCCAAAAAAGAAAAAAAAAAAAAACACCAGCAGCAGCAGCAGCAGCAGATGCACACATACAACGCACAGAAACATGTGATGAGAAGACTTACTCCATCAAACTCAGTTAAATGCAGATAGCAAACAATGTTAGAGGTTATTTCTTATACCATTCAAGTGCTCCAGGAAAGCCCTTGAACTACTAAAAAAAGGTCCATAGGAGGATGAATTACAATGTTTGTCATCTCTCTTTATTCCCTCTGCCACCTTTGACTGCCTAGGCAAGTATGGTTTTCCCTTCGCGAGGTTGGGATTGACCTGGCAGGGCTGCCACGCTTGGGGTTCCACTTTTGAACAACTAATACGAGAAGAGGGAGGGTGTGATTTCCTGTATTTATATATGATCACTCCCGCAAGATATGTAAGGAAGAGGTAACTGTATAGTCTGCGTGCCCCTAAGAAACATGGAACCACCGGTTTGACTGCAAAACCAAGGGACACATGTCTATATCGCTGTCAAATTTACGCAGATTTACAAGATTTACCGATAGGAAATCGTGTGTCCAGAATGATAAGAAGCTTGTTATTACTCCTGCACTACTCTCATGACTCCGGTAGCACAATTACTTCCTATATTCATTCCTTTGACCCCTATATTCACCTGTTGATAACAGTAATATGGAGTGTTGTCCATTGACACGACCTACCGCCACTTCGTCCACAAAACCTGCAATAACCAGAGGATGTTGCCCACCACTATACATGAAGGATTACGTATGAACTGGTCTACATGTTAACTACTAATGACCATGGGAACAAGGGCTCTCCCCACAATCCCAATCCTCATAATTCCAAGTTGAATGTCCCATGAAGATAGAATACTAAGAAATTTTATCTTACTACTTTACTACTCTCATGACTCCAGTAGCACATACTTCCCAGAGTCATTCCTTTGACCCCTATATTCACCACTTGGTATGTAATATGGAGTCTTTTTTCATTGATACGACCTATCACCACTTTGTCCACAGAACCTGCAACAACCGGAGCTCGACGCCAACCATTACACATGAATGATTGCGTGTGAACCAGTCTACACATTAACTACCAAGAGAACAAGGGTTCTCCCCATAATCCCACATTGCACATCCCAAGTAGATAGCTGTTTTAGTTATATTTCATCACCTATATATAGGTATTGCATGCTATAGTCCAGGGGGAGGACCCACACTAGGCCGGGGGGAGCCCCTCCCCCCTCTCTAAAAAAAATTCTAGGTCCGTCCATGTTATAGTGGTAGCTAGAGTTAATATTTTTTGATCACTTATTTTCCCATCATCTAATCTCTCTACTTTTCGAAGAGGACCTGGCCTCAAACTCAAGAAACCCATTGTTGAAACATCCATTTCCTCTATTCACTCCACAGATTACTACCCTGTTATTCATGGTTTTCCTGTTTACTTTCCCAAGCACTTTTCACCTCGAGGGCTGTTTGGTGGGCTATAAATGGAAATGCATGCAACATTTGTTGCACCATGTATACGAATTCCAATGCTTGGTTTGATGTAAATGGTAGAATTGGTACAACAAATGTTGCATCACTTCCTCCAACTACTGTAACATAGAGCAACAAAAGTTGTAAGCATACACCAAACAACGGATTTGTAAATCCCCCGACATCATTTACACCCGACCAAACAGTGGATTTGCAACAACAAATATTAAATGCAACATATGTTGCATGGGATTTCTATTTACATGAAACCAAACAACCCCTTAGGTTGGCCCCAAAGTTGAGTGGGGTTCATCTCCTAGTTGGACGAAAATGCATCATGCTCGGCCGCTTGCCATGACAGTACCCGACGGTTCTTCCCATTTGACCCCCTGAACTTCGACTCGTGCCAAATGTACCGTGCACGATACTTCCCCCCTTTTAATGTATTCCCACGCCTATGCAACCACAAGTTTCCCCCTCGCGATCAGCTATACTCGCACCATTTTCTGTATATGACTATTGCCTCGCGATTGTCACAATTGGCCCACAGTAACCAGCATCCTTAACTTGTCGATTTGCTATCGGCAGTCGGTACTCATGGTTGTTGTTTCTTCCCCAACTCAATCATCTATTCTAACATGATGAAGCGTTCAGCCCACAATAACGAAACGGGAAAGAAACAGACACGGGACCTATTTCGGTGTGTCCTATTCAAGAGTATGTCCGGTGTCCGACACTGCGACACGGACACAAAACAGGTTTTTTTTTTTAGTGTCCGTGCACAACAAATTACGAAGAGTTCAATAGAAGTAACCTAAAAATTCATGGCGAGAGAGAGAAAGAGAGAGAGAGAGAGAGAGTACCAAGAAGAGGAGGAAAGTGGCGAGGAAGCGGTCGGAGTTTTGGTGGGAGGTGGAGAGTCCTCGAGCTTCCATCAGCGACAGCATTCTTTGGACTCCCTCCAGCTTTCGCAAATCGTCCATTTCTTTCCCCCGTTCGGAAAAGAGAAAAAAGAAAGGTAAAAAAACGAAAAAGTAAAAGAAAACTAGTCTTCTATGTGTCCGGTGGACCGGTGCAGCGGGAGAGCCCAAAAGCCCATTGACTATGGACTTTTCCGATCAATATTGAGCCCAAAATGGCACCGATACTTCTTGCTTCTATCAAATTTCCTCTTAAAATTATAAAATTCTGATATTAAGCAAGTTAAATAGTCTTATCTAACTTAAACATATATTCACAATTCTAAAAATATACACAATTTTAATTTAAATATATACAAATTATTTTTAAATTATTTTAATATTATCTTTAGTATTATCTTTAATATACACATTGTCCAAATAGTGCCTAAGGAATATCATGGTCGCCATTTTAGTGATCATTTTTTTTTGGCTAATTTGGTATCTAAGTTTTATATTTTGGTTTAAAGGGTGCATGAACTAGATTTTGCTGGTATTTTGGTTGAAAATTATTAAAAATGAACATGTGATGGTCACATGACTTATTTTTAAGGTTATTATTGTCATGATCACCCGAAACATCTATAATTGGTTGTAGAGACGTCATTTTGTACTAAACAAAAGTTATTTGTTTATGTAGAATTTCTTTAAATAACAATATTCTTAGTCGAAAAACAAAAACATGATAAAAAAATAACTATGAAAAATAAGGCACGTGACCATCGCATGTTTATTTTTATCGATTTCAATCAAAAAATACCAACGAAATCTAATTCATGCACTCTTTAAACCAAAATACAAAACTTATGTACCAAATTAATCCCAAAAAAAAGTTCGATCACCAAAACAGCAACCACTACATTCTTCAGCACCATTTGAGTAATTAACTCTATTAAAAACTGTTGTCAAAATAAATAAAATATTATTATTTTTTTTGTAAAATAATATTTAAGATCTTTCGTACTATCTAATTATCTTTCATACTGAGATATTGAAAACAATCAAATGGATATGTACTAATTGTGAAGATATAACATAGATGCCTTTGAAAGCAACCCTTTTATACTTCCAAAAACATACCATGACTAGAAACTTGGGTATTGATGATTTCAAGTGAGAGAGAACTTGGGTATTGATGATTTCAAGTGAGAGAGAACTTGGGTATTGATGATTTTCCTAAGAATGTCTGGCTGCGGCTCCTGATTAAATCTGATATCGTCGGATCAGTTAACCACACTTTTTCAGAGTTATAAAAGGAAAAGAAAAGAAAAAGAGAGAAAGAACTATAATAATGTCCATCCCATATTACTAATGAAGTTTTATTCTCCAAAAAATTTTAAAAAAAAAATTCATTCTACAAATGCATTTCTTGAACCTTACATCTGACTTGTGGCTCATCCATTGACCTGTACTCTAGAGTGGAAAAAAGTATATACATAAGAACTCAAATTGTAGGCTCTCTTGGTATTGGCTCTGCACTGTCCTGCTGTTTGGGATTCCAGCTGTTTACTCTTCTTTCTGGAACTGAATTGTTCCCGTTTTTGTGTTGATCAATTTCAGCAGTACCATTTCGTCTGGCCTCTAACACTCTACCTGCCTTGCCAATTGCAAGAATCAGCTCTAGTTGCTTCTGTTGTTGCTCCTACAAATGCAATAGAAATTTAGGAATAAAAAAAAAAAAAAAAAAAGATTATTGAGAGCCGAGCTCGAGCTCAGATTTCAGGTTTATCCGATTTCCCTAACAAACAGAGCCATGCAAGGGTGCTAGGTCAAAGCTCGGGTCATTAACACCCCTAGACTGTGCAGTATATACTCTTATAAACCAATACTCTTCATATGCTATGCCTCAGTCACCTCAAGAAAAGGAGGAAAAGAATAAGAAAGTCATTCTTGTACGCATGCCTCAATTAATGCAGAGTCTAACAAAAGCCAAAAGTGCACACCCCTTGCACCAACCCCCTCCCCCCCCCCCCCCCCCCACCCCCCCCCCCCCCCCCCCACACACACACACACGCAGGGCCGGCCCTGGGGTAAGCCAGACAAGCCACTAGGCTTGGGCAACCCCCCGGTTAGGGCAACCCCCCTCCCCTCCTAGGTCCCTCATTCTCTAGCTCTCCGCCAAGCCTTTGCGGTCCATCCCAACTCCTCACTGTCAGTTGAACAGGCAATCTCCCGTGCCTATTTTGATATTATACTAGAAAGGCCTAGAGACATAGGTCAGGAGAGCAACTTAAAATCTTAGCTCCGCACTGCCATCAGAACCGAAGACAACTAGCTTCTTAGCGTTTATCAAAATCATTACATTTACAGCTTTTAGCTTTTTGTATATTTTTTTTGAGTCAAGGGGCAACCAAATTTAGCTCCGCCTAGGGCAACCCAACCTACTGGGCCGGCCCTGCACACACACACACACACACACACACACACACACACACACCCACACACACACCAGGGAGGGGGTTTCTGTGACTTGACCCCTCGTCCTGCAAGCAAGACCTACTATTGCGCCAAGTGACTGTCTCAGGTTGCCTTAAGACAGGGAGTTTAAAACAGAACCTCCAATTTGACAGGAAAGTAATATTGCGTAAAGGAAATATGAGGCAAAAAAAATCAGTTAGGGTGTGAAAGAACCAGGACCAATAAGCCTTATCGACCTAGGCAGATTGATCAGGTTGAAGCATACGATTAATCACTTAGGGGCTGTTTGGAAGTGGGGAACTGGGCTGCAGGTGGGACTTTCTGCAGCAACTCCCGGCAACTCCATCGACTTCCACCGTTTGGTTCGCAGTAGAGATGGGATGAAAGTGAAGAAAGTCCGACACTCCTCACTTGTTGACCCCTCCTTTTTGGAGGATTTCAGTTACATCAAAAAAGCTCAGTAGGTGAGCTGCAAGTGAGAGTTTTTGCAATGTTGGCCATGACCGCCAACGACGAGGACAACCACCCTCCCCCTCCTCACCACCTTGTCGTCGCAGGTGGCCTCCGACCATCGGGTGCCGCCGGCGACGAGCGAGGATCCAGCACCCACTTCCTCATGACCGGAGCGGTTAGCTGCCACCATGATCGGAGCGGTTGGCTCTCAGATCGGCTGCGAGGATCGGTTGGTTGCCTCCATGTCCGGAGCGGTGGGGAGACTGTGGAGGAGAGACTGTGGAGGAGAGGCGGTGGGAGGCGGCGGTGGAGGAGAGGCGGTGGGGACAGAGGAGGAGAGGTGGGGAATTTAATTTGGAGAAAGAGGGAGAGAGAAAGTGTCCACAGAGAGAGAGAGATAGAGGAAGAAGGCGAAGAGTTTAAATTGAGAGTCCAGAGAGGAACAAGAAGAATCCAGAAAGCAGCTGAATGGAACACTTTCATAATTACCATAATTTTTTTGTTTTTACAAATAAAAAATTACTTGTATCCAAACATAAGTTAATATACTTTTTCGTTTAATTAATAGGTAACTATGGTAATTACGAAAAAAAATTGTTTAATTAGTTGACAATAATTAATAGATAATTATGATAATTAATTTAACTATGATAGTTAATATTTGTGTCTAATTATCATAATTAATTTAATTATGGGTTATCATATTTTCAACTCCAATTTCTACTTTCAACAACCATCCAAACAACCGAACTCATTTTCTTTCCACTTTTAACAACCATCCAAACACTAAACTCATTTTTCTCCCACTTGCAGGAGACAAAAAATACTACATCCAAACACATTTTGAAAAGTGTACCTTGCTGCAAGTCCACGGAAACTCAACTTGCTGCAAGTGCCACTTTCACACTTTCAAAGAGTTACATCTATCCAAACAGCCCCTTATAGTGACACTATCACTGACAAAGGTGTGGTACTATGGTCCTAACAAATAAAAGATAAAGTAAAGCACCATCATTGAAAAGGTTTTGAAAGCTAAATCTGCTATCACAGCTGGGACTTGTGTCACATTACCAATTAGCAAAAATGAGTTTGGATGCCAACCCTATCATTGTTTAAAGTAGTCAGACGACTTAGTCAATTAATAGGAGAAGGCCGACGAAATTTAGTGTACAACAACAAAGCCTTTATCCCAAATTTCTGGGATCGGCTGTTTGAATCCTTTTCTTCCATCCGGCTCTGTTAAGGTCCATGTCCTCTGTAAAGCTATATGTAAAGCTAACAAGATCTATATCTTTCTTTAACACTTCAAACCATGTTCGTCTAGGCATGCCTTTAGTCCTAGCGGCTCCACTAACTCTTGCTCCTCCTTAAGGGAGTGTAAGGAGCATCTATTGATCTGTGTTGCACGTGTCCAAACAACTTAAGTCGATTCTCTCGCCTTGTCCTCAAATGGTGTCACCTCTATCTTTCCACGGCTACACCCATTTTCTTTAATGTATTCCCACTTACAACCGGCAAAATTTAGTGTGAAAGGAAAAAAGAAGATGGCTGTTCCATGGCTCGCATGTGTAAGGTACTCCAACCACTTGAGGCCTTCAACTCCACGTGTAAGGTAATCCAGCTGTCGAGTCATTTAAGAGAACAAAGGCGGACAAAACTCCTAGTTCTCCTGATTATTGGAATCAGTTGCTGGAACTTTAGTGCTCCTGATTATTTAGTCCTGGGATGCCACTGACCCACTTATGGGGCCCTAGGCGGGTGTCCAGCACCTAAGCCGCCTAGCTTTTGGTCTTAAGATGGATCACTTAAAAAACACCTTAAATAAACTTCCTAGCACATTAACCAGCAGGGTATGACAAATTTTTATAATCATGGTTAATGGTAATGGGACACACCTGCATTGCTAACAAGACCTTCTGTACTTCACCAAGCTCCTTTTCAAGAATGTCTTCTTGCACAGCAAGTGCACGAGTAGCCTCAGAATTCTTCTGTGCCAAAACTGCAGCCTGCAAGCATCAATAGTACTTAAGTTCTAAAATATTTAAGTGTCTCAGTTTATAATTTGGCACAAGGTGGAACCTGCAGCAAAAATAGAGGAGATACAACAATAATACAACCTTTCACGAAACTGTTGAGCTCACAGCAACAATCCAAACACATTTTTCCATTAGGGTGTGTGTAAATGACTTGCAACATCTCCATTTAGTTAAATAACTTAACACATGTTTACATACTTTTAGTAGTTTTCACCAGCATTACCAGGTTTTGTGCGCTTTGGTTCAAACTGTGAGTAGGGAATGCAACTTTAGCTGCTACACAATATGCGCGGTGTAGTTTTCTTTCCAAAGGACTTCTAGGGTTGAGGTATATTAGACACATTTTCTCAAGAGGTAGGTGCATTTGCTCAGAGATAGGGATGTAAGGAAAAACAGTAATCTCAATATTTT
Organism: Iris pallida; assembly: GCA_029216955.1. Lineage (NCBI taxonomy): Eukaryota > Viridiplantae > Streptophyta > Magnoliopsida > Asparagales > Iridaceae > Iris > Iris pallida. The sequence goes on along the minus strand of JANAVB010044218.1, from coordinate 5,912,491 downwards.
TTAGCAAAATTAAAAGTATTTTCTACTCAAAAGGATGAGAAGCCGAATAAAGAACATAAAATGGTTCTCAATATATCTAGGAGTGAGATGTAAACACAGGATATTTAAAAGGGTGATTGTTAGAAAAATTATATCATGTTACTTGAAGGGTCAAATTGGAACACATAAGAAGTCTACTTTCCTTCTTCATATCCTCTCACATTGTGACCCTTAGGTTGTTATCACCAGTTCATTCATTGGAGAAAAAATAAAGCCTTATCCTGCATTTTTTGGAGAAGTTGTTCCTGTGACCTGCATCCTACAGGATGAAAATGCAAGCCTTGTCATCTTGCCAGAAGATGCCCTCATCATCTCAGACAAAGCAAATCACAGTCATAACTTTTGTTATTCAACACTGCATAAGACATGAAACATAAAGATGTAATCTTTCGTATGCTTTGGATTTCATACGTGTTATGCACTACATCTTAGATTCTAAACCCAATGTCTTGTAAATGACCTTAATTCTCCATACAAAAGCTTTTCAGCTGCCCTCTTCGCTAGACTCTTTCCTATGGGCATTTGGATGGTTGCACCTTGCTTGCATGACTTAAATTTGTGAGTAATTAAATTCCGTCAAACTCCCCGACAGGCCAAAAAGGTGTTACAGTTGGTCCTCTCTCCCCCTTGTCGCTTGGGGGACAAATTTGTACAATTATCATGTAGGCTATCGCAATTGCGAATCATGCTCCGAAGCTGCAACTGTTTGATGGAAAAAGCCTTAGATGATGACAAGACAATGCAATCTTAATAGGTATCACAATAAGTTAACTTTTGATCCCCTAGCTGAACACCTCAGGTACTATGACAACCTTAATCAATTCATTTCGTGAAGGCCTTAAAATCCTCAACAAAAATATTAAAACGTCTAACATTAGTATAATCATTTTGCCAAATTCCCCCTCTACACTGTCAGCTGAGGTACTTACCCTTCACCTCATCGTTTTTCAATATTCAACATTTGCGAGCAATTACTAAGCCTCGAATTATCTTTACCATACATTACAAATTGACCATATTATCTCAGTGTCTCACTTTATATTTATTATCAGAATAACCACTGCTCACATATATTTGATACCAAGTAGCGGTGCTCCATGAAAATAAAGAAAATGCTAACTGCTTCGGTAATACTACTACTACTGTTTATAACATATCTTCCATAGTGTAGTATCAATATATACCTAATTCTCGGTAAGCCAAATATAAGACCTCTAACAGTCAAGTGATAATTGTTTGACCGAGGACCACTACTCCACACACACATATTTGACACTTGTGCTCTTGTATTTGCCGGGACAGCAAATATGGATACTGAACATAATTAGTAACAGTACTTTTGTGAAAAGACTGAATGATTGAAATAAAAAATGAAACCAACCATACAAATGGGGCCACACGTGCATGATCATCATCATGCAAGAAATACTGCAACCAGGGAGAGGAGGAGAAGCCACTTAATATACCTTCGTATATAATTCCTGAATATAAATCTTGCAAACTGCAGGCTTATTTGTGTTACAATGTACGTGGGGAGATTTATTTGATCCCACATGCTATGAAGCACAGGCTTGCCAAGCCATTTTCATGATAAGTATCAGGCATAACACATGCCAGACACTTCTTGAACATCTCCAACTATAAAATAGACAAATTCAAACATATTAACACTTCATGAAAGCATATTGACAATCATCTGGAAACATAATCAAAGAGAGGTGGCAAAAGTGTAGGACACAATTAAAACTCATGAGATGAATATGAAGATGAAGAGTCAAGAGCCATTTACTCAGAAATCTTACAGATGTATTAATAGTTAATAATTATCGTACAATAATTTATATCACATAAGGAAAAGTTTATAGAACAAAACTATTTTTATGTATTGTGTCCTAGTTTAGTATCTACGATGTCGGGTATCTGGGATATGCCATGTTCGATCATGTGACTTGTGATTCGTCACTCTAGAGTCTAGACAATACTTATTCAGTTGTGTACTAGGACATGTCTTGCAGTGAACATGGAAGATGGACTCCTGAATGCTATGCTTAGAGCCATGTCAAAATCGTGAGATTTTGATCATGGATTGCACGATCCGGTCTGGATCATACCCAATCTGATCTGGGTCGCATGAAAAATAGCACAGGCCAATGATCAACGGGATCGGCTCCGGATCGTGGATCACACAATCCGACCCAGATCGTAGTATCCAGACTGAGCAGGCCAGATTTAGGTAGGGAGTATTTTGGGATTTTTTTTCCCAAAATTCTTATATAAGTTAGGAAGGGCCTTCCTAACATATAAAACCTATTTATTTTGCCTCTTTCAAAGATGTAAACTTCTTCTACTCGCTCCTCTTGAATAACCTACAAGTAGGAAAACCTAGATCTCTTCCTCACTTGTCCAAATTCATTTCCGTTTGAAGAAATTGAGTATGCTTTGTGATATAGTGTGCTAACCTGCTTGATTTGTTGTTCTTTATCTCAAATATGCATGGTACAGCATAGATAAGATTTGTCTATATTAACTTTTTGAAGGTTTTAACCGTGTATCCTATGACCCACAATCTGGATCCAGAACCCCTTTATGATTCTATGATCCGACCTTTGACAACATTGGCTTAGAGTATACATATGAGTGTGCACGAATTGAACCTGCCCTACATGTCTACAGTTTCCTTTGTCATAGATCCAAATAAGAATAAACCTCTACCTATTATGAATTTATATGACTGACATAGAAAATTACTTAAGGAACTTTTTACACTCCTAAAAGTTAACTAGTAGTAGAAAAGTCTGACTACTAAGGCCTTCTGTGGGTACCTGATCCCAAAACTCCAAATTCCATTGATCCTTTTCTTTTGTATAATAGTTCAACTTTATCATATGCTTGTCTTTTAACAATACTGTAAATTAAGTAATAAATCAAAAAAGGCTCACTAATCCTTCAATTAATGCAATTGTATATATATAAATGCAAATATAGGATTATACCTGCCTGCATATTGTGATATCATTTTCTATTTCTATGGAAACCTGGAAACTTCAAATCATGTCATATGGCAAAGTAGCACCTAAACAATATGTAGATGGTGTAACTAGGATAAGTACTATTCATAAGAATCATAAGTACAGGAGAAAATTATATTGAAATAATGTTAAGCAATCGAAAAGATACTTGTGGAAATCTCGCAAATAAAACAAAATCAATGAAGTATCAGAGTACTAGAAGATCAAACAGAGATAAGAAATATAGAAATATTTTCTTAAGCAGAGAACAAATGTCACCTCACTGATGGGCTCCTTCAAAGCATTCCTTGTAACTCTAAACCTAATGCCAAGCTTCTCAAGCTGTCTCGAGAGAACCCGAACAATAGTAGCTGAGCTCTTTAAATCCTCTTCAAGCTTCTCAATCCTTGCAAGCAAATCAACACCAACTCCGTTCTTAGTTTCCCTACATATCCTCCCCCATTGCCTCCTCCGAATTAAGGCCCCAATCACCACAGCACATACTAAAAAAATAAACTGCCACACAAAAGCTTTGCTTCCGAGATTTAAATGAAATGGTTTGATTACACCAGGAATCAACATACCCGCAGCACAACCAATCGAGTAAATGATGGGCGGGGCAATGAAGACCATTTCTGCAAATGAAAGGAAAGCGTCCAAGCTCACCTCGCCCAGAACTTCTCTTTGTTGACTCCCATCAATGGCTTCATCTAAAATAAATTAGGTGTTACTCGAGTGTTTTGGGTGTTTATTAAAATGCGGTCATTTTAATATCCTTCTTGAAAAGGTGGTTTTGTTATTACCAAAATAGAGTACTTTACAAAGTCTCGTTTTGAACATTGTAATTTCACTAACGGCATGTTGTGTTCATGGATTTGTAAGAAACCAAGGATTTCATCGCTTTTGTTGGTCGGACACATCAAAGGAATCAATGGATTGCATAAATGAGAACTTATTGTTTATTTTTGGTTGGATGGGGGCTCCTTATATCTCATGGAACTCCTAGTTCCAAGCAATGAGAGGGCCTCTTTGATTCATGGATTTAAGAAATTGGTAGGATTTCAATTTGGCCCTACCAACTTTTGGAGTTTGGTTCAAGAACTTGGAAGGACAAAACTCAAAGGGGATAATTGTTCCCTCAAAAAGCTACGGACCCCTCCAATTATACTTATTTTCTCATTTCTTGGAACTATGAGTTCCATAGAAATAAGGTGGTCCCAGACCAATTTTACCTCTATAACATATGGAAATTGATGTCTAAAATACATCCAGCCAAACACTTAAAGCTAAAATTTTCACTTTAGATCCTTTTGATGGGTCTGACCAACAAAATCCTTAAATTTTTGTGTCTTGAAAATCCATGAATCATTCATGCCCAAAATGAAAAGAAAATTGGAGAGGTTTTTTTCGGAAACAAGAATTGGCCCCTTTGAGTTATGTCTCCCAAATTCTTGAACCAAATACCAAAAGTTGGTATGACCCAACTAAAATCCTACCAATTTCTTGCCAAATCCATGAGCCAAACAAGCCCTAAAGAAACGTGTTTGAAAACGTGAGTTCGTTAGATAAGTTGCTCAGAATGCTTTCAAAATGTGTCTGTTGGATAGTCACTCGGAATGCGACTTCCCTTTCCGTTGACAAGTCATGCTTTCAAAACGTAATCTCTCTTATTCGTGTACTTATTCTGTACTTTAGTAATTTTACTAAATTACTGGTTTTTAAGGATGTAAAAAAACTTATTTGAATTTAAAAATCCAAGTGTTTTCAACCTACTTTGGAAATATAGTAACTTCTTTAAGTCTTTTCAAAAAGTTCATAATTCAGGACTCTAAATTTTTTATCTAGCCATCAGAATCTTAACTTATATTCATTAGTTCATTGTCCCTTTTTTTAACTTTAGCTCCTTTGTTTCCGTTCATCTTTTGGAAGGAAATATATTCACCCTCAAAAGTTCAAAATTTTACTTCAGTTTCCCACTTATTAACTTCGGATATAGGAAGCCGATATCCTTCTCTAGAAAGTAACAAACTCAAACTTTAGTCACTTTTTCACCTAAAGGACTACTTTTGAGCTTAATGTCAACTTCGATCATCTACAATTCTTTCCGCTGAGATTAAACCCACAAGAAAAAGAAAAAAAATGTAAGAGCGAGAAAATTACCAGACGGGAAGACTCGAATCCGCCACAGACACGGATTCCTCTGAACCGGCACGAACCTGAGCTCGTTGTGGAGAGGCTGGGGATTGGGGACACGATAGACATTAACGCCATTTCTGGAGAGGGGAAGGGAGTAGACCCTCTGCGGACGAAGGAACGCTAATGGGTTCCGACACAGAGCAGCTGGCATCGACTCGATCATCGAAAAAATTGGGGATAAATTCCTTCGATTGTTCGAGGAATTTGAATGGGATTGCGTTATATTTTTCTAGGGTTTCGTTTGTAGGTGTTAAATCAGGGTTTTGAGGAGAAAGAGGGGGAGAGACGGAGTTTACGAGAGATGGAGAAGAGAGAGAGAGAGAACAATTTCATTTAAGTTGGGCCTACGTTCAGTTCTCTGAACCGGCCCACCAGGCTCAGTTGGACGTCCACGACCGCTAAGATTTTTTTCTTTTGTGTGTGCAAGTCTTCATTGGGCCAAATTTTCGAAAATAATCTATTTGGGCCCTATATAATGACACGTTGACAAAAGATTCATCAGATTTGTAATCAATCCAAACTGGTCCTAAAAGAATTATTGTGTATAGTGACTGAAGTAGAATTTACGATAAAGGATGTACGTCACAGTACGTGACTTCGTCTCTTATTTTCTTAAATCGCACGCACATACACACAATTTGGAGCTTGGAATCTTACCGCCCTTCCGAATATCCGTCACTATTTGCGTACGTGATGCAATCCATCCGTAAATGTTAGTGGAGTTTTCGAACTATCTTGACACTCTATGAGATATAAATTCTAAATATTTAATAGACTATTTAATATTGTATTACTGACTTTATAAAACTAATTTGGTTAAGGTTATGTTTTGTTTGGAGGAAGGTGAAGAAAAGAGAAAGGAAAGGCTTTCATGTACACATTGAATGCCATTTTGTATTAGGTCATATTTTCTTTACCTTTTTTTTTTCCACAATTTATTAGTATTTTGACAGAGGCATTATTGAGCCAATAATCTAGATACGACTTTTTTCCATTCAATTTTAATTCTTTAGATTTTATCAATTTTTAGATACTGAATGCAAGAAACTAAGCCAAGACTATTATGATGGACAACAAAATGGTTGTACTGCACTAAGAATATTGATACAAATCATATAGACATAGATGAACATTGATTGTACCAAGAACATTGATTAGCTTTCTTTCTTTCAAAATCCATACTTTTTTTTTTCAAGATCGTTCAAGAACTATCCATAAAGGAACTAAATTTATTCATATATACCAAACATGTTAAAAAGAGTGGAAATCAATTTAAATGACATATCCACAATTTGTTAGGAATCAAAGTCTTCTCGTAGATGGAATAAAAAATAGTAAATTATTATTCATAATTATGGTGAGAATTTAAAAGGGTAAATGACAAAAAAAAATATCGTTAGATATCTGACTTTTGCAAATTAAGACCTATTAGTCATTTTTAGCAATTCGTCCCTCCTTATATTACAAATTCGCGCAATAAGGTCCCTCCAATCAAAATTAAAAAATTTAATTCCGAAAATGTCCCTGCTCCCCTCTTCCCCCCGGTGGCGGCGACGACCCACTAGTCCCGCCCGACCCCCCTGCTCTCCCCCCCGCAGGCCCTGTCCCCCTACTCCCCGCCCTCCTCCCGCCCGACCCTCCTTCCCTCCCCCACCGGCCCTCCCCCCGGCGGCGAGCCCCCAGCCTAGCCCGACCCCCCCCCCCCGCCCTCCCCCCGCCACCCCCCTCCCCCCCCGCCCTCCCCCCGCCACCCCCTCCCCCCCCGCCCTCCCCCCACCGCCCCTTCCCTCCCCCCCGGCGGCGAGCCCCCAACCATGCCCGACCCCCCTGCCCTCCCCCCGCCCTCCTTCCGCCCGACCCCCACCCCCCGCCCGACCCCCGCCGGCGAGCCCCCAGCCCCGTCCGTCCCCCGCGAGCCTCCCCCCCGACCTCGCCGGCCCCGCACGGCCCTCTCCCGCACTCGTCGGCCCCCCGCGATCCTCCTCCACCCTCGTCCTGGCCCCACGCAGGCCTCTCCGTAGCATCGCCAGCCACCCAGTCCCTCCCCCAACGACCGAGGAAGGAGGGGGGGAGGGGTAAAATTGTCATTTGAGAGTTTTTTACAACAAAAAATAAATAGTAAAAAATTTAAGAGCATGGAATCTTTTTTTCTTAAAAAAAGCCAATCTATCAAAGGTTTTTGGTCATTTACCCAAATTTAAAATAATAAAGTAAACTTATAAAATATCCACAATTGGCTAGGCGACCACAAGTACTTGTCTACACCTACATCTTTTTTCACCTAACAAAAAAAAATGGAAAGGTGTATGTGTATATGCCATGTAATATGCGAATTTTTGGAAACTTTAGCTTTTACCACCCTTAATCTTTAATAAGAGATGGTCCCCAAGTTTTCCACAAAACATTTGCAAAAGAGTCCCATCCCACTTGCAACACTTAAAAGTTAACATGGTCAAATAATAATATCAAGTATCAACCCCACAATTGTAAAAAAGTCCATCTCACCAACCTGGTAGAAAAAAATACAGTGGGACTCAGGAGTGGTTTGGTGGTTCGACAAATTTTAGGCTCCCCAAATTAAATTTCTATCCTATTTGGCATTTACTGCGAAAAAAATTCATCCTGGTTTGTAGACTTTCTACATAAAAAATTGAAAATTGGAGCCTGCTATTTGGCTCACGGACGGGCCAGTCCGTCTGTCACGTGACACTTTTCCATTGGCAGGGCGTCAGCGTGGGCTCCACGTTAACAGGAGGGAGGCCAATGAAAAGTGCCACGCAGGCAGACGGACTGGTCCGCCTGCGGGCAAAATAATTTTTTCCTAAAAAAATTATATTCAAAAAAATACTCTCCATTTTACGTGCCATTATAAATAATAAAAAATTATAATTTAGTTTGAAAGTATGACCAATTTAAGATGGAGAATTTTAGGAGCATATAAATTCTGCATCATACGTCAACTTCATGGAAGGTACTGACCTCGAATGGCTTTTGTAGTTACTGATGTGAGGTATAGGATCCTGACTGAACGACGGAAGATTAGTGGATCGAGCAACAATGATGTATTATTCCTTCCATTTATAATAATGGTGGGTGTTGGGGACAATGGACCAAAAAAATATGCAATACAACGTGCACAAATTTTCGTGTGTATCACCGGACATCTAAAAAAATTCATATAAGATAAAAACTGTGACATAAATCACTGTTGGAAGAATTATTTTTTTTTAAAAAAAAAAGTCTACCATAGAAATAGGGGGAGATGGAAACACCATTGGAGATGACCAATGGAAATCTTGGACAACATTATGAGATACTGATTACATAATTTTATAATCTCGAGATATTATTAAAGCTCAATATTGTGGAAATAGAATATTAAGAGCATCTCCAATCTTATTGCGAGCTTAGAAAAAATGGTTGCCACATAAGAATGATAAGCTTTCATTTTAGAAATCATTCTCCAATGTAAATGTAGAATAAATCGTGAAGTTGATATAGCAATAACATGACAAAGACAAAATGAAGTTGATTGTCTAGATCTAGATAATGCACTTTACAATGACTTTGTCTCAACATCATCAATTATGAATAGAAATATTTATATAAAAAAATGAAGAAGTTGAGGAGTTGTCTTGGAAGTTGAAAAATATTAATTTTTATTGTCTTCTCAATATTTTTGCATTGGAGAACACTCTTTTATCTCATTACCTTATGTGAATATCATCTTGCCATATAGGAAGACATACTCATGTCACATAGGAATTACATTACAAAAAAGACAATAGGGTTGGAGATGCTCTAATATTGTACTTTTATGACCCTCGTAATTTGTATATGTTGGTGTATCACTTTGAACATGTCTTCTAATTGAATAAAAAATGATCCACAGAAAAGCAACATATTACAATGGGAACGGTCCATACCAATCAAGACTTTCATTGTATGTTTAGTAATTATGTTGTCCAATTTTCAAGGAAAGCACTAAAATTTAGATAATCTCTTCCAAGTTTCAACATCATATTTCTTTGAAGGTATTTTTTTCATGTACTATTGCGGACAGTTTTCACATGACTCCCATTTACTTTTCTCTTTCTAGGTTGTTTCTTAGGTATTGTCTGGAAATAGAGGAAAATTGGAGAAAGGAAAATTTTGAAGGAAAAATGGGAGAAAAATTAAAAGTAGTGGTGTTTGGGAAGAGGATGGAGAATTGAGGGAGAGGAATGTGGGAGAAAAATTATGTGGATCCCACTCATAAATTTTCCTTCCAAAAGTGGAAGGAAAATGGAAAAAGATGAGAGGATTGTGAATTAAATTATCCAACTACCCTTCAATAAAGTAGTTATTAACAGGGGCGGCCCTGGCCCAGGGCAGGCCGGACGACGGCCCAGGGCCCCCCGACGAAAGGGGCACCAACATGCATCTATCTACAAGAGGACTAGTATATATCGTGTGCTCTTCTTAACATAAAAACATTGTAGTGTAGTGGTTTTATTGTCAGACTTTTTCTTTAGAGGTCCTTGGTTCAAATCTTGGTGGAAGCAAGTTTTTGTTACACTTACATTTTTTTTTACATTATGTATAGGGAGCCTATTTTGAAAGTTTCGCCTTGGGCCCCCATCAACTCAGGGCCGGCCCTGGTTATTAATTATGATTTGAAAAAATCAAGGACTAAATGGTAATTATATCTTTCTCCATAATAAATAAAATATTATTTTTAAAATTTTTCTTTCCCTACTTTTTGTTTATACAAACAATTGAAGGAAAAATTAACTTTACCTTCATTTTACTCTCCTCCATTTTTCTTTCCCTCAAATTTTCCTCTCTCTCCCCTCCTAGGTTCCCCAAACACAGCGTTAGACCAACTTCCAAGACTCCAATGGTGATTTCTAAAATTGAGTTCTTATCCTACTTGGCATAGGGCTGCAAACGAGCCAAGCCGAGCCAAGCTTTTGTAAGCTTGAGCTTGGCTTGACTAAAATTAATCGAGCTCAAGCTCGAACTCGAGCTTGAGAATTTTTTTATTTTAGAGCTTGAGCTTGGCTCGAGCTTGTTTATATTAAGCTTAAGCTTGGCTTGGTTTGAGCTCGAGCTTGGCTTGAAAAGCAAGCTTGATTCAAGCTTGATAAGCAAGCTTGATTCAAGCTTGATAAATAAGCTCGATAAGCTCAAAATCAAGCTCGTTAAGCTTGATTTCAAGCTCGCTCAACTTTATTTCAAGCTCATTAAGCTTTATTTCAAGCTTAACGAGCTCGATTTCAATTTAGTTATGTTTGAATTCAAGTACATGTAATATTAACGATTTATTTATAAAAATTTAATTAAAAAAGTTTCTTAATATCAATTATTAAGGACATATAAATATATAATGCACAAATATATATAAAATTAGAATTCAATAAAGAACAAACGAGCTTTTAAACAAGCTCCTGAACGAGCTCTTAAACGAGCTTCTAAACGAGCCAGCTCGCGAGCTCATAAACGAGCCAGCTCGCGAGCTCAAACGAGCCGAGTACTTCTAAGCTTGAGCTTGGCTCGTTTATTAAACGAGCTCGAAAATGAAGCTTGAGCTCAGCTTGTTTACTAAATGAACCAAGCTCAAACGAGCTTTTATCGAGCCGAGCTTCGAGCAGCTCGCGAACGGCTTGGCTCATTTGCAGCCCTAGGCATTGTACTTTTAAGAAAATTTGTATTCTAGTTGGAAGAGTTTCTACATAGAAATTGTAGACATACAAAAATGCTCTCCAATGGTTCTCCATTTCTATCCTATGTGTCACATAGTAAAATGACCAATTTAATGGTGTGGGGCCCAATAATAATTGTCATGAGAGATAGGAGATTTAGAGTTTCTATATGTAGAAGCCCTGCTAGAAAGTTTTCATCCTACATCATTGCCATTTAGGATATAAATGGTGATAGAAATCACCATTGGGAGAAGTTTTTTCTAAAATGGATTTCTTCCATAAAAATAGGGAAGATAGAAACCCGCATTGGAGATGGTCTTAGGCATGATGGAATTAACTATGCTGCTCATAATAAAATATTTTTCTTATTTAGTTGGACATGTATATTATTTATTCTAATTCAATGTATGTAACATGATATTATTACGACCACACACACACACACACATAGAGAGAGAGAGAGAGTCATAGTGTTATTAGACCATCTCCAATGGTGATTTCTTAAATTAAGTTCTTATCCTACTTGGCATTGTACTTTAAGGAGATTTCTATCCTAGTTGAAAGAGTTTCTACATAGAAATTGTAGACAGGTTCTCCATTTCTGTCACGACCCGATCCCAAATAATTGGGTCGAACCAGATCATGCCCAGCCTGCACCGTTGTTGAGACGACGGCAGTAAGCTGTTCCATTAGCAGGTATTCACAACAACATCTATATACATTTGTCACAACTCAATATTCGGGAATTTAAAACTTTATTAAACATTAGAAAAGTACACTGGAATTAGAAAGACTGAAATAAAATGCTGAAATTCAAATAACAAAATTTCAAAACAACAAAACTGGAAACAGAAAAATCTAGCTAAGCGTTCGGCTCATTGGCCTCAGGTCCTGCGTCCTCCAAATGGGACTCTGGCAACACCACAGGGTACAGAACCGGGTCATAATAACTGTTGTATAACAGCTCAGCATTCTCAAAATTCCCTAAAAATGTTATCTCCAGTCAGGAGGGAGCAAAGTACAATTCATGATAATCTAACAATTAAAATAATAATAGAATCATGCACTTTTAAACAATTTGAAAATAAACAGTTCTCCAGCAGTTAAAACATTGTGATATGAATAGGCAATGAATATGACCGGCTTGGGTTGTACAGTGAATGATATGGCTTATCCCCGTGTGTATGAGGGGTAAGCTAATACAGTTCTAAATTATTACTTTGGATGTGGTCATACTCATTAGACTACTCCCCCAGTCCCCAAACAGTTACAGTAGTTACAGTAGTTACAGTCAGTGCTCTCAGAGAGAGTTCCGTGTTGCATCGTAGTTTAAACTTGCAATAAAATGATTATTAAATAATTGTAAACTAACACAAAATGTACTTGCCTTTGTTTACGACTGGAAACGGTGTTAGTTCCGGAAAGATGCTAGGTTCGTCTCCGAGATCCTACAGTTGGAGAACTTGACTTAGAACCATTGAAACCAAGCTAGGTGTGCTAGTTGCAATCTCTAGTAGCAGGTCATAGTCAGATTTTAAGTTTGTTTATTCTACTGCTAATGGTTTACGACGCGTACTACGTTGGTTCTTCATTTAGTCGGATAGCCAGTTCTGGTTTTACTTGGAAAAATCATCTCGTTACCGGTTAATTCGCAAAACTTTGTATTTTTAATATTATATATATAAAACTACATTTTCTTTCAATGATAAAACGTGAGTTTTGTTAATTATAAATATTTTAATCAAGTTATTTTATCGTGAGAAATCCTTATTAATTTATACAAAATATTTATCAGTCATTTTGTTACGAAGCGCCTAATAATATAAATGATAAAACCATCCAGAAAATTAAAACAAAAACAACCCAGAAAATAAATGAAAAACCTAGACTACGCAATACAGGGGCACAACTGACAGAATAGGAATCTGGGCTTATGCCCTTACAAATTATTGAATTTAAATAAGAAATAGACCTGGGTTAGTCCTGAAATCTCTCCTACAATTTAATTATAGAAAACTAATAATTAAAATAAATTTAATAGTGAGTCTCAGATATTGGTCCAATCGTCATATAGGCTAATGCCTCAACGTCCGACGAAGCCGGTTTCGTTTGCACTTAGCCAGGGCCCATTGACCAATACCGTCGTCGCCCAAAAATCCAAAATAATATTCTTTTTCGAAAACCATTTTAAAATTATATTATAAAATTTTATAAAAATTTGGGCAGCATTTTCTCTATTTTCGGGACAACCCAAAACTGGAAAAATGTGCCAATAATTCCAACAAATATCCCAAACCAGGGAGAACCCATTTTTATAGAAAATATAATCACAGAAATCATTCCCGAAGCCTAATCAGAAAACCCGAAAAATCGGAAATCCTGAAATTCCGAAATCCAAAAAACAATCCACAGCAACGTCCAAAATAAAATCCAGGATGTTTCCGAAGAAGGTTCGGAAAATTCCGAAATAATCCCAACCATCAGAACTCTTTCCGAAGAGTTCTCGGGAAAAACCCGAAATCAACAGCAACTAAAACCACAAAACAAAATGTCAAGAATGGTTCCGAAATTCCCGGAAACCATAACGTAACAGAAAACCGAATTCCCGAAGAGAATTCGAGGACCAATTTATCATCACAGACACGTTGGGAGGGACGAACTACTGTGATTATCCAGAAATTACCCAAATCGACGAAATCCGAAGGGTTGTCTCGGACTCGGGACACGCCTCGCCGGGGTACAGCTGCGAAAATGTAACCGAAGCTCGGGTTCGGACAACGGGTCGCGCATGAAGCTCGCCGGACACGGGCGCCGGCGTGGGGGAAACCGGCGGGCTGCTGGCCGGAAAGGGCCGGAAGGGTTCGGGCCGGCCGGCGTGGGCTGCCCAGGGCACGCGCGGGGAGGCGCTGTCGGCTGGTCGGGGTCAGCGTTGGAGTACGGGCCGAGAGGGGTGGTCGCGGGGCGGCGCCGGGGAGACCGCGCGGGTGGAGGTGGCGGTCTGGACGGCGGGGCGCGACCGGACAGGCCGGCGAGGTGTCGGAGGTTGGCGGAGCCGCGGGCGGCGCGCTCGCGGAGGTCGGCTCGGGGAGGTCCGCGCGGGCGGAGGGGGTGGAGCGCCGGGGAACGGCGTGGAGCTCGGGGGTTAGGGAAGGGTGCTATGGAGTTGGGGAAGGGTGCTCTGGAGTTGGGGAAGGAGTGGTTTGGTTTGGAAGGGGGAGAGGAGACTTTGTGTCACGCCCCAGAACCGGAATACCGGAGAGCGGGGGCGGACACAGCCAGCTACGCAATCCCAAAGTACGTTAATACTCTGAAATTACGTATAAGCTGTCAAGACATGGGGGTTACTCTACAAGCCATCAGTCAATCCTATGGTTTAACAATCCTAGGTATCTCAATCACAGGCAATTATACAAGAGCAAAGAGTACGATCATCATACATACAATAGTAAGGCGTCCCGAACCATATATACATGACTGATCATGAAGCCAGTACCACAGAACTGAGGAATAGCTAGAGTATTAGTCGTACATGATAAGGACTAGCTATAGTCTAGAATACACATATCATGTTTATGCCCGTAGGCTACAATATCAAGGAAAAATACCAAAACACGAGCTAAACACGTGCTCGGGGCTAAACGTTACAAGAGGAGAATTTACATATCAGTGGGAGGATGAAGAAGAAACCCACTGAGGCACTCTGGTGCTCCGGCTGGTCACCGTCGAGTAGATGGTGCGGTCGATCCTTCGGGCTCTTCTATTAGAACCTGGCCATGCAAAACCAGTGGGGTCAGACCCCAAATAGCAAGTACCACAAAGGAGGCCGAACTATGAACTTAAAACCAGCAATCATTAGCAATCAACAAGCAAATAAGTAAAGGAGGATCGAGATTCGTACAGTACCAATGCACTTATCCCGAACATAGGAAGACAGTAAGTAAATCATCATTTGACGAAAGTAAACTGGAGAACATGTTAAATAAATAGAACTGGGAAGATGATATACGATGAGATAACCATGGGACTATTCAGATAACCAGGTTACAACCCGTAAACCAAACAAGGACGGGGTTGTAACCCTTCGTCTGAACAGAACTTGGTTTCTCCCACCATTTATCGGCAGGATAAAATAAGAAATCAGGACATGTAACGATCATGTACAGGACAGGGCGAATATGAACAATCAGGTCATGTGACAATCTTGTGCAGGATCAAGTCAAGACTAGACTGAGTTAGACTCCATTCAATCAATCACGGCCAAGCAATAAGTACGGCTTGATACTTTAACTAACTAGGGTTATCACAGGCCTAGTTACTAGCAAGATGCAATGAGATTCTTCCAAGTCCGGTTACCTGTTTGTTACTACCTGAATGACCCCAGCAAAGAAAAGGAAAAGATAGCATGATATAGCAGACACACTGTAGTAAGATACATGTGTCCTAAGGTACCACGCTCGACGGCGGGCTGGAAGTGCGCTCATCTCGACGGATAGCAACAAATCCCATGTATATATATATATATATATATATATATATATATATAAGGCCGGGATCAAAGGGGCAACAGGTAACTGGGAAAGTCTCTCCATGAACTACTTGATCAATCTAGTCATTAATCCTAGCCATATTCAGTATGAATCCCTGACCGTGGGAAACCAGGGATTCATGTCCTAGACATGATGCAAGACAAGACGGGTTCATTTGTACAAACACAATCACCCACGGTGTCCAAGCCATTCATACTGGTCATGTCAGGTTAGCCGTCGCAACAACATTTCAAGGAGTATCATGTCAGGTTTATCATGTCAAGAGTGCGCCACGGCATGCCACTATCAAGAATTATCATGTCAAGTCTAATTGTCAGGAGTACACCACGGCGGGTCACTATTAAGTCATGTCAGGTTTACTTGTAAAGAGTGCATCACTACGGGTCACTATCAAGAATTATCATGTCAAGTTTACCGGTCAAGAGTGCGCCACGACGGGCCACTATCAGGTCATGTCAGGTCATTAATCAGGAGTGCACCACTACGGGTCACTGTCGTATTTAGGGTACATGTGCCGGACAGTATAGTGCAAGCATTCAATTAGGAGACTCAAGTTATGCTGAGGTTACAAGGCACAAATCATCATTAAGATCAAATAAAAATAGAGAAATAATAATAACAATAATTTAAATAGCTGGACAAGGCATAGGAAGGAGCCCTGCGGCTCAGGGTCACTATCAAGCATTGTTCAATTATCATTCCAACATAATAAATAAATTCAGGATTATCAAGTTCATGACAAAAGGCGTAAGGATATAAAATGGGCATAAAAATATACAATAGGGATAAATGTGTACTCCGTAGGAACTCAAGTTACAAAAAGAGCCACAAGACTTGGATATATAAACAAAATATAAAATACAGGACATGACAGAGCCATGCGGCTCGGGCAAGGCTGGCTCATACGGCAGGATTAATCAGATACATGCGGCTGAATTATGGGGTTCATGCGGCTCATGAAATCTGAGTCCATGCGGCTCAGGGAGATGGGTCTCATGCGGCTCAGAGAATGAGCCTCATGCGGCTGGGTCAATCAGGGTCATGCGGCTCAGGACGGGTCAGGGTACATGTGGCCTCGAGATGATACGGGTTCATGCGGCTCAGGAATGTGGCGCATATGCGGCCAGGGGATGAAGGGGGTCCATGCGGCTAAGGTAGACGGAGTCCATGCGGCTCGGTTTATGCCGAAGCCTATGCGGCTGGGTCAATACAAGAACTCATACGGCCAGAGGAAATACAAGTTCATGCGGCCAGGGAGACGGAGGCGCATATGCGACTAGGATCACATGTGGCCAGGAGAGGCAAGGGCGCATATGCGGCTAAGTGGGGAAAAGTTCATGCGGCTGGGAGAACACTTGCCGCATGAAATGTTCATGCGGTCAGGTCAAGCCCATGCGGCCAGAACTGTCGTATGAAGGCTCATGCGGCTCAGAATCACTTGTCGCATGAAGTATTCATGCGGTCAAGTCTAGCACTGTTCTTCTTCTCCAAGCTTCCGAGAAGAAGAACGCCAAGAATCCATGCTTCCAAGCTCCATGAAACCTTCATCCGGAGTCCAAATCCGAACTTTCTTGGGTCAAAACGGGGCAGAATAAAATGCTCTACAACATAGAACCATCAAAACTCGAAAATAACAAGATTAAATAGATCAAAACCCATGAAAACTAAAATTTACTTCAAAGCTAGATCTACAATAATCCACCCGGTAAAACCGAAAACTCCAATTTCTAAACATGCTTAGAATGTAACAAGGAAGAGAATGGAACAAACGAAATAGAAATCGTCCAACATTCGGCAAGGTGTACTTGCCTCTCTCTAATGGCTAGGGTTTGGTGGAAAAGAAATGAATGAGGGTGAATGAGGAGGAAGAGAGAAAAGTGGCTTATATAACAAGCTCAAGTGATCTCCACCATTCATTTCTCTCCACTCAATCTAAACCATACACCTCATCTCATAAAGAACCAACTAACCAAACCAAGTCCAAGCCAAACCAAACCAAGTCAAAGTGGAACCGAACCAAATAAAACCAAATCCAAGTTAAACCAAGTCATGAAATCCTACACTTAGGAAATTTTAAAATATCACACGAATCGAGAAATACGAAATACGGCTCAAATAAATACGTATCCGTATAAAATACCGATACAGTGAGACGGGTCTCACACTTTGTGTGCTGGTGATGGTTATGGGGAAGTGGTGGAGGTGTTGTGTGAAGAGTGGGGTGGTGTTATAAGTGGAGTGGGTTTTCCCATGTGTGGAGGAGAGGACAAAACGTGCTGGAAATTAGGGGAGGAGGCCTGGTCGTGGGGAGACCAGGCCATTGGCTTACTCTTTTTTTAAAAAATAAGAATAATTAATAGAATTTAAATATATAATCAGAGATTAAAAGGAAAAGAATGGGTTAGGAAATCGGGATCGGATTCGGGTTCGAGCTGGTCCAGGTTCGGGTCAGGTCAGCAACCAAAAACCAATCATTATTTTGAAAATAATTTCGAACTTATTATATAATATTAATAAATAGTAATAATAGAATAATAAATTATAAATCCAAAAACTGGGTTTCACAATCTTCCCTCCTTAAAAAATTTTGTCCTCGAAATTAAAGGCAGGGTTAGGGGGGTAGGATAAACTCAAATCAAGCAGGTACGGGTACTATGCCCGTAACTCAGGTCCAACAATAAGAATTTTCAAGGCAGTCGTGGATGAGACGGTTTAGGGACAAGTTTTATTTATGATATCATCCATGCAGAAAAATACAAAAGCGGACCAAAGTACACGAGGTTGATCAGACCATCATGCACCGGTCCTGATTAGACAATATATTAGTGGGTGCACCCAATAAAATACTGTCATGATCAAGCTTGATAAAGAAATAGCTTGCAAAACTAGGCTAACTTAGCAGCATCAGTCAAGTTTAGAACGAAAAGATAAGAAATAGGAGTTATGTGATGGCTCAAATTTTTCTGATCTTCTTCTCACCTCTGACTACGCTTGCTACTGGTTTCTCTGGCACTGAAAGGTTGAGTCCAATCTTCAGCTCTGAATTATCCAAAATGTGACTCGGATCCAGAATGTAGCGTCTGAGCTGTGATACATAGAAGATGTTGTGCACACTCTCAAGATTAGCTGGTAGAGCTAACCGGTACGCTACTTTTCCAACTCGTCTTAAAACTTCAAATGGCCTGATGTACCTGGCCTCAATTTTCCAGCTCCGTCAAAACTGATCGTTCCTCTGGTAGGAGAAAACTTCACAGAAATGCTATCTCCTTCTTCAAACTCCACTGGTCGACGACTACTATCAACCCAAAGCTTCTGTCTGTCTTGGGCAATCCTGAGCTTACATTCACCTTCTCTACTGCGTCAGTCACCATCTCTGGACCCAGCAGTACTCTTTCTCCTATGTCGTCCCATGCAAGTGGTGTACGGCAATGACGTCTATAGAGAGCTTCAAATGGAGTCATACCAATGCTGGCTTGGTAGCTGTTGTTGTAAGAGAACTCTACCAAGTGCAAATGATCTTTTCAAGACCCTCCAAACTCCAAGACGCAAAATCTCGGCATGTCTTTAGGCGTCTGGATTGTCCTCTCTGATTGTCCATCTGTCTGGGAGTGATAGGCAGTGCTGAACTTCAATTGTGTCCCTAGGCTGTCATGCAAACTTTTCCAAGAGTGAGAGGTAAAACGAGTGTCTCGGTCAGATACAATGCTTACCGGTACTCCATGAATCCGGTAGATATGTCGCATGTATAGTGTCGCCAACTTCTCGGTGGATAAACCAACTTGAAGGGGATAAAGTGAGCTGACTTGGTCAGTCGGTCCACTATAACCCAAATGGCGTCCTTCCCTCCTTGGGAACGAGGCAGTCCTGACACGAAGTCCATTGTGATGTGCTCCCATTTCCACTCCGGGATGTCAAGCGGCTGCAATAGTCCTGCTGGTCTCTGTCTGCTAGCTTTTACTTGTTGACAAATTAAATATCTAGCCACATACCTGGATACGTCCTTCTTTATTTCGTACCACCACACTATAGTACGCATATCCCGGTACATTTTGTTGGCTCCGATATGTATGGAATACTGCATCTGGTGTGCTTCTTGCATCAGCTCGTTCCTCAGTTCGCCAGTTGGTACGCAAAGCCTCGTACCATTCTTCAGTGCCCCATCGCTGGCGATTGAGAATCCCTCAAGTGTTCCTGCCAGCACTTGATCTCTGAGTTTACAAAGCGTCTCGTCTTGGAATTGTGCTTCCTTGACTCTGTCCATAAGAGTTGAACGCACTTGCAACTGCATCAATGATGAATCAGCTCCTGGTACAATGGCTTCTCTTCCCAGTTTCTTCATTTCTTCTTCAGGCAGTACTATTTCCAGCCCAAGCTTTTCTATGTCCTCTAGCAGGTGCCGCTTGTGAAACCCATATTTTTGTGATAAATTATTATTAATGTTTTAGTATTATTATTAGTATTTCTAATATTATTATTATTAGTATTATATCTTTTGAGTGTTAAAATGATTTCAAAAAAATTAAATAACATGGATTTTTGAGTTCAAACCCAGACCCGAGTCCGAACCCAGACCCGAGCCTGAGCCGAACCCAATCCCTTTTCTTTCCTAAAATTTGTTTGGTTAATGATATAAAAAAAATACATTTGGAGAGCTGGTCCCGAAGGACCAGCACACTCCCCCCAACTTTCCACGTTCCATAACCCCCTTATTCTCCTCTCCACAAGCTCCCCCATCATCTCCCCTTATAACTCCAACGTTTCCCTCACTACTTATTCTCACAACAGAGAATAACTCACCACTCTCTCCTTCTTCTCATCAAATTCACTCAGAAGAGGAGAACTTCTCCATCACTTTACCAATCTCTCCCTCAACCCGTCTCCCGAAGCTTCGGCCCCGAGCTTCTCCGCTCGACCCCGAGGACCCGCCGGCCTCCGACTCCCTCGACGTCGCGCCCCAGCACGCCCCCTCCCGCCGACGGCCGCCCGTCCAGCGGAGCCGCGCGCACACCCCGCCGGCCTCCGTCGCCGGATCCCCCTTGCGCCCGAGCCCGCGTGGCCGAGCTTTCGCCAGCGCGCCCCGAACCCGAGCCTCTTTCTCCAGCGCTCCGGCCGCCCCCTGTCGGCCTCCCCGCTGACCTAGGCGCGTGCCCTAGCCCGCGCACTCCCCTGGCTGTGACCTCGTGACCCGATCTGCTGTTCTGTGGCAGCGTTGCCGCTGTCCGCTGCTGTCCCAGCGCCCCGTCGCGTCTCGGACTCCGAACCAGCGCTGTTCTGAGTCTCTTTTGCTGTCTGGATCTCAAATTCTTTCTATTATTTCATCTGAGAGCTCTAGCCGAGCAACCCGAGGTATAACCCCTGTCCCGTCCTATTTCTCTACTGTCTGTGATGAGAATGATCCCCGATTTCCCTTGGGAATTCGGTTTTAGCGACGTCGTATTTTTTCGGAACCTTCGGAAAGGTTCTGTGGATTATTTTGGATTTCCGGAATATTTCGAGAATTGGTTTTTGGTATGTTTTGGCTTTCCGGATTTTTCCGGTAGCGTTCTGTGAGTTTTTGGGTTAGAATCGGACTTCTGAAAATTATTTCGGGTCGTCCCGAATTAATCTGTGGATTGGTTGTATGTATTATATATATATATATATATATATATATATATATATATATATATATATATATATATATATATATATATATTGGGGTTTCCCTGGTTTGGGATTTGCAGGAAAATTATCGGCGCTATTTTCCAGTTTTTGGGTTGACCAAAAACAGAGGAGATGCTGCCGGATTTTTTCGTAAATTCTAGATTATTTTAAAAAATGAATTTAAAATAGATTTCGGAATTTTATTTAATATTTGGATTTGGGTGACGACCGTATCGGTCAATGGACCCGGCTAAGTGCAAACGAAACCGGCTCCACCCGGACGTTGAGGCATTAGCCAGTTGAGGATTGGACCATATCTGAGACTCTATATTTATCTTTATTTTTACTATTTAATTTTATTCATATTTTATTTATTTAAAGTTTAGGACTAACGACGATTTTGTCTTATTTCAATTTATGTAAATAAATTGTAATGGGTATAAGCCCAGCTGGCTGTGGTCTGTAACTGTAATTGGTAGCTTAGATTTTAGTTATTTCTGGTTTTGTGAGTTTTTGTATTAAACGAGTAAATTGAATAAAAAGGTATTTTTTGTATAAAAAAATAATAAAGATTTTCTCACCTAAAAAATTGACAAGTTTCTATTTAATTAAAAATCATGTATTTCTCACTAAATAAGAAAATTAGTTTTATATTTATATACTATGAAAATACCAAGTTTTAATAATTAATCTGGTATCGACGAAGTTTCCCGAATTCAAAAGTTTAAAACGATCTTTTTCCCTCGTACTAAATCAACGCACTAATAATCGTATTTTTCGTGTTTGGTTAATTAAAGAATTAAAATTGGACTAGGACACAAATAGAGATTTCAACTAGCGTAGCTAGATTGGTAAACCTGAAATCTGAGTCAATTCTCAATTATAGGGTTTTGAGGACTGTACTAGCATCACCCCGGAATCAACAAACGAATCCAGTCAATAAAACAAAGGCAAATACATTTTGTGTTAGTTTACAATTATTTAGTAATTATTTTATTGTAAGTTTAAACCACGATACAACACGGAACTCTCTTTGAGAGCATTGACTGTAACTACTGTAACTATTGGGGACTGGGGGAGTAGTATAATATGTATGACCACATCCAAATTACTGTAACAACTGTATTAGCTTACCCCTCATACACACGGGGATAAGCCATATCATTCACTGTACAACCCAAGCCGGTCATATTTCATTACCTATTCACATCACAGAACTGTAACTGTTTTAAAACTGTAACTGCTTAAATTGTTGGTTTCAAAATTGTTTAAAAGTGCATGATTCTAATATTATTTCAATTATCAAATTAGCATAAATTGTACTTTGCTCCCTCATGACTGGAGACCCAACATTTTAGGTATCACTGATGAGGCTTTGTTCCGCGATATTTCCCGAGGTCCCAACTAAAGGACGATGATCTCAAGACTGATGAGCTGGTTGCCTAGATTTTTCTTCTTCTTTTATAATTCATGATGTTTGTGGAAATAATGTATCTCAGATGTATCTTTCTTTTTATTGTAAAAAGTTTTAAACTATTCGAATTATTAAAGTTGTGGCAATTAGACTGTATTATTTTATTTACCTACATGAGTGATACAGCTTACTGCCGTCGTCTCAACAACGGTACAGGCTGGACATGATCCGATTCGACCCAAGAAATTAGGACCGGGTCGTGACATATTTTTAGTGGTGGCCCATGCAGGTCTGAACAACAACTTAGGAAAACATATTTAGAAACAATTAGAATACTAGAACACCAATTTGTCACAACATAGGACCGAAATATATTAAATAAATATTTTTGTTTGATTATAGACTGGTAGGATACCTTGCTTATGTTTGCATCCTAAACCTTCCAGAGAATGACCATTGACAAGACCAATCCTGCTGGCGATGAGGTGTCATCTCCGGATCATACCCTATCTCCTCAACCAAGTCCAGGGTTTATTCCCTCGCAGCTGATTGACCGTCCCCATAATGCATCCAGTAAAGTTTTCACTACACTGGCGATTCCTACCTTTTCTCAAACTGAGTTGCATTTCCTTGGAGAAGTACCCATTCCTGTTGCTCTACCAGTACCAGCAAACACCTCCCAAATGGTTGCCCTATTTCAAGTAATCATGGAGTTCCAGAAAGCTCAAGATGAAGCCCAGCAAGAACAGATGAATATCACGAGAGAAGACATGAAGAACGTCAATGATGTAGCCTTAGCTATCTTAAACCAAGTTGGAGCGGAACCTCACCCTAGGAGGGGTACCCCTGAAATCTAGAAGACATTTTGAGCCCTATCCGGCAGTTATATCGTAAGAAGCTATTGGTTTGTGACTACTGTAAAAGGCCTGGTCACTAAGCCAATATTTGTCGTAAGAGATTGGGGAAATGTTTGGTATGTGGATCTGCTGAACATCGAATAAAGGATTGCCCCTTATCTTTCCATCATACCAGAATACCTATCCCAGCAACACCTGTTAGGCCACAACCTGACTCTCTTCCTATCCACCAGACCCTGCCTCCTACAATAAGGCATGATGCATACTCGAGGTTCATAGAAGATGAAGCAGTTGGAGACTGCTCATGCAAGAGCCAGAACCATAAAGAATAGTACCTAGGACTGCTAAATAGCATTATCTATTTTTTTGGAAGTTGTAACAAGATGTCCTTAGATCAATCATAAGAGTTTTTGCTGTAATTCTCCACATGAATAAAATTCTTAGTTACACCTTTATGGCAGATGTTTTTCCTGATAGTCTTCCCGGATTATCCCAGAACTAGACATAGGATTCACCATTGATCTAGTCCCCGGCTCTTTTCCTATTTCTAAAGGATGTTACAGAGTCAACCCGAAGGAGGCCAAGAAGATGAAGGACCAGATCAATGAAGGCTCTAGGATTTATTCAGGAAGGAACTTCACCTTAGGGAACACCTATCTTGTTTGTGCCCAAGAAGGATGGAACAACGGATGTGCATCGATTACCAGACACTAAAGAACAAGTACCCTCTGCCCGAATCGAGGATCTGTTTGATCTGTTTGTGTGGAGTTAGGGTGTTTCGAAGTTTGACTTAAGATCTGACTACCATCAAATCAAAGTCAGGAAGGAGGATATTTCCAAGACGGCGTTCAAACACCAAGTATGGGTAGTTTTCTTTGGTCATGACGTTGGACTGACAAATGCTCCTGCTGTGTTCATGAATCTCATGAACAGAGTTTTTCATGAGTATTTGAATCAGTTTATCTTCTCCATAGATAACATTCTGATATATTCGGAGACTGAAGAAGAGCATGAAGAACATCTAAGGAAAGTTCTGAAAACTTTGAAGAAAAAGAAGTTTTATGGTAAGTTATCTGAACGTGGATTTTCTTTGACAAGGTGGATTTTTGGCCATGTTGTCAAGAGAAGAAATTTCGATGGAAGATAGCTGCTGTTGAAAAGTGGTATACCCCAAGTTCAATTCGGAAGTTTCTTAAACTTAGCTGGCTACTATCAGAAGTTCGTGAAGGATTTCGCCAAGATTGCTGAGCTGATGACGAAGCTCACTTGGAAGAATGAAGAGTTCATCTGGACGAAAGATTGCCAGGCGGCATTGAGGAGCTGAAGAAGAGACTTACCACTACACCAATCCTTGCGCTTCCCGCAGGAACCGGTGGTTTCTCAATTTACAGTAATGCCTCTGGAAAAGGACTGGGTTGCGTTCTTCAACAACATGGGAAAGTAATTGCTTACACATCTAGGCAACTATAGACTCATGAGAAGAATTATTCCACACCTAATTTGGAATTTGCTGCAATTATCTTTACTTTGAAGCTATGGAAGCATGATTTTTATGGAAAGGGAGTGAAAATATACGGACTACAAAAGTCTGAAATATGTCTTCACTCAGAAAGAGCTGAATGTTAGACAAAGAAGATGGCTGAAGCTGATGAAGGATTTCAACATCGACCCGCTATACCACCCGGGTAGGGCTAATGTGATCACTGATACACTTAGTCGATACCCAGTGGCGATGTTCTTAACCAAGGAGTGGCACCTACTAGAAGACGTCGAGAAGCTTGGACTGGAGGTTATACTACATGGAGATAGAAGGACGGAGCTGGATGCTGATTCAGTATTGATGAAGTTCGAGGCTGATGGACAAAATCAAGAGAACGTAGTTTCAAAACGAGGCACTTTGCAGGCTTAGAGATCAAGTGTTGGCAGGAACACTTGAGGGTTTCTAAATTGATCAGCAGTGGAACTCTGAAGAATGGTACGAGACTTTGCGTATCGGCTGACAAACGGAGGAACGAATTGATGAAAGAAATGCACCAGTCGCAGTATTCCATATATTCAGGAGCTAATAAGATGTATCGGAATATGCCTCCTTTGATTGGTGCTATGGAATGAAGAAGGACAATTCCAGGTATGGGATTAGATGTGAATTTGTCAACATGAGAAATTTAGCAAGAGAACAACAAGTTTGTTGCAGCCGCTGGACAATTTGGAGTGGAAGTAGAAGCATATAACAATGAACTTTGAGTAAGGATTGCCTTGTTCCTAAGGAGGGAAGGGCACCAATTGGATTATAGTGGACCGACTGACTAAGTCAGCACACTTTATTTCCTTCAAGGTTAGTTTATTCACCGAGAGTTGGCAGCATTGTACGAGAGGCACCCCTACCGGATTTATGGAGTACAAACCGGCGGACAATCAAAGAAGATAATCCAGACGCTTGAAGATATGTTAGATCTTGTGTTTTGAAAATTGGAGGGTCTTGGAGAAGATCATTTAAAATTGGTAGAGTTTCCTTACAATAACTACCAAGTTAGCATCGTCAATCAGTGGAGTTTGAAGAAGGAGATAGCGTCATTTGTGAAGATTTTCTCCTACCAGAGGAACGATCAGTGTTAGCAGAGCAGGAAAGTTGAGCCAGGTACATCAGGCCATTTGAAGTTTTAAGACGAGTTGGAAGTAGCGTACCGGTTAGCTCTATCAGCTAATCTTGAGAGTGTGCAACGTCTTCTACGTATCACAGCTCAGACGCTACATTCCGGATCCGAGTCCCATATTGGATAATTCAGAGCTGAAGATTGGACTCAACCTTTCAGTGCCAGAGAAACCAGTTGCAAGCGTAGTCAGATGTGAGAAGAAGATCAGAATTTGAGCCATCACTTAAACTCCTACTTCTTATCTTTTCGTTCTAAACTTGAATGATGCTGCTAAGTCAGCCTAGTTTTGCAAGCTATCTCATTATCAAGCTTGATCATGACAGTATTTTATTGGGTGCACCCACTAATATACTGTCTAATCAGGACCGGTACATGATGGTCTGATCAACCTCGTGTACCTTGGTTCGCTTTTGTATTTTTCTACATGGATGATATCATAAACCGTCTCATCCACGACTGCCTTAGAAATTCTTATTGTTGGACCAGAGTTACGAGTGTAGTACCCGTACCTGTTTGATTCTCCTACCCTGCCTTTAATTTCAAGGACGAAATTTTCTAAGGAGGGAAGATTGTGAAACCCATATTTTTGTGATAAATTATTATTAATGTTTTAGTATTATTATTAGTATTTCTAATATTATTATTATTAGTATTATATCTTTTGAGTGTTAAAATGATTTCAAAAAAATTAAATAACATGGATTTTTGAGTTCAAACCCAGACCCGAGTCCGAACCCAGACCCGAGCCTGAGCCGAACCCAATCCCTTTTCTTTCCTAAAATTTGTTTGGTTAATGATATATATATAAAAAAACATTTGGAGAGCTGGTCCCGAAGGACCAGCACACTCCCCCAACTTTCCACGTTCCATAACACCCTTATTCTCCTCTCCACAAGCTCCCCCATCATCTCCCCTTATAACTCCAACGTTTCCCCCACTACTTATTCTCACAACAGAGAATAAATCACCACTCTCTCCTTCTTCTCATCAAATTCACTCAGAAGAGGAGAACTTCTCCATCACTTTACCAATCTCTCCCTCAACCCTTCTTCCGAAGCTTCGGCCCCGAGCTTCTCCGCTCGACCCCGAGGACCCGCCGGCCTCCGACTCCCTCGACGCCGCGCCCCAGCGCGCCCCCTCCCGCCGACGGCCGCCCGTCCAGCGGAGCCGCACGCACACCCCGCCGGCCTCCGCCGTCGGATCCCGCTTGCGCTCGAGCCCGCGTGGCCGAGCTTTCGCCAGCGCGCCCCGAACCCGAGCCTCTTTCTCCAGCGCTCCGGCCGTCCCCTGTCGGCCTCCCCGCTGACCTAGGCGCGTGCCCTAGCCCGCGCACTCCCCTGGCTGTGACCTCGTGACCCGATCTGCTGTTCTGTGGCAGCGTGCCGCTGTCCGCTGCTGTCCCAGCGCCCCGTCGCGTCTCGGACTCCGAACCAGCGCTGTTCTGAGTCTCTTTTACTGTCTGGATCTCAAATTCTTTCTATTATTTCATCTGAGAGCTCTAGCCGAGCAACCCGAGGTATAACCCATGTTCCGTCCTATTTCTCTACTGTCTGTGATGAGAATGGTCCCCGATTTCCCTTGGGAATTCGGTTTTAGCGACGTCGTATTTTTCCGGAACCTTCGGAAAGGTTCTGTGGATTATTTTGGATTTCCGGAATATTTCGGGAATTGGTTTTTGGTATGTTTTGGCTTTCCGGATTTTTCCGGTAGCGTTCTGTGAGTTTTTGGGTTAGAATCGGACTTCTGAAAATTATTTCGGGTCGTCCCGAATTAATCTGTGGATTGGTTGTGTGTATTTTATATATATATATATTTTTTGGGGTTTCCCTGGTTTGGGATTTGCAGGAAAATTATCGGCGCTATTTCCCAGTTTTTGGGTTGACCAAAAACAGAGGAGATGCTGCCGGATTTTTCCGTAAATTCTAGATTATTTTAAAAAATGAATTTAAAATGGATTTCGAAATTTTATTTAATATTTGGATTTGGGTGACCACCGTATCGGTCAATGGACCCGGCTAAGTGCAAACGAAACCGGCTCCACCCGGACGTTGAGGCATTAGCCAGTTGAGGATTGGACCATATCTGAGACTCTATATTTATCTTTATTTTTACTATTTAATTTTATTCATATTTTATTTATTTAAAGTTTAGGACTAACGGCAGTTTTGTCTTATTTCAATTTATGTAAATAAATTGTAATGGGTATAAGCCCAGCTGGCTGTGGTCTGTAACTGTAATTGGTAGCTTAGATTTTAGTTATTTCTGGTTTTGTGAGTTTTTGTATTAAACGAGTAAATTGAATAAAAAGGTATTTTTCGTATAAAAAAAATAATGAAGATTTTCTCACCTAAAAAATTGACAAGTTTCTATTTAATTAAAAATCATGTATTTCTCACTAAATAAGAAAATTAGCTTTATATTTATATACTATGAAAATACCAAGTTTTAATAATTAATCTGGTATCGACGAAGTTTTCCGAATTCAAAAGTTTAAAACGATCTTTTTCCCTCGTACTAAATCAACGCACTAATAATCGTATTTTTCGTGTTTGGTTAATTAAAGAATTAAAATAGGACTAGGACACAAATAGAGATTTCAACTAGCGTAGCTAGATTGGTAAACCTGAAATCTGAGTCAATTCTCAATTGTAGGGTTTCGAGGACTGTACTAGCATCACCCCGGAATCAACAAACGAATCCAGTCAATAAAACAAAGGCAAGTACATTTTGTGTTAGTTTACAATTATTTAGTAATTATTTTATTGCAAGTTTAAACCACGATACAACACGGAACTCTCTTTGAGAGCATTGACTGTAACTACTGTAACTATTGGGGACTGGGGGAGTAGTGTAATGTGTATGACCACATCCAAATTACTGTAACAACTGTATTAGCTTATCCCTCATACACACGGGGATAAGCCATATCATTCACTGTACAACCCAAGCCGGTCATATTTCATTACCTATTCACATCACAGAGCTGTAACTGTTTTAAAACTGTAACTGCTTAAATTGTTGGTTTCAAAATTGTTTAAAAGTGCATGATTCTATTATTATTTCAATTGTCAAATTAGCATAAATTGTACTTTGCTCCCTCCTGACTGGAGACCCAACATTTTAGGTATCACTGATGAGGCTTTGTTCCACGATATTTCTCGAGGTCCCAACTAGAGGACGATGATCTCGAGACTGATGAGCTGGTTGCCTAGATTTTTCTTCTTCTTTTATAATTCATGATGTTTGTGGAAATAATGTATCTCAGATGTATCTTTCTTTTTATTGTAAAAAGTTTTAAACTATTCAAATTATTAAAGTTGTGGCAATTAGACTGTGTTGTTTTATTTACCTGCATGAGTGATACAGCTTATTGCCGCCGTCTCAACAACGGTGCAGGCTGGACATGATCCGATTCGACCCAAGAAATTGGGACCGGGTCGTGACACCGCTCCTTGGTCAAAAATATCGCCATAGGGTATCGACTAAGTGCATCTGCGACTACATTAGCCTTACCCGGGTGGTACTGTAGATCGATGTCAAAATCTTTCATCAGCTCCAGCCATCTTCTTTGCCTCATGTTCAGCTCCTTCTGAGTGAAAACATACTTCAGACTTTTGTGGTCTGTATATATTTCTACTCTCTCTCCATATAGATAATGCTTCCATAGCTTCAAAGCAAAGATGACTGCCGCAAGCTCCAGATCATGTGTGGGATAGTTCTTCTCATGAGTCCGTAATTGCCTAGATGCATAAGCAATCACTTTTCCATGTTGTTGAAGAACGCAACCCAGTCCTTTACCCGAGGCATCACTATAGATTGAGAAACCACCAGTTCCTGCGGATAGCGCAAGGATTGGTGCAGTGGTAAGTCTCTTCTTCAGCTCCTCAAATGATGCCTGGCAATCTTCCGTCCAGATGAACTCTTCATTCTTCCGAGTGAGCTTCGTCATCGGCTCAGCAATTCTGGCAAAATCCTTCACGAACTTCCGGTAGTAGCCAGCCAAGCCCAAGAAACTCCTGATTTCAGCAACTGAGCTTGGGGTAGACCACTTCTCAACAGCGGCTATCTTCTTCGGATCCACCGAAATTCCTTCTCCCGTGACAACATGGCCAAGGAAATTCACCTTGTCTAGAAAGAATTCCTATTTGGAAAGCTTACCATACAGCTTCTCCTTCCTCAAAGTTTCCATAACTTTCCTGAGGTGCTCTTCGTGCTCCTCTTCCGTCTTTGAATAGATCAGAATGTCATCGATAAAGACAACGACAATTTGATCTAGGTATTCATGGAAAACCTTGTTCATAAGGTTCATGAACACCGCAGGAGCATTCGTCAGTCCAAACGGCATGACCAAGAATTCAAACTGCCCATACTTGGTGTTGAATGTCGTCTTGGGAATATCTTCCTTCCTGACCCTGATCTGATGGTAGCCAGATCTAGGATCAATCTTCGAAAACACCTTGGCTCCGCTCAATTGATCAAATAGGTCATCGATTCGGGGCAGAGGGTACTTGTTCTTGATAGTGATATTGTTCAGCGCCCGATAGTCGATGCACGTCCGTACTGTTCCGTCCTTCTTGGGCATAAACAAGACAGGTGCTCCCCAGGGTGAAGCTCCATCTCGAATGAATCCCAGAGCCTTCAGTTCATTGATCTAGTCCTTCATCTCCTTGGCCTCCTTCAGGTTGACTCTGTAGCATCCCTTAGAAATAGGGGGAGAGCCGGAGACTAGGTCAATGGTGATCTCTATGTCTCGATCTGGGAGTAATCCGGGAAGACTATCAGGGAAGACATCTACCATAAAGGTGTAACTAAGAATTTTATTCATGTGGAGAATTACAGCAAAAACTCTCATGATTGATCTAAGGACATCCTGTTACAACTTCTTATAAAAATAGATAATGCTATTCAGCAGTCCTAGGTACTATTCTTCATGGTTCTGGCTCTTGCATGAGCAGTCTCCAACTGCTTCATCTTCTATGAACCTCGAGTCTGCATCATGCCTTATTGTAGAAGGCAAGGTCTGCTGGATAGGAAGAGAGTCCCTAGGTTGTGGCCTAACAGGTGTTGCTGGGATATGTGCTCTGGTTTGATGGAAAGATAAGGGACAGTCCTTTACCCGATGTAGTGCCCCGTCCCGCAAAGTCAATCGAAGAAACCAAAACGTCGACGACGTTGGAACTTAGCCTTGCAACGGCTGCTCGAAGGCTCGCTCGGTCGAAGCGACTCCTCGCACAGGTGGGGGAGTTTCGGTGAACTTGCTTCATCTTAGCCTTCACATAATAACTCGCAATGTTTTCTACTTGCACTGGTAGGCTAATCTAAAAGCTACGCACCAACATAGCTAAGGGAATAATCCCGTCGGGTAGGAATGTCCTAGAACATGGAAAATGGTCCCACGGTATACATAGAAGTCGGCTCAGCGTGCTTTAAAATGACACTCGATCCTTCGATCCCGTGGCTTGGGAGAAGGAAGTTGGCCTAAGTTTCTAAATTGTCCCGACACTTGAAATAGCCTAAGTCTTAGGCGTCGCCTACGTAATTGCTTGCTAAAGCAGGTACGGTCCCGTTGTGCAAGGCTTGGCGTAGCCTTCGCATGTCCCGTTGGTCCCGTCGATTTGTCCCGACACTCGAATTTGCCTAAGTCATAGGCGTCGCCCGCATGAATGCTTAACCAAGCATGCACTGTCCCGTCGACTTGTCACGATACTTGAAAAAGCCTAAGTCCTAGGCGTCGCCCGCACGAATGCTTAACAAAGCATGCACGGTCTTGTCCCGCAAGGCTTGGCATAGCCTTCGTACGTCCCGCAAGTTAAGTCATCTTTGTATGGCTTGTTGGCTTAAGTCTAGGCACCCGAGAACTTGGTTGTTAAGTTGACCCCGTGCCTAGCACGTTCCCTCGATGCGTAGCTCGGCGTAGCCTTCGCTCGTCGAGTCATTGCCCGTACAAGTCAACAAGAGTTACTATAGGCTAACGAAGCCATTCCTAGCGCTGTCCCGCTCTAGCTGCGGTTGTCAAGTCAAGTAGTCCCTTGAGAATAAGGCTCGTCGTATAAAGTATATGACTTGAGGGTTAGCGTAGCCTAGAGAATCATGTCTGTCTAAGGCACGAGCCACGGCCAAATACTTTTTAAGCATGCCGGTCCCGTCCGGTCATGTCCTGCTTGAATACTTGAATAAGCATGCCGGTCCTGCCCGGTCATGTCCTGCTTGAATACTTGAATAAGCATGCCGGTCCTGCCCGCTCATGTCCTGCCTGAATACTTGATAAGTCCCGCACACGAGATCGGTCCCGCGGCTTGGGAGTCTCGATAGAATAAAGGAATGTATGGTCATGTTAAGAAAAGACTGGATAGATTGGATAGATCGAGTCTTGCATGGTCATGGACAACTTGTCGACAAGGTGTAGTCTTCTCGAGTGATTACCGGGGCGCCGGAATCACTCGGCCCGGAGGAAGCAAGTGTGGCTCAACGTAGGATGCTGGATGACCGCATGGGAGAGTTCCACCCCACCGGACTAGCTCCCCGTGTTGGTACAGGTGGATATCCCACAAGCCATGTCCAAGATAGCTTGAAATTGCTAGTGACCTCCTCATGTAGATGGGTCAGCAGATAGCGGCAACTCCGCGTGTATGCCTTTGGATTGAGTCTAGAACTTGAATGCTTGTCTAGTCGGTAAACGAATGTCTGGGCCTAAGACTGGGCTGCAGCATAGGCACCGTGCTTAGCACGATAGATGGCATCGAGATATTCATGAAGTCGAAATTGTATTTGACAAGTCTTGTCTAAGTTAGCAAATGACTCTAACAGGATGGCCGCAAGGCGGTAGCCATGGATAAGTCTGGATAGCGAGGCATGGCCTCAGTCTTGAATGTTCAAACAAGTCTAAGTAAAGTCTAAGGCACGACCTGCACGAGTCGTCCCGTTGCCGTCCCTTGGCACTTGAATCGTTAGCACAAGAATTGGTCTAGTGGCGCTTGAGTTTAATCAAAGGGTCCTGGCACGGCCGAGTTCACGTGAGTTGCCCCTCGACAAAGCACAGTCTTGAACAAGTCTAAGTTTAGAATAGAATATGGCACGACCCTGCCGTCCCGCCTTGAAGTCTGGTCAAGTACCTAAGCGATGAGGCACTGCCTCGATCGAAACACACGTTGGCAAGATAGCACGACCCCGTCGTTACACGACCTTGTCGTTGCATCGCTAGTTATCGACCGAGACGTCCTTGTCCTAAAATGAATCCTAAGGCAAGACTAGAAAGACAATTGAAAGGGTTTAAGCTGCACAAAGTAAATGAAACGTGTCGGTTATGTATGGGTGGACGAGAAGCTCACTCCACCAGTACAGTGGTACTGACACCCACATAGTGTTTCATGTGCAGGCACAGGTAGAAGCTCGTGGCGCGGAGCTCGCTTGGATGCGTCGAGGCATGGAGTTCCTTGGCGAGTCGAAGCGTGCGGCCGCATGACCCGAAGACTTATAAAGGGCATAATGTATGGACATCGTCTTCCGAAGCTTCTGCTGGATTCAAGCGTTGTATCGAGAGATGAGAGAGGGCAGAGTGACTTGTAAATGAGAGAAAAGTGAGCACGAGAGACTTGTAATTTGGCCTTGCGCCCACAAATGTAATCTTGTATTCAATATCAATAAAGAGATTTCTTTTGAGTTACTTGTGTTCATGTGTTCTTCTTTAAATTCCGCTGCAATGTATTCAATGTTTCTGCTTGGGACTTCTGGGCGACGGCCCCGTCGCCGCCGATGTAATCGGCCGTTATGGAACTGCCTTGCACGAGCGCAATCTAGGCTCGTGCGGCATCACGCCTTAGCGAGGACGATCGCTCCTACGGGAGCGGGGCGTGACATAATGGTATCAGAGCACGGCTTTACGTCCTTGGACTTCACGTCGAAATTCTCAGTTTTGAAAGCTCGTCGTTGATAAAGAAGTGCGCGCGCTCTCTCGAATGTCCCTCGGCATGTCCATACAATAAGTCTAAATATTTTCAAAAGCTCGTACAAGCGTTCATTCGAACATATCGGTAGGCTATCGTCGGATGCATCGTAGGCCTTTGTGCCGAACGGTGTTAACTTGTCTTGAATGAAAACGTATGCTAAAGTTAACAAGTTGCACGTGTGCCCGAATAGTCCTGCGTCGGCCTTAAAAGTCGCGTTCATGCCTAACTAGTCCAACGTTGACCTTAGCATGTGAGCATGCAAACTCGAATAAAAGTTCGCACGGGATAGCCATGCGCACGGCCTTTTGGCTAAGTTGCGTCGCGTATCGCGCACCTCGACTTTTGGTGCAAACGAGTTGCGAGCAATAACAAGTATTGCTCGGTCGGGAATAGAGATACACTTAGAGTGTCTATCGATAGGAACGCTATCGAGTTAACACTTAGGCGTACGCGAAGGATTGACTTGGATTTCGAGAAAATAGTGCGAAAGATTTAGCACGTCGAGGCGACGTGAGCGGTTACGCTAGGGATTCGTCGAATAAATCCGAAGGATGTCGTAGCAAATGACGCGAACGTGATTGAGGACTAGATCGGATGGCTCAAATCCGAGTGGTGTATGGTTTGTTTTGGAAATCATTCGAGCAAAGATTGAGGATTACGAGTAACAACGAGTATGTCGGCGAGGCGATGCGATCGCGCAAAGCCTTAGAACGCGTCACGCTTAGTCGGTCGTGACTTCGAATGTCCCGAACGAGCATCTCGTTCGGACAACTTGCGAATAGGCAACGCGTATTGGAAAAAAATGATTCGAATCGATGAATGAAAATGAATGGTCTTTGATCGAGGCAACTTAGAGGATCGTGCGTACGATATCGGATTGATGCAAATGAAATGTGACTTGAGTTTCGAACAATGATCTTGAAACGAGCTTGAGGAATAACGATCATGCAAATGTCATTGTTCCGATAAATTCTATACTCGGGAAATTGAAACATGTCGAGGAAATGATAAACTTGGCTCGAGAATTTTCTAGTTGAATGAAAGACGGTCGGACTATCGAAATTGATTGGATGAAAATGAAATGCTTGGATTTACTTCGTCGATAACCACAACTTCGACATTCTTGTCTTATGCGAGCGCAACTCCAGCCTCGCACATGCGTCGCGCCGATTTGAGACGATCACTCCGCGTGAGCGCTGGTATGGTGATTCATACAGGGGGGTAATTGACCTAGCTTGGCGTGATAATTTGTATGCTTCGACTTGTGGTTTGACGCGAAGGTGACTCGAAAATGAATTGTGTGTTTGAAGAATTGAACTTGAGGATTGTATAGGTCCAATCCGCGTATCGAAAATGGGTTAGTCTAAACTCAAACAAGAGTTACACCCCGATGAGAATGATTATTCTGCGGGTGTGCTGCATGGTGATTCATGAACCACCATGGATAATCGGACTCGCGTGAGATTGGGGCACAACGTATTGTCGAGCTAGATGACCTCGTGATCGAATACACGAATTGGTTAGAGTTGGTGATTTGGATAAAATCGAATATGTGCAACGCATGCATTGATGCGAATAGGTGATCGTGCTCGATGTTTAGAAATCTGAGTGACGCGAGCTTGGGTAGAAAATCCTGTACTACCGACTATGGTTTGACCCTAGGATTGGGGTCAGTATTGGCATTATTGTTAGGAAACTATGATTCCAATCCTGACATTGACTTAGCCTCGTAAAGATTGGCCTAGCGGTTAGGCGAAACGCCCCTGTTGCAAGAGTTATCAATCGAAGAATTGATCTTGAGGATTGGTTTGAATGGATAGCATGAGTCACGAACGTAGGAAACCCTTCTCACGAGACTCGGCTGACATGCATATATTTCAGGGACGCCTGGGTATGTGCACGAGGCGACTCGAGTGAGGATGACAATTCTATCATGCGGCTTGGCTGAGTGCATGTATTTTGGGGACGCTTGGAATGCGTGCACGATCCAGCCAAGTGATACAATAAAGAGTTCAAGCAAGACTTGAAGATGGAAGTGTGTCGAGATCTTGAAATCATGTTAATGAAAAGATTGATAGTCGTGAGAGCGTGGCTCGGAATTGAGGAAATGCGTAGGCGAAGTGCGTATGATTAAGTCTTGGCCATAGAAATGATAGGATGGCTTGCCACCAGGAAAGTCTCGAGGACGAGACTTGTTCTGAGTGGTGTATGTTGTAGTGCCCCGTCCCGCAAAGTCAATCGGAGAAACCAAAACGTCGACGACGTTGGAACTTAGCCTTGCAACGGCTGCTCGAAGGCTCGCTCGGTCGAAGCGACTCCTCGCACAGGTGGGGGAGTTTCGGTGAACTTGCTTCATCTTAGCCTTCACATAATAACTCGCAATGTTTTTTACTTGCACTGGTAGGCTAATCTAAAAGCTACGCACCAACATAGCTAAGGGAATAATCCCGTCGGGTCGAAATGTCCTAGAACATGGAAAATGGTCCCACGGTATACATAGAAGTCGGCTCAGCGTGCTTTAAAATGACACTCGATCCTTCGATCCCGTGGCTTGGGAGAAGGAAGTTGGCCTAAGTTTCTAAATTGTCCCGACACTTGAAATAGCCTAAGTCTTAGGCGTCGCCTACGTAATTGCTTGCTAAAGCAGGCACGGTCCCGTTGTGCAAGGCTTGGCGTAGCCTTCGCATGTCCCGTTGGTCCCGTCGATTTGTCCCGACACTCGAATTTGCCTAAGTCATAGGCGTCGCCCGCATGAATGCTTAACCAAGCATGCACTGTCCCGTCGACTTGTCACGATACTTGAAAAAGCCTAAGTCCTAGGCGTCGCCCGCACGAATGCTTAACAAAGCATGCACGGTCTTGTCCCGCAAGGCTTGGCATAGCCTTCGCACGTCCCGCAAGTTAAGTCATCTTTGTATGGCTTGTTGGCTTAAGTCTAGGCACCCGAGAACTTGGTTGTTAAGTCGACCCCGTGCCTAGCACGTTCCCTCGATGCGTAGCTCGGCGTAGCCTTCGCTCGTCGAGTCATTGCCCGTACAAGTCAACAAGAGTTACTCTAGGCTAACGAAGCCATTCCTAGCGATGTCCCGCTCTAGCTGCGGTTGTCAAGTCAAGTAGTCCCTTGAGAATAAGGCTCGTCGTATAAAGTATATGACTTGAGCGTTAGCGTAGCCTAGAGATCATGTCTGTCTAAGGCACGAGCCACGGCCAAATACTTTTTAAGCATGCCGGTCCCGTCCGGTCATGTCCTGCTTGAATACTTGAATAAGCATGTCGGTCCTGCCCGGTCATGTCCTGCTTGAATACTTGAATAAGCATGCCGGTCCTGCCCGCTCATGTCCTGCCTGAATACTTGATAAGTCCCGCACACGAGATCGGTCCCGCGGCTTGGGAGTCTCGATAGAATAAAGGAATGCATGGTCATGTTAAGAAAAGACTGGATAGATTGGATAGATCGAGTCTTGCATGGTCATGGACAACTTGTCGACAAGGTGTAATCTTCTCGAGTGATTACCGGGGCGCCGAAATCACTCGGCCCGGGGGAAGCAAGTGTGGCTCAACGTAGGATGCTGGATGACCGCATGGGAGAGTTCCACCCCACCGGGCTAGCTCCCCGTGTTGGTACAGGTGGATATCCCACGAGCCATGTCCAAGATAGCTTGAAATTGCTAGTGACCTCCTCATGTAGATGGGTCGGCAGATAGCGGCGACTCCGCGTGTATGCCTTTGGATTGAGTCTAGAACTTGAATGCTTGTCTAGTCGGTAAACGAATGTCTGGGCCTAAGACTGGGCTGCAGCATAGGCACCGTGCTTAGCACGATAGATGGCATCGAGATATTCATGAAGTCGAAATTGTATTTGACAAGTCTTGTCTAAGTTAGCAAATGACTCTAACAGGATGGCCGCAAGGCGGTAGCCATGGATAAGTCTGGATAGCGAGGCACGGCCTCAGTCTTGAATGTTCAAACAAGTCTAAGTAAAGTCTAAGGCACGACCTGCACGAGTCGTCCCGTTGCCGTCCCTTGGCACTTGAATCGTTAGCACAAGAATTGGTCTAGTGGCGCTTGAGTTTAATCAAAGGGTCCTGGCACGGCCGAGTTCACGTGAGTTGCCCCTCGACAAAGCACAGTCTTGAACAAGTCTAAGTTTAGAATAGAATATGGCACGACCCTGCCGTCCCGCCTTGAAGTCTGGTCAAGTACCTAAGCGATGAGGCACTGCCTCGATCGAAACACACGTTGGCAAGATAGCATGACCCCGTCGTTACACGACCTTGTCGTTGCATCGCTAGTTATCGACCGAGACGTCCTTGTCCTAAAATGAATCCTAAGGCAAGACTAGAAAGACAATTGAAAGGGTTTAAGCTGCACAAAGTAAATGAAACGTGTCGGTTATGTATGGGTGGGCGAGAAGCTCACTCCACCAGTACAGTGGTACTGACACCCACATAGTGTTTCATGTACAGGCACAGGTAGAAGCTCGTGGCGCGGAGCTCGCTTGAATGCGTCGAGGCATGGAGTTCCTTGGCGAGTCGAAGCGTGCGGCTGCGTGACCCGAAGACTTATAAAGGGCATAATGTATGGACATCGCCTTCCGAAGCTTCCGCTGGATTCAAGCATTGTATCGAGAGATGAGAGAGAGCAGAGTGACTTATAAATGAGAGAAAAGTGAGCACGAGAGACTTGTAATTTGGCCTTGCGCCCACAAATGTAATCTTGTATTCAATATCAATAAAGAGATTTCTTTTGAGTTACTTGTGTTCATGTGTTCTTCTTTAAATTCCGCTGCAATGTATTCAATGTTTCTGCTTGGGACTTCTGGGCGACGGCCCCGTCGCCGCCGATGTAATCGGCCGTTATGGAACTGCCTTGCACGAGCGCAATCTAGGCTCGTGCGGCATCACGCCTTAGCGAGGACGATCGCTCCTACGGGAGCGGGGCGTGACACCCGATGTTCAGCAGATCCACATGCCAAACATTTCCCTAATCTCTTGCGACAAATATTGGCTTGGTGACCAAGCCTTTTACAGTAGTCACAAACCAATAGCTTCTTACGATATAACTGTCGGATAGGGCTCAAATATCTTCTAGATTCAGGGGTATCCCTCCTAGGATGAGGTTCCGCTCCAACTTGGTTTAAGATAGCTAAGGCTACATCATTGACGTTCTTCATGACTTCTCTCGTGATATTCATCTGTTCCTGCTGGACTTCAGCTTGAGCCTTCTGGAACTCCAGGATTTCTTGAAATAGGGCAACCATTTGGGAGGTGTTTGCTGGTACTGGTGGAGCAACAGGAATGGGTACTTCACCAAGGAAATGCAACTCAGTTTGAGAAGAGGTAGGAATCGCCAGTGTAGTGAAAACTTCACTGGATGCATTATGGGGACGGTCAATCAGCTGCGAGGGAATAAACCCTGGACTTGGTTAAGGAGATGGGGTATGATCCGGAGATGACACCTCATCGCCAGCAGGATTGGTCTTGTCAATGGCCATTCTCTGGAAGGTTTAGGATGCAAACATAAGCAAGGTATCCTACCAGTCTATAATCAAACAAAAATATTTATGTATATAATTCGGACCTATGTTGTGACAAATCAATGTTCTAGTGTTCTAATTGTTTCTAGGTATGTTTTCCTAAGTTGTTGTTATGGACCTGTATGGGCCACCACTAAAAACATGTCACGACCCGATCCCAAATAATTGGGTCGAACCGGATCATGCCCATCCTGTACCGTTGTTGAGACGGCGGCAGTAAGCTGTTCCATTAGCAGGTATTCACAACAACATCTATATACATTTGTCACAACTCAATATTCGGGAATTTAAAACTTTATTAAACATTAGAAAAGTACACTGGAATTAGAAAGACTGAAATAAAATGCTGAAATTCAAATAACAAAATTTCAAAACAACAAAACTGGAAACAGGAAAATCTAGCTAAGCGTTCGGCTCATTGGCCTCAGGTCCTGCGTCCTCCAAAGGGGACTCTGGCAACACCACATGGTACAGAACCGGGTCATAATAACTGTTGTATAACAGCTCAGCATCCTCAAAATCCCCTAAAAATGTTATCTCCAGTCAAGAGGGAGCAAAGTACAATTCATGATAATCTAACAATTAAATTAATAATAGAATCATGCACTTTTAAATAATTTGAAAATAAACAGTTCTCCAGCAGTTAAAACATTGTGATGTGAATAGGCAATGAATATGACCGGCTTGGGTTGTACAGTGAATGATATGGCTTATCCCCGTGTGTATGAGGGGTAAGCTAATACAGTTCTAAATTATTACTTTGGATGTGGTCATACTCATTACACTACTCCCCCAGTTCCCAAACAGTTACAGTAGTTACAGTCAGTGCTCTCAGAGAGAGTTCCGTGTTGCATCGTGGTTTAAACTTGCAATAAAACGATTATTAAATAATTGTAAACTAACACAAAATGTACTTGCCTTTGTTTACGACTGAAAACGGTATTGGTTCCGGGAAGATGCTAGGTTCGTCTTCGAGATCCTACAGTTGGAGAACTTGACTTAGAACCATTGAAACCAAGCTAGGTGTGCTAGTTGCAATCTCTAATAGCAGGTCCTAGTCAGATTTTAAGTTTGTTTATTCTACTGCTAACGGTTTACGACGTGTACTACATTGGTTCTTCATTTAGTCGGATAGCCAGTTCTGGTTTTACTTGGAAAAATCGTCGTTACAGGTTAATTCGCAAAACTTTGTATTTTAATATTATATATATAAAACTACATTTTCTTTCAATGATAAAACGTGGGTTTTGTTAATTATAAATATTTTAATCAAGTTATTTTATCGTGAGAAATCCTTATTAATTTATACAAAATATTTATCAGTCATTTTGTTACGAAGCGCCTAATAATATAAATGATAAAACCATCCAAAAAATTAAAGCAAAAATAACCCAAAAAATAAATGAAAAATCTAGACTACGCAATACAGGGGCACAGCTGACAGAATAGGAATCTGGGCTTATGCCCTTACAAATTATTGAATTTAAATAAGAAATAGACCTGGGTTAGTCCTGAAATCTCTCCTACAATTTAATTATAGAAAACTAATAATTAAAATAAATTTAATAGTGAGTCTCAGATATTGGTCCAATCGTCATATAGGCTAATGCCTCAACGTCCGGCGAAGCCGGTTTCGTTTGCACTTAGCCATGGCCCATTGACCAATACGGTCGTTGCCCAAAAATCCAAAATAATATTCTTTTTCGAAAACCATTTTAAAATTATATTATAAAATTTTATAAAAATTTAGGCAGCATTCCCTCTATATTCGGGACAACCCAAAACTGAGAAAATGCGCCAACAATTCCAACAAATATCCCAGGGAGAACCCATTTTTATAGAAAATATAATCATAGAAATCATTCCCGAAGCCTAATCAGAAAACCCGAAATATCGGAAATCCTGAAATTCTGAAATCCAAAAACCAATCCATAGCAACGTCCAAAATAAAATCCAGGATGTTTCCGAAGAAGGTTCGAAAAATTTCGAAATAATCCCAACCATCAGAACTCTTTCCGAAGAGTTCTCGGAAAAAACCCGAAATCAACAGCAACTAAAACCACAGAACAAAATGTCAAGAATGGTTCCGAAATTCCCGGAAACCATAACGTAACAGAAAACCGAATTCCCGAAGAGAATTCGAGGACCAATTTATCATCACAGACACGTTGGGAGGGACGAACTACTGTGATTATCCAGAAATTACCCAAATCGACGGAATTCGAAGGGTTGCCTCGGACTCGGGACACGCCTCGCCGGGGTACGGCTGCGTTAACGTAACCGAAGCTCGGGTTCGGACAACGGGTCGCGCACGGAAGCTCGCCGGACACGGGCGTCGGCGTGGAGGAAACCGGCGGGCTGCTGGCCGGAAAGGACCGGAAGGGTTCGGGACGGCCGGCGTGGACGGCCCAGGGTGCGCACGGGGAGGCGCTGCCGGCTGGTCGGGGTCAACGTTGGAGTGCGGGCCGAGAGGGGTGGCCGCGGGGCGGCGCCGGGGAGACCGCGTGGGAGGAGGTGGCGGTCTGGACGGCGGGGCGCGACCGGACAGGCCGGCGGGGTGCCGGAGGTTGGCGGAGCCGCGGGCGGCGCGCTCGCGGAGGTCGGCTCGGGGAGGTCCGTGCGGGCGGAGGGGGTGGAGCGCCGGGGAACGGCGTGGAGCTCGAGGGTTAGGGAAGGGTGCTATGGAGTTGGGGAAGGGTGCTCTGGAGTTGGGGAAGGAGTGGTTTGGTTTGGAAGGGGGAGAGGGGACTTTGTGTGCTGGTGATGGTTATGGGGAAGTGGTGGAGGTGTTGTGTGAAGAGTGGGGTGGTGTTATAAGTGGAGTGGGTTTTCCCATGTGTGGAGGAGAGGACATAACGTGCTGGAAATTAGGGGAGGAGGCCTGGTCGTGGGGAGACCAGGCCATGGGCTTACTCTTTTTTTTTAATAAGAATAATTAATAGAATTTAAAT
This sequence comes from Iris pallida, assembly GCA_029216955.1. Classification (NCBI taxonomy): domain Eukaryota; kingdom Viridiplantae; phylum Streptophyta; class Magnoliopsida; order Asparagales; family Iridaceae; genus Iris; species Iris pallida. The sequence continues at coordinate 5,870,016 of JANAVB010044218.1, read as the reverse complement.
ATATAATCAGAGATTAAAAGGAAAAGAATGGGTTAGAAAATCGGGATCGGATTCGGGTTCGAGCTGGTCCAGGCTCGGGTCAGGTCAGCAACCAAAAACCAATCATTATTTTGAAAATAATTTCGAACTCATTATATAATATTAATAAATAGTAATAATAGAATAATAAATTATAAATCCAAAAACTGGGTTTCACAATTTCTATCATATGTGTCACATAGTAAATGGATCAATTTAATGGTGTGGGACCCAATAATAATTGTCATATGAGATAGGAGAATTTTAGAGTTTCTACATGTAGAAACCCTACTAGAAAGTTTTCATCCTACATCATTGCCACCTAGGATAGAAACGCACCTAGGATAGAAATGGTGATAGAAATCACCATTGGAAGAAGTTTTTTCTAAAATGGATTTCTTCCATATAAATAGGGAAGATAGAAACCCCCATTGGAGATGGTCTTAGACTTTCTTCAATAATTATTTATATATTTGGTTTCTATGTCATTCTTTCTATCCTAATAATTTAAAGAAGATTTCTTTATTCATATAAAAAATCTATTTTATATGCCAAACGATACAGGGAAAAAAATATACAAAAATGTAGAGCAATATTTTTGTTCTAATATTTTATTTTATTGATATAACGAGATGCGCTCATATAGATTTTTTTTTTCTTTAAAGAAAGAACTCCCCCAAGAAAGAAGGCCTTAAGCATCAATAGTAAGGCTCGTTCCAATTTCTAGATTATATATTCATAATGTAGGAACCCATTTTATGTATCATGATAGTCTCGTTCTAGTCACATGAGTTATAGTCCGAGGCTCATAATTTTTACATTCAAAATATAAGAACCCGCTTTGTAGAATAATAAGAATTATAGATTTTATACTATTATTTTTTTTAAATGACACATAAATCTATATCTATTTATATTTTTTTTGTTTATTATTATGATACGAATATAACCAATCCTATATTAATTTTGTTATTATACAAATTTAAATCCCAAGATACTTTTTGGAGCTCCATATGATCATATCTAATTGATAGAAACTTCCCTCCACCCAAGCCCAAGCATTTATTAGAATGCATCTCTCCTTTTCAAGTAGGTAGATCCATAGATGCAAAAAAAAAAAAAAACAGAAAAGATTAGTTGCACAAACATAACAAAACAAAAGGTTAGGAACAAAATCATGCACATAGTCCTCCCTCTCCCTCCTTCCTCAACTACCATCCTCACCAACCCACCCTAACCTAACTTCCTCCTATAAAATCCCCCACTCATTCCCAACTCCTATTCTCAGGGCCACCTCACTTTCTCCCTCTTTAAAACCCCCATTTTTTTCCTAGAGCGAGGGAAAAAAAAATTATTCAAGAAATGGCTCTCTCAATGAAGACCTCCCTCTCCTCTCCCACCAACCCCCTCCTCCACCCACCCCACCCCAACCCCCAGCAGCCCCCCGCCCACCTCCGCCTCCCCGCCAGCCGCCGCCCCGTCTCCGCCGTCCATGCGGCGGAGCCGGCCAAGACCCCCTCCTCCATCGCCGCCTCCTCCCCCAAGCCCTCTCCCCCATCTCCGGCCCCGGCTCCGGCTCCGCAGAAGTGGTCTCTGGACAGCTGGAGGACGAAGACGGCGCTGCAGCTGCCGGAGTACCCGGACGAGGCGGCGCTGGAGGGGGTCCTGAAGACGATCGAGAGCTTCCCGCCGATCGTGTTCGCCGGGGAGGCGAGGAAGCTGGAGGAGAGGATCGCCGACGCGGCGATGGGGAGGGCGTTCCTCCTCCAGGGAGGGGACTGCGCCGAGAGCTTCAAGGAGTTCAATGCCAACAACATCAGGGACACCTTCAGGATCCTGCTCCAAATGGGGGCCGTCCTCATGTTCGGCGGCCAGGTCCCCGTCGTCAAGGTCCTCCTCCCACTAAACCCTAGATCTCTGTTTTTTTCTTCTTACTTTTATGGGATTTTTTGACTTTCATCCCACTTACTAATATGAATTTGTACTTACATCCCACTTTTTAATTTTATTTGACTTACGTCCCATTTTTCGTCACGAAAAGACTTTTCGTGACAAAATAAATATTTTTCGTGACAAAATAAATACTTTTTGTGACGAAAAGTGGGACGTAAGTCAAATAAAATTAAAAAGTGGGATGTAAGTACAAATTCATATTAGTAAGTGGGATGAAAGTCAAAAAATCCCTACTTTTATACGTAAGTAAATTTATTTTTGAGATTAGTCACATTTATTTCAATTTCGACTACAGAAACTCAAATAGGAACTAAAAATAAGAATTTGCAATATGGATGTGACACTTGAATTTTATTACCGTTAAAAGCGTACTTATTTTCCTCTTCAGTCCTGTGGAAAAAAAAAAATCAAGGAATGAGATTTGTATGTAATCCCACGGGTTTTTAAGGAGTCCATTTTTTTTGCCCACCAAAACTAGGATGGAAGTTCACACTTCCACTCAAGGGTTGTCACGTCCCGTGGTGAAAACTAGCGTGGATGTTCACCAAACCGCTCCCAAAATGGTTTTATGTAGGATAAAAATTGACACTTGGCAACTCTAGAGTGAGAATGTTGAATATCCACCCTAGTTTTGGTGGGTGAACAAAAAATGGACTCCGACAGAGTTTTAAAAATTAAGAACTCATGAGTTCCTATAGGATTCTTGTAGTTATTAGCGGTTAATAATAAAGTTAGTGGGAAAGTGTGCATGTTTTACCTTAATTTAAGCATACTTTTGGATCATGAAAGTTCCTCAGTAAAGCCTACTGTACATCATGTTTTGTATGTGTGTGTGTGTGTCCATGTAAGACCCTTAAATCTAGCTTATTTTGAGAAAGCTCATTGCACCCCCTCAACGACTCATCAAATTGATCATAAACAGCAGCCCGACAACCCCCCCCCCCCCCCCCCCCCCCCCCAACCCCCACCCAACACCCAAGGAGTGGGTTGCAAGTTAGATTTATATCGCAGAACATGGTAGTGAATTCCAGGCCTCGGGCTTTGGATTTCTTTCAACTATAGATATTTAGGTGTATTAAGGTCGGAGGTCAATTATTGGGAATCTTTAGTTATTTCAAGTCAAACAAATGAAATGTGTGACATTGAAATAACAAAAAAATTCCAAACAATTTTCAGGTGGGAAGAATGGCGGGACAATTTGCAAAGCCTAGGTCGACCCCGTTCGAGGAGAAGAATGGGGTGAAGCTTCCAAGCTACAGAGGGGATAATGTGAATGGAGACGCTTTTGATGAGAAGTCGAGGATTCCTGATCCCCAGCGGCTGATCAGGGCCTACTGCCAGTCTGCAGCCACTCTCAACCTTCTCCGAGCCTTTGCAACTGGTGGATATGCTGCAATGCAGCGTGTTACCCAGTGGAACCTTGACTTCACCGAGCACAGTGAGCAAGGCGACAGGTAAATAATGCACTTTATTTCAATATATCGACTTACTTCACTTGCCAATTATATTTATATATGTTTAATAAGATGCGTGAGCAGTTATCGAGGCTGTGGATATTCAAGGGGCAATATTTACTTGTTTCTTATGCAAAAGCAGAATCTTACCCTTGTTTGGAAAATATAACAGGTATAGAGAGCTAGCCCACCGGGTGGATGAGGCTTTAGGGTTTATGGCTGCGGCTGGACTAACAGTGGACCATCCCATCATGACGACCACCGAGTTCTGGACATCCCATGAGTGCCTCCATCTTCCTTATGAGCAAGCACTAACCAGGGAAGATTCCACATCTGGCCTCTACTATGACTGTTCTGCACACATGCTATGGGTTGGTGAGCGCACTCGCCAGCTTGATGGTGCCCATCTAGAATTCCTCCGAGGTGTGGCCAATCCTCTTGGCGTCAAGGTAAAGAACCGATAGAGAATAGAGTTATAATTCTTACCATTCTGGGTTGGTATTATGCATTTTTATTTAGTTCAATCTGTTTGTTGCTATAAGGTCTTTCAGCTCACCTCGTCACTCCCAACTACAACAACACGATCTCCTTTCTCATCTTGATTATTTTCCGACCAACATGGATCCCTCTCCTTATCAGAGCCTTAGTCTTTGTTGTAGCATGATTACTATCTCATTCACCTCTATAGATCCTTGATATCATTTGTTTCAGTCATTCCAGCTTTACCTGACATCTATTTTAAGAGCCATATTCTATTAGAAATCTTGCATCTTTTGTGGGAATGATAAATATGTGTTTTATGTTGAATATGACAATATGATAGTTTGGATTTATAATTTTCCCTATAATATTGTCTTTGGGGATAGGAAAAATCATGTTCTTAATTCATATTCAAATTCTATATACTTTTTTTTTTTAATTTTTTTTATTCAAATTCTATATACAATTTCAGTGCAAGTTACCATTTTAGGGCTTGGCATTATTTCCTACTAGCTCCTATCCTCGAGCTCTTGCATATAGCCATATCATGTCGCTTTCTCTCCATTATTTCTATAGCTTACCTGGCCTTCCGTGCTTTTACAAAATTTATATTTCCAATTGTTTTTTATGCGAGTAAAATAAAATTATTTTAACAAATTAGTTGTTTGTTTCATATATGTTGTTTGGAAGATGAGTTGATGTTCGTTCAATTGGTTGATGCAGGCAAGTGACAAGATGGATCCAAAGGAGCTCGTGAAGTTGGTCGAGATCCTGAACCCCCAGAACAAGCCAGGGAGGATCACTGTGATTGTTAGGATGGGAGCTGAGAACATGAGGGTAAAGCTCCCCCATCTGATCCGTGCAGTTCGTCAGGCTGGGCAGATTGTCACTTGGGTCACTGACCCAATGCACGGGAACACCATTTCAGCACCCTGTGGTCTCAAGACTCGCCCCTTTGATAGAATTCTGGTATATTCTCTCCTCTCTCCTGTTTAGATTTTTATTATAGTTTCCAGTTACCTTCTGGATTAGTGAGGTGTGGTTTTGTTTGGAGCACACAGAATTATTTGATAAATAGGCATTTCAAGTTCAATCATTTGTGGTGGAGCATGTCACCTTTTTCTATATGGAACTTGGCAGGTTGATGCATCCCTTTCATTTTTAAATTGTTTGGGGTGGGGTTCGCCACCTGCAACGTACAAGTGGGCTGAAGCTTTAGCTTGTTGAGTAATAAAGTTGAGATTCGACCAATGTCATAAACCTGCAAAAAGAAAATTAATAAGAGCATAGTTCTTTAGGTTAAGATGAGATGGCTAATAGGTGAAAGTTTAGGTCATCAAAGAATGGTTTATCTTAGTTAACGTCCCTTGGGACCAACAAGGTGTAGTACAAGTAACTCATTTCCTAATCCACATTACATTTATATACCATCAGGACGGTGTAGATTTTTTTGGGTCAATCGGCTGGTAGCATTTGTTTAACTACCAATGTTCGCAAAAGCTCGAATTGATAGGAACATGCTGACATTATATTACTAGAACTTTAGCATCCCCATCACGTGCAGTACCGGCCTGCACGTGGATGAGACTAGAGTGTGCACTTGGGCTATTGAAAATGTTCCTTAGACTTAATGAAAGAGTAAAAATATTAAGAAGCGAGGTCCAAGAATGAAGTAGGAATAGAATTACTGAATGAATACGAGCTGTGGCTAATACCCGAGGCATAAAAACGTATTTTCTACATGATCCAAGCCAAATGGAAGGAGGATCATGCGTGTAAAAATTAGTCAATATAAACTAATTTAATTTGTGGATGGAGGATTCGAATCCATGACATTTTTGGTCCGGACAAGCTCTTATGATGCCATGTTAGTTAACCCAATGTTCCCAAAATCTCGAGTTGATTGGAACGGGCCAATATAACATATTATAGCTTTAACAATTTCTTTAGGTTAAGAGGATGACTAATCGGACAAAGTTAAGATTGCACAACTGGCATACATCTGCATAAGGAATTGGAAGAGTGAAGTAAACTTAGCTCATTAGAGAAGGTTTGAGGTCAGGTACTGATGGGACAAGATACGTTGATCAAAGAACTTAGCTCATTAAGGAGGGGTAGGTGGGAAATGCTATGTCATCAAGGTGTTTGGTGGCTCAACTTTTATATTGAATGTCACAAACTAGGCTGGTCCACGTAAGTTTGATTCTGTCATCTATAATTGGAAGATATAATAATATTGAATGTTGAGGAACTTTTAGCTTAGTTACCAGATTCAGTCAAGTATTAATGTGATTAGAAAATAGTAGGTGATCGTCAACTAAGGTAAATGTGGAGTGCTGATTTGCTTCTCTTTCTTTTCACAATTTTAAAGTGAGAAAACAATACCTTCTTTTATTTGAATATTTTTTTTTAGCTTCTTTCGTACCAAATAAAAGAAAAAAACAATTTCTTTACCAATCGTTCATTTCCTGCAAGTTATCTTGGAATCGAACGCAACCATAGTATGCAGGCTGCTTTAATTAAGTTTTGTACTGCCTAGTTGTCTAACCTCTATTTTATTATCCATCAGGCGGAGGTACGGGCTTTCTTCGATGTCCATGAGCAAGAAGGCAGCCACCCAGGAGGGGTGCATCTGGAAATGACAGGGCAGAATGTGACTGAATGCATCGGAGGGTCTCGAACTGTTACCTTTGATGACCTAAGCTCTCGCTACCACACTCACTGTGACCCAAGGCTGAATGCCTCCCAGTCTCTGGAGCTGTCCTTCATTATTGCAGAGCGACTTAGAAAGAGGAGGATTGCATCTGCTTTGCCCAGACCTCAGCTCGGCTCTCTGCCCCCCTTGGGATTCTGAACAAAGGGGCCTTCTGTGTAGGCTTCCCGTGTCCTTTATGAGAGCTCCTCTATATAATATATTTATTGAGCTGTTTCATTCTATTTCTGTCATGTGTATTTATGTCTAAACTTGGAGAGTTGTATTGGTTTTGATTCAAGAATAAGGGGAAAGAACTGATGTCGGATTTGGTGTATCAATGGTCCAAGCTGGTGAAAAATGAAACAATCTTGCACCATGTACTTGGTTTGAAGGAAGTGGTTAAATAGAAGCCTACTTCACACTGGTTTCTTAGCTTGATAACTCAAATTTATTTGACTCTTCTTTTCCTTCAGCATAATATTCATCAAGAGCAATTGCTCTTTTTTGGTACTCAAGTGCATTTTATTCTCCTCAATAGCTTCTTGTTAGAGTTGTTGAGTAGGTGAAATTTGAACCATATTTTGAATAACAACAGATTGAACTTTAATATTCTAAGGATTCAGCTGAAACTGTGACATCTTGCAAAATTGCATTATTACTTTACATGTTTATTTATGGAGTTAAAATGTTCTAGTATTTGGCTTTTCATCTACTTGGTAAGCATTGAATCATAGAAGAAAATCTGCTCCTTATGTACCAATTGCAATGACTCGATCGTTACTCTTTATAACTACACTATGGCTCATATGTCCCAAGGGTTAGGATTGTGTCCTTTATAACTAACTACAGCATGGCTCACAGGCGACAAGGGTTAGGATGTCTCGATATAGAATATGCAGCAATGAGAGAGCAAAGTAATTTTAGTAATAAAATGTCACCGTTTTAAAGGCGCAAAGCACGAATGAGCTGGTTCTCTATGGTACTGTTTGGGAAGGGTGGAAAATGGGAGGAAGGAAAAAGTTGAGGGGAAAGTGAGAGAAAATTTTTAAATGATGGTGTTTGGAAAGGGGGAGAGAACATGGGGGAGGAAAATTTGAGAGGAAAAAGTAGGTGGGTTCCACCAAAAAAATTTCCTCCCAAATGTGGGAGGAAAATGGAGAGAGATGAGAGGAATTTGAGTGAATTTACCTCACCACCCCTCAAAAAGTTAATATTAAATCATCATTTGAGAATACCAAGGAGGAAATAGTAATTATATCTATATCCATAAACAAATAAAAAATTATTTTTAAACTTTTCCTTCCCCTACTTTTTGTCCATCCAAACAAAGGAAGGAAAAATTAACTTTACTTTCATTTTACTCTCCTCCATTTTCCTTTCCCTCAAATTTTTCTCTCTCTCCCCACAAATGTTCCCAAACACAGTGTAAGGTATTGTTTGGGAAGAGTGGAAAATGGAGGGAAGTAAAATATTGGGGGAAAAGTGGGAGGAAAATATTGGGGGAAAAGTGGGAGAAAAATTAAAAGTAGTGGTGTTTGGAAAGGGGGAGGAAAAATGAGGGAGAGGAATGTGGAAGGAAAATTCAGGTGGGTCCCACTCAAAATTTTTTTTTCCCAAAAGTGAGAAAAATTAAGAGAATTGAGAGGATTGTGAGAAAAATTATCCAACTACCCTCCAATAAAGTAAGTATTAATTATGATTTGAAAAAAATCAAAGACTAAATGGTAATTGTATCTTTCTTCATAAATAAACAAAACAATACTTTTAAAAAATTTCTTTCCCTACTTTTTGGTTATCCAAGGAAAAATTAATTTCTCCTCCATTTTACTCTCCTCCATTTTTCTTTTCCTCAAATTTTTCTTCCTTTCAAATTTTTCTTCCTTTCCTCAAAAAGGTTCCCAAGCAAACCGTAAGTAAGAGCATATACTAACTTCTCCTGGAGAAAGATTTTTTTGCTTCTCTCCTTGAGAAAGAGAAGATCTAGATCTTAATAAAATTAAAATATATCCTACATTTTATATCTATTCCACTATATAATAGGAAAACTTGATGGTGAAACTTTTGAATTCCAAAAATATCCTTACATGTCTATATTAATTAAAAATGGTTCATTAATTTTAATAAAGACAACTTAGTAATTACGAAGACTTATCATTTGGTCTTCCTAAAAAGTCTTCCTAAGTTAATTAAAAGAATGTTAAAATACGTGTAAGACACGTACACATATGCTAGTATATATAATATATACACACTCTAACCTTCCCTTCCCGACATGATTAAATCCCAACTACCCCCTGCAATAAATCCTCCAAGGGTCGATGAGTATATGATGTCGAAGTATTTCAGCAGAAAGTGAGTAGTGGTGGCAAATTTCCCCACAAAAAACATATGTACTATCAGTGTTCACAATAAATAGACTTCTTACCTACAAGTGATCTGAATAGTCAGGAGAGAGAGAGAGAGAGTAGATTACTACGTGGTCCAAGCTAAGAGCTCTAAATTTGTAGTTTAAGGATTAGCGCTATATCCCACAAGTTCACACACAACCACCAACAAGATTAAGATGTCTTCCTTCAGTGACCAAATCAAATTTGTAGGTGACCAGAAACGCCTAGTTATTCTGAGACTTTTGTTGCCACTCTAACCCAACTCCTCAAATCATATTAGAGTAGGTAAGGAATCAATTAAGAAACTAGAGTGCTAAGCAGCTAGTCAAAAATAGATTCAACAACTCTTCTATTTTTTGGAGTGGCATTTTAAAAGCGAGTTATGTATATCAAGAAATCGCCTCCTCTGACTACTGTAGACTGATGCCGACTAAAATACCGAAAATGATAATTAATCAACATTTCAGGTAAATAATTCTAGACGTGAAACATAATTATAAGTAAAGCAATTATAAATGAATTAGGAAAATGTATCTCATGTACTTTACAAGATAACCAAATTAATCTCTCGATGTAAATCTGGTATGTAAGAGGACTTCCCTACTAAACACCACTGATATGGCCATAGAGCCACTTGGCTACAACTACTTGGTCGCATAATTGAATCCTTTCCTTCTGCTAACATGGTTGTACTCGAAATAATCAATGAAATGCAAGGTAGCAGGCAAGGTTCAAAGTATCGGTATCGGATCGAACAATTCCTTTAAGTATCGGGATCGGCAGTATCGGAGGTTTCGGATCGGAGTATTGAATTTTTTTGGTATCGAAAAACAAAAATATTTTAGAAAATATATTTTATACATTTAGACATAATTTTAATATTTTCAGTGTTGTTTCTGAGTAGTTTTGAAATTGAATGAAATAGTAGTCACCCTTAAGTTTTCTTCTTTTACATGCTTTTATAACCTTTCTATGCTTTTAAACTCTTGTTGATTGGTCTTTTTCGTTCAATTTTCTTTGCCGAATTGACTGGAAAAAAGACCCTGAATGTCGGTATTGGTCGGTATCGGTACATGCCAAACCGTATTAGTATCGGCCGTATCAGATCGGTATAGGCCGATACTGCAAACTATGGTAGCAGGCATATCAGGAGACCTAAATGTGCTCAGAGTCTGAGCGCAGCAATAACCAAACTCAGAAAAAAAGATTTTCTCTTGTTCTTTTCAAACCCAAAAAAAAGAAAAAAAAAGAAAAAAAAAAAAGCCAAATAAGTTGTATCAAACCCGACCTTACTAAAGCCTGGATAACTAAATTCCAGATATCATGCTGTCATCTTCTAATTAAAAAAAATAACTTCCTGAAAGCACGAATTGAGATACAGGAATGCTCTACCAACTCTAACTGAACAAACTTCAAACAACAGAATACCAATCCAAGCTTCAAGCGCACTAGCTGGCTCGACATTCATGTGAGATACCATTCTCCAACTAAAGGCCTACCCTTGCAAAAGAATTCTTGCTAATAATAATGTTCACATACAAATATCAAACAACAAACGTCAATAGCCAAACACATTCTTCTCACCAAATATCTTAGAATTATGCCAATCATGACATCACCTGGGCACCTAATTAACCAAAACCTGTAGAGAGAAATGAAAAATAAGTAGACAGATGGTATTTATATCTTCAGACAACCAAATCAATTTTTATTTAAATAGCTAAGCAATTCTTCCTGAATGTTTCAGTAGCAGAGAAATTAGAAACGAGATTGTTCATTCCAGCAGCACAAGTTACAAATGTCAGCATCTAATTGCATCCTATAAGATTTCTGAAAAGGAAATTGCTGGCTACCAGGAAACTAGACATCGTTTCCAAGTTCAGCCTGTCGCCTGCATACCCAAATCTTCAATAGTAAGGCATATACCGCGGCATTGGCCTCCTAAACCTTGGAAATTTCCTGTTAATGCAGTGTAGCTTATAAATGATATGTTACAGAGGAGAGCAAATTTGTCAAAGGGCAAACTTCTACTAACCCGTATCCGAAAGGAGAGTAATATGGCATATATGGTCTCCTGTATCGGGCACCGATGTATGGACTGAAACGCCGCGGACGGTACTGCTTCATTCCAGGTACATTAGTTCGTTTAGCTGACACCTGTCGATTTGATATTTCTATATAAGGATGAATAAATGATACAATGGACAAATCTAAAATTGGAATAGAGAAAGAAAAAAAAAACTCGCTTTAAGTTGGCGGCCATGTAATTCAGATTCATTTAACTGAAGGGCCTCCTGTACAGCCTCAACTTCTAGAAATTCCACATAAGCATACCCCTTTGGCTGACCAAATTTGTCGGTAAGAATAGTGACCCTGTTCACTGTTCCACAAGATTGGAAGTGCTGCTGCACTTCTTCAGGTGTGCATGAATAATCCACCTGCAATGACATTGAGGACAATACGAGCGCTAGTTGTCAGATCACCTACTTTCTCATCAAAAAATCACAGTGACCAGTTGACAGGTAATATATAGAAGTCTCGAGACTTAATGTAATGTGTGAGTCAAGAATCCTAAGGTCATAGTCATACCATACATGGATAAATCATATGATTATAAAGAACAGTTTCCAAACCTTCTATCAAAAGTAGCAAATGGTATGACAAACAAATATTCATTAGATTATATCACAACTCGATCACATTTTTGCAATATACCAACCATTATAATCGTGATAAGAAGTCTTATGGTAGGAAAAAGTTACAGAGGAATAACCTAACTTTTCCTGCCAGTACTGTCCTTGGCCCAACAATTAAAAGAAAATTCTGCATCCTCAAAATCTATTGAAGTCCCAAAGTCCTCAGTAACATTACAATTCCTGGTATCATAATTAATGATCTAAATCCATATCCCTTTTGGTTTATCCTCACCTTGCTCAAGTACACCTTCAACTTTAATCCAGCCACTTCTAACTGGCCACATCTAACATTCTCCGTTGCACGTCCAAACCATAAAAAAGGGACTTGAACCTACATCCTCCAGGATGCAACAACAAGCCTTACAGTCATGCGAGGTGACGCCCTCGCCATCGCACACATGTCCAAACCATCTTAAGAGAATTGCTGCGTCTCAACTTCAACAATTAAACTCATTCCTTGATCCATCTTTTCCTGTATTGTTGTTTATCCATCTCAACATTCACGTATTCTCTGTATATGCTGTTTTTTCTTGATGCGCACACACACACACACACACACACACACACACACACATAGAGAGAGAGCATTGCTGATTAATTCACCTTCAGTTTTATGAGTACATGATCATGTGTTACCACGGAAGCACTCAACTATTTTCTTGCCCCTCGTTTTAACCTTCATGAGATCGAATGATCCTAAAGGATGAAAACAGTTATCTTGGGTTGTCTCTTGGCCATCAGTTTTAATTATTCATTCGTCCCTTCTTGTACTGTTAAAACAATACCATAGTTTGTCTTCAGCAGAATAATTTTGGACCTTTAGCTTTAAACTTATCATATTTCTACTTGTGCCTTCTCTAGGCTACCTTCTTGTACTGTTAAAACAATTCCATAGTTTGTCTTCGGCAGAATAATTTTGGACCTTTAGCTTTAAACTTATCATATTTCTACTTGTGCCTTCTCTAGACTATCCAAAGAAAAAAAAAAAGGGTCCAAAATCAGGATAAAAAAGGAAGTGTTGCATTTGGCAGCCAACAACTTCAAACCTTGTTTGATCCCATATGAAGCATCAGAATAACCATTTTTACGTCCCTCCCCCCCCCCCCCCCCCCCCCCCCCTTCTTTTTAAATATGCTTTTTCACAAATGCTATATGTTTCGTCTCAACCTCTCCCAACTAAACAGCGCATTCTAATAACAGCTTTCAGTTGCTGCTATAGAATAATTTATACTCAATATAGCAGGATCAGTTCCCATTAGTGTACACATAAGCACCCACCAACACAGACTTGCTCATGCATACATATATTAATAAGAAAAATAAGGTCACACCTTGCAAACTTAAGTAATGGTAGGTAATTACGTCGTCTCCTAAAGACCCACAATACTCATCATGATCTCTATATCCTAAAACATTAACAGGTGGAACCTAACATGGTTTGTAGATTTCAAGCCTTAGATCGAGCGATCCTAATGTAATGGTTTTTCAACAATGCCGCAAATGAGACCTGCTCATTTAGGTTAGGTTAGTCAATATCATATGATTTATTTTTCCCCTCCTTTTTAGGGCAAGGAAATTTAGGTGAACGATTTAGATTCCATGGATGATCCATTGAGTCACTATAAGCCCAACATTACCTGACTTCAGTAAGGTGTCACTTCATGTACTTCTCTTTGTGTCTCTAAAGTCTAAACAGGATATGAACCATAGACTCCTTTGCTAGCATGAGCCTCTTGCACTTGGTAAAATAATGACCACTTGTTTTAAGAAAAATGGTCATATCACTATTTAAAAGTTGATCATTTTTCTTAAAACATGTGCGCCATCATTTTGTTGCACAAAAGAGGCTTATGCTAGCAAAAATGAGCATGTGCATATATTTTTGGATTTTTGCCCCTAGTGAAATCTATTAACCCCCTCGAAAGCCCAAAGTATCCTCCATTTAAGATAATAAAAATTAAAGAAGGGTAGGGTTTTTGCCACCAAGTAAGTTTGGGCCGAACATGTCAATGCTGATAGGAGCATAATCCCTTGGAGAACTATCCTATGGAACCAACGTGCATCGCTACGGACCATAAACTATTGCTGATAGTTTCTTTTGCTATTCTTCGATTTGTTGAGAACTGCATCAAGATCCCCTCAGTAAATTAATTTGTGCATATCAATATGTTGGGAAGTCATGCAATTAGCAGCCACAATCGAATAACAAAAAGTAAGTACCATGGGCCCAAGGCATATAATCTAGTTAAATATCTACAACATACAATGATCAAATATATGTATTCTTAAGAAGTCCATAGTTATAATACTAGGAAAGTGTAGACTCAAAAGCCCTATTTCCCATGTGTATAACTTAAATTTCTAACATGTGAAAACAATCGAACATCAACAATGTGTTCAAAAGGATCAGGCGTGAACTTCTACAAAAATGTTGTCAAGGTCACATGCAAGATATCAAGGATCTCTCACCACATGCTGCAAGGTAACTAGATACTCCAAATGCAGTCCAACTTCACCACCAAAGAATTGAAGGCTTCCGCATCTACAGTTGCATGAGGCCCTCCAAACTTCAAGAACCATCAAGGCAGAAATCAGGGAGTCTTTGCCCTTTTTTCCCCTCTACACTAATTCTGTAGACTCACTTTTGTCTTGTTTCTTTTTTTTTCTTTTTTTTTGGGTCACTTTTTTCTGTGTCTTTCTATTTTTTACTTGAAACTTCAAGTCATATCATGGATAACTTCTTTTCTCCCTTACTAGATAGACCCTCCATTTTCCTTTTCATTTTTTTTTTCTCTTTTCTTTGGACATCTCTTTTTTCGCACTCTATTTTTAAAATATATTACTTTTTTTTTCCTTTTATTAACACCAAGAATATATGTCAAAGCCTCCTGGAATCCCAAGTATGAAGAACTTGAAGATTGAAGAGCAAACCCTGCGACCAATTTAAGATATGCAGTCAAGTTCACTCCAATATAAAGAACTCATAAAGAACTAACCAGTAAATGAGACAACTATAACGATCCTTCCAAAGAGAGAAGTGATATACCACAATGGTGACCTTTGAATACAACAAATATCAGAATAATAAACAGAAATATAAGCCACAAAAAGTCTAGGAAAACAACATAATCTACATCCAATTATATTCTTACAAAAACATAACATCGACTATGCTGGGACGGGAAATGATATATTGGGTAAACTAAATAATTTCAAGATTCCTGCAACCTGGGCAAGAATAATAATGGAAGGCCATGCTAACGGAGAAATTGACATTCGACAGAATTTGATATTGCCAATATTCCTTCATGAAGGAGAAATAGAATATGGTATAAGACGTAATTATTACATGAATACCTCATAAACCTTGCCCTAGAATTAATGTTATGATGCACCATCACGATGACACAGATACTACTTGCGAAAACAAATGTGAACATGATTGGAAGCTAGTTGAATCACAACATCCAAGACACCTTAAGATAGAAATATACATGTCATAGTAACGGTTAAGGCTTGGATTCATCTCTTTTAATTCATATAAACACAATCAATCATGTGGTATGGTACAACATCAATTCAAATGCTCACTGGCACAGAAAGATAGTACGTACTCACACACATGCACATACATACAACTCTAACCAGCCCTAACTGCAACCATCAGATGGTAGTATTTTTGCAATAATATATCTCTATTACAATTCTCGTCACCTAAATGTTTCACGAAGGGCTCCACTTAGACATCTCAGCAACTACTTTTCATGAAGATATTCTGGGTTAAAGATAAGATCAAGTGAGCCTGAATCAGGTAACTGAATCAAATAGACCTGAATATTAACAAAAGCACAAGAATTACAACCAGATTCTCTCTTCTATTTTTTTAAAAGACTAAACGTACAAAAAGATTTTGTTATTCAAAAATATGATTGCCAGCTCTCCTGGAATAATATATAGCCCTAGGATAACTTCCATACTGCTCTAGGTGTCGAGAACAGACTTAAAACATTATCCTCCTCCCTCTCCCAATCCCCCACAAGCACCATCAACATAAAAGAGGAAGAATGCATTCACAATGGTTTATAACATTGTTAAATGTTATGTTGCATACACATGGATAAAATAGGCACCAATTTTGATGTGCCCTGTATAATACTTTGGTCAGATTGTGTCGTATCCGAAGCGTATACACAGACATGGCACTGACTATTATTCCACTAGACAGAGAAACAACTGCAAGGGAGCCACATGCCTAAATTGCGTGGTACAGGGAACTATATTTGATAAATAACTTTTTTTTTGCTGGTAGACAGTTCATGATACATCACATTTATAGTTGCATTGCACAATATTGACACTCACCAATTACCTATTAGTAGTATTAATGTATGGGAAAGGAAAAATGTGGCTGTCATTTTTCTCTTTCTATTGAAATTTGGTATCGTTTTTTATGTTTCTACCAAAAGAAAACCCACTAACTGAAACCACTGTAATTGCTAAAACCGAAATCCCAAGAAGATGAAGATTCTGTAAACTGGAAATTGCTGAGAAACCCAATTTCGGGGTGGGCTTTTATGAAATGCCCACCCGCTGGATAAGTTTTATGAAATACCCAGAATTAAGTATTTTCACGTTAAATATTCCAAGATTCCCTTTTAGATGCCACCCGCTAGAAACTGCTATTTTTATAATACCGAAACTACCCCTCCGCGCGAATTGGTCATCTATATGTATTTGAATTCAAAAAACTCAGATCTGGATTGTGATTTTCGTCTTCTTCTTCACTGGAAATCTGAATTCCATTGCTCTCATCTTCAGCAGAGATCGCAAAGATCGTTCGTAGTTCGGTGTGCTTTTCTTCAGTCGAACTCAGATCATCGCTCGTCATCATCGTCATCATCATCATCTTCATCTTCATCGTGGAGACATTTGAAGTTTTCCGACAATTAGGTCAATTGTGGAGAGAATATCTTTCTTCTTCTTTTCCATCAGAATTATCATCGTTTTGAAAGAAGAACGAAACTCTTTGTTCATGAAAAAAAACTAAATTACACGGAGAATGCCATTCTCCGTTTTATTTAAAACGGAGAATGCCGTTCTCCGTCTTAATTTAAACGGAGAATGACATTCTCCGTCTTAATTTAAACGGAGAATGGCTATTCTCCGTGCTACATTAAGACGGAGAATGTCATTCTTCGTTTTATTTAACACGGAGAATGACATATTCTCCGTTTTATTTAACACGGAGAATGGCATTCTCCGTGTTAGTAACACGGAGAATGGTCATTCTCCTGCGTTTTAACACTAGAATGACCATTCTCCGTGTTAAATAAAACGGAGAATGTCATTCTCCGTGTTAAATAAAACGGAGAATGACATTCTCCGTCTTAATGTAGCACGGAGAATGGCCATTCTCCGTTTAAATTAAGACGGAGAATGTCATTCTCCGTTTTATTTAACACGGAGAATGACATTCTCCGTTTTATTTAACACGGAGAATGGCATTCTCCGTGTTTCTAACACGGAGAATGGTCATTCTCTTGCGTTTTAACACTGGAATGACCATTCTCCGTGTAAACTAAGACGGAGAATGACCATTCTCCGTCTAAATTATGACGGAGAATGGCCATTCTCCGTGTAACTTTCAGGACGGAGAATGACATTCTCCGTCTTAATTAAGACGGAGAATGTCATTCTCCGTGTTACTAACACGGAGAATGGTCATTCTCCGTGTAAATTAAGACGGAGAATGCCATTCTCCGTGTTACTAATACGGAGAATGACCACCCTCATGTGAAATTAACATTTTTCGTGTTCTAACACGGAGAATGGCCATTCTCCTGCATTTTATGGTCAGCTGAAACTTTGGAGGGCCATAACTTTTGACTGGGAGGTCGAAACGAGGTCCCGTTTGTCGCAAAATGAGCGTATCGTCGAGGAGACTGAAAGTAACAGCTTCACCGTTAGACGGCCTTCCGAAATTTTAGATTCGCAAAAAAATGATGTTTGGACCTCCGTTTTAGCATTTTTGTCGTTTGTCCCAGTCTTTCCGAAATTTTTCGACGAGTTTTTGAAGATTTTTGAGGAGAAAACCTAGATTCGAAAGTGAGCAGCGTAAGGAAGAAGATGAAGTATCGAAACTTTTTTTAAGAGCAGTTTCGTGGGTGTTTTCAATAAATTAAAAGGAAGGGCAAAAGGGTCATTTGGAACCCGCTTTGGATAAGTTTCTCTAATTCTGGGCACGCGATGAAAGTTTTTTTAGCGGTGGGTTTTACATAAAACTTTTTTAGTTTTTGGGCATTTCATAAATCTTCCCTTCTGTAAAAATCTCAGCTCCCAGATATTGCCTACATGGTTTTGTACATAGTTATATCTAGACAAGCATTTCAAGTAGGTCATACAGTACAAACTTATATATTATCAACTCTAGGGTCTCTCGCAACTGCCAGGAATAATGAACATTCAGTACACACTACGGAAGCACAATGTTAGCATGCGATTTGAAAATAAGAAGTTTTACAACATTCTAAAAGAAGAAAATTAGCTTGATGAGAGATGTTTCTATAATAAAAACATAATACATGATTTGCAATTTTAAATACCATTGTAATGCACAATGATGACCACTTTGTAGAACAAATAAATGCAATTTTATGAGCTTAGTGAAACCTATTGTTCATGAGGGAAAATGTCAGCTCAGATTATGAAAATAAAAAAAGACTTGCAGCATCGTAAAAACTAATAAAAGTAGATTATTGAGAAATGTGTAAAATTAAATTTCACGCAACTCACATTGCCAACGAATACAGATCGAGAATCCACCTCCTGCTTGCTTTCTTGACTAGCAGCTGCACTCGCAGGATCTACGTGATACAAAATGAGTTGATTACTTCATAACACAGTGACAATGAAAAACGGTGAGAAGAACTAAGTACATTAAGAAAGAAAAACTGAATTATGTTGAGTAGTAAAAAAAAAAAAAAAAAAAGCTTTTCTCGGGTAGTGTAAAGGATGACTTTTTAGATTTCTTTCAAATGCAAATTAAGTAAAATGGCAATTAAAAGAACCATTACTGTCGCAGAAAATGTTAAATGAGAAACATTACCTCTGGCTTGCCCATCTGCAGAGTAAGAATTTCTTTTGCAATCATATGCAAATTGACAGCCTCATCAAATAGATAAGAAAAAGAAACTATTTAGTATTTACCAATAGACATGTTGATAACTTGTACAGATCAAGTTGAGACCATGTACATTTAATCATAGAGACCATGTATATTTAATCACATAAGGTACTTGAAAACCACTTTGTCATTAGCTTCTTAAAGATTATATTTTCCATCAAATTGTGCAATCAAAATATTGTTGTAGCAAATCATTTTCTATTTCTAAGATTCAAGGCTGGTCAACATACTGTTAACCCCCAAAAAATTGGGGTAAAGCCTTTATTTTGGTTCTAAAGCTTTCTACATACTGTAGCCAAATTCATCAACCATAGATAATGTGGCCAGGTATCAGAGTTCAATGTAATAAATCTTTCTTCATCAACCATTCATACTAAAGCAACATCAAGAGCAACTGCCAGTGTATTCCAATCCTTCAAAAACATCAGATTAAGCTTCATGTTATAGTTATAGATTGAGCTTTTCCATTGAAGTTACGTTCAATCCTCCACGAAGTTCATGTCCACCTATCCTCCAAATAAGCTATTTTACAACTTATTTGGATACCTTCATCTAACCTCTACTAAAACTATTGTAAGATACGAATGACACATTGAGGTAGCTCGATGACCAATATACATCAAGCAAATTATAGTTGGGATGGCTCTTACAACAAGGAAGACGACATAACTACTCTACAGTCAATAGATATCATGAGTTACAGAGTATGACAAGAGCAGGCAGCAGACGATCGGAGGGAGGACGAGTACTTAACTCTTGTTCATGTTCACACCAGAGTGCTGAGGCCATTGAAGTCAGAGTCTGGGTGTGAGCCCGCTTACTTCTTCTCAGTTAAGCATAAGATCGCATCTTATGAAAGTACGTGTTACTAAAAATGACCATTGCTAAGAGAACTATAAGAAATAGTCCAGTCTCTACTTTATAGTTTATACAACTCTAAATAGGAAATAGTGATGCAATGATTCGTCCAATACCACCTGAAATAATAAGTTTTCCTTTTGAATGATGCATCATGCATGAACTTATAGAAGCTAACAAACTTGTGGAATTGGACATCGGAAGGACACTCCAAAATATACTAGGAAACAACAAAATCCAGGTCGTGATCTAAGAATCACCAATCAAAAACATGGCTTACCTTTAAATGCTTTGGTGAAAAACCAGTCAAGAAAGACATTGCTTTCTCACTCGTCGATAGATATAAGTTTTATGCATTGGTAACAGCAGTAGATACGGCATAAAGGCTTCAGGAACTCTTGCATGATGTCCCTTCGGTTGGTGTGCAGATTTCGGGCATTATGATCTACTGTGACAACCAACGACTGGCATTGAACACACTCTTCAATGGAAAGAAGAGGATTGTGAGACTATGGCACACATCATTGGATAAGCGCATCTCAGATGGCCTCATTGTAGTGATCGATGTGCGGAGCCAACAACACCCTTCACCAATCATGACTACTAAGTCTCAATCATGGGTGGACGAAAAAAATGCAAAGACGAATACTGCAAAGTGAGACAAGAACAGAGAATCTATCCTTTTGTCCCTATTGACCGAGAGCGTGAGATAGGAGAAACATGTTTTCACATCTCGCCTATACGTACTCCACCTTATCTGAAGTAACCCAGTGGTATCAGGCCGTCGTCTTCTTGGTGAAAGGGAAGTTAATCGCTTTGATCTTTTGTTTCAAAGAGATAAGTAGCTCGTATGGAATAGATTTTTTCTAAAAAATGATTAATTTTCATGGATCTCTTTTTCCTCGATCTTCGGAGAATGTAGCGTTGTTTGTTTATAGACTCTTGCTTTGGTATTATTATTCTCTTTTTTTTCTCCCGGTCGCATTTGGTCGTCTCCCTTTGATATATATCGCCTTGCTATATGCAGCATTTATTAGCTTAGCGAGTTGAGTGGATCATGCAATAAGCCTCTCTCGACCCTCCCTTTATCATATATCTTTATGAAAGTCTCTCACCTTTCGAGGGGGCCTCAAGCGCCAGTTTATCAAGAATACATCAACAGATGGGCTTGAAAGATTTTTCATTTCATGTATTGTTTATGTTATTCTACCATATAATGTTTCACTATTAGTTCAAAAAAAAAAAAAAAAAATCCTCTAGACATTTCATTTTTGGTTCAGTGAAAATTCATAGACTAGGATACATCTATATTGAGGTTAATCCATGTGGACCAGTGGATGTGATCCCCAACCCCTGTAGTATACTATATCTCTATAAAGGAGAGAGTCTTGAGGACTATGGCTTCAAGCGTTAACGAGTACTTGAGCATTTTGAACGTTCGGTATGCTTGACACACACATCTGGCGCTGGGTCGACACGCCCTAGCCGCACCACTGTTAACACCCCACTGTTACAAGTTCCATGCCAGGCGGTGTATCACATTTCCGTTCTGCTCAAGCAGGCGCACGCACGAACAAACAGGAAACATATTTATCCAAACCCTTGATTCATCAAAAACAACCAAGACCAAACAATTTCAAACCCTAATTAAAGAAAATTGCACCATCATCAAATTAATCAATCTAGTGCGGAACACAACATACAAAAACATAAGTATTCAATGATCGATTTAGAAACCCTAATAAAAACAGTAGACTAAGGGGCTCGGACCTTGGCCTGCTCCCATCTCCTTCTCGACCTTGGCCTGCATCTCCCGGAGTGCAGCCGCCTCCTCCTCCATCTCCTTCAGCCGCTTCTTCATCTCATCGAGCTCCTGCAGCTGCCAAATCGGGACGACGAAACAAAAAAAAATTGGGGTTAGGGTTAGAGCTAGGTTTTCGGGAAGGGGACGGGCTACGCACTTTGACGGCATCGTCGTCGGTTCTGATCATGTCCACATCGGCGTTCATGTAGGCGTCCTCGTCGGGGATCTCTCCGCCATAGACCTCGTGCTCCTCGTCCTCCATTGTTTTTTCTTTCTTTCCTCGTTTCCTTCTGCAGATTGATCTCTCTCGCGTGTAATGGGTTCTTGGGATGGATTGAGAAAAGGAAGTGATTAAATATTTTCGTCAGTACCCGTGTGTCCCTGACCGACTGATGTATCGTGGCCCACAAACAGATTTTTTTTAACCTAAAGAAAGGGGGTAATTACTTATTTGGTAACCAAATTTTATATTTTTATAGGCATAAAAAATTTGTTAAACAAATTAAATCAGAAGTTTCCATATATGTTGAAGATAATACCATGAATCTAGTTAACATACTTAATATATTTAAATTAAAATTTGTTATATTATCATATAGTTAGTTTAAATATAGTTTAAATATGAAATATATTTCAATTAAAATTTGTTCTATGTGGAACTTTGGATATTTGTTTAGATAATAGCATGTAGTTAATTTAAATATAGTTTAAATATCAAATATATTAAAATTGAATTTGTTTATAGGATTTTGGACATATGTTTACATAATTATAAGAAATTACATTATTTTTACATCTAATTGATATAATTTTAAATTATTTTTAGGATATACATTATCATAGTTAAATACTTTTATTAATCAGTGTGTGATATAGAAACAGCTTGGACAGCTCACTTTTGAGTCGTCTCTCACTGTAATGGTAAAATACTATGGTAAATATATTATAAATGACTAAAAATATTATACTAAATTTTAACTTGATACCCTCAACTATTCTATTTTTCAATTTGATAATGTAAACATAATAATAATAATGAAACAGTCCCTTCACCACCCAACCACCCCTCACCCGGTTGTACCACTCCCGCAGCCGCCCCCACCTGCGACCCTACCGCCATAACCCCCACACCCGCAACGTGCCCCCTACCTATAGTGATGACTATACATGTAAAGTTGTTATACATGTTTTATAATCCCAAACTTGTAATCCACTATGAAATTGAAAACCTCAATCAACTTCTCGTGATAAGTAATCAAAAAAAAAAAAAAATTGTAACCAATTCTTGTTTGTTTTTTTTTCAATATTATGAAACATTTCATATTTCAACTTGATACCCTAAAATTTAGATTCCAATTTTTTCAATTTAATGTTCTTTAAAAAAAATACTAATCAGACTACCACTTCCTCACCCAACCATCCCTCACCCGGTTGTACCAATATCTCCGCAGTCGCCCCCACGTCCGCCCCCACTGCCACACCCCCCACCCAAATCCCGTACTGTGCCCCTACATATACATGTAAATTTTTTATACATTGTGTATGATCCCCAACTTGTGAATCCGCTACGAACTTGAAAATTCCAATTTATGTGTATCAACTTCTCGTGACAAGTATATATATATATATATATATATATATATATATATATATATATATATATATATATATATATATATATATATATATATATGCAAATGATCTCTAGCCTAGTGGTTAAGAGAGATGCATGTGGCCCGAGTGGTCAGGAGATCGATTTCCGGTGGAAGCGTTCGCCACAATTACCCATAGCTTCAAAAAAAAATATATATATATATATATATATATATATATATATATATATATATATATATATATAATTTAAACTTTTTATTCATTATTTATAATCCCCAACTCGTGGATCTACTACAAAATTAAAAAGTCCAATCTGTGTTGTATCTAACTTTAGTGTGATACGTAATCAAATAAAATATTATTTTAAACTTTTTCTTGTTTGTTATTTTTCCTAACATTAGGATACCTTCTTCTTCAATCCAATAAAATAGGCACGAACAATGTAACTGCAGTTTTGAACTAGCCTCGTTTGGTTCGCGGAATGGAAGGGAAAGGAAATCAATTCCTTGTCATTTTCTTTTCTTTGGAAAACTTTAATTCCTATTGATTTTTCTTTCCGATGTTTGGCAATGCCAAAAAATTTGAAAAGAAAAATGAATACTTCAATGTGGAAAAGTGATTCCTTCCTTGGATGGATGGAATCACTTTCTCCCATAATTTTCCTTCCATTGGGAATCACTTTTCTTTCCTCCTCAATTCCTTGGGCGTCCAAACATAGGAAAGTAATCACTTTCCATTTCCAACCGGGAGATTCCGCGAACCAAACGAGGCGTAAGAAGCTGAAATGTATAAGATAAAATGGGTCCAAGCCTTGTGGTCTAGCGGTAAGACCATGGACATTCGGATTGGCGGCCTGGGCTCCGAAGATAAAGTTTAGGTGTAGGATGGTTGTGCGTGGAAAAAAAAAATATATATATATATAAGATAAGACTTTTTATAAAGGCACTGCAGTTTTTGATCAGGGCTAGCCTATTTTAAAACTTTGTATTATTTACAAGTTTGCCATCGAAAAATTGATCAGGGCTATCCCACTCTTTGGTATAAGTCACTAGTGCAAACAAGGTGTCACGTCCCAGAACCAGAATACTGGAGAGCGGGAGAATGACTCAGCCAGCTACGTATTACGGGTAGATGAATACCGTATAATACGATCAATGCTGTCTAACCAGACGAGGGGGTGCATACTACATGAAAGTCTTACTATGGTCACTTCACATCTATTGTCTCAATCATTCAAACAAGAAACAAAAATAGAGAACAGGTAAGATAAATCAGTAAGGCATCCCAAACGCTTAGTCAAAATGTTCTTGAGATCTGGCTTTACAAAACATAGCCAGATAGTATAGTAACATATATACATAATTGTTATCAGCTGCAGTCTGACTTAGTTACAATTATGTAAAAGTAAGTGCAAAACAATCTGACTAACATGTCGGTGCCAAACGGCTAAGTATGATGTAAATAACAAAACGAGCGGTGAAGTAAGGAACCCACTCGAGTCCTCCTGCGATCATCCCTCTAGTATTGACCATCTTGGAGGTAGAAGTAAGCTGGATCCTCGGGGACCGGATCTAAATCTGGCCATGCAAAACCAGAGAGGTTAGACCTCTAATAGCAAGTACCACAAAGAAGGACGATGTGAAGGATTAAACCAGTAAGTAAGAGAATATAATAATAGATCTCTGCTTTCCACTAGGATTCACATAACATCACGACACTTCGAACCAACCTCCCAACCAAACAAGGACAGAAGTTGGCCCGTCATGTCCTGACATTCTGATCATCTCAGTTAGGCAACAGAGTAGATACAGTACACAAACAAATCATCTTGAACGGCCAATCAATTCCTACGGCTTGCTATTGTGAGTCCCAAGTTATCCTGGAATTATGCAAATAGGGATTCCTCAGTTCTTACTATGTACGAGCAAGGCTAGTCTATCCAGTCAATCAATTGCGCCAATCATGAATTAGACGAGTCCCAGCGGGACGCCCGTCATCAATATACAATATACAATAATAATATAAGCAGATACCGCTCCCTGCCCGTATGGCAGGTTTACAGTATCTGTGGGAACCAGCCGGCCTGTCGGGCACCACTAGTCCCAAGAGGGCTGCCATGTAAGAACTCGGGGATCCATTCTCTCCATGCAATCATTATTTTATTTAACTTAATAGTCTCTACGTTGAGTGAAATCCCATGCCGTGGATCATGGTCATTCAAATGAGTACTTTCGTACGGGGTACGATATGCGCAACTCTACAACGATACCCGTGCGGCTAGGTTGTAGGTCTTACATAGCGTAATGCAACAATCAAATCTAACCACGGAGTAATCATGCATTGACCATAAAGTACACATGCTGCTTTGTAAAATAAATAAATAAATAAATTGAAGCCTGCATGTGCCTGTACGTCAATATTCGGGATCGGCTAATCGTTTTCAATAGTTCATTACATGAACGTGTCTCATTCATTTAATTCAATAAGACGACTAGCCAGTCTCTTAGTTCCAACCAGGAACGCACGCATGATCAATTATTAGTCAAGGTCACAATCATTATCAATGGTGACAAGGCATGAAAGTCAACTAGTATTTAGTGGGGTCGAGTCTACAACTCTCAGAATTTAATTCCAGTCATACTGGGTATCCATAAACCAATCAAGACACAGGACACGTTCTACACAACCATATGTATTAAAATATTATCATGCCAAGATTTTCGAGTTTATGCAAAAAGGCGTAAGGATATAATAGGAGAATTATCATGCCAACATTAAATGAATAAATTGTAAGGCAATAGAAGCACTAAGGTTAAATTACGCCAAGGTTGGTCTATGCCAATTTTTACGCTAAGGTCAACAATACGCGCGTAAAAGCCTGCCTGCGTAAAAGCCTGCCTGCGTAAGAGCCTGCCTGCGTAAGAGCCTGTCTGCGTAAAACTTAGAAGAGTACGCGTAAAACATAAAGTTACGCGTAAAGAAAATACACTCAAATAAAGGAACAAGGTTGAGCGTAAAACTCGTTTTACGCCGAGCCAAGGAGTGCACGTAAAAAGGAGCTACGTGTAAAAAGATTTAGAGTTTACGCCTGAGACATTGTGCGCGTAAAACAAAGATTACGCCAAGTCAAGTAGACTGCGTAAAACAGTTTTACGCTGACACGAGTGATCGTGGGCGTAAAGCTCGACACTACGCGGACACGTATAACGTGGGCGTAAAAACTCAATATTACGCTAACACGTAACAACGTGGGCGTGAAGTACGCGAGCACGTATAACGTGAGCGTAAAATATCTCCCGAACCCCAAATTCCATGGAACCTTCGTTCCAAGCCAGGAATGAGGTTCCCATGGTTCAAAATGGCGAATAACACCACCTCAACAAAACTGGAATGGACAAAACTTGGAAGTAAGGAAGTTGATAGATCAAAACCGAAAATAGCAATTACTAGATCTACGAAAAATAAGGCTTCAAAATGCAAAATGCCAAGTTCTAAACTCTCTTAAAATTACGAGAGGAAGATAAGTGAACCATAAAAATGGGTTCTCATGTGGAAGCAAGGTGTACTTGCCTATGGGTATGGTAGGTGGAGAGAGTTATGAGGAAGAAGAAGAAGAAGAGTAATGGTGAAGGAGAGTAATGAAGAGAGAGAAAGAGTTTGGGGGCTTTAAATGGGGTGTTAGGTTCGGTTCATGATGAACCACTAAGAACCCAAAAATAAACCAACCTAGGTCGAACCTAAAACAAAGCTAAAGCAGAGAATAAAAGCAGAAAGTAAAATACAGAAAATTAATTATCGTGAAATTAAAAGAATTTAAATACATGATAATACATGACAAATATTAAATAAATACATTCAAGTATTATATGCATAAAAATACGTATTCTGGGAACGGGAAGTGACATCTCTACCCACCTTAGAAAAATTCCGTCCTCGGAATTTCAAATCCAAGCAGGTAGAAATATCGGAGCTAAACTAATACAAGCAATTCTAGTGAGCAAGCAATCATTTCTACCATATCAAAAGCAAGTGCTATATATGTAAATTCATCAATCCATGATATCAAGTAGCACTACCTATAAAGTGACAAGCATGAAGATTCAGGACAATCAAGGTATACGGAAAGAGATATACCTTGTGAGTCAAACAGGTGTGGATACCGTGATCGGATATCATCCTCACGTTCCCACGTTGACTCTCCCAAGGAGTGATGACCCCAAGCAACACGGACAAGACTAATCATTCGGTTCTTGAGTATCTTCTCTCTTCGGTCTAAAATGGACACAGGCTGTTCCTCGTAAGACAGGTTGGTACCAACAACCAACTCAGAGTGATCGAGGATATGGCTTGGGTCCGATACATACCTACGTAATTGAGATACATGAAACACGTCATGCACCTCTCATAACGAAGGTGGGAGTGATAAACGATAAGCAACATCGCCTATCCGATCAAGGATAACAAATGGGCCCACGTACCGTGGACTCAATTTCCTGCGAACGCCAAATCTAATGACCCCACGAGTAGGTGAGATCCGCAAGAATACGTGGTCCCCAACAGAAAACTCTAGTGGCCTACGATGCTGGTCCGCTCAATGACGATGCCGATCCTGCGCAACTCGAAGTCGCTCTCTAATTCCCTTAACCACTTCAACCGTCTGAACAATCATTTCTGGGCCTAACATCTTCCTCTCTCCGATATCATCCCATGCAAGCGGTGACCTGCACTTCTTACCATATAATGCTTCAAATGACGTCATCTGGATACTGGCTTGATAACTATTGTTATATGAAAACTCGACCAAGTGCAGGTGGCTCTCCCAAGATCCTCCAAAATCTAAAGTGCAAGCTCGTAACATGTCTTCTAAAGTCTGAATCGTTCTTTCTGATTGCCCATCTGTCAACCCCTGATTTTCAAAATTTTGTTTATTAGTGATAATTGGCCATTAATGATTATTTTGGCATTAAAATATTTTATAATAATTATTAGGAATTTTTTTAGAATTTTTAAATATTTTTAAATAGCTTTTAAATACCAGAAATACCATTTTGCAATTTTATAAATTGTTTTAAATTAGGTTTGCAATATTTAAAATTGTTTTAATACTTTTTGCAATAACCCAATTGTCTTTTGCAATTATATTTTGCAAATATTACTCGCGGGAGTCAAATTGCAAATTGAAATTTACATTTGACACAGCGGGGACCTGTTTGTAAAATCCTAAACTACAGGGACCTAAATGAAATTTCTAACCTAACTGCCCCCGACGACCGGACAGCTGCCGACGACCGGCCAGCTGCTCCCCCCCACGTCCCGACCGACTTCGACCGACCTCCTCTGCCTATAAAACAAAGCCCTCTCTTTCCCCAGACAAACCCTAACCCTAACCGACCACCACGACCACGACAACCCCCCTTTCTTCTCCGACGAACCCCAAACCCTAGCTCTACTCCGGCGACCCCCGTTCGGCCACCACCGCTTGACGTCATCGTCCTCAACCACCACCATCAGGACCGCCTCATCGAGCCGCGCCCAGCGCCGCCCAAGCGCCTTGACCATGACGCCCCCAGCCGCCGTTCGCCTCCTCGACTTCCACCCCTCAGCCGGACACGTAGGTAACATTCCTTCCTCTGTGTCGTGCGTGTCTCAAACTGAGACACGAGACTCGCCTAGACTCAGGGGACTCGACTGTGGTGCTGGACACGTGTTAGCCGAGTCGTACGTGTCGTGCTGGGCACGGACACGTCGACTCTGTGTCAGATTCCAACTTCTCGTGTCCTGGACTGTATGGACACGAGACGAACTGTGAACTAGACTAACGGGTTGGACTTTGCTTAACGGGTAAAAATCCATTTAATTTCTGTACTAAATAAATGAAACAAAAACCCTATCCTAACAATCGGGCCGGACTGGCCTACTGGCCAGCCCGCACAGTTTAGAAACCCCCCCGCTGGCTCAGGATCGAGCCCCCCTTTCCTTTCTGTTTTTCTTTTCTGTTTTCTTTTTTTTTTCTTTTTCTTTTCTTTTCTTTTACTGTTTTTATATATATATATATATATATATATATATATGTATATATGTATATATATTAGTATATATGTATATATACTGTTTTAACAGTATATATGTATATGTTTTATAGTTAGTAAATTATTTGTATATATGTTAGTATTTATATATATATATACACATATGTATATATGTATATATTTTCTTGTGTATGTATATATATTATTATATATATATATATACTTTATAAATTAAGTATTTTCTTGTGTATATATATATGTACTTTTGGCATAGGTATGTATATATTCATTTTGTATAAAATTTACCTTATTAAAATGATAATATTATTTTGACTATTTTTAAATTGTATTTTTTATTGTATTTAAATTACTGCAACCATTTGATGTCCAAGCCTAGCATGGGTATTTGGGCTCAAATGTGTTTTCACACATTCAAGACCTGTTCAAGTCATATTGGACTTGATTCATGGCCTTGGGTCCTGTATTTGAACTTTGGTTCAAATTATATACATGGACAAAATACGCAGATAATTAATTATTATGTACAATGCTGTTTTTGATTTTCTAAAAAAATACTTAAAGTATTGCTAAAATTATGGAAAAATAGTTTTTAGATACTTTGTTAAGTTGGCTAATTTAGTATAATTTTTGTAGTATTTAATTTACTGTTTTGCTACTAGTTTGGCATATGAAACCAAAACTCACTTTCTGTATACTTAGAAAAACTGATTTTTTATTTGTACTGGATAATAAATTCCAGAAAAATTATAATAAATTTCTATGATTAACAAGGATCACCTTGGTACTTTACTTTAAGAAAAACTAGGCTTTTTGCCTATCTCTAAAATTGTTAGAACACAATAGCCTTTTGATTTATTTATTGATTAATTACGACTTATAGCTTTTTATGTTATTTGCAGTTTTAGTCGTGTTGAACCCCATCCCTCACTAGTGAAAAGGCCCTAGAAAGTTAGTTAACATAGTGTGCCACCCCACATTGGTCTCCTAGTCCAAGTCATTATTTTGGCTAGGTGCCCAGTCACAAGTCGTGTCACACCAGTTTAGTGATCTAGTATTTTAGCTTAGTATAAAAGCTATGTTATTGCATTTATTTCTACAGTGACGAGTTACTGGACATCCATAGCACTGTTATCGCAGCTTGTTTTGTTTTGCTTTGCTAGAGGCAAGTACTTTCTACGAACTTTACATATTGTCACATAAATGAACTGCAAACCCCACCATGTTATATGCTGATCCTTGGGGTAGCAAGTTAGATCTTTACATGTTGTGCTTTCAGTTACTACCATGCTTAGAACAGTCTTGATGTATCTCTCACATGATTAGAATATGGGTATGGGGAAACTGATAGTATTGTACGTGATCACGACCCCCCTACAGTAGCGAGCTCGGTCGCATTTTATATGCATTGCCTTACCGCAGGCCATTACCCCGCATGTCTGTACGGATGTACATTTATGCTTGTTAACTTGTACGTATGTACATTTCATTATGTGCCCTCCAGCACATTGTACATCTATTGACCGATCACGTACTTGCTACAGTTTTAAACATTACATATACATCTGTCTTTATGACATATGTGTCCTTGCCATGATAGACTATATGATGCCATGCTTTCCAGTTATTTCTCACATGTTCATTCTCATGTTCATTTCCATGTTTCATATGCTAGTTTGCTAGATTTAGTACTTGCTCCCGTCCTGACAGGATAACGTTGTAGGTGTCCTTACTGAGGAGGAGTTACTCTGCGACTCATACTATGGAGTTACTACCGAGGACCCGGCTCTGCTTTACGAGGATGTTCCTGCGGGGAACCTCGCCTAGATGTCTTTTGTTTACTTAGACTTTTGAGAGTAGACATGTATTAGACTACATCATTTTGTAACTGGACATGTATCCAGTTTTACATTTCAGTTTACTTGTACTTGGATATTTTACTATATACGACGACTTTTGTGTTTGGAGCATTTATGATTCTTCTTCACTTATAGAACTGTTAGTACATTTAGTCTTATCCTGTTGTCTTTAGAATAGCTTACTACGTTTTATCTCAACGTAGGCTGGACATGACTCGGCCTGGCCCAACAATTTGGGTAGCGGGTCGTGACATGTTTTTAGTGGTGGCCCATGCAGGTCCTGACTAAACTGTTTGGTTACGTTATTGTACCAAGCATACCTGCAATTAGGAACTTAAGGTAATTAGACAACATTAGGAAAGACGCTTAGAACACCTAGAGGAATGCTAGGATTGCAACATAGGAAATACATCACATGTTTGCTATTATAAATTAGATTTTCTTGCATATGATTGCTTACTTTAAACAAGTCCTTATAAGTCTTTTATGTGTAATTTAGATGGTGCTTACTCGTTCGTCCCAGCATATTACCCCCGAGAATGGGGCCCTCCATATCCAGTCAGCTGACCAGTTGACTGATACACCTCCACCTACCACATTCCCCCACTCCACAGATCCACATACCCAGATACCACCTTCCACATCCCAGTCCCAGCAGGACCCGATACTTCCACCACCCCCTATCACCAGACCCACCCAGGCTCCCGTCACACTCGACGGGACCCAGCTGCTCACACTGATCCAGGGGTTCCTAACAACCCATCAGGAGCAGACTACCCTACTCCGCCAGAGCATGGAGCGTTTTGAGGGACGTCCCGTGGTCCCACCATATGTAGAGCCACGGCAGAGAGCGGGGACAGTTAAGGACTTCATGGGTCTGAATCCCAAGGAGTTCTCAGGGACTGAGGGCATAGTAGTAGCTGATGATTGGCTAGATTCAGTAGAGAGGAAGCTTCTGGGAGTTAGGATGCCGGATGACCTTCAGGTCGAGGCAGCAGGATTTCTGCTGATAGACTTAGCCGGAGTCTGGTTCAGGAATGAGCCGTTGTTCGCGAAAGGTAGAGCCACCTGGGACCAGTTCAAGACCCAGTTCAAGAAGAAGTTCTTCTCGACCACCGCTAGAGTAGCCATGGGGCTACGATTCCAGAACATCCAGCAGGGGAACCGTTCTGTTGACGACTATGCGGGAGAGTTCAGTCGCTTGAGCCGTTTTGCTCCTAGTCTGGTTGCTGATCCAGAGGAGATGACCCGTAGGTTTTGCCATGGTCTAGTTCCAGACATTGGCATTCTTATAGTGGCAAACGGTACGACTGACTATTACCAGAGCCTAGAGTTAGCCCGGAGCATCGAGGAGCATCTTCTGTCATGCAAGAGGCCGGCTCCTGTACATCATGAGGGACCGTCCAAGCGTCAGGCTTTCCAGCAGAAAGCACCGACGCCACCCCAGCAGACTTACCGTCCCTCTACACCACATCATCAGACCCCGCCAGTTCGAGCCCCGGGACCCCGTCAACAGCAGCAGAAAGGAGTTATATGTTCTTTCTACGGAAGACCAGGGCACGACAGCACCATCTGCAGGAAGAGGTTGAAGCAGTGCTTAGCTTGTGGGTCTGCCACCCATCAGATTCGGGACTGCCCAGTAGCGAAGCCTAGAGGACCGCTCCCGACTCAGCAGCAGAGGTTCGGGCAGCATCTGCAGCAGCAGAAGGGACCTCAGGGGAGGGTCTATAGTCTAGCCGTTGAGCCGGAGCCGGAGCAGATTTCGGAGCCGGATTACTTAGCTGACGTCATCACAGGTCATGTTTATTTGCATACTTTTCTAGCTGTATGTTTGTTTGATTCTGGTGCATCTCATAGCTTCCTATCATTAGAGTTTATGCATAAACATCATCTAGTAGCTACACCTACTGCGGAGATTAGTAGAGTGATGACGGGAGGAGGACCAGTGCCTATTAGATCTATCTATAGGTGTTCTATTTTTATAGCCGGGAGAGAGTTCAGAGGGCGATTCTTTGTGATGCCGCTCCCCGGTTATGATATCATATTAGGGATGGACTGGCTTAGCTATGTCCATGCTTCTATAGATTGCTATGAGGGTAGTATTGTGTTCAGTCCCCCAGGCACAGCACCATTCAGTGTCAGGAGGACAGGGCCGGAGATCAGCCTAGAGCCGAACTGTTGTGCTACAGTCGAGGACGCAGCACCGCCACACCCTATCATTAGGGAGTTTATGGATGTATTCCCAGAGGATCTTCCAGGACTTCCGCCTGACAGAGATGTGGAGTTCACTATAGATCTAGTGCCGGGTTTATCCAGTATCCCGGGCTTGCTATAGAGTGAATCCCAAGGAGGCCATAGAGATGAAAGAGCAGATTGATGACCTGTTGAAAAAGGGTTTCATTCGATCCAGTGCTTCTCCATGGGGAGCACCAGTGCTCTTTGTGCCCAAGAAGGATGGTACAGTCCGGTTGTGTATTGATTACCGGGCTTTGAATGCCATCACTATCAAGAACAAATATCCTCTGCCCAGGATAGATGATTTGTTCGACCAATTGAGCGGGGCGAAGGTGTTTTCCAGGATAGATTTGAGATCCGGGTACCACCAGGTGAAGGTTAGGCCAGCAGACATCCAGAAGACGGCGTTCAACACGAAGTACGGGCAGTACGAGTTTCTGGTGATGCCATTTGGTCTCACAAATGCGCCAGCTGTCTTTATGAACTTGATGAATAAGACATTTCACCAGTATCTGGATAAGTTCGTCGTAGTGTTTATCGACGACATCCTGATATACTCGAAGACGCCGGAGGAGCATGCAGAGCACTTGCGGATAGTTTTGGGGATTCTGAGGCAGGAGAGATTGTTTGCCAAATTGTCGAAGTGCGAGTTCTTTTTAGACCGAGTGGAGTTTCTCGGCCATGTAGTCACTGGAGATGGAATCTCGGTGGATCCCAGGAAGATTGCTGCAGTTGAGACGTGGAAGGCTCCGACGTCAGTTTCAGAGATCAGGAGCTTTCTGGGTTTAGCAGGCTATTACAGAAAGTTCGTCCAGGACTTTGCTAGGATAGCTGAACCCATGACGAAGCTGACGCGGAAGGACGTAGAGTACATCTGGTCAGAGGACTGCCAGGCGGCATTTGAGGAGCTGAAGAGGAGGCTGACGACCGCTCCAGTTCTGACTTTACCTTCAGGTTCTGGAGGTTTCACCATATACAGCGATGCTTCTGGGAAAGGGCTAGGATGTGTTCTACAGCAGCATGGGAAAGTAATTGCTTATGTATCTAGGCAGTTGCGGACTCATGAGAGGAATTATCCTACCCATGACCTCGAGTTAGCTGCGGTGATCTTTGCACTCAAGTTATGGAAACATTACTTATACGGAGAGCGTGTGGAAATCTTTACTGACCACAAAAGCTTGAAGTATGTGTTCACGCAGAAAGAGCTGAACATGAGGCAAAGACGATGGTTGGAGTTGATGAAGGACTTCGACATCGATTTACAGTATCACCCCGGAAAGGCAAATGTGGTGGCGGATGCGCTGAGCAGGCATCCGATGGCATGGTATCTGATGATTGATCGACATTTGCGGGAGGATCTGGAGAAGCTCGGTATCGAGCTAGTTCGGCCAGGATTAGTGATACAGATGATGGCGCTTGACATTCAGTCAGGTTTGATGGAGCAGATCCGGGAGGCACAGTCTACAGATGAGAGCCTTCGCAGACTTCGACCCCAGGCATTAGCTGGATTGCTGGATGACTTCACTATAGCAGAGGATGGATCCTTGAGGCGTGGCAGCCGACTGTGCGTACCGAGAGGAGAGCTAGTAGAGGCAGTTTTGCAGGAGGCGCACCGATCGAGATATTCTATTCACCCTGGTGCTAACAAGATGTACCGTGACTTGCGGGAACATCTTTGGTGGCACGGGATGAAGAGGGATGTATCACGCTTCATTTCGAGATGTCTAGTTTGCCAGCAGGTCAAGGCGGAGCGCCAGAGGCCAGCTGGTTTGTTGCAGCCGTTACCCATTCCCGAGTGGAAGTGGGAACATATTACGATGGACTTCGTTTCAGGGCTTCCTCGTTCCCAAGGAGGGAAGGATGCCATCTGGGTCATTGTAGACAGGCTGACGAAGTGTGCGCACTTCATACCCTTCAAGGTGGGGCTTTCCACCGAGAAGTTGGCGGAGCTATACATGCAGCAGATTCACATCCCACTACTGGAGGAGCTTACAGGAGGAGTTGGGCAGTAGGCTCAAGTTTAGTACGGCGTACCACCCGCAGACAGATGGGCAGTCCGAGAGGACGATACAGACGCTGGAGGATATGCTGAGGACTTGTGTGCTGGACTTCGGAGGATCATGGGAGAGCCATCTGCACTTGGTAGAGTTTTCATACAACAACAGCTACCAGGCCAGTATTGGTATGTCTCCTTTCGAGGTGCTTTATGGACGACGATGTCGGACACCGCTCTTTTGGGATAATATCGAAGACAGAGTTATGCTTGGGCCAGAGATGATCACGGATGCAGCAGAGAAAGTCGGGATGATCAGAGACAGGCTCAGAGTAGCTCAGGACAGGCAGAAACACTGGGCTGATGCTAGTCGCAGGCCGATGGAGTTCGCAGACGGTGATATGGTGCTAGTGAAGATATCACCTACTCGAGGGACGATCCGGTTCGGACGAGGAGGAAAGCTGAGCCCCAGATATATCGGGCCGTTCGAGGTGCTTGGCAGGATCGGAGAGGTAGCTTACAGGGTTGCACTTCCACCCAATCTAGCAGGAGTTCACGATGTCTTTCACGTATCTCAGCTGAGGAGATATGTTCCAGACCCCAGTCATGTGCTAGATCATTCAGAGTTGGAGGTCGGACCGAGCCTTACAGTTTCTGAGCAGCTAGTGGAGATATTAGATAGGAGAGAGAAGAGGCTGAGGAACAAGGTTATACCCCTAGTGCGAGTAGCTTGGAGCCGTCACTCCCTAGGTGAATCTACTTGGGAGAGGGAGTCGGACATGAGGGAGAGATTTCCTTACTTGTTCGATCCAACCGCTGCGAGGGAACCACCCGTTCCCGCTTGATACCTTAGAGGTTAGTTTTGATTGCAGCCTTAGTCTTTTGTTGCATTGCTTGCTATGTTAGAACATTGTCGGGTCTTCAATCCTTGTGAATTTCGAGGACGAAATTTTTCAAGGAGGGAAGACTTGTTAACCCCTGATTTTCAAAATTTTGTTTATTAGTGATAATTGGCCATTAATGATTATTTTGGCATTAAAATATTTTATAATAATTATTAGGAATTTTTTTAGAATTTTTAAATATTTTTAAATAGCTTTTAAATACCAGAAATACCATTTTGCAATTTTATAAATTGTTTTAAATTAGGTTTGCAATATTTAAAATTGTTTTAAATACTTTTTGCAATAACCCAATTGTCTTTTGCAATTATATTTTGCAAATATTACTCGCGGGAGTCAAAATGCAAATTGAAATTTACATTTGACACAGCGGGGACCTGTTTGTAAAATCCTAAACTACAGGGACCTAAATGAAATTTCTAACCTAACTGCCCCCGACGACCGGACAGCTGCCGACGACCGGCCAGCTGCTCCCCCCCACGTCCCGACCGACTTCGACCGACCTCCTCTGCCTATAAAACAAAGCCCTCTCTTTCCCCAGACAAACCCTAACCCTAACCGACCACCACGACCACGACAACCCCCCTTTCTTCTCCGACGAACCCCAAACCCTAGCTCTACTCCGGCGACCCCCGTTCGGCCACCACCGCTTGACGTCATCGTCCCCAACTACCACCATCAGGACCGCCTCATCGAGCCGCGCCCAGCGCCGCCCAAGCGCCTTGACCACGATGCCCCCAGCCGCCGTTCGCCCCCTCGACTTCCACCCCTCAGCCGGACACGTAGGTAACATTCCTTCCTCTGTGTCATGCGTGTCTCAAACTGAGACACGAGACTCGCCTAGACTCAGGGGACTCGACTGTGGTGCTGGACACGTGTTAGCCGAGTCGTACGTGTCGTGCTGGGCACGGACACGTCGACTCTGTGTCAGATTCCAACTTCTCGTGTCCTGGACTGTATGGACACGAGACGAACTGTGAACTAGACTAACGGGTTGGACTTTGCTTAACGGGTAAAAATCCATTTAATTTCTGTACTAAATAAATGAAACAAAAACCCTATCCTAACAATCGGGCCGGACTGGCCTACTGGCCAGCCCGCACAGTTTAGAAACCCCCCCCCCCGCTGGCTCAGGATCGAGCCCCCCTTTCCTTTCTGTTTTTCTTTTCTGTTTTCTTTTTTCTTTTCTTTTTCTTTTCTTTTCTTTTACTGTTTATATATATATATATATATATATATGTATATATGTATATATATTAGTATATATGTATATATACTGTTTTAACAGTATATATGTATATATGTATATGTTTTATAGTTAGTAAATTATTTGTATATATGTTAGTATTTATATATATATACACATATGTATATATGTATATATTTTCTTGTGTATGTATATATATTATTATATATATATACTTTATAATTTAAGTATTTTCTTGTGTATATATATATGTACTTTTGGCATAGGTATGTATATATTCATTTTGTATAAAATTTACCTTATTAAA
Source organism: Iris pallida (assembly GCA_029216955.1). Lineage (NCBI taxonomy): Eukaryota > Viridiplantae > Streptophyta > Magnoliopsida > Asparagales > Iridaceae > Iris > Iris pallida. The sequence continues at coordinate 5,832,324 of JANAVB010044218.1, read as the reverse complement.
ATGATAATATTATTTTGACTATTTTCAAATTGTATTTTTTATTGTATTTAAATTACTGCAACCATTTGATGTCCAAGCCTAGCATGGGTATTTGGGCTCAAATGTGTTTTCACACATTCAAGACCTGTTCAAGTCATATTGGACTTGATTCATGGCCTTGGGTCCTGTATTTGAACTTTGGTTCAAATTATATACATGGACAAAATACGCAGATAATTAATTATTATGTACAATGCTGTTTTTGATTTTCTAAAAAATACTTAAAGTATTGCTAAAATTATGGAAAAATAGTTTTTAAATACTTTGTTAAGTTGGCTAATTTAGTATAATTTTTGTAGTATTTAATTTACTGTTTTGCCACTAGTTTGGCATATGAAACCAAAACTCACTTTCTGTATACTTAGGAAAACTGATTTTTTATTTGTACTGGATAATAAATTCCAGAAAAATTATAATAAATTTCTATGATTAACAAGGATCACCTTGGTACTTTACTTTAAGAAAAACTAGGCTTTTTGCCTATCTCTAAAATTGTTAGAACACAATAGTCTTTTGATTTATTTATTGATTAATTACGACTTATAGCTTTTTATGTTATTTGCAGTTTTAGTCGTGTTGAACCCCATCCCTCACTAGTGTAAAGACCCTAGAAAGTTAGTTAACATAGTGTGCCACCCCACATTGGTCTCCTAGTTCAAGTCATTATTTTGGCTAGGTGCCCAGTCACAAGTCGTGTCACACCAGTTTAGTGATCTAGTATTTTAGCTTAGTATAAAAGCTAAGTTATTGCATTTATTTCTACAGTGACGAGTTACTGGACATCTATAGCACTGTTATCGCAGCTTGTTTTGTTTTGCTTTGCTAGAGGCAAGTACTTTCTACGAACTTTACATATTGTCACATAAATGAACTGCAAACCCCACCATGTTATATGCTGATCCTTGGGGTAGCAAGTTAGATCTTTACATGTTGTGCTTTCAGTTACTACCATGCTTAGAACAGTCTTGATGTATCTCTCACATGATTAGAATATGGGTATGGGGAAACTGATAGTATTGTACGTGATCACGACCCCCCTACAGTAGCGAGCTCGGTCGCATTTTATATGCATTGCCTTGCCGCAGGCCATTACTCCGCATGTCTGTACGGATGTACATTTATGCTTGTTAACTTGTACGTATGTACATTTTATTATGTGCCCTCCAGCACATTGTACATCTATTGACCGATCACGTACTTGCTACAGTTTTAAACATTACATATACATCTGTCTTTATGACATATGTGTCCTTGCCATGATAGACTATGTGATGCCATGCTTTCCAGTTATTTCTCACATGTTCATTCTCATGTTCATTTCCATGTTTCATATGCTAGTTTGCTAGATTTACTACTTGCTCCCGTCCTGACATGATAACGTTGTAGGTGTCCTTACTGAGGAGGAGTTACTCTGCGACTCATACTATGGAGTTACTACCGAGGACCGGGCTCTGCTTTACGAGGATGTTCCTGCGGGGAACCTCGCCTAGATGTCTTTTGTTTACTTAGACTTTTGAGAGTAGACATGTATTAGACTACATCATTTTGTAACTGGACATGTATCCAGTTTTACATTTCAGTTTACTTGTACTTGGATATTTTACTATATACGACGACTTTTGTGTTTGGAGCATTTATGATTCTTCTTCACTTATAGAACTATTAGTACATTTAGTCTTATCCTGTTGTCTTTAGAACAGCTTACTACGTTTTATCTCAACGTAGGCTGGACATGACTCGGCCTGGCCCAACAATTTGGGTAGCGGGTCGTGACACCATCCGTCTGCGGATGGTAGGCCGTGCTAAATCTTAACTTGGTACCCAGACTATGATGTAAGCTCTTCCAGAAATATGATGTAAAACGGGTATCCCGATCCGACACAATACTGACAGGGACTCCATGCTGCCTGACTATCTGTTGCATATATAACTCCGCCAACTTTTCTGTAGATTGTCCTACTCTGAAAGGAAGAAAGTGTGCTACCTTCGTAAGTCGGTCCACTATCACCCAAAAAGTGTCCTTACCACTTGGTGATCTCGGTAAACCGGTCACAAAGTCCATTGTAATATGCTCCCATTTCCATTCCGGAATAGGAAGCGGTTGCAATAACCCAGTTGGCCTCTGCTGTTCTGCCTTCACTTGCTGACATACCAAGCAACGGGAAACAAATCTAGCTATCTCCCTCTTCATCCCGTTCTACCAGAAATGCCGCTTGATATCTTGGTACATCTTGGTCACCCAGGGTGAATAGAATATTGAGAACTGTGAGCTTCTGCCATAACCTCCTGTCTGATATCTCCACTAGGCACACATAGACGTGATCCAAACCTAAGTGTACCATCTTCATGAATTCTCATCTCCTTCCTGAGTCCTGACTCACATTCTGCCCTAAGCTTCTGAATCCTTGGGTCTTGTGCCTGAGCTGCCTTGATCCTGTCTACTAAGTCAGATTGAACTTGCAGACTTGCTAGAACTCCTATATCACTAGGAAGTATAACTTCGATGCCCATCTCCTGAAGGTCTTCTAAAATGTGCTTCTGTGTTGTTAACATAAATGCGCCGCCTCTCCTGCTGAGAGCGTCTGCTACCACATTAGCCTTACCTGGATGATACTGAAGCTCTACGTCATAATCCTTAATCAACTCCAGCCATCTTCTCCGCCTCATGTTCAGTTCCTTCTGAGTAAAGATGTACTTCAAACTTTTATGATCTGTGTACATCTCCACTCGGTCACCATATAAGTAATACCTCCATAGCTTCAGAGCAAACACTACTGCCGCTAACTCCAAATCATGAGTTGGATAATTCTTCTCGTGGTCCCGAAGCTGCCTAGATGCATATGCTATCACCTTCCCATGCTGCATAAGGACACACCCAAGTCCTTTACCTGACGCATCACAATATACTGTAAAACCTCCGGGTCCAACTGGCAATGTAAGAATAGGTGCTAATATCAACTTCTGCTTCAAAGTCTCAAATGATGCCTGACATTCTGCCGACCAAACGAATGGTACATCCTTCCGGGTCAAGCGGGTCATGGGTGCTGAAGCCTTGCAAAGTCTGATACAAACCTTCTGTAATATCCTGCCAATCCCAAGAAGCTCCGCACATCTGCTACGGTCTTGGGTACTGGCCAACTCTCTACTGCTTCTACCTTCTTGGGATCTACTGCTACTCCAGCTCCTGATATGATGTGACCTAAAAATGAAATGTGATTCGTCCAAAACTCACACTTGCTGAGCTTGGCATACAACTGGTTCTCTTTCAGAACCTGCAACACTTTTCTGAGATGGTCTTCATGCTCCTCTTCACTAGCAGAGTATACGAGAATGTTGTCAAGAAACACAACGACAAACTGATCTAAGTATGGCATAAAGATGCGGTTCATCAAATCCATAAATATTGCTGGAGCATTGGTCAAACCAAACGGCATTACTAAGAATTCATAATGCCCATACTTCGACCTGAATGCTGTCTTGGGAATATCCTCCTTCCGAACCCTCACCTGATGGTACCCTGAACGAAAATCTATCTTGGAGAAAACTCTAGCTTTGCTCAACTGATCAAATAAGTCGTCGATCCTGGGTAGTGGGTACTTGTTCTTCACTGTTGCCGCGTTAAGCTTCCTGTAGTCAATGCATAACCTGGATGACCCATCCTTCTTCCCCACAAGTACTACTGGTGCTGCCCACGGTGATACACTAGCTTGGATAAACTTCTTCTCCTTCAGTTCCTCAATATGCTGATATACCTTGGCCTGCTCTGAATCCGCCATTCTGTAAACCCGATCTGATATCGGTTTAGTTCCTGGTGCCAATTCTATACTGAACTCAATATCTCTAACTGGTGGTAGACCTGGAAGTTCTTCAGGAAACACGTCTAAAAATTCTTCAACTGCCTTCGGGATATGAACTTCTTCCATTGCCGCTACTATTCCCTGCTCTGGTTGAGTTGCCTCTGATCTGACTAAGGTGAATCTCTCCCTGCCTGGAATATCAAAAGATACACTCCCTCTACGACAATCTATTGTCGCATGACTGTCTTTCAGCCAGTCCATGCCTAAGATAACGTCGAAATTTCCGACAGAAAATTCTATCAACCGGGCAGGTAAAGAATGCCCGCAAACTACAATGCTACATGCTAAAATAACTCTACTAACTCCTACGAGCCCATTACCAGTGAGTATATTCAACCTCCCTGGCAATGCCTCGTACTCCATTCCTAGTCGTGTCGCAAATTGTGCAGATATAAATGAATGGGATGCTCCCGAATCAAACAATGCTACTGCGGGATATGAGGCGACGAGAATGTTACCTGCCACAACATCTCCCGATGCCAATGCCTCCTCCAAGGACAGAGTGAATGCTTGCCCTCGACCTCCTTGCTGCTTTCCATGCTGCGGCCTAGCCTGATGCTGCTGCTGGCCCCTGCCTTGATGATGCTGGGGTGGTCTATGCTGGTGTTGCTGCATCAGCGGCCCCTGCTGCCAAAACATCTGAGCCTGCGGCATTAACGGACGCTGTGCCAACGGCCTTACTGCCACCGCTGGTCCTCGATACTGGCCTGCCCCTGGTGCTGGCAGAGCAGGAAACTGTTGCCCTGGTCCTCATGACCTCGAATTCATGGGACATGTGGTAACCCGATGGTATGAATTTCCACATATCAGACACATTCCGTTCAATATCCGACACACATCTCTAGTGTGCCCCATCTTCCCACAATAAGTGCAGCCCGTCGGGGGTTGCTGGTTCTTCCTCTGTTGCTGTTACTGCTGCCTGGGTGGTGGTGCTAGTCCTCGTATCGCCACGTCGTGGATACGAATGCCAGTGGATGGTACTGTTGTTCGGGGCGCTGCTCTCCCTCCTCCTTCAATCTGACTGTGGGACCTCTTCTGACCCCCAGTCCTCACTGCAAGCCTCTGGATGGTGAGCTTATGCCTTCGAGTCGCCGTCAATATCTCATCAAAAGTCTGGTAATTATGCCCCTCTATCAATTGCAAGAGTTCAAGATGAAACCCCTGCTGAAACCTCATAGCCCTCTGGCTCTCTGTTGCTACCATCTCTGGGGCGAATCTACTCAATCTGCAGAATTTCGCTGCATAAGCATCTACAGTCTTGCCAGCCTGCCTGAGGCTGATAAACTTCTGCTGTAGCTCAAACCGTGCCACAACTCCATAGTACTTGGTCTTGAATCTTGCCGTAAAATCGTCCCAAGCCACAGGACGTCTAATGCCCACTTCCTCTGATTCCCACCAATCACGTGCGAGATCCTGAAGTAACAACTTCACTAGATCCACACGTTCTTCTGCTGGTACCTTAACTGCTGTCAGAATAGCCTCCATGTCCTTAAGCCATGCATCTGCTGACATGGCATCTTCCGTGCCCTCAAAACGGCGGGAGTTGTACTTGCAAAACCTGGCTGATGCTCCTGAATCTGGCCTTGCCCCTCTTTCCAATGCTGTCTGCAATCCTTGGTTGAGTAGCACATTCTGCTCTTGTAGCTGAGTGTGCATGCGTTGCTGGACCAACATCTGATGTTGCTGAGCAACCATCATTCCTCTCATGATCTCCAGAAGGGCTGGTGTGTCCACTTGGGTAGGTGGAACTGTTGGTGGTGGTGGAACATCCGGATACTGCGGTTCAGCTGCTGGTTCTACTATCACTTCTTCTTGAATAGCCTCTTGAGTTAGTACCGGCCCTTGTTGCTGACCAACAGGGTCAGGTTGTCCATGTTGCTCTTGTTGCTGTTGTCCAGTCCTGGCAGATGCGGACGAAGTGCCCCTAAGAAAAGGGACAAGAGAACAATCAATCAATCGGACATGAAGGATCAATGAAGTCAAAGGATACCGGAATGTCAAGCTAGAGTCGAGAGTAACGAATCATGAGATCAAGGGGAACATGTATGATTGAGACATCCTATAAATCAAAACACCCCACAAGTCTGAAATCAGACCTGCATGGGCTACCACTAAAACCTTGTCACGCCCCAGAACCAGAATACTGGAGAGCGGGGGAATGACTCAGCCAGCTACGTATTACGGGTAGATGAATACCGTATAATACGATCAATGCTGTCTAACCAGACGAGGGGGTGCATACTACATGAAAGTCTTACTATGGTCACTTCACATCTATTGTCTCAATCATTCAAACAAGAAACAAAAATAGAGAACAGGTAAGATAAAGCAGTAAGGCGTCCCAAACGCTTAGTCAAAATATTCTTGAGATCTGGCTTTACAAAACATAGCCAGATAGTATAGTAATATATACACAATTGTTATCAGCTGCAGTCTGACTTAGTTACAATTATGTAAAAGTAAGTGCAAAACAATCCGACTAACATGTCGGTGCCAAACGGCTAAGTATGATGTAAATAACAAAACGAGCGGTGAAGTAAGGAACCCACTCGAGTCCTCCTGCGATCATCCCTCTAGTATTGACCATCTTGGAGGTAGAAGTAAGCTGGATCCTCGGGGACCGGCTTTAAATCTGGCCATACAAAACCAGAGAGGTTAGACCTCTAATAGCAAGTACCACAAGGAAGGACGATGTGAAGGATTAAACCAGTAAGTAAGAGAATATAATAATAGATCTCTGCTTTCCACTAGGATTCACATAACATCACGATACTTCGAACCAACCTCCCAACCAAACAAGGACAGAAGTTGGCCCGTCATGTCCTGACATTCTGATCATCTCAGTTAGGCAACAGAGTAGATACAGTACACAAATAAATCATCTTGAACGGCCAATCAATTCCTACGGCTTGCTATTGTGAGTCCCAAGTTATCCTAGAATTATGCAAATAGGGATTCCTCAGTTCTTACTATGTGCGAGCAAGGCTAGTCTATCCAGTCAATCAATTGCGCCAATCATGAATTAGACGAGTCCCAGCGGGACGCCCGTCATCAATATACAATATACAATAATAATATAAGCAGATACCGCTCCCTGCCCGTGTGACAGGTTTACAGTATCTGTGGAAACCAGCCGGCCTGTCGGGCACCACTAGTCCCAAGAGGGCTGCCATGTAAGAACTCGGGGATCCATTCTCTCCATGCAATCATTATTTTATTTAACTTAATAGTCTCTACGTTGAGTGAAATCCTATGCCGTGGATCATGGTCATTCAAATGAGTACTTTCGTACGGGGTACGATATGCGCAACTCTACAACGATACCCGTGCGGCTAGGTTGTAGGTCTTACATAGCGTAATGCAACAATCAAATCTAACCACGGAGTAATCATGCCTTGACCATAAAGTACACATGCTGCTTTGTAAAATAAATAAATAAATAAATTGAAGCCTGCATGTGCCTGTACGTCAATATTCGGGATCGGCTAATCGTTTTCAATAGTTTATTACATGAACGTGTCTCATTCATTTAATTCAATAAGACGACTAGCCAGTCTCTTAGTTCCAACTAGGAACGCACGCATGATCAATTATTAGTCAAGGTCACAATCATTATCAATGGTGATAAGGCATGAAAGTCAACTAGTATTTAGTGGGGTCGAGTCTACAACTCTCAGAGTTTAATTCCAGTCATACTGGGTATCCATAAATCAATCAAGACACAGGACACGTTCTACACAACCATATGTATTAAAATATTATCATGCCAAGATTTTCGAGTTTATGCAAAAAGACGTAAGGATATAATAGGAGAATTATCATGCCAACATTAAATGAATAAATTGTAAGGCAATAGAAGCACTAAGGTTAAATTGCGCCAAGGTTGGTCTATGCCAATTTTTACGCTAAGGTCAACAATACGCGCGTAAAAGCCTGCCTGCGTAAAAGCCTGCCTGCGTAAGAGCCTGCCTGCGTAAGAGCCTGCCTGCGTAAAACTTAGAAGAGTACGCGTAAAACATAAAGTTACGCGTAAAGGAAATACACTCAAATAAAGGAACAAGGTTGAGCGTAAAACTCGTTTTACGCCGAGCCAAGGAGTGCGCGTAAAAAGGAGCTACGTGTAAAAAGATTTAGAGTTTACGCCTGAGACATTGTGTGCGTAAAACAGAGATTACGCCAAGTCAAGTAGACTGCGTAAAACAGTTTTACGCTGACACGAGTGATCGTGGGCGTAAAGCTCGGCACTACGCGGACACGTATAACGTGGGCGTAAAAACTCAATATTACGCTAACACGTAACAACGTGGGTGTGAAGGGCTGATGTTACGCGAGCACGTATAACGTGAGCGTAAAACATCTCCCGAACCCCAAATTCCATGGAACCTTCGTTCCAAGCCAGGAATGAGGTTCCCATGGTTCAGAATGGCGTATAACACCACCTCAACAAAACTGGAATGGACAAAACTTGGAAGTAAGGAAGTTGATAGATTAAAACCGAAAATAGCAATTACTAGATCTACGAAAAATAAGGCTTCAAAATACAAAATGCCAAGTTCTAAACTCTCTTAAAATTACGAGAGGAAGATAAGTGAACCATAAAAATGGGTTCTCATGTGGAAGCAAGGTGTACTTGCCTATGAGTTTGGTAGGTGGAGAGAGTTATGAGGAAGAAGAAGAAGAAGAGTAATGGTGAAGGAGAGTAATGAAGAGAGAGAAAGAGTTTGGGGCCTTTAAATGGGGTGTTAGGTTCGGTTCATGATGAACCACTAAGAACCCAAAAATAAACCAACCTAGGTCGAATCTAAAACAAAGCTAAAGCAGAGAATAAAAGCAGAAAGTAAAATACAAAAAATTAATTATCGTGAAATTAAAAGAATTTAAATACAGGATAATACATGACAAATATTAAATAAATACATTTGTAGGCCTCAAAAATGATAGTCACGCTGAGTTGATCAGAACAAGTCACGCAGAGTGATCCAAGAAGCAGCACAAAAGATACGCTAAGTTCTGCCTGGCCATCTCCTTTAGAAGTCACGCAGAGACAGCTCAGCCATATGTCAGAATCATAATGACTGACAACACAACAGTCGAGAAACGTCTCCTCATATGCCACGTATGCACAGAACTCGAGAGATCACAGCCGTCTTTTGCAATCTTCCTTAGCAAGACTCACTCTTCACCAAATTGGCGTGACTTTGGGTCTTATCTTCATTTAATGCGGCTGACAATATAATCAATATCAGAGATTTTGTGTCAGATGAAGCGTGCCAAATCAAGATAGCTGGCGGTTTGCTTGGATTCTGAACCTTCTCCTTCCTCAAGTTTGCGTAGATTTTTGAGTTATTCTCCTCAAAGCTTGCGTGAATTCTGAAGTATTCTTCTTCAAAGCTTGCGTGGATTTCACCTTCAACGAGTCTGCGTCAACGAATCTGCGTGGATTTTTGCCTTCAGCAAGACAGCGTGGATTTCATTTCAACTGGAGTACGTGGCAGCCATGCCACCGATCTCTCTCTCGCGTGCCCAGTAACTTGCACACGACCCATGCACTGATGCCATGTGTCCAACAGTTACGGGCCACGTCTAGTAACTACTCATTAACCCTGCGTGTATTTAGAGTTTGCGTGACTTTTCAAGTGCACCAGTGGTGTGGTAGTTATCTTTTCAGTTATTATTTTTGACTCTATAAATAGAGTTCTTTTTCTCATTCATTGTACAGATACATCGATATCTACTGTCAAAATTTTGAGAGCTTTTCTTCTTTGCATAGTCCAAGGGATAAAGCGATCGTCTTCTAGATCGGATTCCTACAGTTATAATTTTCCCAGAAACACAACAAATAAAGAGAATTTCTTTATGGAAAACAAATTGGCGACTCTGCTGGGAAAAACCATCTCCTCTTCTGAGATGGTAACAACTCAATGCGACACTTCGTCAATCGGCTCGACGAAGAAGGTGATGACGATCAAATTCGATCAACTCGCCTATGAAGAAATGCAGCGGGCTAAGGGTGGCAAGCCCACTCCAGCCTCCATCATCACTGCCAAGTCGAAGGGACACTCTGTCTATGTCCCTAAGAATCAGTTGGCAGTCAATGGTGAAGTCTCTGCCACAGTGTCTACTCCTAACACTGGCAAGAACTCCACTGCAAGCACGTACACTCTTGTGCGCTCGAAGATGACAGTAACTAAAAGTCACGCTGACAGTACTGGCTCCTTAGCCGAATCTGTTCCAGCGTGCAAATTCAATTCTAAAAGTCACGCTGACAGTACTGGCTCCTTAGCCGAATCTGTTCCAGCATGCAAATTCAATTCTAAAAGTCACGCTGACAGTACTGGCTCCTTAGCCGAATCTGTTCCAGCGTGCAAATTCAATTCTAAAAGTCACGCTGACAGTACTGGCTCCTTAGCCAAATCTGTTCCAGTGTGCAAATTCAACTCTAAAAGTCACGCTGATAGTACTGGCTCCTTAGCCAAATCTATTCCAGTGTGCAATCCCACATTCAAAAGTCACGCTGACAGTACTGGCTCCTTAGCCAAATCTGTTCCAGCGTGTAATTCTAAAATCAAAAGTCACGCTAACAATACTGGCTCTTTAGCCAAATCTGTTTCAGCGTGTATTTCATCAGAGAAGAATAACTTCTTAGTTATCTCTTCTTCTTCACCGAGTTCTACTAGAACTGGGGGTGGTCTTCCACACAAAGTCCCTTCGAAAAGGAATAACTCTTTAGTTATTTCTTCTGCTCCTGTAGTTTTTACTTCAGGAACAGCTTTGACTGATACTTTTTTAGTCAAAGGAAAGGAAATGGTCTTTTGACTACTCTTCCTTCTGGACATTCTATGTCTCAAAATCTGAATGAGTCTAAGAAGAAATATTCCTTAATGTCTTCTTCTTTGATTTCTTCAAATTAGGCACATAATCTATCCATTAAAGAGGGTCTGTTACCAACTCCTAATCAAAGGAGTGGTTTAACTCTTCCTTCTCTGCAAATATCCAGATCAATGGAAGGAAAACTCCATGTTTCCAAAATTAATATGTTACCTTCCACTGATTTAAGAACAAAACTCAGCACTTCTGGTGTTAAGAAACCATACCAATTGGATATGAAGATAAAAGATCCAGATGCAGAGTATGCAAGAAATTATGTGGCTCACATTAATCACTCTTTGTATAATCAAGAGCCATCAAGACCCAAGAACAGGAAGTATACTCCTCAATCTTCACAAACAGATTTACGGGAATATCTTCAACAGAAGAGAAGGAGTAATTCTATATCAAAGGAACATGCTGAATGTGACTTCTATCCAAGAGTCATAATTCAGTACAGATGTGAATCAACAGTTCAAGACCATGGTGATCATGAATGTGACTTCCAGCCAAGAGTCACAATGCAATACAGATGTCAAAATAAACGACAGTCTGTCTTCAATAGGATTCAGTATGAACCTATGCCTGATGAGGATGAGCCTTTGTTTGTCTCTGTCAACATGACTTCTCGGGACACCGGGGGTAGAGTTGATAGTCCAGATGGAGTATATAGAAACACCAGAGCAAGAGTCCTGGCTTCTAGTCAAAGAAATTTGATCCCTGAAATTGATTCTGAATTTCTTGGAGAATCTAACTTCCCACCTCTTCCTACTGGGGGTAATTCTCCTGTAGTTGACTTTGATACACGAAGCAATGATTCAGAGCATACAACATCTACTAGTTCATCAATAATTCCTCATACAGTCACGACTTACATGGTTGATGGGAATGCTGATGAACCTTTTTCTTCCTTGACTCCTCAAGATCAAAGAATTGCTTCTTTGAACAGCAAATGAAGTCTATGACTGACACAATGAAGTCGATGTATGAACTCATGACAGCTCAGTTGCAAAATCGACAGACTGTATCAGATGCCATACCAGTTGATACTGATATAAGTCCAGTACAAGTTCCTCCAGCAGTACAATCCAATACTCCTGGACCAGCTCAACCAAATCCTAGTCTCTCTGGAGCTGGGGGTAGTGCTTACAATGCTGTTCCTCCTCCCAACTATTCTCTACAAGCCACAACTCCACAATCTTCGGGAGTTGTCTCTGAAGAATTGAAGAATCTCAAAACTCAATTCGAGGCATTCAAACAGAAGGATGGTTTACAAAGGTTAGGCATCAAGCAGCCTTATCCGATAGAATGGAAGCAAGTATCATATCCTCCTAAATACAAGCCTCCTACTATCTCATTCTATGATGGAACCACTTCTCCAAGTCAGTTTATTAATCATTTTGAAGTGACGACTGATCAACTGCAACCAAGTGATGCCCTCCTTACTCGGGTATTTATTGGATGTCTCAAGGGAACGGCTTATGAGTGGTATAGAAGTCTCCCAGATGGGAGTATTACCTCATTTGCTGGTTTCAAACAGATGTTTTTTGAAAGGTTCTATGAAGGGCTTAATGACATGACTATGTCTGCTCTTATTAGAATCAAGCAGGAAAATAATGAAACTACAGAGGAATACATTGAACGGTTTCGAAGAGAAGCTCTGAAGATGCCTCTTGGAACTCCTGATGCTGTCACCATTGACACGTGCAAATCAAACTTGTTGCCAATCATCAGTATGTGGACAGGGTCCACTCAATTTCAAGATTGGCCTTCCTTCATAGTCAGTGCCAAAGCTGCAGAAATCAGTGCTGAAACCTTCAAAGGTTTAGGAGTGCAGATGACTCCTAAAGAAACAGGACAAGGTGCTAACAATAAAAATAATGCTCGCAAAGGAAAAGAAACTCTTGAAGTTAATCTTCAGAGCAAAGATGCATCAAATGTTCAAACTCCTGCCTCTACAACTCAACAAACAAGAACACCTCGCCCTAGAGAAGAATATTCTTTTGATGACGACGATGTCCTTGGTATCTTTGAATGTCTGCCACTACCAAAATAACCAACTTTAGCGACGGCCACATCCGTCGCTCATCCGTCGGTAACATAAATTACCGACGGAATAGCGACGGATATTTGATGAAAATGGCCGTCGGGAAATACGTCGTCGCTAAAATTTGTCCGTCGCTAAGCCGTCGGACAAATGATTAACCGACGGACTAGCGACTGATTACCGACGGTTGCCTTTCAATGGTTTAGCGACGGATTAGCGACTTGTTCCCGTCGGTTTACATGCCATATAATATTAAAATATCCGTCGCTAAGCCGTCGTAAATAGGTCGGTAAAAGCGTATCAGAGAGGTTCCTGATACGCAAAATCAGTCGCTATTCCGTCGCCATTCCGTCGTTAACCTCGACGTTATAGCGACGGATTAGCGACGGGTAGGGCGTCGGCCTGGTTCTGGAAAGCTTCCATATTTCCAGAACCATGTCGACGGATAATGGGTCGCTAAGCCGTCGCTAGTCCGTCGTCATCCTCGACAGATTAGCGACGGATTAGCGACCCACTATCCGTCGCTAAGTCTCTGGAAACCTACCATATTTCCAGAACCATGTCGACGGATTTGCCGTCGCTAGGTAGTCGATATTCCGTCGCTAATATTCCAGTTAGCGACGGAAGTTCCGTCGCTAGCTCGTCGCTAGCTCGTCGCTACCTGCAAATTTATTTCAACCAGTTAGCGACGGATTCGCCGTCGCTAGGTAGTCGCTAGGTGGTCGCTAACTGTAAAATATTTATATCACCCAGTTAGCGACGGATATTCCGTCGCTCGTCCGTCGGTAACTGCAAATATTTATATAACCCAGTTAGCGACGGATTTGCCGTCGCTAGTTAGTCGCTCATCGGTCGCTAAAAGATATATCCGTCGCTAGTTAGTCGCTAGTCCATCGCTAAATGCAACATTAATTAAAAAAATTACAGAAACATTCTATTTCCTTTTCGTAAATATTACACATATTCATAATATCCAATATCCAAACATCCATGTACGATCAACAAATATCCAAATATCCAAATTCATAATATCCAATATCAAACAGAAATATCCAAACATCTATGTACAAATATCCAAACACAAATACACAAATTCATAATATCCAAACATTCATGTACGCTTCCAAAATATCCAGAATTCAAAATCCAAAAACAGTACAAATATCCAAAAATAGTACAAATATCATTGAGATGGATCGCGTCGTCGTCTCGGCGCCGCCTCGGCTCTGTGGATGTACTCTTCCACCATGTACGCCGGCACCTGGGACAACACATGCTCTGGAAGCGTGCGGAGCTGCTCTGGCGACATCAAGTCCATGAGCCCAATGAGCGCAGTATCCGGTACCAGGCGGACCTCGGCAGAACGGTCAAATGAATAACGTCCAGGGTCGGAAGGACCGGCAACCGCACTAGACGTACCGGGAGCAGACGGATCTGGACCGGGAGCAGAAGAAGGACGCGGAAGGCGCTCCAGCACATCCGACATTAGACTCCGCATTTCCGACATATCGGAGGTGAGAGTCGCAAGCTGCGCCCTCATATCGTCCGACGGGGGCGCGGGAGGAGGCGGGGGGCGGTGGATATCTCGGAGTCGCGCCCTGCAACGACGCCGCCATGGAACCTACGCCGTAGACGCGCCCTTTATTAAAGCCGCCGACAGACTCTACGAACACGTCGTCGTAGCGAGCGGCCATAGAAGAGGGCGTCTGGGTAGGCGTCGTTTCGCCGACAACCTCGGCAGGGGGCTCAATCTGACTAAGGGCCTCACGATATGCAGCCTATCCAATGAATGTGTTTATACTATAAGTTTTCCTAAGTTATAATCTAAATCCTATGTTTCCCTAAGTTATAATTTGAATCCTACGTTCACCTAATTAAGTTAACAATAATTATATTTCTAATATAAATCTCATAAACGTAATTACTTACATCAGTCGCCTGGGCCCTCGCGTCGACGAAGCTCCCGTCTGCCCGCCTCTTGTGTGTATGCAGGAATATATCGTAGGCGGTGACCGACTCCGGCTCTCTTCCCTCCTTTACCGCCCGTTGTGCCTGCATACGAAATATACGTCGAATTTAATTAACTACGTATATTAATAGTACCGAATTTAATAGTGAAATGAATTTGCGGTATCTCACCAAATCTGCACGCGTCGCTGCGTGGGGCTTTGAACCTCCCGTATGCAGACCAGCGGCCTGTCTGCTCGCCTTCGCTTTCTCTGATTTCTTCCTGTACTGAGCAGTATTCATCTTATCCAACATCTGCTCGTAGTACTCCTCCCGGAGCCACTTCTTCCTCGAATGCGCCGTACGAACGTCGTACACCGCATCCCGTATCTTCTTCCCGGCGGCGGCTTTGTAGGCCTTGCGAATCAACTCCTCGCGATGGGGGGGCCACCAGAACGTCGTCTGACATACAAATTAAATTATCACGTAATTAAAAAATTAGTGGATTAAAGAATAATTAATAATTAACCAAAAGATATATATATACCTTCATCTCCTCGAGCCAGACGTACTGCATGTTCTGAGGCACCTCAGAAAAATTGAGGTAGGGGCCATGGTAGTTTTTCCGGATAATTTGCCCGAGTATCCGGGCAGCATCATACGGGAAAAACCTACAAAGAAGCAAAGACTGGATTATTAACTTGAATAAATGAAACAAATTTAATAAATTAACTTAAATTTACTTACGTATCACCCGCGGGCCATAGCTCTCGTCGGTTCTTGCCTATCGGCCTCTCTGGAGGCGTCGGAGGATCCGCGGGTCCGCGGATGTACTCACCGGTAGCAGGATGAAGCTGAATCCGGGGGTACTCCGGAGCCCACCCTGCAGTAACTGATGGTGTACCCGCTGGTGCATCCGGGGGCGGAACGGATCCGCTAGCGGATGGAGTCTCAGGCCTCGATGAAGATGAAGGTAGCGCAGAGATAGATCGACGGCGGGAAGAGTCTGTGGCCGGGCTCTCCAGGTCGGGATCGGAGGACTCTATATCCGGGGAATGTAGAAGGCGACCACGACCGCTACCACCACGACCGCTACCACCACGTCCACGGCCAGTGCCGCTACCACCACGCCCACCACGGCCAGTACCGCCACCACCAGCACCACCACGGCCACGGCCACTGCCGCTACCAGCAGCACGAGTGGTAGTGACCATGACCTGTAAATAGAACACATAAATATAATTAACAATATAGGAGTATAAATGAATATAAAACTGAACTAAAATATATATACCAGCAGCAGGGCGGCGAGTGCCATCAAGACAATGAGAACTAAGAGTGCCATCTGTAAAAAGAAAATCATACAATAAGTAGATGATCGAACGACAAAAACATAAACTGAAATAAGAATGTGTCCGTCTAAACTGAATTCACTAAGTTAGTTGTAAGTGCTTCTAATATATACCGATATTTAATCTAATCATCGTTATCGTCCTCGTCCTCATCGTCATCGTCATCGTTCTCATCCTCATTCTCATCGTCGACTTCATCTATATCATCATCCTCATCGTCGACTTCATCTGTATCATCATCCTCATCCTCATCCTCTTCTTCTTCTTCTTCTTCTTCTTCTTCTTCTTCTTCTTCTTCTTCTTCTTCTTCTTCTTCTTCAGGCTCAATACTTGGGACAAGATGCCTCTTTCTCCCCTGGTTGACAGCTAAGTCTTGTATATCAACCTCTTCCTCCCCTCTATTTTCCTCAGCATGAGGTATATCGACATCTTCCACGTCCATGGTATCCGACTGTTGTCCCATGTATTGGGGCTTCTCGATCTGGTCCTCTTGGTATGCTGGGTCTCCAACGTTGAATGTATTTCTAGATTTAATCTTGCATACTGCCCACCAGTCAAATCGATCTCTACGACGCCTTGGGTAGCTTGTATAGTAGACTTGAACAGCCTGACTTGCTATCGCAAACGTGTCGGACCCTCTATACCTCCTGCGATGATTTATATCGACGAATCCAAATTGTTTATCGATTCTCCAACCGATATTTGGTCTCGTATCGAACCACTCACATTTGAACATCACAATATGCATATCATATGGGGCACTATATTGTAAATCTACAATCTCCCGAAGCACTCCATAATAGTCAAAGTCCGGCTCGTCGTCATAGATGGTGCCTCTTATGCAAACACCAGAATTCTTGGTATCGAAGCCGTCATTGAGAAATTCGGCATTTATAGCATGCTGAGTTGACTTAAACTTGAAGCCATTAACGACATAGCTTGACAAAGTCTTTGCATGCTTCTTCGGTCCCAATGCCAAATAACGAATGCTCTCATTTATGAGTGTTGTTTCAGGCAATAAAACCTGTAAACATGTATTGATAATTTAAATATTTTAGCTGCATATATTTTAATGGTAGCCGCATAATATATTATCTCAGTTACTTACGTATTTACGAAACCAGGACGGAAAGGTACAATCAACCTCTCTTTGAAGTCCCTCATCTGTAATATATGGTGTCCTCATTTTGACTTCACCTCTAAATACACTGTTAGAGAGAATAAAAATAAGTGTAGTCACTTAATTCACCAAATTAGAGATTATAACGAGGCGTAGTCACTTACTTCTCCAAATCTCTCACTTCTTGTATGTCATAATTTAACAAGACATATCGGTGAGGGTATCATACTCATCGTCGGTCAACCACCGTTTCTTACTAGCCCCAATAGGCTTGCCCCTTAAATTGAATATACCTCCATCCTCAACGTCTTCTTCATTCCTTTGAGGTCTATTTCGATTTGTCTCGACATGAGTATCGAAATAAATGGAGCAGAAATTTGACACCTCCTCGATAAGATATGATTCGCATATCGAAGCCTCTATATGAGCCTTGTTGCCAACTTTCTTCTTTAGATGGTGTAGGTACCTAAAGAGACAAATTATCTTGAGAATTAACAATGAATTGTAAAATCCACTTAAATTTCACTTAAATTATATCGATTTTTATTTACCTTTCAAAGGGGTACATCCATCGATAATGAACAGATGCACCGACACGGGCTTCGTATGCTAGATGAATCGGTAGATGCTCCATGCTGTCGAAAAAGCCCGGTGGAAATATTTTCTCTAACTTGCAGATTGTTAAGACAATCTTCTCCTCAAGTTGTACCATATGTTGCACCGTCAGCTTAGTTGAACAGATATCCCTGAAGAATGTAGACAGCTCGGCCAACGGAACCCATACAGCAGAAGGCAACAACTCTCTCAAAGCAATGGGCAGTAATCTTTCCATAAACACGTGGCAGTCGTGACTCTTCATTCCCATTAGCTTGCGTTCATTGAGATCAACGCATCTAGACAAATTCGAAACATAGCCGTCGGGAAATCTTAAATTAGATATCCACTTACAGATTATTAATCTATCTTCCTTGCTCAATGTGTATGGCGCTATAGGCTTACTTAATTGTCCACCAGCACCCCTTTGTATCAAGTTCAGATGAGGACGCTTGCATATCTCGGCTATGTCTTGTCTTGCTTTTGGATTGTCCTTCGTCTTTCCTTTAATATCCATGACGGTATTGAAGACATTATCGAACACGTTCTTTTCGATATGCATGACATCAAGATTATGCCTTATAAGATTATCTTTCCAATAAGGCAAGTCCCAGAAGATACTCCGTTTGGTCCAGTTATGGCTTTGTCCGAATCCCTCGACACGATGGTTCGATGGATCTTCCATTGCGGTGGGCAATTCCTTTACAGCTTCCCAAATATCGTATCCCAAAAATCTGGCAGGAGGTTGAGAAAATTCTTGTTTTCCATATCTGAACGCGTCCTTATTCTTTCTCCAAGGATGGGTCGCGGGCAAAAATTGACGGTGACAGTCAAAGAAAGAAGTTTTTCCTCCATGCCTAAGGCGGAACGCCTTACTATTTTCCATGCATATCGGACAAGACATGTTGCCGTGCGTACTCCATCCCGACAGCATACCGTATGCTGGAAAATCATTGATTGTCCACATGAGTGAAGCTCTCATCTGAAAGTTCTGTTTTCTGGAAATATCATAGGTCGTGACGCCGATCTCCCACAGCTGTTTCAGCTCATCCACCAACGGCTGTAAATATATATCGATGTTCTTCGTCGGATTTTTAGGACCGGGTATGATAGCTGTCAGAAACATATAAGGAGTCTTCATACACATCCATGGTGGCAGATTGTAAGGGGTAAGAATGACCGGCCAGCATGAGTACTGAGATCCCGACTGTCCGAAAGGGGCGAAGCCATCAGCACATAGCGCCAGGCGTACATTTCTAGGCTCTGCAGCAAAATCTGGATGACACAAATCAAAATGTTTCCACGCCTCTCCATCCGAAGGATGTGACAATTCTCCTTCGTCCTTTATGCGTTCTTCGCTGTGCCACGTCATGTGTTCTGCTGTATTTAGAGACATATACATCCTCTGCAAGCGCTTCGTGATCGACAAGTAATGCATATACTTGTAAGGACGTCGTTTTCTAGTCGACTTTCCTTTTCCCTGTACTGGCTTGTAACGATCCGCATTACAGAAGCTGCAACTTTCTGATACACAATTCTCTTTGTAGTACAACATGCATCCGTTGCGACAACAATCTATCTTCTCGTACCCCAGTCCCAGTTGTCGGACCATCATCTTTGACTTGTAGAAGTTTTTTGGTAGCTCTTTTGATTCCTTCGGTAACACCTCCTTGATTACTTCTGTGATCCGATTATAGCAAGCTTGTGGCAAGTTAAAATCAGACTTTATGTTCAACAACTGCATCGTCACTGACAGTACGGAATGAGTCTCACAACCAGGATATAGAGAAGTATCTGCATCCTGAAACATGTCATAGAACTCCTTCGCCTCGGGATTAGGATCCTCCGGATCAAAATTAGGCCCTGCCGCATCATACACCATATCTCGTGCAAGGTTCTGCAGATCTCCATAATCAACAGAGCATCCGTGGTCTTCGATGACATCCGTTGCAGCATTATCATCAAAAGCATAAGTAGCAGCTTCCGCAGCCTGTCTTTCCGAATATAGTTCACCTTGCGATGACTACAGGCCGTAATTACGTACGAAACCCTTACGGGTCAAATGATCTCTCACAGTCACCACTTCTTCGTAACGTCTATTGTGACATTTAACACATGGACACTTAATTTTGTTACCGTCCATGTACTGAGCTTTGCTCATTGCATAATTAAGAAATACTTTCACGCCTGCCTGAAAATCGTCACTCACACCAATTCTACTCTCGTGTTGCCGTTTGTACATCCATGTACGATCAACAAAGTAACGACTCATCCTCAATTTGGATGTGAAAATCTGTATCGTAAGACAAACTAAACATAAGAATAGCCCGATACCGATACTCATAAATTTGGATTAGGGTTAGGGTGTTAGATATAAGTGAACTAGGTGATGTAGAGTACAATATAGGGAACTGTGAATGGACTGAAAGTTGCACATGAGAAGGTTCAATGAAGGGCCCATAAATGGGTTCACATGATAAGTTAGTAAGAATCCACATCACTATACATACTCCCCCGTCTCAGGAGTGTGTCTGGCTCCTATTTAGAACAGCACAGGTCACATCATGTCCAGAATAGCAAAACAGAGCTCTACAATGTATATCGGTATCGGACTATTCCTACGAGTATTGGTATCGGCGATATCAATACTCGTGTGAATAGGAGATTGCAATATAAGTCTAAGCTATCTAGCTAACATGTATACTTGCATTTACATTGTATCATAACTTGTATCTAGTTACCTTGCTAATCATGTATATACTCTTAACATATATGTGAAGACACTATACTAACATGTATTTAAATCAAGGTTCAAAGTATCGGTATCGAAATCGGTATCGGACTATATATTCCTACGAGTATTGGCATCGGCGATATCAATACTCGTGTGAATAGGAGATTGCAATATAAGTCTAAGCTATCTAGCTAACATGTATACTTGCATTTATATTGTATCATAACTTGTATCTAGTTACCTTGCTAATCATGTATATACTCTTAACATATATGTGAAGACACTATACTAACATGTATTTAAATCAAGGTTCAAAGTATCGGTATCGGAATCGGTATCGGACTATATATTCCTACGAGTATTGGCATCGGCGATATCAATACTCGTGTGAATAGGAGATTGCAATATAAGTCTAAGCTATCTAGCTAACATGTATACTTGCATTTACATTGTATCATAACTTGTATCTAGTTACCTTGCTAATCATGTATATACTCTTAACATATATGTGAAGATACTATACTAACATGTATTTAAATCAAGGTTCAAAGTATCGGTATCGGAATCGGTATCGGACTATATATTCCTACGAGTATTGGCATCGGCGATATCAATACTCGTGTGAATAGGAGATTGCAATATAAGTCTAAGCTATCTAGCTAACATGTATACTTGCATTTACATTGTATCATAACTTGTATCTAGTTACCTTGCAATATAAGTCTAAGCAATCTAGTATTGGTATCGGCGATATCGGTAGTATCGGCGGTATCGGATCGAAGTATCGAATTTTTTTGGTATTGGAAAACAAATAATTATTAATAAATTATTTACATTTAAAAACATATAATTTATACATTTAGGCATAATTTTAAGTGTTTTAAGTATTATTTCTTAGTAGTTTTGAAATTAAATGAAATTAAATTAAATGAAATAGTATTATTTCTTAGGATCGGGACATGCCAAACCGTATCCGTATCGGGGAATGCAACCCATTCCCCACCCCCCCGACCCCCCTGCCCCCATTCAACACCCCCCCGACCCCCCTGCCCTCTCCATTACCCACCCCCCCGACCCCCCTGCCCCCATTCCCCACCCCCCCGACCCCCCTGCCCTCTCCACCCCCCACCCCCGCCCCCCGACCCCCCTGCCCCCATTCCCGACCCCCCCCGACCCCCCTGCCCTCTCCACCCCCCACCCCCCGACCCCCCTGCCCCCATTCCCCACCCCCCCGACCCCCCGACCCTCATTCCCCACCCCCCCACCCCCTGCCCCCATTCCCCACACCCCCCCGACCCCCTGACCCCATTCACCACCCCCCCCCCCGCCCTCTCCACCCCCCGCGAAGCCGACCCCCCCCCACTCCCCCCCCCCCCGGCCCCAAAACCCAAAATTAGAGAAAGAGAGAGAGAGAGAGAGAGAGAGAGAGAGAGAGAGATACCTGGTAGAGAGAGAGAGAGAGCCGCGCGCGAGAGAGAGAGAGCCGCGAGAGAGATAGAGAGTTTTGGGGGGAATGAAAAATTCCCCCCCGTCGGTTCAATTTAAGTTAGGGCACAGAACCTAGCGACGGAATAGCGACGGAAAAAATTAGTCGCTAAACCGTCGCCAATTAAAAGGTGTTTTCCGACGGATATATCCGTCGCCAGTTAGTCGCTAAAGTTCCCGCCAATGTTTTAAAGATTTTGCCGCCAACATTTGCGACGAATAAGCGACGAAAAAGAATCCGTCGCTAACGTTCATCGACTTAGCGACGGAAACCTGACAAATTTTTACATTTAAAATTAGAAAAAATTATGTTATGTTGTCTGTCGCTAATCCGTCGCTAAGATGTCGGAAACTGGTCGCTATTAGCGACGGAATCCGTCCGTCGCTAAACTTCCGTCGGTAAAGTGGGGTATTTTAGTAGTGTGCTGAAAGGTAATAAAATACAATTACCAGAGATCAAGAAACCTGATGAAGCTGGTAAGACAGATCATCCTAAATACTGTCCATATCACAGAATGCTGGGTCACACAATTCGTACATGTTATGTACTGAAAGAAAAGATCCAAGAAATGATTAAATCTGGAGCTATCTCTCTTACTCCAAAAGAGAAGACCGTCACCTCCAACGTCGTCTCTATACAATTTGGAGATTTCCCTCTTCAACTCCTTGAAAGTGGGATTGTTCCTATTCCCAAAGCAACTCTTGACATAGTGAATCTTCCTCCTCCACAGTCTGAAGGATTAGTGCCAATCACTTTGGAAACAGGGGAAATCATGTGGATCCATCCTGATCTAGTGGCAGATTTTGAATCGCCTTCTCCTCAAAAGATTTCTTCTCAAAAATCTAAGAAGGCTGGAAAGATCAAGTCATGTCATATGACTTCTCTTGGGTCTACCTCTGACACAGAGCCAAAAGACAAAGAAGAAGCACTTATTAGTGCTACTCGAACGGGGAAACCTTACCTAAAGGATTATTCTAAAAATCCTGAAGATCCTACTGATATCCCTTCAGATGCTAAAGATGCTCCTAATGTTCCTCCCGAAGAAGAATCATCTACTGAACCTGTTCCTCCCAAGCCTACGGCTCTGGAGAAAGGCAAACAACAGGCTCAGTTTGATAAGCCAATCAAGAAGTCTTCTCCTCTTGGACTTCAGAAGCCTTACAACTTCGACATTTTGGCTCAGCTTGCTAATACTCCAGCTAGAATGTCCCTTTTTGAACTTCTACGTCTTTCTAAAGAAACTCGGAAGACGTTAAGTGAAGCACTTCTACAAGCTGACTCTTGTCTTGCACAATTGAAGAAGCCGGATGCGGAACCTGCCACTTGCTTACATTGCAACAGTGTACTGGAGATTATCCCAAATATCACCTTTACACAAGACGACATGTTACTGGAGGATAATCGACATGACCGACCTCTCTACTACACTGGTTATATTGATACGATGAAGATAGATCGTATCCTCATTGACCCAGGGTCTGCTATAAGCATAATGCCAAAGAGTTTGTTGGATGAACTAAAAATCCCTCTTCACAAGCTCTCCAAGACGGTTACTACTATCTTGGGATTCAATCAAAGCCGAAGTGAGCCTTTGGAAAAGATTCATCTGAAGCTTCAGATAGGCGATTTCAGATCTAAAGTCACTTTCTATGTGATCGAGATCGCGGGATCCTATAATCTTCTTCTGGGGAGGCCCTTTCTTCATGAAAATAATGTGGTGCCCTCTACTCTTCATCAATGTTTTAAATACATTGATAGCAATGGAAGAGTACAAAAAGAAGTTGCTGATATAAATCCCTTCCATGGGGTTGAAGCTTATTTCAACGATTCCCGAATGTACAAAGAAGAGTATACAAGGATCATACAAGCTATGGAGAAAGAAGATGCACAAAGTGAGACTTTAATAATCCCTGTTAAAAGTCGAACTACTCAGCAACAATCTCCTAAACCCTCTGGAGAAGATTCTTTCATCATTCCAGTGAGTGGACGGATCTCTCCGTTACCTCAGTCATCTACTCAAAATACACTGATCATTCCTGTCAGTGGGCGTACTACAGTTCCTGTACCTTCACAAGATACTCTGATAATTCCAGTTGGAGGGCGGACTACTCTTCCTACTCAAACTTCAAGGGAGATCACCTCTTCTGAGCCATTTGTTATCGATCTTAATCGAAACAAAGCTTCTTCTTCTTCTCCCCCTTTAGTCATTGACTTTGCTAAAATCTCTAAGGCTCAGCCTTCTCCCAATGTAAATATTGCTGCTTTTACATTTAATGAAAAGTCTCCACCTTTGCAGTACGTTGATGTGTGTAATTATGTTCATAGTTATTTACATCTGTTAGATGACTTGAACACAATAACCATAGGAGTTGTACAGACTGTTCATACAGATGTATCTCTAGAACCTGTACAATCTTCATACGTTCTAGTTCCCAGCAGAAAGCCAGGAGACATTCCAATATTCTTCTACAAAGGGCCTCAAAATCCTTCTGATCTTGAAGATGATGACAAAAATGATGATACTGGAAGATTACAACTACATCGTTATAGTCAGCAATCTAGAGACATCATCAAAAATATGGGCTATGACTTCAGGACTGGCCTCAATAATGGAAAAGAAAGAAAAATACCTGTCCGGATTCCTCCTTTGAAATATGGAAGGACGAAATGCGGATTGGGTTATACTGCTCCTACTCCTTTCATCAATATTATCCATGAAGATCCTGAGTCTGACGAAGATAAGAGATCTGATTCTTCTAGTACCACTTCTTGGGATTCCGATGCGAGTATCGGTGACTTCTATTGCAACCTTCTGTCTTCCAATATGGTTTCCATTGACCATTCTGAAGAAAGTGATGAAGACGAAGAAGAGTTTGAAATCTCACCTGAATCAGAACAGTGGGCCCAAAGATTAGATAATCAATGGGAGTTCCGCTTCGAGCAAAAAGAACCTCCGACTGAAGATAAACTTGTTCAAATAGATGTTGGTGAAGAGGGATCTCCCAAACCAATATTCATCAGTGAAAATCTTTCAGAAACTGATAAGAAAGACATGATCAAACTCATTCGTGAATACATTGATGTCTTTGCTTGGAGTTATGAAGATATGCCAGGTCTTGATCCACAGATTACAACTCGCAAACTCAACATCTTGCCGAATGCTAAACCGGTCAAACAACAACAGCGATGATTTCGTCCAGACATCATGGATGCAATTGAAGCTGAAGTCAATAAACTCATTACCTCTGGGTTTATTAGAGAGGAACAACATCCCGATTGGGTGGCTAATATTGTTCCTGTTCTTAAAAAGACTGGCAAGATCAGAGTATGTATAGACTTCCGCGATCTCAATGCGGCATGTCCTAAAGACGAGTTCCCTCTACCAATCACTGATGTCATGGTTGATAATACCTGTGGATTTGAACGAATGTCATTCATGGACGGGTATTCTGGGTACAATCAGATCAAAATGTCCCCAGAGGACGAGAAGCACACTTCTTTCAGAACGCCGATTGGTACATACTGTTATACAGTTATGCCATTCGGTCTCAAGAATGCAGGAGCAACTTATCAACGAGCTATGAGCACTATATTCCGTGAACATTTGCGGAAAACAGTCGAATGCTATGTTGATGATATTGCAGTCAAAAGTCGACAAAAGGAGGATCATATTCAAGATTTGAAGACTATATTTGATCTAATGCGTAAGCATCAATTAAAGATGAACCCTACTAAGTCCTTCTTAGGCGTCTCTAGTGGTAAATTTCTTGGCTTCGTTATTACCTCTAAAGGTATACACGTGGATCCCGAGAAGATCAAAGCCATCCAAGAGATGCGTCCTCCACGCACCTTAAAAGAGCTACGAGGATTTCAAGGAAGAATCGCTTATATCAGGAGATTCATCTCTAATTTATCAGGACGCTGCAGACCATTCAACAAACTTATGAAGAAAGGTGTCTCTTTTGTCTGGAATGATGAATGTCAGAAAGCATTCGAGGATATAAAACAATATCTGATGAGCCCTCTAGTATTGGTACCTCCCGTCTCAGGAATACCGTTCCTCCTCTATACTCGAGCAATGAGTCATTCATTGGGTGCATTACTCGCTCAAAAGAATCAAAATGGCCATGAACAAGCCATTTATTATCTCAGCCGCACTATGACCGGAGCTGAACCTCGATATTCACCGGTTGAAAAAGAATGTCTAGCCTTGATGTTTGCTGTCCAAAAGACACGTCATTATATCATTGGTCAGACTATTCATGTCATCTCCAGGATCAATCCTATACGGATCATGATGAAGAAACCCAGTGTTTTGAATTCTCGATTGGCTAACTGGGGAATCCTACTTGCTCAGTATGACATGCACTATATTCCTCAGAAATCAATCAAAGGACAAGCTTTAGCTGATTTTCTGGCTGCTCACTCAATTCCAGAAAATTCAAAACTCTATGATGAGATCCCAGATGAAGTCCTAGATTCAAATCAAATTGCTGAAGAAGATCCTACTTGGCGTCTATTCTTTGATGGAGCATCAAGAATTGGTCCTAATGGCGATATTGTCGCTGGAGTTGGAATTGTTCTTGTATCGCCAGAAGGTCTTGCCATCCAAAGAGCTTATTCTCTCGATCAGCCGTGTTCAAACAATGTAGCTGAGTACAACGCATTACTTATTGGTCTTCAACTCGCTAAACATCTGAATATTCAATATTTGGAGGCGTATGGAGACTCTAAACTTATTGTCAATCAGATCAGGGGTACTTATGAAGTTCGCCATCAGGATCTGGTTCCTTATCATAAAATAGCCATATCTATGGCCTCATCATTTAAGGAATTCTTCATTGAACATGTTAGGCGAGCATGTAACGCAGAAGCTGATGCCCTTGCTAATCTTGCAGCGGTGCTGGCTATCCCAATCAGACGGCAACAAATGATTGTTGTTCGTAATCGAGAATTATTTCATCTTGAAAATAACCTGACTCTAGGACTTCCAGTTGACATTGAAGAATCAACATCTCATGACGTCAACACAACAAGAGGATTTGGATTCAGTCGTAAATCGATATCATCTTCATCCGATTCCAGCATGGAATTCATCTTCAGTAACTCGACTGAGAATCAGAATATGGATAAAGATTGGAGACTTCCTTTCTTAGATCTCGTATTATATGATATTCTTCCGGATGATCCGAGTGAGGCAGCATCTATCAGACGACGATCACTCAGATTCTATTACAATCATACAACAAAGACCTTATATCGTCGAGCTTATGATGGTTTACTCCTTCGGTGCATTGCCGGTGATGAAGCCCAATAAGTTATTCGTGAAGCACATGATAGAATTTATGGAGCGCATCAACCTGGGCCAAAACTTCAAGACCGTATTCGACGGATGGGTTATTATTGGCCAACTATGGTATCAGATGCCATTGAATATGCAAGAAAATGCAAAGCTTGCCAAATCCATACGGATTTTATACATCAACCTTCGGAATTTTTACATCCGACGGCAGCATCATGGCCCTTCGAAGCTTGGGGCATGGACATTGTCGGCCCGATTAATCCACCGTCATCTAAAGGTCATCGGTTCATTCTCGCAATAACTGATTACTTCTCCAAATGGGCCGAAGCCATTCCTTTATCTGAAGTTAAGACGTCTAATGTCATCAGCTTTATTAAGCACCACGTCATCTACATATTTGGTGTTCCTCGACGCATTGTTCATGATAACGGAACACAGTTCGTCAGCCAGAAATTTACTCAATTTTGTGACGATCACCGGATCAATAATGATGCTTCTACCGCATATAATCCAGCAGCTAACGGATTAGCAGAAGCTTTCAACAAGACTATCATCAAACTCCTAAAGAAGTTTGTCTCCACTAACAAACGTAATTGGAGTGACAAGCTCGGGGAATGCTTGTGGGCTTATCGCACTACAGTCCGTAATGCTACTAAGTGTACACCTTTCTCTCTGGTGTACGGATCTGAGGCTGTTCTTCCATTAGAGATTCAAATTCCTTCTTTAAGGATAGCAATCGCTAATGAACTTACCTCAGAAAATAATGATCGTCTTAGACTTCAAGAATTGGAGGCTCTGGACGAAAAGCGGTTATGTGCTCAACAGAATATTGAATTCTATCAAGCCAGAATTTCAAGGGCTTTTAACAAGAAAGTCAGAATTCGAACATTTCAGAAAGGAGAACTTGTGCTTACTGTCAGACGCCCGATGACTATGACACACATGAGTAAGGGCAAGTTTGATGCAAAATGGGAAGGTCCATTCATTGTCAATAAGATCTTTTCTAATGGGGCTTATCAACTCACTACTTTAGATGGTAAAGCCACTATGATGCCCATCAACGGCAAATTCTTGAAGAAGTACTACATTTAATATTTCTATCAAGATTGTCCTCCCATCATTCTCCAGCTGTTTCATTGTTCTTTCCGAAGAATCATTCTGATATCTATTTTCCCCAGTAGAGATAGGTATTCTACTTTGTATCGTTTTCTCAACAAATTTGATATCCAAAAAATCATGTCCATATTACCTCTGAATTTTCTATCTCAATATCATATTTATGAAAATGATATTTAGTCTTTCTGATTTCTGAGTCAAAAGATCAATGAATAAAGGCAAAAAAATATAAAGTGGGAAGGATATATCGTAAACAAAGTTTCCTTAAACGGAGTTTATTTGAGACAAATTCCTCAAGAAAAAGAGTACATCATCATGGAAGATCACTGTAATCCCTTTCATATTTGGGACGAGGACCACATACATAATCAGCAAAAGAATTGAGTACATCTTTTCCTGACCGCACCAAGAATTGACAGGCAGCCAGCCTCATTGCTTCTTCTTCTTCGGTTTCTCCTGGTTCGACCAGGAAGTCCAGGATATCTTTTGGCGGCTTGGGAGTAGACGAGCTTTCGCCCATTTCCTTCTTCTGCGGAGGTGGATGTTCTTTAACACTTTCAGTAGCTTCGGGGACGACTTCAGCCTTCATTATATTCTCTTCAGAAGACATTGTGGATAAAATGCGATCCTTCTACTCAAATATATGCTCTATTTATAGGCATATGGTTACAAGGATCGAAGGGACGTATTCTTTCCCGATATTCAGTTCATCCATTCATTTCTCACATTCATCCGACGTTTCACATGTTCATTAATACTTGACGGTTCACCCGTTCATTTATTACATTCACTCGACAGTTCATCTGTTCATCATTTCCTAACGGTTCATCCGTTCATAATCTTCTATCAATTTATTAAGTGGGGATTCGTTATTTATCATGTTTTCATAACCTCTGAATCAATTTCGAATCTACTTACTCATTTGTTATGTTTTGACCTCTGCATAGAAATCAATCTATTTTCTTTCGAGTTCCTATATATTATCATGTCTATAATACCTCTGATAATATCATATACTCTACAACAAAAAAGATGATTTTATTATCTATCATGTCCACAATTCATCCACAAATACAAATTATTGAGCATAGAAGAATTGTCATTTCCATTCCCATTTCACCACAAAAAGTCTATTACATTTTCTTAGACTTTCCTACAAATCATAATGGAAATCTATTACAAATCTTGGATTTTCATTCTACACCACAACGATAACCTAATAGAGATCTATCTTCTTCTTTGGATCTTCTCCGTCGGACCTTCTCCGTCAGGTTCGTTGTTGGTTGCAATTCTTGACTGTCTGGGTCTCAGTCACGACCAGATCAGCAGGAATCAAACTCTGGTCTTCTCTCTCAGACGAGAGGAGAACCACAGAGTATGGCAGCCCGACGGCGTGTTGCTGCCAATACAGCTCGTGGAGGAACGGCGGCACCTCAAGCAGGTAGGAATGTATCCAGCATTGGGATACGATTCCTAGTTCTGCCGTCAAAGGAACTCTACTACCCGATTTCTCGGTAGTAGAGTTAACTCCACCATCCAACTCTCGTGTATAAAGGCTCTTCCTACCATCTAAGGAAGACCCTTCTATCTCACGAAGAGTTCTGAGTTGTCTGATTTACGCGTCAAAAGCGTATGAGCTCCCTGATGTGGGTGTCAGAAGAACATTGTCCACAGCATCCACATCACCAATGCCAGTTCTGAAGAAGGTTTTCAGCCAAAATTCTGCAAGAAACAGTAAAGAAAAATCAGCCAACAGAAACTGGCCAAGCAAAGACAGATGCATTCTGTTCATTTCAGGAAGATGAATTTGTCTTTAGCAAACAAAAAATTCGATGCGTGTATATTGAACTTACCGCTGAGTTTGTTGCTAAGGATTGACAGATCCATGTCTGGTAGCGTGCACAGAGATTTGACATCAGAAAATTCATTCTCAGAAGAGAGGAAGAAGAATGAGAAGATGAGTTTGCGTGGAGTTCATCCATCTATTTAAATGGTCAAGTGCAGGTCTATTCTTGGAAAAGATCCGCATAAATAGCGCTCGTAAATTGTGGAATGAGTGTCACGTGTACTTCGGGAGACCGTGCAACATTGGAAACAGTCAAAGTGTGCTAATTAATATTCTTCATTAAAAGGCACGCAGATCAAACACAAAAGTTGTACTTCATTCTTTAAACAGGCACTGATAGCCTTACAAAAAGACAAAAAAGTGCAACAAAAGCGTAGAAAGTTACGCTCTATTTTTCAGAGCGGCTAAGTTTGATGCCTAACTCCTTTACGCTCTTAACTCCCAGGCGATGCAACAGAGTCTCGAGCATTTCACGCTTCTCCATAAGACTCCGTCCATCAGAAGAAGACGAGCCATCCAATCCAAAGTAGCTCAAGAGGTTCTTGGCTAACTGCGTGGAGTCGTCCTTGAGCTCGATGACGACAGGTTCGGGTTCTTTGCCCCCAAAAGTGGGGTCACCATGGGAACAAAAGTCCAACTTGCGTGCTTCCTCTTCGGCTGCTTCCTTTGGGGTCATATTTTCGAGAGATGAATGTCAAAACTGAGAACCTCTTTCTGTTTATATAACAGATCTCGTCGACAGTTCATATTCCACCATAAATTGGACGCAATCAGTCTCGAAGAACGAAGAGTCATTATGACATTTAATAAGTTCATTTGGATGTTTTCAAAGAACTTCGAAGTCTTTTCGACTTCCAAAAAATTTTGGAGTCATCTCAGCGTGACTTTAACTCATTTCATCATCTCTATTTCAAAGTATTTCGAAAATATTTTATCATTTTTCGAAAACTTTGAAGGGGGTTTTGTAGGCCTCAAAAATGATAGTCACGCTGAGTTGATCAGAACAAGTCACGCAGAGTGATCCAAGAAGCAGCACAAAAGATACGCTAAGTTCTGCCTGGCCATCTCCTTTAGAAGTCACGCAGAGACAGCTCAGCCATATGTCAGAATCATAATGACTGACAACACAACAGTCGAGAAACGTCTCCTCATATGCCACGTATGCACAGAACTCGAGAGATCACAGCCGTCTTTTGCAATCTTCCTTAGCAAGACTCACTCTTCACCAAATTGGCGTGACTTTGGGTCTTATCTTCATTTAATGCGGCTGACAATATAATCAATATCAGAGATTTTGTGTCAGACGAAGCGTGCCAAATCAAGACAGCTGGCGGTTTGCGTGGATTCTGAACCTTCTCCTTCCTCAAGTTTGCATGGATTTTTGAGTTATTCTCCTCAAAGCCTGCGTGAATTCTGAAGTATTCTTCTTCAAAGCTTGCGTGGATTTCGCCTTCAACGAGTCTGCGTCAACGAATCTGCGTGGATTTTTGCCTTCAGCAAGACAGCGTGAATTTCATTTCAACTGGAGTACGTGGCAGCCATGCCACCGATCTCTCTCTCGCGTGCCCAGTAACTTGCACACGACCCATGCACTAATGCCATGTGTCCAACAGTTACGGGCCACGTCCAGTAACTACTCATTAACCCTGCGTGTATTTAGAGTCTGCGTGACTTTTCAAGTGCACCAGTGGTGAGGTAGTTATCTTTTCAGTTATTATTTTTGACTCTATAAATAGAGTTCTTTTTCTCATTCATTGTACAGATACATCGATATCTACTGTCAAAATTTTGAGAGCTTTTCTTCTTCGCATAGTCCAAGGGATAAAGCGATCGTCTTCTAGATCGGATTCCTACAGTTGTAATTTTCCCAGAAACACAACAAATAAAGAGAATTTCTTTATGGAA